>OU015496.1:91363240-92003240 GCA_907164885.2 Dolomedes plantarius
CTGTTTGCTCCTGTGTCAACAATTTGTTATGCATTCAACATTTCCTACTCTGGAAAAATATGAGACTATTTGCGCAGATAATCACGAAATTTAATTTATTTTGTTCCGTATTATAATAAAAATAAATATATTGGGGCTTTAATCAACTAAAATTAAAGCTAAGACAATTTGTCAAGGAAATTTTAAAAGTGTTTATAATATTATATGAAAAATTCTACGCAATGTTTAAATATTGGGATGTTAATAATATTGATACTCTGATACAATTAGATCAAATTTTAACGAAATTTAATAATGATTTTGCTTAATATAAACTTGATATGGTTAGTTATATGACCTCGGTAAACATGAATCGTATATACACTGCTGGCCACTATAAATGCAACACCCTGAAGGAAACATGCAAATAACATGAAATTTACAACATGCATTAGCGGAGGTGAGATATGCAAATGTTTAGAATTTCAGCGCAGACGCACATCACGCGCGCCTGTGGCGCCACTTCAAAGCGCGATTTAAGGCTTTGAGATTTCGATGATTTCAAGTTCGGCAATTGTGTTTTTCTTGTGGTTTTTTCAAAAAAACGATCAATTATGCCTCGTCGAAAACAGCGATCATCTTTTGATCAAGTATCCGAGTTCGACAGAGGAAGGATAGTGGTCTACCGATATTGTGGATTATCTTTCAGGGAAATCGGTAGTCGTGTTGGACGAAACCAAACAACTGTAATGCGGATATGTGATCGTTGGATGCAGGAGGGTACGATGGACCGTCGTGTTCGATCGCATCCACCTCAGCGAACCATTTCACGTGATGACAGGCAAATTGTGCGCATTGCAGTGACGGATCGCTCAGTCACATCATGAACCATAGCACAGCACATGCAGTCTCTAACGCATCATCCAGTGTCTGCGCGTACCATTCGACGCCGTTTACAGCAAAGTGGTCTGTCCGCAAGACGTCCATTGCTTTGTCTACCCTTGACGCAGAACCACAGACGTCTCCGCCGCCAATGGTGCGATGACAGAAGGATGTGGACGGCAGAATGAATGAAATTGTCTTTACTGACGAGTCACGCTTCTGTCTGCAACACCACGATGGTCACATTCGAGTCTGGAGACACCGTGAAGAGAGGATGCTGAACAGCTGCGTTATGCACCGCCACACTGGTCCTGCACCGGGTATGATGGTATGGGGCGGTATTGGATATCACTCTCGCACACCTCTAGTACGCATTGCCGGTACTTTAAACAGCCAGCGCTACATCTCCGAGGTGTTGGAGCCAGTTGTCCTTCCTTATCTTCAGGGCTTGCCCACAGCCATATTTCAACAGGATAATGCGCGACCACACGTGGCATGCATTGTCCAACGGTTCTTCGTCAATCGCCATATTGAATTGCTTTCCTGGCCGCCTCGCTCTCCGGATCTTTCACCGATAGAAAACATGTGGTCCATGGTTGCTCTACGATTGACCCATATTCCATCCCCTGCTGCCACAGCAGATCAACTTTGGCAACGTGTGGAAGCTCCTTTGTCTGCTGTACCCCAAGAACTCATCCAAAGTCTCTTTGAATCAATGCCGAGGCGTGTGGCAGTGGTGATCTCCAACAATGGCGGCTGCTATGGCTACTGATTTTGGCAGGAACCACACTTCACAGAAGTCTATAAATTTAATCACTTGATACTTGGTCAACATGTTATCTACAAAATAAATTTTGTTGTGATATCTCTTGTCTTTCTTGGTGTTGCAATTTGGGTGGCCAGCAGTGTATTTTTAAAGTGCTTTCATTTATTTTTAATCATGATGTACTTCTGTTTTCTCGTCCGTTATAAATTTGGTTTTGATTTCAGGGTTTTGATTTCAAGTGAAGAATTATAATTTAAGTTTTATGTATTTAAATTTTATTGCAATCCACATGAATATTTACTATAGATAGAAATTATAAGTGTTTTAATAATTTAAGTATTTTGTTTATTATATTGAAATATTACATTTGGTTTTGAACCCTCGTGAGTATATTTTGATGAAACTTAGTTAAGAAGAAAATAAATAAATAGAAAAGAGAATATTATAATGAGATATATGTTTATAAAATATTGAATACAAATAAGAAAATATAGAAGGTATATAGCGGGGATTCATACCAAAATGTTATATAAGAAAAGAAAAGATAGCTTAGAGTTACTTAATTGATGTTAACATAAGAAATTAAGATGATAGATATTGATAAAAGAATTGTGGATAGTTGTATTATTTTATAGATTAATATTTTTGTGGATAGTATATTGTTTTGGAAATTGAATTTGGAACATTAACATTAAATTATTGCAATTAATTGGGAATAGTGAATTATTATTATTATTACTATTTTAAAATCATTAAATTAGTTGTATTAGAGGTATTTTTTTTAATATTTGAGTTATTCATATTACTTTTTTAGCTACTGTTATATGTGAATTTTTTCCATGTTATGAAATTTTTAAATAACTTCACGTTTAATATTGATATCCCATGATTTAAAAAAAAAAGAAAAGAAATTCGCAACAATTTTTCAGTTTGTACAAGATGTTTTTCAATCAATGTTTATTGTATTTTTAAAATAATATTTCGAGGACAGTTAGCGGATATGGTAAATATTATTTTGACAAAATTATCTTCTTAAGACTTAAATATTTTTTTCAAAAAATTTTTGTAGTAATAGAACTCACGGATTCCAAACCTTATCTCTCTATCCAATCACTTTACTCTATTCTTTCTACACTTGCCAATTGAAATCCAGCTTACAGACAGCCATTGACTCCACCCCCATCAGCAAATCATCCCAAAGATACAGAAGACAACCAATCAAACCTGCCCATTTTTCACCCTCCAATCTACTGACCAGAAATCTCTCTGCTTCACTTTTTCGTGAATCAATTTCATGAACTTTGTTGTCAAAAACGAACTTTAACTTTCCTGAACATTTCCAGCTCTTCGATGATACTACCAAGAAAAATCTGAGTTTGTAGGCGTTGGCCTAGGCAACTCAGTTAATTTAGTTGTTCTATGGTCCTATGGTTTCGCGCTCTCTTCTTACTTGGCGCTGTTCCATTACGTCCTTGCTCGCTGTCCGCGTACTGTTCCAAAATATATTAGAATGTAATCGTATTCGATACTCCAGCCTGGGCAGCTATGGGCTGTCCGTTGATGTTATTGTCAAACATTATGTCGTCAGCGTGTGCCAAGTCATTCAACTATGTATAGCAGTGTATATTCTCTGATGTCTTGAAGTTTGGTTCCATGGAATAAAATATTTCAAGTGTTCATCGTGTTCCTGTTCTTTCCTGAAGTGCTTATGTGTGAATCCAACTCCTGTACCGGTCTACTAGAAGTAAGTACCACTCTGGCTACGTCTACATTGTCGTGTTTCGTGTACTCTACAAAGTTAAGTTATTCATACGTTCAAGCATCCTTTTATTCGTTATATATATATATATGCAGGTGATTATCAAAATAATGGAAACACGGAGGAATAACATGAAATACTTTATTAGTATGAGATGGAAAATTTTTGGCATGTAATACAGCCTGAATTCACATAGGAACAGATTTGTACAAGACATGAATAGTGGTTAAGGGCGTATTACACCACCCGTCAGGGAGAAATCGTGAAAGTTAAGTTAGAGTTGGAGGAGTAATTTAGTAGAGGATCGTTAGAGTTGGTGTTGGTTGATATCGATACTTGGATCTATTCTCTAAAACAAATTACAGTGTTTCGATGATATTGAAGTCGGGGGACTGTGGGGGGTTAGATAACATGTTTGACAGGTCTGGCTGTATAGACAGGAGCTTTATCATCTTGGAAAACACCCTTTTCAACGGAAAACAATGTTTGCGTCATAGGATGAACCTACTTGGCAAAAAGTTCGACATAGTCGTTCTCAGTGTATCTCCCTTTTAGGGTTGCAATGCGACTTGCTGAAAACCATGAGATATCAGCCCAAACCATGTTAGATCCGTCTCCATGATTGATAGTTTGCACGATACAATCTGGATCATATATTTGTTTGATTGATTTCCAGCAGTACGCACGTTCTCTTGTGGGAAACTATGGGACCAATGATTATTCTGACCACACGACATTAATTCACATATCACTTGACCAGGATTTGTGCTCGTGGCGCTATCGTGGACGACGTTTTGCATTCACATCTGTTACAAGTGACTTGGGAATTGTTACTCATCCGTAAATGTTTTGTTTGTGAAGTTCCTTCCTACTTATAATGGCTGATACAGGAACCTGTAGATGCAGATCGATCTCTATGGTCAATTTGGTTGCAGTTGTTTTATTTTTACAAGTCGCAATCCGCTTCAATACTCGTCTTTCTCTTTCACTCAGTTCTCTATTTCTTCAACTATTCTGTTTCGCAGAGGATGGTTATCCGTGCATTATGTATGCTGTCATGAAATTCGATTCCATAACTCTAAAAACACCCCAAACCCAGGTGGTTGCCGCAAGAGATATTCCATTTGACATGCTCCAACAATTTGCCCTCTTTGCAAGGTCTGAAAGGTTTGACAACTTACGTAATCCCCCCCAAAACCACGATGTCCAAAGCTTCATTACAGCTACCTGGCGGTAGAATAATAATATATAAACTATATTCTATAGAAAATACCGGGGGCCATGCTTGTATTTTAAGGAATACGAAACATTTTCCGGAACTCCAATAATATTTAAAGGTGTTTCCATTATTTTGATAACCACCTGTACATATATATATATATATATATATATATATATATATATATATATATATATTAATAATATATATATATATATATATATACATATATATTATATATATATTTACAGCAATTTTTTGTAAAAGAATATTATGATATTTCTTGTACAGTACAATACATTTGCCTGAAAAAATATTTTTATGTGAAATATGGTAATTACTTTAGGTGTAGATTAAAGTATAACCTACGGATAGAATATACACAAATAATTTAACATATACCTCTTATAGTTTTTAAAAAAATCTGCATGCAATGCATTGACCTAAGATTTATTATTCATAGAACATTAATTTTTTTTACATAAAATAATTTGTAATAACCTCCCAACAATTCTGCTTTTGTTTTCTAATTGATAAAAAAAGCAGAATTGTTGTACAATTCACCCCAAAAGTTGGTTTAAATTAAGTAAAAATTAACTGTTTGACAACACATTAAGCTTGGTAGTAAAATCAGTGAATTTTTACAAGTGCAAATGTGATCTTCTCCCTTAATTTTAAGTGCAACAAGACTTAATTGTCTTCAGAAAAATGGTTTAAAAGATTAAAACACACGCTAAATACTACATCTGTTTTTAAATAATCACAAAACAAATTTCATGTGGGAAAGTTCTCCAGTTTATTCACTTTTCAATATCCGTACTGATTCTCCTCTTATAAAATTTACCATCAAATCAGTCTTGACGTATGAAAGTATTTCTGATTTCAGGTGATTGCTGGAGCGAGATTCTTTGATTAGCGTGCAGCATTTTCCGTCAAACGAATCCAAGTTAGTAAGAAGAAAAGTGTTTCACAGAGCTGTTTATTTAATTAACCCGCTCTTCCGAAAGGTGAAAAGTGCTGATAAATGAGCCTCCGGGAACATATGTATTCCTTTGAAAGATACTTCACTACAGGCTTGTTATCGTCACATTTCTTTGTTAACAAACAGTCTCGCGATTGTACAAGCCTCGAGCACAGCAACTGATTTATATTCTCAAGGAAATACGTGTAAGCTCTTTCACATTTCTGAGAATTAGTAGGAAATTTTGTGCATGTGTTTTTTGCCCGATTTTCTTAATAAAGAGCTGATATTTCAAAGACAGACATGAGTATATTTATGAAGCTGGAATCACACAGATTCATAATCGCATAAAATCACTAGGTGATTATAATAACTCCAGTTGTAATTATTAGGCTGTGATCGTGCTAAATGAATGGGTACAACTCTCATAAAACACACAATAATTATACATATATACAGGATTTATTTACATATATTATATATACAATTACATTGAATAGCATTATGCTGAATTCGTTATAGCATTTATCACTAGGCTTCCACTTATCGCCTTATATTATAAACATATGCATGTATCATTAATAATCTGACTTGCAACATTCAATAGAACTTAATACAGGCTGACCCTTTACGGGCAAGAGGCACATATGTAATATTAGGGATGTGAATAATTATGATTCTCAAAATTGCTCACCTATGAGATGCTTCACTCCAAAGGTCACACTCGTCTAGGAAATCTGATATTTTTCACACTAATTTCAACATGTATAACGTTATTGGAGCGTGGTCCCACGTGTTCCAGCACAGTTCTCGATGAGAAATTTCACAATTACTGTCCAGGTACAGTTCTTTATTGCACGTTGGAGATCCGGCGGTCAGCTCGCTTTGGAGTGGTCTCAGCTTCCGTATTACTGTCTGTATGAACCTTCAGCGGCGGTAGGCGTTATTAATTGATTCTATGTTGGTCAGTTCGCTTTGGAGTTGTCTCAGCTTCCGTATTACTGTACGTATGAAACTTCAGCGGCGGTAGGCGTTATTAATTGATTCTGTGTTGGTCAGCTGGCTTTGGAGTTGTCTCAGCTTCCGTATTACTGTCCGTATGAACCTTCAGCGGCGGTAGGCGTTATTAATTGATTCTATGTTGGTCAGCTCGCTTTGGAGTTGTCTCGGCTTCCGTATTACTGTCCGTATGAACCTTCAGCGGCGGCAGGCGTTATTAATTGATTCTGTGATGGTCAGCTTGCTTTAGAGTTGTCTCAGCTTCTATAAGGCTTATGTCAAGGATTACGGCTCGCTTGCGGCTCTTCTTCGATGAGGCTTATGGCAAGGATCACGTTCGCTTGATGCTCTAGAGGTAGCTTGTTCCTTTCTTAACGTCTTTGTAGGATGGACTCTCTCGACGGTCTCAGCAAGTTATTTCATCTTTTTACATTGTAAAAAAAATGGCTCCCTTATAAAAATGCCCCCACATAGTATATATAATGTTTTTCCTCTTTTTTTATTGGCTGCGGGATCTATTGGTCTCTCATTCGCTGCTCCAACTTCTCCTATCGTGTGCAGGGGCGGTCCACATTAGCTCCCCGGCCCCATCTTGCATTGGTCGTGTCTAATCTCCTACTTGCATTTTTAATTAACATTGGCGTCCGTTCCGTCTGGGATATATTCCCAGGCACGGCTGCCCCCGCTCTTGACTTCTGACCCGATTTATGATCGCCTGACATTTTAATGTTGTGAAGTTTTATGATGGTGACCTGCCGGCGTCCATAGGCTTTGTGTTCTGGCATCTCTGTTTTCATGTTGGGTGGTCCCTACCCGTTACCTACCTGTCTAGCGATTCATATATTCACATCCCGTTTATTACAGTGATAATGAACTCTAAAGCATAAATTTAAATTTTTGTGTACGTATACTGAAGCCATCTGCTTATGGAATTTGTCTTCTGGTGAAATTATATGACAACTTACCTATTCGAAACACATACATCCAACTCATTCAATAAATTATTAATTCATTCAATGTGGAATTAAGGATTTAGTTGGATTTCCATTAAATTGTATTTGCTTTTTCATCAACTGTAGTTGGTTCCCAATGATCAGCTACCTATGATTGGGAACCAAGCACAATTTAATATGCTATTGTCTCAAATTTTTACATACCAGGAAATATTTTTTTAGAGCAGTACCACTCAGAAAAATATTGATTTGCCACATATCTTCTAAATTTTCATCACGGGTTTGGAGAATATGCCCTCATAGACATTTTAAGATCACAGTAGTTGTGCTATTTTCTACAAATCAGTTTGTCAGTTAGTGACTATTTTCTCTAAGTCGACTAAGACCATAAAGGGGAGACATCACCCGTGATCTTAACGTCAGATTTATTAATGAGAGATTATATAATTGTAATACACTGAAGTGCCACTGAATTAGGGATACCTACCTAGTAACGAGTTGGGCCTCCTCTGGCCTTGATAACGGCTGCCACACGACGAGGCATAGATTCAATAAGTTTCTGGAAACGTTCCACGGGAATGGCTTGCCAAATATTGGCTAAAGCTGTCCATAATTCAGTAAGGTGCTGTGTGATGGCCATTCACGCCTTGTTCCAAAACATCCCAAAGATGCTCAATAGGATTTAAGTCTGGGCTTCTAGGTGGCCAATTCATGACAGAGAAGTCAGAGGAATGCTCATCCAACCAGCCAGTAACCAACCGGGACTTGTGAGAGGTACAGTTGTCTTGCTGGAAAACTTCATTACCGTGCGGATAACAGAACAGCATAAACGGATGGAGGTGATCACCCAGCAACTCTACGTACCGAATTGCATTGAGGGAGGTTGGTACACGCACCAAAGATCCCAAACTGTGCCACGAAAAAACACCCCAGACCATGATTGAGCCACCATGCCCTTGTACAGTTCCAGCCAGGCATGCAGGATCCATGGCTTCATGAGCCTGACGCCATATTCTCAGCCTCCCGTCGGCGACAAAGTAGTCGGAATAGAGACTCATCACTCCATGCTACTCGTTTCCAGTCCTCTACACTCCAGTCTATGTGCTCTCTTGCTCAGGCAAGACATGCAGCCCGATGGCGAGTATAGAGCAATGGTACTCTCGTAGGTCGACGGCTCCCGAAATCCATACGGTGAAGCGAGCGTTGTACATTCCGTTTACTGACTGTACGACTGGCATCGTCATTAAACTGGGTGGTAATTTGAGCTAATGTTTGGCTTCGCTGGCTACGTACAATACGCCTGAGCCGTCTCTCACCACGCACTGTCAAGGCTAATTGTCCTTTGCAGTTTGCCCGATCGCTAGTTTTTTTTCCACCATTCATGTATTCTTGGTATACTCTTGACACTGTCGACCTTGAAAATCCTAGCTGTCTGACGATTTCGGAAATTGAATGGCCCATGCGTCACGCACCTACGATTTGCCCGCGATCGAAGGCGTCTAAATCAGGCAGTTTACCCATACTAGCAATTCCAACAACTAATTCAGAACAACCACAGTACACGCTATATATGCAGTTACCACAGTGCCCTCACTTGCGCATACATGATGCGCAGCGCTACACAATTTGCATAGGCTTTGCTATCCCTAATTCAGTGGCACTTCAGTGTATGTGGAAAGGATAGCTAAAAAGGGAGTAAATTAAACTACAAACGCTCGAAAATACTTGTTTTTTAAATTCATAGTAAAATACTCATATTGGCAACTAGAAATCAAAATTTAAGAGTTTTCAATTGAAATCAACGAATTAATAAGGATGCAAGATAAAAATTAATTATCAGCTTCTTCTGTAATATTGTCCGCAAAAATATTTTGCAATAATGTGTTAATTATTCACTAAATTTCTGTGTTGTTTAATAACGTTAAAGAATTTTAAATGTTTAAAAACCAGCATTTACTAACTTCTGTATGTAATTGAACTATATAAATTGTGTTATAACACACAATATTTTAAATCCCTGTAAATATCCTAGCATTAAGCATTTCTGTCTTATTAATAGAAATATTTATTTTAAGTTTAAATAATAAACAAGACATATTCAAAGTCTGATTATAGTTTTGAAATTGCTAAATGTCGTGCAACAACTCCTGTTATCACAAAATAATAATTAGAAATGATACATTAAAATAGAAATTAGACGATGGATAGAAAATCGTTACCATAAACCGTTAAATGCTCTAAAAGTAATACATTCAAAAAAAGGGAAAATTTGCTTCAAGGGATTATGAGAATAATTATACTAAAAATGATATCAGTTGCATAATTAGTGGTTCTAGATTTTCAGAATAATAATGCTTATATTTATATAAATTTCACATTAATTTCAGAATCACAAAAATAAACAATGAATATATAAATTGCATATCATAAAATTTTTATCCAATCTATTGCATCACAATCTATATTCGTACTTTAAAAATAAACTTAATTAATAAATCATGCTAAACTAGTAAATAATTTTTATCCTTTAACTAATTTACTGTAGTTCATTAACATTATGTTAAATTTTGCCTATAATTTTTTTTATATATTTCAGATCTGATGAACCTTTCATTTCCATACTCCATACTTCATTCCATAACTCCATTTCCATAATAATCTTAGAGCTTCATTGACTGTTTAATTACTTTTAGTATACTGCTTGATGAACCATTTCTTCCCTATCGCCTGCGATCCTGAATCTTGTTCGTTGGCTTATCTGTGATGATTCGCTCTAGAGATGGAAGAATCATCGAACTTTATGCATTATTTCGCTGGTTATGAAAATTTTCTCAAATTTTCTTTCTTTATGATTATCCATTGTTAAGGTGAGTTGATATTTAAGATAGAAAAATTTAAATGCAGACCTTCGTTTATAATAAAGTCGACACTGTGGACTAAGAAACATAATCATTAAAAGTGATGAAATTTTATAAAAATTGTCGTGCTGTGTTTGGAATTTCACTCACCGCATTAGAATGCGTTATAAATTCTTTTATTAATAAAATTAGATAATTTGTTACATCCACGTACTTTTTCCTGTGAATATAAAACTGAAAATCCTTATTATAAATTACTGTAAAACAATAATTTCTCTCGTAAGTCATAAAAAGTTTAACTAGTACAGGAAACAAAACCTTAATTAAACTCGTAATTGCTTTTTAAAAGATTTCCTACGAGCTAAAGTGTAAGTACATACTACCTGTATTATGAACTTTAGAAATTAAGACTGCTGTGTACTAACCCTATTGAATTCGCTCACCTCACTGTTGACCTATGTAGAAAATTTTTCCAAGGATTGCCGACTTGGATATAAAGATTTTTTTAAATGCACTTCGTACTAGAGAAAGAAATTTTACATCTTGGTCTTTTTCGTTTTAAAAAACAAATCCAAGTAATATTTTAAATTTTAAATTATTCGATGAAAAAATCCGGTATAGTGTGTTTTAAACCTCATAAATTCCTCCGCTTCTCCAAATCTTGGATGGGTAATCTACCAACTTAATTTACCCAGGGTTGTTAGGAATTGTTTTTAATTATTTTACCTAAAAATTGCTTAACAGTTTGAAGATTTTTTATTTCTTAACTGCATCACCAATGTACACATTTTCTTAAGGCTGCTGTGTACTAACCCTATTAGATTCGCTCACCCCAATGTTAACCTACGTAGAAAATGTGTCTAAGAATTGCCGACTTGGATTTAAAGATTTTTTTTAAAACTGTACTCCGTAATAGAGACAGAAATTTTATAAATGGGGCAGTTTTTGCTTTTTTAAAGCAAATAATAGTTTAAAATTTAAATTATTCGGAGGAAAAACCTGGTGTGGTTTTTTAAACGCTCATGAATTCCTTTGCTAGAATAAATTAAAAAAATGAATCCTGTTGCAAGGTACAGAAAAGTTCAGGTATCTAAAAATACCATTGTTATTTGACTATCAGCATTTATGTAGCTGTAAATAGTAGACACATTTTCTCCGTAGGTTAACATTGAGTTAAGCGTATCCAATAGGGTTAGTACACAGCAGCTTTAAAATTAGAAAAGTAACAATTCTAATATTAATGGTAATTTGTCCGCAAAACTTCATTTTATATAAATTATTTTAGAAAAATTATTTTTGATGATATGATCTTTTTTTTCTGCTTTAAAAATGTTCTTTATTTTATGGAATGTCAAAAAATTTTATTTCGCAGCTTAACCCTCCTAATTGTACGCATTAAAATAATCTAACTGATTGCAACGGTATTAAAAATAGTGCAAGTTAAAGCAACTCTCGCGCGTTCTCCTCATTTTCTGCGCGAACACATAAGCCTCCTTTGTACGGGCAAATAAGACTCTTTAAGAAGAGAAATGTAGCTGCAGGGCCCGAACGTGACGGTGACGCCAAAATTTCAATGCCTGCGGATTGAAGTATCCCCTTCAAAAGAGACTCACACACGTTTCCCCAGACCTCATGCATCAGCACTTTTCTTCCAGAGGGGGGAAGAAGTCAATTAAAAAATCAATCGGAGAATAGGTCTTACGTAACATACAAATGGAATTTTTTTTTTTTAAGGTAAGATGTGGATAAACTTTCAAAGGTAAAATGCGATTTTAAAACTGAGATACTCGAACTGATACTCGAACTGATAAAATGCTGAGAAATGCAGTGCAGAAAGTTTTTAAATAAACGCATTATAAATCTTAGGAAATAAATATATCGAATAGACAAATAAAGTATATATTATAAGCTTAAAACACGTACGCAATATTTGCTTAATATTTCTTCCTTTGGATACTGCAATTAAAAAAAATAGATAAACCTGTGATACCTAAAAATAGATACCGATGATTTAATGTTTAATTTTTCAAACAGAAGACATATGACACTGTTTCCAGAAATATTTATCATATTATGACTTTTTTTTAATAATAAACTCAGTTTTTATGAAATTAATAACTTAAAAGTACAAAATAATTGTGAAGAATGGCATTTGAAAACTAACTTCTCATCACCTGGAAAATTCAGTTGGTAGAATTATGAAATAGTGGTTAGGTGATTCGGGTCCAGTGGTATTTATGGTGCGTTCATCGTTAGACAGAATGACTGTGTGTTTATTTTGCGATAACCGTAGGGTAACATATGATTCCATGTAAAATAGTGTTATTCAAAAGATCTAATTGTTATTTTCATAATACAATAAGAAAAGTCGTCTCCCATTAGAAGAAGTTGTAAGTACCTCATAGTTAACTCCTAACTGATTTCACTATTTTGGAGCGTTTTCTATGTTTATAATTTCATGTAATGGTTCTTGCTAAATTGTACTCAGTAGTATTCATTGTATTGTAGTATTGGTCAGAGAATCATGTCTCTCTACGCAGTGTTCGCAAATATGTATTACCCGAGAATACATTACCCGGGGACTATCCTGAAACTTGTTCACTTTTTGCAGATAATTACTGAGACATTCTACATTAACTCTTTGTATACACTGAACATAGGAGGGAAAGAAGGTTAATGGTGAACAACAGAACTTTGCAAATAGCATTTATTATGCTTAGTACAAACTGAATTCATCCAGTTAGAGGTTTCTTTAGCCCCATTGCTTTTAATAATTTTCATCGGGGATATTTTAAGCTGTGATGAGACATAATTTTTCATCTTCAAGCTATCTAAATTTTGTACTCCCTATCAACAGAATTTCCGATCCGAGAAAGATACTTCATGACCAATGACAGAACTGTGAATTGCATTTATCATTATTAGTGTTTACAAATCAGTACAACTTCTATTTTTAAGAACTTTTGCCTACAATTAGTTCATCGTTAATTTTAAATATCTGATATTTTGCATAAAAATGTTTTAACATTTGAACAATTTTCCGTGTTTTTAGTTTTAATTTTCAACGTTTTAAAGTGTTCAGCCATTATATGAACTTCAGGGATTTATTAATTTTCTATTAAATGCTGCATTTCAGGAAAACGCTTTAAGGAAAAATAAATTAAGCTATTTCCCCCATTTCAGAACGAGCAGAAAAGCGTTCTTTCGTAAACAGAACGAAATAAAGCTTATAAAAGAGTCTATTATATCATCAATAAAGTGTTCAGAAATTCAATGAACGCAAATAAATCGATTGTCTTCCCTGCTTTATTATTTAATGTGTTGCTTTTGACACGCATATTAGATAAAGATCAAAAGAAATTTTTCTCCCGAAGTAAAAATCATTATTGCTATAGATCTGTCTTTCGTTTTAAAAGCGTCTTTGGTCGAAAGTAACGTTTAAAAGCTCCATTTATTTACTAGAGGAAGCTTTTCACAATGTATCGCAATAAAATGCTTTGTGTAACAAAAGAGGCTAGAATGTATCTCTTTTTATTCCCAATAATTCATCTTCATTTAGGTTTGGTATGTATTCACAAATTTTCAAACGTTTATATAACCAAAAGCAATTCATTAAATGTTACTTTTAATATCTCAAGAGAAAAAGATAAATCGCAATAAGCCATTTTCTTCGTTAAAATGTCTTAGCAGATTAAGAATTAATCGAATACGTGGAACTTCATGACACGCAACGCTTTGAAGCACTTCATTACGAATTCGTGTTACAGCAAGACTACTTTGCGGTGCCTTATTGCTAGGGATGAACTTGAATTTATTATTTAAGACACCCTATTCAGAAGTCCTCGATTTTCTCATGCTCAGATGTCTGTAGCGTAATTAAACCTCAACTCTAATGAATAAATCTTGTTTTGTTTATTTAATTAAACCAGAAACTTGCAATGTAGAAGAAATTCCTTGAAATTGTACCTCAGAGTGAAATGAGAAATTTCCAAGAAACTACAAACACACAAAAAACATTTTTGTGTTAAATATAAGTTGTATTAAGATAATTTTCATTGCAAAATTGGATAGGTAAGTTTAATGTATTTATAAAGGTTATCCTATTTGGTAGAAAAAGGACTCAGAATAAAATATGGGTAAAGCAAATTACGTGAAAAGTGAATGAAGAGTTTTGAATTTTAAGTGTTTTTGAGGCCATAGTTTAAAATAGATAGATACCATTCTGTGATGGATTCAGTTTTGTAGTAATTTTTAAACACATATATGAAAATTGAATATTAATTCCTCATGCTATAACCTAATCATTTCTTGTACGAGAAGAATGGCATGTACGATAAATTAAAGAACACAGTGAGATTCTCTTTTTTTAAGGAGTATTTTTTAATCTATAATTTAGTTAACCTTTTTCCTTAAGGGGTGAGATTGCGTGTATGAATATCCCCTCATAGAAAGAATACGCACCCCAAAATGAATGAATATATATATATATATATATATATATATACCACGTCAGGTTGACCACCTGACTGAGACATATGCCGTATGGCCCCCCAAGCCCACGGTTACGAAAGCGGAGATGGGTACCGCCGGCCCTGGTCCACATCGGACTTTTGCGCCGTGAGTTTATATATATATATATCCGTTCTTACAAAGGGGGTATGAAATTTCCCGTTCTAAAGAGGGAATCGGAGAAATGATCCCAATAAGCTAAAGCTTAAAAGAAAAACGAAATTACTGCTTTACAAGAAAATTAAAGAAAAACACCTATTTTTACCTATGGTTCTGAGACTTGTACCCTTACTAAAGGTCACGAAAACCAACTTTCCATTTTCAAAAGAAAAATTCTTAGACTAATCTTGGGGGGGGGGGGAGTTCATATTGATGGTTCCTGATAGAAAAGACATAATAAGGAGATATATAAATTATACAAAGATATCGACATAGTAAAATATAACAAAATCAATCGAAAGAAATTTGTCTGACAAATATCCCGAATGAATTCCTTTTACAAAAGCTAATAAAATTTTCCTTTACAAACCATATGACACTAGACGAGACCACTTGACCTAGGAGTGACCAAGGAGATGACCAAGACTTGAAAATGTGACTGTGTAGAGAACGATTTTAAACAGTCACCGTGTAACCAACTTCTCAAAAAGCGTTTAGTAAAACTTAAAACCCGCAAGTTAGTTTATACCCTTCATGGAGTATCCTGCAATTCATTGAAACAGATAAATACATAGCTGGTACTTTATTATTTGATGTGTTGCCTTTGACACGCACATCATGGAAAGATGGAAAGCATTTTTTATGGGGACAAGGACATTCAACCTCTTTTTTTTATAATTTAAGTTTTAAATTATTTTGTAGAAGACTAACACCTGTTTTTCAAAAAAATTCTTCAAAAATTCTAGCATTTTTCAAAAAACATCATGTGCATATTTTCTTCCGATTCCAACCCAAATTTTTCATGACTGGGAATTAAAGTGTTTGCCATAAAATTGTGCATTATTCTTTGAAACTACAAATATTTTACTTTATAGACCGACAAATATAGCAAAAGCATTACAAAAACATTAAAAAAATAATTTTTTATGATTTTAGATTCATACCAAAAAATCAATAGTACAGAAAAATTAATACACAATTATATGTATATATATATATATATATATATATATACACTGTATATACACATAATATACACACATTCGGCACAATTATGTGTGTATATATATATGAAAGAATAACGTTCTAAAATTAACGCATCCTTTATTAACTTTGTCCTATTGGAATAAAGCATTACCCCTCAATTTGACCCGAAATAACCTATTAGATTTTCCCCGAAGTCCACGCGCCGATGGAACTTATGTAACGAAGACCCTTCTACGACATTCGAAAAGATCACCTCATCTGACGTATTAAGATCAGGTGTCATATGTTGACCAATCGGGAGTTCAATTCAATCGTACGCGGGTGAGAGAGTTAGTTTCGTTCGGGACTTTGTGTGTTTGCCACGGGACTGGTAGGATGTAAGAATTTGGGCGCGCTGCGTCCCTTTGTCTTTTGTTTTATCCTGTGCTGTTCTGACAGCCTCAGGGCAGTTTTGAGATCTGATAGTCCTGGAACAAATTTGAACTGTGACTCTAATGAAGCGTAACTAAACCATCGTAGTAATCCAAATAAATAGACAACTCAATCAACATTTTGGATATCTGTGTTCCTCGCCTGGATTCCTTTTGGTTTGACTTCTCCGTCGCCTGCCTCCGGTTCGACCACACGCATTGCCTAAACCTCTCGACGACTACTTTATTCTAAGACTCTACGATTTTTTGCCACTCATCGAAGTTCATCGACACCAAAAACATTACGTATATATATATATACAGGGTGGTTATAATTAAAGTTCCACTTTTAAATGGTCATAAAGGGAAAACTACTGGACCAAATGTTACCAAACTTGGTAATAGTTTAAAGGAGGTCCTGGGAATTTCTTTTTCGCCGAAAAAAAGTTCAATACTCACCACCAGACGGGAAATGGCACTATATGCAATATTGTTAAACGAAATAAGACATGAATACATCGGTTTAAAATGTGTTTAATCGTTTCTGAAACGTGTTACAAAGCATGTTCAATGTGGTGTCCGCCATTTTCCGAAAGCAAGTTAAATCGTATTACTGCATTCTCAACAGTAGCTCTTAGCATATCATAATAACATTTAACGAGAAAAGCATGGTCTTGCAGGGGTTGAGCCATTGTCGATTCGTAACAATGAGAAGCAGTCTCACTTTTAACTGGAAAACCAAATGACGTGTAAAGCGCATCTGTCTAAATCATTTGCTTCTTCCTGTCGTAAGCCAATTACAAGCAATTGCGGTTTTGCATAACCCCACAAACAGTTTCGTGTTAGAAACGATTAAAAACGTTTTAAACCGATATCTTCAACCGACATCTCCATGCCTAAGGGCCGAATTCAGGCTTCAAAATTCCCAAATCAGCGATCTGTAAGAAAACGATTTCCGCAATGCGCACACTTTAAATGGTAATTTTGTTTAGGTCAATGTTTCTTAAGGGTATACAAAATGTTAAACCCGTGTAACAAAAGGTTAAGTTAGATTCCGACCATTATTTCGTTTAACAATATTGCATACAGTACCATTTCCTCCCTGGTGGTGAGTTTTGAACCTTTTTTTGGCGGAAAAGAAATTCCCATGACCTCCTTTAAACTATTACCAAGTTTGATAACATTTGGTCCAGTAGTTTTCCTTTTATGACCATTTCAAAGTGGAACTTTAATTATAACCACTCTTTATATATATATATATATATGGTAAACTTCTATTAAAAAATTTAAGGTTTTTAAATGATTTGGAATGTGCATGGAACATTTTGAAAAATCATTGCATATTTGATATTTTTTTAGAAAAACAGGCAGTATTCTGCCAAAAAAATTCTTATTTTAATTCTAAGGGCCTTCAATGCAGTAAAAAATAATACAAATTATTCTCATTCTATATATATAGTTAAAAATGGAAAACTAAAAAATCTGGTGTTGAAGATCTCTTGTCCTCTTAAATAAAAGCATTATTATTGTAAATATTTATCTTTCTGTTTAAAAGGGTTTCTGATACACAGCAACCTCTCAAAAGTGTCTAGCATTTAAGATATAGAATTTTTTTTAAATTTCCTTTAACTTAATATCTGTCATTATTTTCCTTAACAAGCACTATTCAATTTCCTACTCTGTACGTTGAATATAAAAACCTATGTTTAGAAACCTATTTTCAAACCTGCCGTTTTATCTAGTGGAAAAGACAAATTCATGAAGGCAAACTCTTTCCTCGAATAATATATGTCTGAATGGATAAAAGGATCAGTATTGCATATTTAGAATATAAAAATGTTTAGTTGGTTGGTTTTAGATCTCTATGGTCCTCTTTTGCTTCGGCTAAAAAACTATATAGAGAATCTATACTCACTTCTACCCAGACCTGGGTGTATATAATTTGAAGTGGCTCTCTATTTGAATTTGAAACACACCAGTTTATACATGAAACAATGTTTATTGAATTCGTTGCACATATAATTGGCTTTTACAGCAATAAGCATACGTACACTTGTACGGAATATAAATACAGCTTTCAAGAACAATATATTTTTATACTCACGAACAGTAAAGTCAAACCAGCAGTACTGCCATGTAAACTTCTGGCCCGCTAAGCACTAGCGCAGGATAACACCTTTTCAACCTTAAAAACCTCCCCTTTTTTATTAATGACGCTGCGTGGTATTTATACTAAGCGCGTATGCCGAAATTAGCATATCTAAAGCAGCTTCTTTAATTCACTCAAAAGTTCGATTCTTGTGAATCGAATCTTGTGTATACCTTACACTGGCCTCCCTCGAAAAAAAAAATTAGGTAACTGAGGTCTGAACGGCTTCAGTTAACTAATTGAAAACGCGTGCTGGTCTGACTTTTTACATAATGGGTGGCAAAGTCAAAAAACCTTCCACACGTTGTGTGGAGGAAAAACGCCACTACCATTTTACAAAACTAACCCCGAAGGGTCCAGGTGACACCATCAAACAGTGGATTTGCAGAGTTGCGGATACTGGGCTGCCAACTGCGCCCTAAAATATCTATTTTAATTAAAAGTGACAACACAATTACACAGCATGACATTTCTTGACTGTATCTGCTCTCCCCCAATTTATAATGTACATGTGTTATTTTTGTGAAGTTAGTACATTAGTGGTTAATTGGTATATTGTGCAGTATGTATTTTTTCTCTAGTCACTACATGTCCCCTTCAAAAATTTATAAAACAACAGTATGCCATTTTTTTTCAGTGGCTCACTCCTTCCCCTCAAAATGTTTACACAGTATATACAATAGGGAACTTCAAACCAATTTGGTTCGGTTTTATTAAAGGGTGGGAGTTAGAATAAGAGAATTGATACAAGACTTGTTCCTCATGAATGCAGCAACTTCCTTGCACCAGTCTGTCCAATCCGTGGAACCTCTCTTGATGGTCGCAGTCCTAGTAAAGGGGTTCGTTGACCGTGTGGGCATCCTTCGTGCAGCAGGTCGTTGGTCCTGAGGCGCTGGCCCGGCTAGCTCAGTCGGTAGAGCACGAGACTCTTAATCTCGGGGTCGTGGGTTCGAGCCCCACGTTGGGCGCCAGTATAGAGAATCTATACTCACTTCTACCCAGACCTGGGTGTATATAATTTGAAGTGGCTCTCTATTTGAATTTGAAACACACCAGTTTATACATGAAACAATGTTTATTGAATTCGTTGCACATATAATTGGCTTTTACAGCAATAAGCATACGTACACTTGTACGGAATATAAATACAGCTTTCAAGAACAATATATTTTTATACTCACGAACAGTAAAGTCAAACCAGCAGTACTGCCATGTAAACTTCTGGCCCGCTAAGCACTAGCGCAGGATAACACCTTTTCAACCTTAAAAACCTCCCCTTTTTTATTAATGACGCTGCGTGGTATTTATACTAAGCGCGTATGCCGAAATTAGCATATCTAAAGCAGCTTCTTTAATTCACTCAAAAGTTCGATTCTTGTGAATCGAATCTTGTGTATACCTTACAACTATATTAAATAAACTTAAATAATACGAATTAAATTTATTAATAATTCGTTATGCAACATTCATTGAAGAAAAATCTTGTTTCAAATTCATATCTATCTGAACGTCACATTGCTGTATGCATCAACGTTGGTATAAGAGATGTATTTCCAAGCACCTATTTCAAGTGATGAGTAAAATCACTTTTGTTCAAATAACTTGTTTATTATACGGAACTTGATGTTCATATACAGAACTTGATGAAAATTAATGTAATGAAATCACCCGATATCTTTAAATTTTAAATAAGAAATCTTTAAAGAAAATTTCTAAAAATTAACATCTAGTATGAAAATTGGGGCTGAGTTTAATAAAAATAACTTCAGATCACTACAAAAAAAAGCCGTTTTTATAAATTATTTGCTATAAAAAGCCGTTTTTATAGCAAATAGGTTTGTGTAAATGGACTTCGAGAAATTAATGCCTTTCATGCTGGTTTAGAAATTATGTTTTTGAGATTTAAAGCAGTCACAGTCAGCTATTTCGGGTTCTTTCTGAATACTATAGCCTTCAATTATACCCTTTAAATTGTATAACTTATAACAATAAACATTGCTGATATAAGTAAGTGATGCATATATTCAAACAGAAATAATGAGTATGAATGAAAGGTATATTGATATCATTGATGCAACCAAATAAGCAACGACTCAATGAGGAATTGTAGTATGTGTTCGGCATTTTCACTCCTGACTTTTAAAATAATTAAATTTTTGAGATTAGAGTTACTTTTTTAAAAATTTATATATTTTTTAATAAGTGTAAGGAAAAGGCATAAAATGTAGTGCCCTCTTTCCGATTAGATTATTAATAAATTGCCGATGGATTTATTAAATAAATCTATTCGAAAGTTACGTGACTAGATTCTTTGGAGTAGAAAAATGAAATTGGTATCAAAATTTTACAGACATGACACATGCATCGGTCTAGTAGATGTGTTAATTAACACTAATTTCTGTGAACACTAAACCTCGATGAAAATTAATACTATTAGACACCATTGTTAATCTTAAAACTCAGTTTTATTAAACTATAATAATTGGCAATTGCAGCGTAAATTTCTTAATCCTAGCATTATGGTAGATGCCACGATGCTTTTCCTCGTTAAGTAGAATATACAAATATTGAAAGATTCAAAGAATGTTGGTGATTTTAACTAAAAGGCCTTGTCACTCTGTTAGACTATTTCGGGATTCAAAGAACCACAGAATATTAAAAGATTCGTAAATAAAAACGTCAAGTAGAAAGTTGTCATACTGACTGAAATATATATACACTCATGGACAAAAAAATTAGCGCACCAAGAAGGAGTCGTCAAAATGAAACGAAATTTTACATACGTAATGACTACATTTATATAAGTAAATGATAAGAAAATCAAAGAAAAAGGATAATTTATTTCAGATAAAAAGGCAAAAGAACGGAGGAGTTAATACTCCATTGGACCCCCTCTAGCTCAAATGCACGATGCGATACGATCGGGCATTGAGTCATACAAGTTCTGTATGATGTCTTGAGACATTTCGTTCCATATTTGCTGTAACCTTGCCTCTAGTTCGTTCAAACTCGTGGGATGCCCAACTCGTCGTCCCAAATGATCCCAGATATGCTCGATTGGAGACAAATCTGGGGATCGGGCAGGCCAAGGAAGGGTAGTAACAGTGCGGAGACAGTCTTGTGACACCCTTCCGTATGAGGCCGAGCATTGTCTTGTTGAAAAATGGCTCTCCACACACGAACACGATTGCCATCACTGCCGAGATTGAATCTGGATTCGTCTCTAAAGACGACCTGGTTCCATTCCGCTGCAGTCCAGTTTCCTCGTGCGCGGCAAAACTCCAAACGGAGGCGTCGATGGGTGGGCGTCAAGGGCAGCACACGTAATGGGCGCCGCGATACCAACTGTCCTTCAGCCAGGCGCCTTCGTATGGTTCGAGAAGAAACAGAGGCCCCTAGTGAAGGTGCTACCTGTGCCTGGATAGCGGCCGATGAAGCAGTTGGCTGTACGCGTGCATTTCTTACGATGTGGCGGTCTTCTCGACGACTGGTCTATCGAGGGCGTCCTGAGCCTGGTCTTCGTGTACATGACATCTCTCGGGTCCACTGGTCCCAACACCTCCTTACAACACAATCAGAGCGGCCTAATTGACGAGCTACTCGCCTAGCTGACCACCCAGCTTCCATCATCGCGACGATTCTCCCCCTCTCAAACTGCGACAATTGCTTATATTGTCTTCGAACACGGCGTAATGGCATGTCTATCTCAGCTCTTCCTTTGTAAATGATTCAGCACACTCAAACAAGCTTCGGTTACCTGTTTTATACTCAACAGAGTACGATATTCAACGCCCTCTACCGACTATACGTAATGCGCAATCACGCTGCATTTCTAATGTTTTGCATATCTCCCCGACATGTACCTTCATTGCAAGTTTCGTTACGATCCCGCAATTATTTCTTGGTGCGCTAATTTTTTTGTCCATGAGTGTATATACAGGTTTATTTCCCATCTATATAGATATTTCGTATTTTTGAAACCCGACAAGGAACTCTATAGATGGTCTCTAAAAGCAGAAAATATTGGCCTTTTCTTATGCATAATCTCAAATTTCTAGGTTAAATATCTTGTCAAATATACAGCCGTTTAATAGTTGAATATCCAAATATTACACCGATACTTTTTGTTGTGCTTCATTCATAAAAAAGTAAGGTTTTTATGAATTCAGCACAAAAGTCGACGGAAATCGTCTTACAAAGGTATTTCATGCCTAGCTTTGTATGAGCTTAGTTTTCCTAATTAGTTGCAAATAAACTAACGGAACTGAACCACATCAGGGTGATTGATATTTATTACACTGACACTACTCAAGGCCACCTGTAGCGCGATATATGAGCCAGAATTCCACCAAAATTGATAGAGGGACTGTCGCTGCTGTCGATTACGTAGACGTGAATTTGCATTTTAATGTTTTACTTGCGTTTTATGCAAATTTTCGAGTGCGCCAACTTCAGCGCCATATCTTCCCCTATCGGTGACATTTGGAACTTGTTTTGTTTATCACGGATAATCTTTCCCATATCGTTTTTAGTCGGTCTATCAATTTGGTGGAATTCTGGCTGCTAGATCGCGCTACAGATGGCTCTCAGTAGTGTCAGTATAATAAAAATCACCCTGTATATAAGGTACTATAACTAGCATATATTAGGTCTATTTAGACATTCCATTGCTAATAAAACAACTCATCTATCCATCTACTGTTTGTCGATTTCTACCACCAATATATTGAAACGAAGATCATGCATTGAAAGCTAATAATCGTTATCGCAAATCTGGCTTCATAATCGCGCTGAATAACTAAATAACATTCACATACATCGGAGTCATATACTAGAAAAACATTTTTCTAAATCGCCGCTCCTTAGGCTATTTCCGTGGTTTTGTCGTATGATTCCCCCATTGGCGGATCGCCCATGGGACGTTTGAAAGGATTTTCTTTAATCCTTCTTCCATTCTGCCGGCTGAAATAATCCCTCTTCCGGTGGAACCACTCCTCGCACCCCGCTTCCGTTTCCTTGCTCTATAGATTTCTTAGGATCAGAGAATGGTGAAAATTTTACCAAGAAATATTCTCAAAATGGACGGAATATTCTCCTACCGTGTTCTTCGCCTGCTGTTGCCATAATATGGGGATTTTCAGAAATGAATTTCACATTTTCAGAAATAAATGAAATGTGGTGCTTAATTAGATAATAATATCAAGGTTTTACATCCAAAATTTTTCATGGTATTACCAACATTATATTCCACTCACAAAATTTTATTCAAATAAAAGCTTAATACCTTAAAAAATGATCTGTCAAAGGGAATATGAGATATGCGCTAATATTAAATTTAAATTATCCATCGATTTATAGCGATCAATATAAAAAAAAATCCATAAGAAAAGAATTATGATATAATTCGAATAAGCAGTTCAGCGCTCTTTTGTTGTTGTTGTTGTTGCTTATGCCACTTGACCGACAGCAACATCAGATCAAGTCCCGAAGGCTATCGGCGATGAAGGTGCGGCTCCTGTTTTGACTGGCACCACAAGGGTCGGAGTCCAACTTGGCCAAAAAACCAGTCCCGTAATTTTGAACCGAGTCATGTGACGAGACCAGAAAACTTGACCCCGCAACTCCAGAGGTAATTTTAAGAACTTGGAGAACATTGCAGACACGTCAGATTCTACGCGCACCAGCCGCCATTAGTGTACACGGCAGTGGATTTTTCAGCAACGAGGATCGGACTAGTGACTTTCAGATCACTAGCCCGCTGCTCTTGCCAACTGGGCCACTGCGCCCCTAGTGCATTTTTTGTTTCCTGTAATATCCAAATACCCATAAGGGAAATGCGAGTCAAATAAAATCCCCAAATATAAAGCTTTAATATTCCAATCAAATAGCTGCGGAGGAACATCAAATTACAAAATAAAATTTAATCTACCGCGGTTCCGTACTTTAATTTAACATAAAAGCACACATTAAACCAGGAATATAACCTTTTCATGAAAATCACATTGCAATTTATAACCTTATACAAAGTCTGAAGGTAAAATAAAAAGAAAATAACGAAAACTGGATACCTATCGATCTAGTAAGTTCAAAATAATAGGCTATAATAATAGGCTATGAATTTAACCCTAGAGTTCTAATCTATAATTATCACCCACATCTATAGCATAACTCTAATGTTACAGTTATATGATTCAAGGAAGAAAAACGGTGTATACCTAATAGAATACTTTAATTATGTTGATGATGCGAGCTATTTTTTTTTAATAACCTTGAGATAATTTTCAGACAACTGCTCAACACTAGAGCTGTGATGACGTTTGCATTTTAAAAAGAAGAATTCAGTGTAATAAATATTTTATTCGTTTAAAATCATTAAAAAACTATCACTTAATTCATAGACAATATTAAATAATAAATGAAAAATTAATTGTACATTTATTGATGTTTATGAACAAAAAATGTGAATATTTTTTTAGGATTTTTGTTTCCGGTCGTTTATGGTAAATAACTAGTACCCGACTGAAAATTTTGAGTTGCATATATATTCACACATATATGAATGTGTTTCAATACCTTTTCTTTTGAAAAAAGGATTTATATAATAAATAAAATATTAATATTGCCGAGAAGTTTGACTTACAAAAAATCTCTGAAGACTGCACATTTTTGCAACTATGCAAAAAAATATTTAAAGAGGTTAAAAGCAAATTTGAGTAAATATTTTAGAACATATTAATTTTCAACCCTTATATTTAAGAGTATACAACATTTCCTTTTCAAAAAAGTATTTAAATAATAAAATAAAATTTATTTTGGAAAATCTCAGTCAACGAGCAATGGTTTTTAATTATATCCAAACAGCTGTTCGATATGAAAATACATTAAAAATTGATTATATTTTGTTCATCTTCCATTAATAAAATTTAATATCAAATGACACCACCTTCCCTTAATCCAAAGAAATAATTAAAAATAAAAATAATAATAATTTGAGTAAACATTCGAGTACATATCTGTTCCAATACCATTAAAGGAACTGCCATGCTATCAAACAGATCTTGAAGATTAATAAAACTAAATTTTCTTGATCAGGGATGTAAAAACACTTTGTATGAAACAGCACTTACATAAATAATATGTACATTAAAAGCTTTAGTATTTTCTAACAATTTTCCCCGTTTTTCCATTTTCTCGAATTGAAATATTAAATTGAAAACCAACTTGTATTATTGATGCAAACTAAATTTTAAAATTTACAATAAGATTTACCGAAAAAAAATTTATTGCTAAACAACAAAGTTATAGAATTAAAGCGATGAAATTTCATAATATATCAGAAATATAGAAACTCGTTTTATAAAAGTAAAACAACAGACAAAATATTTCTTTTACACATAGTATAACGAGTAAATAGCACAATGAGGACATTCAGTTCCTAGAATTTAATCCTACCCATATTGGAAAATAATTTTAAATTGCTTTAATAGGACACTGAAAAACAGCCATACACAAGACACCCCCAAAACACATTTCCCAACTAGCAAATTTAAATTCATAGACCATATCCTTTATTATGAGTTAATTTGTTTGTCCAAAAAAGTATCGAACAATTTCCTTATAAGGTAATAAATACATTTGAAACCAGAAAAAAATCAAAACTGATTAAAGAGATGACTGCTATAGCAACTGTTATTAATTTTTTTTCTCAAACTGAAAGATAAATTTATCCCCAAACAAATAGCTTTTTTTTCCTGTGAAATCCTTCCACAGCATTATAAACTAAAGTATGAATAACACACGCTCAGCTGTTGAATCTGTTGCAAGAACATATAAAAATTTTCCCTATATCCCTACACCAAAAATTAATGCAAATTTTCATGGACCTCATTCTTCAGGTATATACGGAGATGTGCTCTTTCTTTTCCCCCAGAGCTTATCCCTTGATTTCAGCCCTATTTTTCTTACTTATCTGTAACATATTCTTCCATTCCAAAAGGAATCTTTTTCCTATCTATTGGGGAAAAGGCTCATATTGCAGGTTCTGACCAAATCTTAGATGAGCATCCATCATCGTTATATCCCTTTCTGTAATAGATCCACCTCCTGTATAATATCACAGTATAATGCGAGAATATTTTTTATGGATGCTAAGCCATTCTACGTGGTAAGCCGGAGTAATGCCACCATTCTGATCCAACTTAAAGGAAGTGGTGTAAAGGCTTACAGGCGTGGCTGAATATGCTTCCAAATTTATCCTGGATGAAAACTTGTGAATAATTTTCAAACTTTTTCGACAGAACATTTCGAAAAAAAGTTATGCCAGAGAGCTAAAATCTTCTGAATATATCGGGGAAGCATGAAATTTTGCTTACAAGGTTAACCGCTTACAAGGTTAGCTTACAAGGTGACCTTGTCGAAGTACAAGGTCAAGCCACCACTTTTTCTCACTTAAATAGGGCGTTCTCTTAAAACTGAGAACATTTTATTTTTCTCGAGTTGCAACAATGCGAAAGTAAAAAGCAGATGACTTCCTGAATCTATGGCAAAAGTTTTTAAATGTCGTTAGGCTATTCTATTTTCGTCGTTGAACAGTCATTTAACCCTTCAGCGGTCTCGCCCGTCTTCAAAGTGTTACATTTTCGTAATTTTAAATGGTTTGTTTTTACATAATACGAGGTTTGAATGTTCTAAGCAGTTTCTATTTATAGCTACACCCTTTCTAATGCAGATCTGATTTTTTTTACTCGTGTATTCCTTTCCATTCATTGTTAGTCGTGGTTTGACCGCGGTAAACCAGCGATTATACTGGAATACATTACGAAAAAAGCAGGAGTTGATTAAGTCAATCAAATGTGCAGCTATTACACGGTATCTCGCATATCACGAAGATGGACAAACTCATTGATTTTTAGGTTTTTGGACATAACTGGAATCAATTCGCAGGTTGTCCTTAGAACCAAAAAACCGGACAGTTTTAAAATAAGGCGATTGTATCTGCATTCTTTGGCCTTTAATTACAAATATATCTCAGCACTATCAACAATTTATATCTTATCATAAAACGCAGAATTATTATTTTCAATTTGAAAAAAAAAGTTTATTACAAAAAGAATAATCAAGATTGAAAGAGACGTTGCACTTTGTGCCACGCGCGCCTGCTGGTGTTCCAAAAATTGGCGCGCCCGCTGAAGGGTTAAAAGAGAAATCGCTCATTTTATTATATAGCACGTTATATGGGAATCGAGTAATACGAATAAAGTCCTCACACTTTTTTTAACGCGTTGTACGAACTCTTGTTATACGGGAGTCTACTCGGTCTACATGATGTTGGCAGAAAGATAAACAAACCCCTGTGCGGATTTATTATACATACCTCTACAAAACCCAGCAGCTTAGTACCAAGGTTTCATCCTTGTTATGGGTTCCTCAACTAGGCCTAGCCGAAAACTGCTCGTGTAATTGTAGCACAAATAAAACAACATTATCATTTTTGACTGATAGATGTATTTCGCGTACTTCCTCCATAATAAATGAAAAAAAATATACAGTGTTATCTCATACGAGTGTCCCGACTTACGAGTTTCTGAGATATGAGCTGTACCTCGGCCTATTTTTTGCTTTCAGTCGCGAGCTAAAGTTCAATGTATGAGCCAGCTTCAGATACCCCCCAGCTAATTTGCGCAGCGAACGCTATGTAACGTTCTCGTCAAATGAGCACACGAGAAGCATATAATATTTACAACCTTTATGTGAACATGGCTGTATAGGAGTCTATCAAAACAGATTTTTTGCTAAAACAGATCTTTGTGAGTGTGGCGTTGCACATTCGCAACTTCAACTCAACACTTTCCTACAAAATGCAATATGTTTTAATATTGCATTTTGAAATAACCTGTTAAAGTCAATTTAGAACCATGCCACAACTCCTTACAGACCTGACCTCGTTCCGTGCGATTTCTGGTTGTTTCCGATAGATGTTGACATTATTTCTGCTGTACATGGTTCACTGAAGCAAATTCCACAAAATGCCTTCGATACATTCTTTGAAAAGGGGACTGGACAATGGAACCGTTGCATATCATCTGAGGAAAGATATTTGGGAAAAGAATAGAATATTTTTTACTGTACCTGTATTTCTTTATATTTTATTGAGTTTACTCTTAATTTTTATTGAAACTTTGTGCTTTGTTTCGCTTTTTCTTGTCAATATACGAAAAAATGAATGTATATTTCCCTTCATTTCTTTGTACAAGAATAGTGTAAATCAGGGTTCCCAATTTCTTGTTTGCGGAATACTTGGGGTTCCTTGGAAAAAGGGCAGAAATAGACCCTTACCGTTTCTCTGAACTAACTGAACTAACGAAAGAAGCATGACATGGGTTTTTCTCTAAACGTTCAAAAGACAGTATAAAATTTTCGCATTGCAGAATTATGATTTCTTTATAATAAATAGAATAATTTTACGATCAGGAAACAGTACATTTGCATTTTCCCTAGCACTTTGATATATTTTAATATTAGCACCTTCAGAGGTCTCCTCCATAATAATGCTACTTATTTCGAGGGTCTAATTTTCTATAATTATCAATTTACACATTTAATTTCTAAGCAATCGTCACAGAGCGTTATAAATATTTTATGGTATTTCAGTGCTTCTCATATTCTTTTATTCTCCCCAAGCTTAACCGATTATAATAATTTTAAAACTTAATGTTAAAAAAAGGTTGTATTCCGCAAAAAAGCATGTAAAACAAAATCACACTCTCTGTTAAATCTCGTGTGATTAATTGTGCTAGGTATGCTCGTCTGTCACCATCATCTAGATTTTTACGTTTTGCTTTTCTGGCATTGCCAATTCCCTTTCAGTTTCAGATTATCGATGATAGCTAAAAATGCTGATATTGCACCTTTGCTAGAAGAGTGTTACATCGCCGAAATTTTCGATTTTGAGATAATTGCACCACAATGCTCTATAAAAAGTGCTTCTCATTCTCGAATAATGTTATAAGCCTAGTACCAACATAATCTCCTAGATGGCGCTTATTACCCTCTTCCGCAACTAGGAGGGCGAACTTGCTTATGCGCGAAGAACGAAAATAAGATTTTTGTCAGTACCTAATGTTGTTGTATTAAAATGTTCCTGTAATGAAAATGCTCATTAAATTTAATTTGGAAAATAAGTGTTTTTATTTGGAAAATACATTTGTGCTTTTTTCTAACCTGCTGTTCGTGTTATCAAGGTTGTTTTCTTTGTATTGTGAAAAGTTTAGATAGATTGTGCATTGGCATAGAGATATGACAGTATTCCCTCAAGGTTTTCAGTCCATGTTGACAAAATGGGGTTACTAGTAGAAGCTTATATCTTGTAATTAAAATTCAAAATCATGCTTTAAAAAATGAAAACAACTTTAATAGTATATAGTTTTACCTTCTGAAGTTATTCGAACAATCAGTTATCCCAAAATTATCATAGGCATTCATTAAACAAGAAATGAAATTTCGACATTTATCTTCTTTAGCTATTCCTGAAAATATGGCTGTTTCGAGATGTAGCACTCTTCTGGCATAGGTACGATATGTTTGGTCCTAATTTTTAAAAAAGGGACTTAACAAAACTGTGTTAGGCACCTAAATACATAGTTTTTAAAATAAAACTGTATCACCCCAATTTTGGCCTTAAAATCTCATTTAGGAGGGTAAGTGCATATACCTGAAAATACTATATTTTAAAAAATAAGTGCCCAGTGATGAAGTCCTTGATTATCCACCGACAGTGTGCCCAAGAAATGTTATCACCGCTTCAAGCAGCCTCCAGAATAAATAATGCCTCTATCTCAAATAACAACCCGAATTTGATAATTCGCAATGCAAGCTGACTCAAAGTTCGCCCTGTTCTCATAATAACGAAATAACGATGCAATAATAACGTATAAATTCAAATATCCTGTTCCATTCCCATCATCCATTCGCTCAAGCCCCAGCTAGAAGATTAATTTTATATCCCTCTCGGTTCCGCATACCTGGTGTTGCCGCATATTTCAGGCCTAAATCGAGTGCCACCTAAATCCCCTCTGAACCAGGTTTTCTAAATCCACCCCCCATTAATCTTCATTTCGAGCTTGGAACTTTATTGACTGGCTATTCGGAGATGCATGTTTCCGTCGTTAATACCGGTAACAGCGATCCGGTAATATTGATGGGGAATTGAAAAGAATAGAAGAAAATGGGTTTCAATTGTAACAAGGTGCATCTTCATCTTCGAGGCATCTGTTTATTTCCGCAGAATAATATTTTACGGCTGCAATTTGTTCGGTATGGAACATTTTATGATCGAACAGAGGTAAGGTTTTAGATACTCGCACTTTAAAAAGATAAAGAGAATTTTCCAATAGTTTTTTTCCCGGCAGTTCCTTGAGAAAGCGTTAAAAGGAATCAAATCGGATGCTGTGAAATGTGTTTGCTGATGCTTTTGTTGACTAAAACTTTGTTTTTATCTTTGCAATTTTGTGTAACATTTCAGTTTAAGGCTGCTGTGTACTAACCCAATTGGATTCGCTCACCTCAATGTTAACCTATGGAGACAATTTGTCTACTAATTACAGCTACATAAATGCTGATAATCAAATAAAAATGACATTTTGAGATAGCCTGAACTTTTCTGCACCTTGAAAGATTCAGTTTAGAAATTTTGCCCACCAAATGAATTTATGAGCGTTTAAAACACACCATACCAGATTTTTTTTACCAGAATAATTTAAATTTTAAAATATTATTTGCATTTAAAAAAAACGAAAAGGTCTTCTCAAGGTGCAATATTTCTTTCTCTATTACAGAGTACAATTTTAAAAAAAAACTTTAAATCTAAGCCGGCAGTCCTTGGACAAATTTTCTCCATAGGTTAACATTGAGGTGAGCCAATCCAATAGAGTTAGTACACAGTAGCCTTAATCTGTCCTATTGCACAACTAGTCCCTTGTATTTTAAAAAATATTTAGGGCTTAAAATGCATATTATTATTATAGTGTTTCTTCACTAAGTGTATTCCTAAAATAAGTATTTGATGCATTAATAAATCAACACGAAACAGATGCAAATATTTCTCCTTAATGTTAAAATAGGGCACAGTTCCTAATAACTCATAAATGCATCACTGTACGATGTATATCTGTACAATGTACAGATTTTTTTCCGTTTCAAGATTATTTAATCCATTCAACATTCCATCTAATGCTTTCATTTTGTGTTTATGTATTTTTAGGCTAATAATGATGAAATCTTGGCATCGTATGTCTGTTTGTACATTAGACAGTAACTGTGGTAAAATGTCCCTAAACGTTAATATACTGATACGTTAATCCATTATGCGGATTATCCGAGGATCAGAGTTTAGATATAAAATGGAACTAGGATCCAAAACTATGCCGGCATAGTTCAAAAACAAAAGAAATATTATTTGTATTTTTTTAAATGAAAAATGCCCCAAGGGGTAAAATTTCTTCCTCTATTACGGAGTACAATTAAAAAAAAAATGCTTAAATCCGCGTTGGCTTGGACACAATTTCTCCATATTAACATTGAGGTGAGCGAATCCAATAGTGTTAGTACAGAGCAGACTTAAATCCATGCAAAAATTGATTTTATGAAAACTGTTTTCTCTATACTACCTGAAAAACGTGTCTTGATGACAATCTTTTATCTTAAAAATATGTATCCATATACAATTAAATTTTCCTTAGTGTTGAACAATCGTAAAATACTTCTTATGACACTCTTCTCTGTAACTTTCTCTATTCTACTTCTAAAATTCTAATGGGCTCTGTTTCTAATTGAAATAAAATAAAAGTTCCTCAGGAATTCCGTTCTCGTATATACGATTCAGATGGCAAAATTTAATTTAGAGCAGCTGTAAGCCGTTGTTCACTAACCAAAATTAATCAAATATTTATATATGCCTAAATGCAAAAATTCACGATCAATAGATGGAAGCTTATGGGGTCACATAAGATCATGTTTCGTTTTATATCCTCCTGACAGCATTTTTATATGCATATCACTTCAGTTTACCTTTATTCTATACTTCTCTTTCCCTTCAAAGTATTTCAGAGTGAGTTCAAGTTTAGAAGAAGAGTTTTAACTAAGCTCTTCGAGTTTGCTTGTAATCATACTGGTCAACTTCAATGAGTGAAAAATTCTCCCTCCCATACGATCTGTTTAATGCAATGATTCCCAATCTTTTCAACCTTCTCACCCACACCCCCTTTGCATGGCCTTCAGACCTTATGGAACCCCTTGAAAACGACCTTAAAAACTTAAGTAACACTATAAAAAACATTCCACTCATACTTTTCCACACACATCCTAAATATCAGCCCCACCTCCCCAGATGGTCATGCCCCCTAGGTTGAAATACACTGGTTTCATTCAAGTTAGAAAGAATGTGATTCATCTTCCACTATTGTATGGAGTGCTTTTGTTATTTTAAGAAGAGAGTATACCTACTTAGACTGCGTAGTTTGACTCCAACCAGGGGAGAATTTTCTTAATGATATTACCTTTAAGATATTACCTTTAAGATTAATCGGTTAGAGTCTCTACCATGTACTGAAGTCATGGCAGGTTAAATCAATATGGGCGAGGGACGAGAATGCCAAGTCGGTATTAGCTCTAAAATCCCTGTAATTGGATGCCTTGCCATCTGTAGGAACGTGCGAGGGTTCAGGGAATCTCTGAACGTAAGTATAAACAAGCAAGGCAAACAAATAAAGCAACAAACAAAGCAAGGCAAAAACTCTCTGAAATTTTATGATATTGGAACATTACGGCAAATAACTTACTCAATCCCCTATGTTTCACGAAACTGGTAGATTTCTGTTGAATGATACGATAAACATGTATAGCAACTGAATATTTTAGAGAAACCCTACTCTTTAAAAGATATTCCTTTAAAAAACAACCTCCTACAGGCATATGGTCCTATATTTTCATGTTCCAGCCCTGAAACACTCAACTAAATGCCCCTTAAGTGTTCTTACCTTATTTAATCTTAACATCACTCTACTACGTTTTCGTAGCTATAAAGAATCGTGTATTATCAAACATCAAACTATTCTTTATGGAATTTACCAGCTGCAGATATAGTACAATGTATTTATTCGTCTGTGAAGATGGATGTCCAAAGTTCAAGTTCCATTCCAGCCAAGTAGTTATAAATTATGGGGTAAATGTGAGACAAAATTTATTTTCCTAGTGTTGGGGACTTGGTACCCTTCTATTGATGAAAATATCGATTTTTCAATTTTTTGTTAAAAAAATACTTTGACACCTCTAGTATATTGGTACAAAGTTTTGAGATGATCTGACGATTGTAAGTGTATCAAAAATACCTTGCATTATCTCGTCAGCCCTTTAAATGCCACGCCCACTTTAGTATTTACATTCCTTTTACTCTAAAATTTCCTCCCTAAATTACAAATAACCCCGGGGATAACCCAGATAGTCACAAAATAAGAGTAGGGACCTCAATTAATGAAGTATTTCTTCCAAAAATTCTACCAGTATGTCAACGGCTTTCATCTAGCGAACTTCTGGAAATATGTGTACGTTGTGGAACTCAAAATACTGATGACAGTTTGCACAGTGTGGTTTGGGCAAAGTTCCCTACAGAAATATTTGCTAATAAACAACGTGTAAAACTCTGTAACAACAGCAGTTTGCGAATTTAATACGGGTACAATGCATACAATAAGAGAAGTACAAAAGACACTAGGAATGAATACAGGTCATTCCAAGAAAAATTTGGTGTTGTATTGCATTCACGAAAATTTTTGTTTCGGAAAAGGCATAATAATGCAAAGTACCAACTTACCCGTAAATTATAAATAATGCTATTCGTAAAAGAGAACAGCTATCCAGAAAGAGAGGCGGCGTTACATAATCAGCAGGATGTTTTTAAAATCGTCAAGTGTTATGACCGAGATTTGTGTAGTCTGTTGATGAACCATTGCAACTTAAATTTTAAAATTCTCAACGAAACTATTAATTTATGCTATAAATCTTTATTACAAATGTATTGTAATAATATTTATAAATATTTAAAAGCACTCTAAGAAAGATATTTAAATTGTTATTTCCGTTTTTCACCAGTTCTCTCATTATTTCTGTTTGGATAAGTTTTTAATAAAAGTCTCTAATTATAACTAGATGTTCACCTATTCAAAGAAAATTGCTATAATTTTAAAGATATATAAGTAGCAACATAACGACATTAATATTACGGAAACTGGAATAGGTATATACACTTTTTTCAGTGCTTAAATCTTTAAATGGATTTTTCTCAGTTTGCTGTTTTTGACGTTTTACTGTGTTTAAAACACGACTACGTCTACAAATATATGTCAAATGACTCCATTATTTTTTTGTATGTTTAATATAATGTATTTAATAAAAATAGGGAGGTATTTTACAATATAATGAAAAGAAAAAAAAAGAAAAATCGAAATGTTGAGGAAACCATGTTTTTTGCTGCATTTTGCCTACACTTGTACATTTTATTTTTTTTCTCAGAAACTAATTCATTATATGTAAAATCGATCCTTAAAACTATAAAATATAATGTCATAAACATCTAATAAAAAAATCATGTTAGAATTTTGAGAACTAAAGGAGAAGACCAATTTTTAAAATTCTTTAATTTTTTTAAAAAAATTTAAATTACTCAATTTTTACCCACAAAATAATTTTTATTATTGTTAAAATTAGTTTGTTTAAGTATTACCTATAATAATATGTGTATACTATAGGTAAATATACTTCTGCAAAAATATTCCTTCAAAGGGTACCGAGTCCCCTTAAAAGAAATTCGACAAAATTTTCAGAAAATAGTATTTGCCTAAAAGTGAGCCCCTTGTTACTAAACCTGTAACATTTGGAGCAAATATGGCAATAATTTCGATTTTGTTTATACGGATGCTGTACGTTTTACAATGTAATTTTTTACTGATTACAAAGAAAATCGTGGAGCATGTACAGTTCTGATCACCACCTACTTATAAAGAAAAAAGATTGTCCTATTCTTGTGATTTACAATTATGTGTTTTTTAAGTAATTTTTCAGCTAATCTGTGATCATTTTGAAAGAAAAGAATAATAATGCAGTCATTTTGAGAGAAAGGAAAACAATGTAGGCATTTTGAGAAAAAGGAAACTTTTTAGCAGTCTACTATTGCTAATACAGTATCTAAAATTGGCCACTGATCTATGCTTCTCTAGAGGACATTTTCCGTGTCATTGTTCTGCTAAGAAAATGAAGATAGCAGGGGAATAATTTTCAATGACTTCATAAAAATATTCTTCAAATTTTCCTTTTGATCTCTCATATTACATTTTCATGCACAATTTTTTTCCTGTTAATTTACATCTCATGCATTTTTTAAAAAAATTTTGAGACGAAACAATTTTTTTCATGAAATAAATTTAAATGGAAGAAAAGAATGGTACATTCTTGATTTCATTTTTTTAGTATTATTAGTAACTATTATTATTATAAGTATTTCCTTTTAATACTATTATTAACTATTATTAGTATTATTTTAATAATAGTAATTTTAACTAAAAATTACAGTTCATTTTTTAGTAATTTTTCATATTAATAATTATTATACTAAATATTTCAATTTTTTAATCCCAATTTTAAAACATTTTCAGACTAAAAAATGTTTTTTTTCCGTCACATAATTTTAAAGGGAAGAAGTAATGGTACATTCTTTATTTATAACGTACATGTTGTTCCAGAATGATGTCCCCATGAATGTGGTTGTTTATGCTTCTGATTTAAACATGCAGATTTGTTCTGGAGCCCAGTATAATTCCACCCCAAACGAGCAATCCTGTACCACCGTAACGGTGTCGTTGATGTTGTCTTGGTGGTAACGAGTACCTGGCGTTCTCCATATGAAAGTCCGACGTGAATCAGACTGCAAGCTAAACCTGGACTCGTCAGAAAACATCCCACAAGCCCGCTGTGACGATGTCCACATTCTATGTTCTCTACTCTAGGCTAATCGCTGCCGACAGAAAGTTTCCGTGAGCGGAACACATCTGACAGGCCTGCGAGCATATTAGACCAATATTTCCCAAACGTCTGTACACGGTTTGCCTTGAAACTATGGTACCCGTGGCTGCAGATAGCTGACGAGACAGGTCGGATGCTGTGCTCCATCTGCTTCTTCTGGCAGTTATTGCCAAATACAGGTCTTCATTCGGCGTTATAACTCAGGGGTGACCTGTATTGTAACGTCTACTGACAATTCCATCATCTTGGAATCGTTGCCAAAGCCTAGAGATGACACTTTGGGCAATTCCAAGTTACTCGGATACTTCCATCTGAGTACGCCCGTATTCCAGGCAGCCGATAATTCTACCATGTAAAAAATCATCTACATGCGTCCTCTGTGTCATAACTTTTCGGTTATGGCACTGAGCGGCTTACAGAACGCTTGTGAACAATTTTACTTCTTTGACACCATTCCTTGTATACCCCTCTCTTACACTCTCGTCATTATGACGTACTATCGACGTCATCTGGTGCCTTCCTGTAATTTGCATATTATTCTTGAAGATGTGTGTGATAATTCTACAGGTGAAATTTTCACTTTAGAGTTCGATTTCCGTGTGATTCTGAATTATCCTTAATTTATGGACATGAGTGTAATAAGTATTTCCCTTTTTTGTAATACCATTTTTAAAACTTTTTGCACACTATAAAGGGTTTTACGTCAAAGAATTTAAAATGAAAGAAATTATGGTACATTCTTTATTTAAAACAATCTTCAGCTACCTTATTTTCAGTGAAGAATCACTCTTTATCTTCTTCCTGAGACCCTAATCAAACGTAAATTCAAATACTGTCAAGCGTGAGGCACAAAGAAGTAATAGATACCGAATTCAGATTGCCTTTTATTCAAAAATAAGCCGCTCTTAGTTGTTTCCATTAGTAAACTAATAGTATTTCCTTTTATTGGTACAGTGGAGTCCCGATAATCCGAACTTCGGTAATCCGAAAATCCGCTTAATCCGAAACCAAAAGTCAAAAAGAACTAAGGTTACAATAAAACCACAGTGCTACTAAGTAAAATAAAGTATATTTCTGAAAATTACAAAAAATTCAAAGTTAGATCATGTGCTGAAGTAATTATTACTGAACAACATTGGTGTGAAAAAATCTGTAACTTTTTTTGTCGAAGAGAAGAATACCTCTCCCTTGAAGCCAAATTGCGCCAACTCGTCAGAAAAATGGCGTCCGCTGGGGTCGCGGTGAAATGTTGCTCTATCTGGCGTAGCTCAGCTCAATGCAGCTGCGACGTTTAAGTGGGATGTCCTCTGCTCGCTGTCACCGTCTGCTTCACCTTCACTCTCATCTGAGACGTTGACAGGTTCTTTCAAAACCATTTCAACAATCTGCTGATCGTCTAAAATCAAACTGTCGAGCACTGTGACGTATTGTCAGAACAACTTACACTCTACTGTACTGTACCAGGCAGCGTTCCGCTCTCCTATCACCCATTTCATCCCAAGATTTGGTTATGTTTACACAGACCTTATAAAATAAACTGTGTATATTTTTTCGCTTTATCCAAAAAATTCGTTAATCCGAAAAGGGTCTGGTCCCAATCATTTCGGATTATCGGGACTCTACGGTATTATTATTAGTAATATTTCATTTTAATGCTATTATTAACTATTAGTAGTAGTATTTTAATAATATTAATTTTTTTATAAAATTTACTATTAATTTTTTAGTGATTTTTAACAAAAATTACTATTAATTTTTCAGTAATTTTTAATAAAAATCACAATTGTTTTTTTTTTTTGTAATTTTTCATATTATTATTATCAATATATATATATATATAAAATAGTTCTGCAACTGACTGACTGACTGACTGAATGAATGACATATGACGCACAGGCCAAACCGCTGGACCTAAAGGGTTGAAATTTTCCATGGCGATTCTTCTTATAGTGTAGGAGTGCATTAAGAAAGAATTTTGAAAAATTCTTCTTAGATTTCTTTAAATTAAATTTATAATCTGTTTTAGTAACTTTTTAAGTTTGCATTAAAAATAATAATTTGAGGGTTATAAAATTTATATCTCGAGAGAGATCATAAAAATTCCCTTAAAATGAAATCTTTTTCAAATCTTCACCTCCATTTTCTGATTTTTGGTGAATTTTTAAAGATTAATTTTTAGAATTTAATTTATTAAATGCTGATCACAAGATTTCTTTTTCTGGTACTTTAAATTAATTTATCGTCACATGCATAACAACGAAATAGACAAACAAAAAAAAAATTTTTCTTGCTAATGCGGCAGACGATAGGACATCCAAAAGAAATATTAAAATACAGTAAAAGACATGTTCCTCAAACTGTGCTATATTATCTTACTAAATTCTTTAGCATGTTCTATTAGATATAATTTGAATATTTTCTTCTACATTATTTAGTTTATAAAAATATCCCTTATAATTTTTTTAGAAATATACTTTTTTGTTTTTTGTTTTTACATCAGTGGCATACATTGATCGTTGTGTTTATTATATATATATATATATATATATATATATATATATATATATATTTATTTATTTATAATACATACATCGTATTATTTATTAAAAGTATATATATATATATATATATATATATATATATGGGAAATTCAATTCCATCTCCATCTCCAAACGTTACGCGGCGCTACTGTCTGTGTGACGTCAGTGCGTGCGCCCGCATGATGTATTCCCGCCTTATCAGACGATCGCTGTACTCCGAGATGGGAAGACGTCCCTCTCGAGCTGTTTATTTTAATTTCTTAATATTTAACTAATAAAGGATGTTTATATCCAATGCTGCTGTGGTCGTTGCTTCCCCCACATTTGGGGGCTCGACCTTTCTTTCGCTTTCCCTGCGTGAATTGTTCCCCCTAGACCCGTTTCCCGTTTAAAACAAGAAGTATCATCCCAGCAGACGGCTGTGAACACTTTTGTTTTTGAATTTAGTTGTGGCTGACGTGCCAATTGCAGCAGACGGCTGCTCTCACCAAGGATATTTATTTTGATCTACTAAAAATTATACTAGAAGACCTGTAACAAACCAACGAATCTACAAACTTTTCGCCACGGACGTTGAAATCGAAACGAAATAATTGCTGCATTGCTGAACTGTGTAATCTTCAAGAACTTAGTACAATTCCTACATTACTGGATATAGTGCCATTCTATTGGATAACGTGATTTTGGATAGTGACATTCACCTATATAAAAAAACTGGACTTTCGTGGACTATTCTTCCTATTTCATGGACTATTCTTCCTATTCTCATTGGATACCCTTCGAGCCACAAGGACTGTTCCCTTAAGCGAGGTAGGCCCCATTTTTTTTTGTTTTCCCCGTTAGTTTGTGTTTCAAAATTCCGTAATTTCTTAATTTTAAAATTTTCCCCCTCAGTTGTGTTATTAGTTTGTTTCAATTTTCATTATGGCCCTAACCTTAGGCGATATCCCTCTAATTGCTAACTCCCTCACATACGGAACAACCCAAAACGTAAAATTATTAAATAAAGTACTCGGTTATACCGAATTCGACCGCTCATCGCTAAAAAAAATGCGTCAATTTTCCTCATTCCCCGCAGGATTCGATGTCGCGAAACATAAAGAATGCTTAATGAAGGATCTTTCACTCGCCGATTTTATTTCTGTTGCTAATTTATTACATTTAGATAATTTATGTACTAACAAAATTGAGTTATGCGATAATATTCTTTATGCCCTATCCGATTTGTCCAAATTTCAAAATTCTTTAGATACGAGTTTTTTATGCGACGCTGAAAACGAAATTGCTCTTTCTTATGAGTCTACCGCAAGTGATTCAAATGTAGGTCAAAGTACTTCCAGCCCTTTACAAAACATTCCCGCGTTTCAGTCAGATACCCAGACTAAACAACTGTGCCTTGACGCCTCTCCTAGCAGAAATGATGTTTTGATAAACAATAACGATGTTTTGATTCCCGATTCTATGAGTTCTCACTTCTGGTTGTTGTTGCGAGACCTTTCAACCTCGTGTCGCCAGTTCACAGGCAATAATTTATATTCCGTTCACAATTTTTTTGCCGACGTAGAGGATAACTTTAATTTATTTCCCGCTATCAGTGATCAACAAAAATTGGTTTTTGCCAAACGCCTCGTTACAGGAAATGCTAAAACTTTTTTGTTTTCACAAAGAAATCTGAATTAGTATGATTCATTTAAGACCGCGTTAATAAATGAATTTTCTGAGAGAATCACATCCATTGAAATTCATAGACAACTTGAAAGACGTCACATGCGTTCTAATGAAAGTTTAATGCAGTATTTTATAGCGATGCGTGAAATTGCAAACAGCACTACTAATACTATTGATGAATGTTCCGTCATTCAGTATACTATACAAGGAATACAGGGTACCCCATCAGAGAAAATTATTCTTTACGGTGCAAAATCTTATACCGAATTCAAAGAAAAACTCCGAACATACGAAACCGTAGTTAGTCAAAAGAACACAATTGGTTCGAATTTTCGACGTGCCGGCGATGGCCAAAGACGCGGCACGGAACCAAACACTTCACCACAAAGACGTGACTCAAAATTTACTGTTGCTAGCTCAGCAAAATCTCATCAACGCTGTTTTAATTGTAATGCAATTGGACATATCTCAAAGACGTGCCCTAGTCGTTCTCTTGGCCCGCGTTGCATTTCTTGTAATTTATTTGGACATAAGTCCGCGGATTGCCGCCGTACTCCTCGTATTGAAAGCTCCGCGACGCATGACGGTGTCAACACAGTGCATGTTGTTACTTCTCCCACTAATATATGCAAAACGGTTGTTATTTTTGATAATACATTTTCGGGATTAGTGGATACTGGCAGTCATTCGACGCTTCTTAAACATTCCGCGTGGATTAAACTCGGATCACCACCGTTGACGAATAGCACTACTATGCTAACTGGTTTTGGTTTTTCAAAAACTAAAGTCATTGGTTCTTTTGCTTCCGAAATTAAAATAGATGATCACATTTTTCCGGCGAATATCTCCGTTGTTCCAAATAATTGTATGACTTTCGATCTCATACTAGGTTGCGATGTAATCCAACAGGCGAATTTGACTATTACACCTGACGGTGCTATGTTTTCAAAAATTTTAAAACCTGATGATCCTGCCACACATGACGATTTTGTAATGACAATTTCAGCCGATCCTCCTTCTTTTGATATTGGTCCTAACATTTCTCGCCAAACCCGTAATGACGTTGAACAGCAATTGTTAGCCTACAAACCTAACAAAACGAAAACTGCAAACATCGAACTTGATATAACGCTTACTGACGATAAGCCAATTTTCCATACACCCCGACGCTTACCATTTGCAGAACGTGATATAGTGGATGCTCAAATTGACGAATGGTTAACAAATGGAATTATAGAACCATGTTCTTCCCCCTACGCTAGTCAAGTCGTTGTCGTTCGTAAAAAGAACGGTCAGCCGAGAGTTTGCATAGATTATAGGCAACTAAATCGTAAGTTAGTTAAGGATCACTACCCTTTACCTTTGATCGACGATATTTTGGATCGTCTCCAAAATGCCAACATATTCAGTACACTCGATTTGCGTAATGGATTTTTTCACGTCCCCGTAAACAAAAAAAGTTACACTAGTTTTGTGACGCATTCAGGCCAATTTCAATTCCGATATATGCCATTTGGATTAAGCTCTTGTCCTTCTGTTTTCATGCGATACATAAATGACGTTTTTCGTGACCTTATTGCCAAAGGTATTGTACTCCCATACATGGATGATCTCATCATTCCAGCGAATAATGAGTCTGAAGCTCTTGAACGTCTGAACACTGTTTTAATTGTAGCTCGTGATTATGGACTTGACATAAACTTTAATAAGTGCCAATTTCTGTATAACAAAATTGAATTTCTAGGCCACATTGTGGAGCACGGAAAACTGTTCCCCTCCTCCTCCAAAACTAAAGCCGTTCTTAATTATCCTGATCCCAAAAGCACAAAAGATGTCCAACGTTTTTTAGGTCTTACTGGATATTTTCGTAAATTTCTTCCCTCTTATTCTACCATAGCAAAACCCCTTAGTGATCTGCTTCGTAAGGACACCCCATTTCAATTTCAGACTGATCAGAAAGCCGCATTTCAAAAATTAAAACACCTCCTTTCCCAACAGCCCGTTTTAAGTATTTTTAACCAAAACAGTCCTATTGAAATTCACACTGACGCATCAATTGATGGCTTGGGGGCAGTCCTGCTACAAAAATCCAAGCAAGATAATTGTTTCCACCCCGTCTACTACATGTCCAAGAAGACGTCGGACAACGAACGCAAATATACAAGCTACGAACTTGAAGTTCTCGCCATTGTGGAAGCACTTAAAAAATTCCGTATCTATGTTCTTGGTTCACATTTTAAAATAGTTACTGACTGTAATGCATTTGTGAAAACCTTAAGTAAAAAAGAACTTAACTCACGTATAGCTCGATGGGCATTGTATCTTCAAGACTTTGACTACGAAATCGAACACCGTACTGGTTCAAAAATGGCTCACGTTGATGCCCTTAGTAGAAGCCCATGCTGCATGGTTATTCAGGACAGTGTCTTTATACAACTTATTAAAGCACAACAATCAGACGAGCATATCGAAACTATAAAAAAGCTTCTTTCAACCGCACCATATGACGACTATATAGTTAAAAATAATCTGCTATATAAAACTGTTCAAGGAACTGATTTACTTGTAGTGCCCGAGGGTATGCAGGCGAAAATAATTCAGGCAGCTCACGAACGAGGCCACTTCGCAGTACTACGTACTCAAGAACTGTTGCAAAAAGAATTTTTTATCCCGAACTTGAAAGAGAAAATACAGCGATGCATCAATAACTGTGTCACATGCATCCTCAATAACAGAAAACATGGAAAGCAAGATGGAATGCTGCATCCCATCGAAAAAGACGACACACCCCTGCACACGTACCATATTGACCATCTAGGCCCACTTGCCGTACTTTCTAAACTCTCTATCGACAACCCGGAAAAATGGTATTCCCATGTTCCAGCCGTTCAACAAATCATCAACTCCACCTTCCAACGTAGTATCAATTCCACTCCATTCGAAATTCTTTTTGGGACTAAAATGCATTCTCCCCATGACATCAAAATTGTTGATATGATCAACGAGGAAATAAAATCTACATTTCTCCAAAAACGTGATGATCTCCGTAAAGACGCTAAACGACAAATATGCAAGGTTCAAGACGAAAATCGTCGTACTTACAATCTGAGACGCAATCAAGCGTACCCAGTTTGGTCCTGGTCTCAAACTCAAACAAAAATTTCTTGGACCATATAAAATTACAAAAGTAAAACCAAACAACACTTATGATGTTGAAAAGTGTGCATTCTTCGACGGACCAGTGAAAACATCAACTTGTGCAGAATATCTGAAACCTTGGTCCAACACCATTGAGCATATAACTTGATATTTTTATTCAACAGAACTTACTTTTTTTTACAACAGACTATTGACAATTGACTCTCAAGAACTTTATTATTTTTTTTTCTCCTGTGCATACACTAATATTGTTTTTCTTTTAGTTATTTCGTATTTGCTGTGTTTTTTTTTGCCAGTTTATTTCCAGCCAACTATGGTATTGTATCACTATTTTCATTTTATATTTTGCATTTTTACTGTTATTTTATATTTGTATTAACTGTGTTCTAATGTTTTTGATAAATTTTTGCTGTGTACCTTAAGGCGAGGTCGCCTGTCCGGTCATGATGGCCGAATATGGGAAATTCAATCCCATCTCCATCTCCAAACGTTACGCGGCGCTACTGTCTGTGTGACGTCAGTGCGTGCGCCCGCATGATGTATTCCCGCCTTATCAGACGATCGCTGTACTCCGAGATGGGAAGACGTCCCTCTCGAGCTGTTTATTTTAATTTCTTAATATTTAACTAATAAAGGATGTTTATATCCAATGCTGCTGTGGTCGTTGCTTCCCCCACATATATATATATATATATATATATATTGGCAATAATTTCATACATTCACCGTCGTATTTAATTCGAATGTACTCCATAGCGAAGTGTGGGTTTTCAGCTAGTCTATTATAAGTATTTCATTTTTTTGGAATCACATTTTTAAAACTGCTTCAGACTAAAAAATGTTTTTTTCATAAAATAATTTAAAGTGAAAAAAATAATGGTACATTCTTTATTTTAAAACAACCTTCAGATACCTTATTTTCAGTGAAGAATCACTCTTATCATCTTTCTGAAACCCTGATCAGACAAATTCAAATACAGTCAAGCGTAAGGCACAAACAAGTAAAAAATACCAAATTATGATTCCATTTTATTCAAAAACAAGCTGATTTTAGTAATTTACATTAGTAAACTATTACTATTTCAATTTTATTGGTATTATTAGTAACTGTTATTATTAGCAGTATTTCATTTTAATACTATTATTAACTATTAATAGTAATATTTTAATAACAGTAATTTTCTCTCTATTCTAAAAAAAACTAACTGCCGCTGTAGCAGCCGCCGCCGCCGCTGTTAAAAGCTTGTCACGGTATCTCCTCCGAAACAGCTGGGGGTATGGGGTCGAGACCGATACCAATCGATGCAGAATAATGTGGGGAAGAAAGTAAGACATGTCTCATATTCGTCGGACTTTAAGTTTTTTTTTATTTTATGTTTTGTGGGAAAATATTGACTTTTTCATGTTCAGATTACGATAACTCGCCAAAATAGGATCGTAGAAATTTTTTTTTTACACTCTAAGACTACAGACATTTCTCCTTCAAACAAAACCTCATTTGTTTAAAAATAATTTAAAACAGACTGATATTTTTATTAAAATTGAAAACCCACTTTTTGGAAAAATTTATGCGTTTCGAGATATATAAATTCGATGCTATCAGACTTATTATGTTACAAAGAAAATATTTATATCAACTGGAAGATGAAAGCTTTCTCATTCATATAAACTTCATTTCAAGTCTCTATCTTAAAATTTCGATTTTTAATTGAATTTTAAAGAAATACTTCAAAAAAATCTTCTCATTCGCTTGCTTTGCAGAAGGATTGAAAGAAGATCCGATTTTTCACCCATCTTCATCCGGGCTTATACCCCCCATCTACCCGGGCTTCATCCATTTCGCCGGGAGGGGGGGGGGAAGCTTCAACTGTAAACAAATGAATGACTCAATCGCTGTAAACAAGTATTGAGTCATTCATTCACTTGATTCACCAGAGGAGCGAGCGTAGCGATCCTAGGGGCGAAGCCCCTAGTTTAATAAAATTTACTATTAATTTTTTAGTAATTTTTTCAGTAATTTTCAATAAAATTATCATTGATTTTTTTAGTAATTTTTCATATTATTATTAGCTATTATAATAAGTATTTCATTTTTTTAATCACGTTTTTAAAACTTTTTTCAGTCTCAAAAATGTTTTTTTCGTAAAATAATTTTAAGTGAAAGAAATAATGGTACATTCTTCATTTTAAAACACCCTTCAGCTACTTATTTTGAGTGAAGAATCACTCTTATCATCTTTCTGAAACTGTAATCAGACATAAATTCAAATACAGTCAAGCGTGAGGCACAAACAAGTAAAAAATACCAAATTACGATTGCATTTTATTCAAAAGCAACCCGCTTTTAGTACCTTTCATATCTTTTTTTCCCTCTCTGTCACCTTTGAAAAGTATACATCGGCAATTTTCTTGATTACTCGCATATATCCTTGCACCATTTCTCTTTCCCTTTTCTCAATTTCTTCAGATACGCGAGTTAGCGGAATGAAACAAACACGAGCATCAGTTCATCGTCTGTATGCAAAAAAAAAAACAAGTAGGGGGAAAAATTCCATCCTACTTCTCTCTCTGTGCCCGGAATATATTATTAACTGAGAGGAAGCGGAGTAAAGAAAGCTGCTGGGTTTGAACTACAGCGAGTTTTCCTGTTTTAAATTTCCTCCAAAAGAGAGCGAGTCTGAGAAGACACTAAGAAAATATTTTATTTAATTTTTTACAGAAGATATCGCGAGGAATTTCAGTACATTTCCATTTTAAGAAAATCTGCAAGTTTCTGAGCTATACCAAGCTCGGTCTTAGAACTGTGTAAGGACACTAAACAAAATTACATGTCGTATTTTATGGGGGTCATACGACTGTTAAACCGTAAAAAAAAATCGATTTTTTGAAAAATAAAATGTATGAAAGATTAACCTTTTCTGAGCATTTTAAGATAATCCACTTGAAAAAATTCCCATAATTACGGAAGTTATGAATAAAAACGTGTCAGATTTAAAGGGCAATACTTCAAAATGATTTATCTCAAATTGTGTTTTTTTTCACATAACGCACTTGTTATCTCTAGAACTATTTCATATTTTTGCATGAAATTTTCACAGAGGGTACATATTATCATTTGCTTGAAACTGAACCTAAATTTGTTTACAGATCTCTAGAGAATACATTTTTCATGCATAGATAAAATTTAATTTATTAAGGAAAAATGTACTATTTTCAGTTTCATAATAAAAATAGAAATATACCTTAAATATATAAAAATTTAGGTTCAAATTAAACTTAAATTTCTACAGTATGTGTTATAAGCAGAAATTTTGTCTTAAACTCAATTTGTTTTGGAGTATTTATGTGCGTTAGCTATGATATCACTTTTGTGTAAAGCAAACTGCTTATAATTTATGACTATCTAACACAAATTATTTTTAACTGTTAAATAAGAAACAGGTATATATTCACAAATCAAACATTGTACTATTAACACAAAAAAATCTATGATTTTAAATCTTATACTTTTCAAGATATAGAATGTCGAAAGTGGCACAATTTTTATACTTTTTCAACTTTTAACAGTCGTATGACCCCTTAAGTCAGGTTTTTTGTTTATATTCATTTATTTGTACCTCTATCCCTTGATCTCTGAATGCTATTTCTACATAGAAAACAGGATAATTTGTTAAAATGTCTTTCCTGAAGTTCTCAAAGTGTTTAATACTCGGGAAAATCAAAACTGTAACACCTTATGTTTACAGTCACCTGGTTTGACCACTGCCTATCCTGTCTGTAGTAGCAAACTGAACTGATCAAAAATAAATTTAATACCGAAAATGCTACATGTAATTCTTATCAGAATTAATGGTATCATGATATCAGTTTAGTTATTTAATTATTTAACTTCTTTTTCAGCTTTTGAATAATTAAACATTATCTGTTTCTTATTTTCCCTTGTAAAAAGTAGCTAAAGTAAACTAATATTAATAATTAACCAATATCAGTGATCAACTGATACCAGTGATTAACGTGATGACCTATCTTATTCTGAGATAAATCAACATATTTAACTGTCCTTAAATAATGCATAAGATTGCATTTATTACAAGAAAGAAGTGGTACCATAACCTCTTTTTCTATAGAATAGAAAGCCAATTTCTATCAGCTTTTTACTTTATTTCTCGTTCTAATACTATACAAACACCTCCGAATTTTTTTACGGTTACTATTGTACGATCATATCCGGTCCCATAGGTGAGGCGCCGAGGCGCCCGCCTCTGGCGCCGAAGTGAAATAGGTGCGAAAATGAGCCATAGTAAAAATACGAATTTTTTTCGGTAACTTAAACAATAAATTGTAGAGATGAAATAAAGCAATTTGCTGCCATAAAGGCTCTAAGAATGATTTAGAAATTGTTTTTATTACATAATAAATCATATACAAATTTACTTACTTTTTCTGGAGGGTAATTTAAGCTCTGTAATTTTTTAAATTCTAGATTTCTTTTTAAATACCTGAGACTTTTATTTTTATTTAATGCATATTTTTCCCAAAATGTCCGTTTTTTAGGGGGTCCGGGACACAAAATTGTTTAAATTTTCGAAAACAAATTTAGCATTAAAAATTTTTGTGTTCCTTTACGCTTAAAATAACGTTTAAATCATGTTTCTATCTTAATTAGAACAGGAGAAATTATTATTTTTTTTGCAACATTCTAATAGTAGTCAATCGTTGTTTAAACCTATAAGTGCGTTTTTCTACATGATGGTTTTTTTTCCCCATTTCTCGTACTTAAATTGTTATAAGTCAAGAACCGTTAAAGATAAATAGTTGAAACTTGGAACACGTCTTTTTCAACTATTTTACTTTAATTTTGATTCAGCAAATTTGTAAAAATATTTACTTTTAAAAATATGATTTTTTAAAAATAAGTTGCATTATTTTTTTGTAATTTTTTTATCTAAATATTTTTAATTTTTTTAAAAATTAATATTTTAAAAAATGCTGAATCAAAATTCAAACTTCCATATTTCTGTTTAATTAAATGAAAAAATTTTAAAATTCGACAAAAAATATTTCGAGTTATAACGATTTTAAATTACCCCACTTTTTTTAAATTTTAAATAAATTAAATAAATTTAAAAAAATTTTGAATACTTTATGAGAAGTTTTATGATATTATTTTGTTTACAAATTATATGGTTACACATCACAAAAGAATTCAAATTTTAACTCAATAAATAAAAAAAAAATTTAAATGTGTCCCGGAAGAAAAAAGTCGACTTTTAATAATGATACATTCCTTACTTAATAGTTTCTCTAAATATATCAAAGGTGAGCTTGTGGCAGCCCTGTGGTACAGCGCGCTATTTTTCGTTTCTGGGGGTGCTCGGATCGAAACCCGGCGTCGCCCCAGAAAAAATGCCTTCACTAGTGTCGTCATAAGGGGTAATGCTGTCCGCCTATATGGTGCCCCCATAATAAAATGGACAGTAAAATTGTGGCGTAGTATAGGCGAATATTTGATGACAAGTGCCTTCGCATTTGTAAAAATATATGTATATTAAAAAATATATATATATATATATATATATATATATATATATATATATATACATATGAAAGGCGCTAATTTTAAAACTTGCCTCAGTCACCACTATTAATCGTTCCGGCCCTGAGTATGATTACTCAAGCCCAACTTATGGCAAGGTATGGAAAAACTTTAATAGGAATTTCTTTAATAGGATTTTTCTTTAATAGGAAATTTTTAACTGTCAGTGTTTTTATAAATTTTGTTTTCAACCACAAATCTTTCGTTAATACAGCTTCTTGTTCTAAAAAATGCAGAAAACGCTTTTCAATTCTTATATGATCAACTAATATATACTTTCAAAAGTGAAAAAAGTAAAAAAATAAAAACAACAAATTTTGTTTATGTTTTTTTTATGCAAGTTTAAGAGCATGTTTAACAAATATCGCCAGTGCCTTCCCTTAAAGCGAGCCATATGTTAATATTTTTCTTCATACTTTGCCAATTTCTTTGAGCTAATTCGTCATGCCATAATTATAATATATGAAACTCAGCCAAGTTTTCCGTGCATCCACTTAGTTACCACATAAAAACAAAAGAGACCAGTAACAAATTGCGAGTGTAAATTCATTAAATATATGTATTTATAGTTCAATTTTTTTTCTGTAATTAATCTTTAATTTTCCGTACCATGTTTACTGTTAGCGATTTCATTTTCTCCAAACCGTTTCATTTTATCATAAGGTTTATTAAAGCATCATTTTTTATGCTAGAAGAGTGGATAAATTAATTCTCGAATAGTAAATTGGACTAGTACCACGTATTAGTGAAGGATATGTTAGTAAATAAAGACAGTAAGTATAGCTTTAATTTGCAGTTACTTAAAAGAATTAAGCCAGTAAAAGAATTAAGCCAGTTATAGAGAACTGCACATTTTATAGCCTAAAACAAAAAAATGAACTAAAACAACACATAGCCTGTCATTAAAATGTATTTTACATTCGGCAAACTAATTAGACACAAATTTGTCATATGATAAATTTCTGACAGCTTAGATAACAAATATAGCTTCAATATGTTATTATTTTAATTTAAAAGTGTTCTATTTCATAAAACATAATTTGGTAGCATACAAACTGTTTTATGAAAGGAATTTAGCCAGTTAAAGAGAAGGGATTAATTCCTAACGTAAAACAAAACAATGAATTAACACAATACGTAGCTGATCCTTAAATTGTATTTTATATTAGGCAAATTAATGAGGAACAGATTTTTTAGATAATAAATATCGGACAGTTTAGATAACAAGTATACCTTCAATATGTTCTTATTTAAATTTAAAAGTATTCTATTCCATAAAAAAGAATTTAATAGTATACAAACTGTTTTAATAAAGGAATTGAGCAGTTATAGAAACTTAGTGACTTATGACTTAATTCCTAACGTAAAACAAGACAATGAATTAGGATAATACATAGCAAGTCATTAAAATATATTTTATATTCGGCAAATTAATTAGGCTCATATTTGTCAGGTGATAAATTTCTGACAGCTTAGATAGTTCAGCATAAATTTCTCCGTAATAAGAGGTTTTAAAAGATGCTTCGTGTTTTAAAAATGTAATGTTTAAAATAAAATGTAAGGTCTAAAAAAATGAAGTCTGATAGAGATTTGTATAAAAAATTAACTTTTTAAAACTTTCACTACTTAATGCTTTTATTCAAATGGTCCTTTTTTATCTATTTTATACTTGTGTAATTTTTTAAGTTTGAACAATTTTATTTTTGCATTGAAAATTTAACGATTAAATGTCAATACATCAGCCATTGAGAAAAGCTGACCTTTCTCATTCTGAAATAAATGTGCATATTTAATTGTTTTGAAATGAAGCACTAGCCTGCATTAATTACAAGATAGAGGTAGTAACTAAACCCGGGTTAAAATTTCATTTTTCTAGAATAGTATGTCGATTTCTGTCAGCTTTTACTGCTTACTTTACTTCTAATTCTAATTCTATACATATACATTAGCATTTCTTTTATTTCGATTACTATGTTATGATTAATTTATTTTTTTGAGAAATATACTGCAGAAAAATAAAAGCGGGAGAAGGCGCTGGGATAAAGTAAGTTTTTTTATTTCAAAAGAAATTCATAAATATTCTATCACAGTCCTTTTGGAATTTAGCTTTTCATTCAAATACCCTTTCTGTATTACATAGTGTTTCGGACATATTTAAGAGGCTGATTATGAAGTTATTCAAAAATAATCAAAACCAGTGAAAATCAAAATAAAAACAAAAGTAGCTTGACAAATTTACTAGAATAAAGTAAAGCAGTTGCTCATCGAAAGCATAATGCAGAATTCCCCATAATACGTCAATCATTGAGCAAACGTCTTGTTGTAGTAAGTTACTCACAGAAAATCTTAATTTTCATAACAGTATATATTGGCCAATATATATTGTTGCGAATTTTGTAAATATTCCATTTTGTTTCGTTAAAATGGCTTCTATGGAAGAGCTCCTATAGCTATGTATTTAACATGGGAGTCTATGGGAATATCGCCAAATATGAGAGTTATCGCCAAATTGGCGATGGATTTAGTGACTTATTTTGGTCGCCAAATTTGGCGGTATTTCACCAAATGGTCGCCAACTTGCCGACAAAATCTTTCTAGAAGCTTCTAGAAATATCTAGCTGTGACTGACCTATAGAGGACGCTTTGGAAACCTATAAATATACCTGAGATTGTTATTCGAACTCGCTTCAATTTCCTAGTGAGAATTTAATGTGTTGAAACTACGTTAATTGGCGTGTATTGTATTGAAAACTCTGTTATCCTGACTTGTGCTTTTAAAGTTTTCTGCTGTATAGAAGACAATTGTTATGTTTTTAATGTTTGAATCTGTGTATTCGCCTGAAGAATTTACAGAATAATAAATTTATTTTGAGTGAACTTTCAGAAGGGATTTTATTCAATCCTAACGAACCCAGGAAAGCGGAATAATATGTTTATAAGAATGAGATTTAATGTGCTGATTATGAAGTTAGTTAAAAAAATCAAAGCCAGTGAAAACTGAAATAAAAAAAGTAACCTGACAAATTTACTAGAATAAAATTAAAGTAATTGCTCATCGAAAGCGTAATGCAGCATTCCCCATGATACGTTAATCATCGAGGAAACGTGTTGTTGTACGAGTAGTACGTTACTCACAGAAAATCTTAATTTTATGAACGGTATACATTGGTCGATATAAACTGTATATTGGAATGAGATTTAAGGTGCTTATTATGGAGTTATTTAAAAAGAATCAAAACCAGGGAAATTGGAATAAAAAACAAAAGCAACCTGATAAATTTATTAGAATAAAGTGAAGTAATTCCTCATCAAAAGCAAAGCAGAGCATTCTCCATAATTCATGCAGCATTCTACATGTAGCATTCTCCATAATACGCGAATCATTGGACAAACGTGTTGTTGTAGTAAGTTACTCACAGAAACTTAATTTTAAGAACTATATATGAGCCAATCAGTTAAATCCATCTTTTTAATTTTTAGCGTCAAAGCGCTTGATTGACTCCTAACTTTTTACATTCATAATAAATTTCCCAAATAACAATGATGAGCTCAATAACAAAAAAATTTCGGAGGCCATCGAATAATAGGTAACTTTTTTCAGAAGCCAATCGTATTAAGTCCATACTCTAATGTAAATCGGTGCAATAATGCAATTCAAACGCAAGTACTTGATGATAACGGATAATCGTTTAGTGTTGTTTCATCACAAAAAAAGTAAAATAAATCAGTTAGATACAGTCGAACTGCTGCAGAAGTAAGTACTTATGAATTATTAAAAAATTATTGGATTTCTTTCTGTATTTGAAGACTGAATTGGATGTTATTACTTTTTTCACTTCCCAAATCGGTTAAGTCCGTTGGTCACGCAAAAATTGTAATAATAACGATTGCTCAAGGAATATTCTATCTTATAGATTTTATATGTCGTCTGATAAAAGCTCATTCTGCAATAATACATCTTACAATGTTTATTTGAATTTTCATTTGCAGAGGAATTTCAAAAAACAATGTATATTATTTTTTACCTTTTCTTCATTTTTGTTGTATGGACTTAAGCGATTTGGGTTGTGAACGTCTCATGTACTGGCCGATATATACTGTTTGACTTGCTTCAAAATTTCTAGTGCCTTTAGGGGAATTCCTTTATTTGAATTCATTGATTGCTGAACAAAATAAGTCTATTTCCAGTTTTAGAACAAAGTTAAAAAAAACCACGTTAAAATTACAACTGAAATAATTAACCGTCAGTAATTTCCTTTCGTGAATGCATTTCCTTCCTTTGAGAGAACATGAAAATTTTTCAGATTAATAGCGCAAGTTATTTCTTTTTACTTACTCTTTGATTCCGAGAGAAACGCCCGATTATTAAGTAACATCAAACACGAGCAAGTTCATCTTATTTATGGCAAAAGAAAATTGTTTATTTCCCGCTCTCCAGTTCTCCAGTAAGTGGTAAATAACATTAGTTTGACAACGGAGTAACAAAGAGAAATGTTAGGTAAGTACGTTTGAGCGAGTTGCCTAGTTTGAATTTTCTTCAAAGGCGAGAGCCTGAAAAGACTATAAAGTGAAATATAATTTGAGTTTACGTAAGAAAGAAATTCTAAACATTCTCTTTCGCTCTTTTGCGTTGATTGTTCCGATCAAAATACATTAATTTCGCACTCCTGGTGTTGTACGTTATCTCGAACGAAAGAATATATATGATATTTCAGGTGTAAGAGGATTTTATCGCGAAGATTTTCAGACCGGAACAAAATTATGCGTGAAGAGCTATTTATAGATTCTCGTTCATTTGTAGATTAACTAGATAACCTATAAGGAGTTGAACAGTAGGGTGGAGTGAAAAAGGCAAAAAAAATAGTTTTTTTTTATTTTAATATTTCCTGACTTAACAAATGGTTCTGTTTGGCAAAAAAGACACTTTAAAAAAATCCCAGCGCAGTCAGTCATCGTCTTCAGGTTCCACACAGGTGGTCAAAGAAATGAATATTAACGTCAAAAGTGAAAAAATCAATTTCTTTTATTTAATTTTAATGTTTACAATAGCTTTATTTTCTGACTGAAAAACAGTTATAATTCTAAAAAATGAAACAGGAAAACATTGTCTTTTCAAATAAATATCACTAACCTGGAATTTACTTTAATCAGTCTTCAATTTTGGATTTCACATGAGGACCAAAATAATTATCTTTGATGTCAAACTTTGGAATTTCCTTTCGTGACATGATTCCACTGCGAATGTATCCATCCCTGGCTTCTGCTCCACATGTTGCCAATGATGCTTGTGTTACCAAGCAGACATGCTTCTCTACTGCTTGAGAATAGCAAGGGAGCTTCTCTATTTCACATTGTGAACCGTTTCTGATCATACTTGCTATGGCTTCGTCACTGAGGTTCATGGTAGCTGGTGATTCAAAATGATTGTCCCAGTTAATCATATCAAAATATCCCACTGCTTCGAAATTTATATTTGGAAGGTCAAACTGGTGTATTTTCCCCTTCCAGTCAGTTTTTCTTGCTTTCAGTATTATCTGAGGCCAAGTTCTCGAATATATGATCGTTCATCTAATAGCCTTGCCAACAGAATGTATTCAGAGTGAGCAAAATAAGAGTTCCTCTGAATAACTTTGTGAACGATTGACTTAAAATCTTCTGGCAAGAATGAGCTTTTTTTATCATTCCGAGCAGGTGAAGTGCTCCAAGAATAGCTCTTGGGATTTTCTTTATTTCAAACCAGGATGGCACGTAAATTTTCATGGCATATTCTACTAGGAGCTTAAAGTATTCTGTTGGTTCGGCAGTCGACACATATAGGCGCAGAATTATGTTGGCTGCAGTGAGCCATCTTGAATGATACATCGTTCCTGGACTTCTGTTTGCTAAATTTGGAAGGCACTCCCCCGAGGATACTGCCCTAGAAATATCGAAAAGGTATTTTTGGTCTGCACTCAGGTCGTTTTTATCAATTTCAGGCAGATCAACTGGAATAGAAACAAAACTTGTCACAGCAAGGGTTTCACACGTTTACAGAGATTTTCCTATTGTCCCGGGGTCAGATGATGGCCAAATGAATAGGGCGCTGGTATTCGGATCTCATCCTGTGGGTTCGAGTCCCACTTTTGGTATGGATGTTTGTAGCCGTTTGGAATCGTCTTTAAACTTTAGGTCCCGGTCAAATTAGCCCTCGTATAGCAAAAAGTTGACCTTAGCGCTCCAAACCAAACCAAACTAAACCTATTGTTCCGGAAAATTGGTGTGGCCCAGATGTCTTTCGGTCAATCTCCTGGAAAAGGTGGTGAAGAGGTAGTTCATTAGTATGCAATAAGCATACAAACCAGTGCAATTTATGACCAACAAAGATTTCAAGCAGTCTAAATACGCCATTTTCCTTCCCAACGTTGACGTTCGTTCCATCACGCCCAACGGCAACCAGCTCCGAAAGTGTAATCCCTTTCTGTGTAACAAAGTTGATGATGTTTTCTATAATATCCGCACTAGACCCAGAATCCGGAGTCACATGTCCTATATAAACCGAACCAGGTTCTGACAGAAATACAATATGCTTTTCCACAGCTATAGTCCTATATAAAGAACTTCCCTTCTTTTCTTGCACTATAGTTTTGTCCTTTCTTCCATCGAAGTAGAAATCTCCATGGCGTACAAAAAATGTGTTACTTGTGCAGAATTAAGCTGTGATCGTACTTTTCGACGTTCTCTTCTGAGCTTACTCCCGTCAATGTACGAAATGCCATTTCTAGCACTGACATTTGACAATAAATATTAATACTAATATTAATTATTAAATAATTATTATATTAAATATTAATTAATATTAATTTACAAATTAATTAATTATTCAATTAATTTACTATTATTGTTTTGTTAAAAATGCATTAAAAACTTTTAAAAAAGGCAATACAAATATTCACATGAGGTGTGGAACCTCAAAATTACAACATTTTGAGCTGAAATTTGGTGAAAATTTGTTCCAGCCAGTTTCACACCAAATAATGACTCGGGCAATGTGAATTTCGAGAAAAAGTTTTTTCGCTCCACCCTATTAAACAGGGCCTATTGAAATTAATTTAAGTATTGCACTCATATGACAGTTAATTATGAGAAATTTCAGAAAAATATTTCAATCTATTCCTGCTAGCCATAACTCGAGAGTTGAGATTAAACTCTATTTGTACAGAAGTGATGGCTTATTTTAAGAAATTTTAGCAAAATATTTCAATTCCTTTATAGTGTGAATAACTCAAGGACAATATTAATCACTCCTAGTTATTTTCAAGTGCAATTTCTAAGTACCAAGCAAAGGCTACTTAATGACAATATTTTAGGCTAATCTGCCATCTTTTAAAATACTATAATAATCGTCTTTCTATTTCCTTGGCCTCCTTGACTAAAATAAAATTACAGAGCAAATTGAGTTTGTCAAAAAATAAACTAATAGTGTTGTAGAAAAAATATTCCTCTTTCTACAGACAGATATTAGCAACGAAATATTAAATAAGCCGAGAATTTGTCTCGACGTTATGATGAACATCCCAGTTTATGGTAAAAATACCTATAACTTGATAATACTGATTCGATTTTTAAGAAACTTTTTTTTACATTGCATCTATTTATTTTATGAGTACGAAATTTTCATACCTGTAGAAAAAATATTCCTCTTTCTACAGACAGATATTAGCAACGAAATATGAAATAAGCCGAGAATTTGTCTCGACGTTATGATGAACATCCCAGTTTATGGTAAAAATACCTATAACTTGATAATACTGATTCGATTTTTAAGAAACTTTTTTTTACATTGCATCTATTTATTTCATGAGTACGAAATTTTCATACCTATGGCGTTATTTAGTGCCATTTTTCTGTATTGCATTACTGGCAAATTAGCTCATAGCTTTAGCGTTATAAACATACCAATTCTGCTCATCATATTGTTTAAATATGAACTTAAGATAAATTAGAGATTTCTCCATTATGTACTTACAATAATTAATTAGAAATATGCTTGCAAAGTGGTTACGAATAATGCAGTATATAATTAAATGAAGCGAAATTATTTTTAAGCTCTTAAAAATGCGTTTTTTTAGCTTTTTTGCACCGCATTGAACGCAGATTTCTTCATTTTATCTAATTTATTAATAACTAGTAAATATCTTCCCGTATAAACTTTTTAACGTCTTGGAGATAAGAACTCAAAGTTGTACATGGATAAGACATAAATCATTATATTCGAGCTTGATACTCGTAACAATATAAATTAATAACTTACTGAAATCCCCGTTTAGAGATTAAAATTTGATTGATTCCCATTCAATTTCTTTTATTAGTTCCGTATTCATTCTTTGTAAATGCATTCACACAGTCTATTAATTTGTTTTAAATTTTTACGGTGTTTTTCAATTTTCTCTTCCTTCTCGATCTTACTATTTCAGTTTTATAATAAAGCTTACGATCATTTGTTAAGTTTAAGTGGAAAATAAACAAAATTAGTAAAAAGAATTTTTTTAATGACCCTTTAAATTTAGCATGAAAATTTGTCTCGAAATTCATTATTTCAAAAAATTTCTATATTTCGATATTATCGAAAAGTATACTTTTTAAAATATTTTTAAAGTTTTCTTCCTTGACTTCAATTTCCTCCCCTCCCAAGGGTGTTCTAGAAACATCATGGTTTATATTTTCATTCTCTGCTAAATTATTACTTATATAATCTGAATGTAACCAACGACAATGTAAGAATCCACCGAAAGGAGCTACAAGATTTATTGGTTTATTTTTTAACATAATTTTTTTTAATTCTAGATCAGTTATCCCAAAATCATTTTCAAATCAACTTCCTATTTTGCAAAATTTTCTCTCTTCTTTTTAATGTAGGACTTTAAATATTTAGTAGCAGTTAATCTCATCAAGTCAGAATTAGTATTGTAAATAAATCAAAAATCTTTACATCCTAAATCCTCATTTACAATGAATTATGCTTCCCATGCATATAAATTCATACATTTATTGATCAGTTATCAAGGCATGGGTTCAATTCAATTCAAGCGCAATAACTCAATAATTAATCATTGATTAAAAATGCATTTTAAGCAGAAATTCCCTTAATTTAAATTCCCTTTAATTTCTTAATTGTTCATACTCCCTCTTGAAGTATGCTTTAACACATTTCGTGATTATTGACATATTTTTTACCCCTTATTTGATTCATTTACTTTTTTCTTTACTTTCCCCAACTTTTCTTGTGAAGCATAAGATAGAAAATATAAAAACTAATACCGAGTCAGTTCATCGCGTCTGAGGGAAAAAAATCCATTTCCACATTACAATTCTCTGTTCTTGGAATATGTTATTAGGTTTGCGTCGGCAGAGCAAAGAGAATAGTTGGGTTGAGTAGTAGCGAGTTTCCTGTTTTACATTTTCTTCAAAGAGATAGTATGGGAAACTCTAAAGACGATATGTAATTTAATTTTATATCCAAAGAAATTTCTAAGTATTCTAGCGTGTTACAGTTTAGACTAAGTTTCTATTTCTTTGCTATCGAATTGACAGTGTCGTATTACCGTGGTATCAACTACATTGGAGTATCTAAAAATAACATTTTAAATATTTTATTTATCTTTTCGCATATTTTTAGAAGTAAAACGGAGTATTGTTTTAAAAATTTTCTCACTTTACGTTATGATCCATCATAGTTATCTATCTAGAGCCCTTATCGTTTATTATTAAAATGTAAAGGATATACGAATAGCTCTCAGAATTTTGCCCAGTGTCTAGCATACAGCACTGGGCACACAGCCCTGGATTTATCTTAGGGTTCTATTAAACCGAAGTTAGACTAGGGAGCTAAATCATTTCCTTAGGAACCTAATTAGCGTTATGTTTACTTTTTTAAGACTTAAATTTTTGGCGTTACTTTGAAACTGGCGTGTGACAGTTCTACAATTTATATTTTACAATTTATATTTTGGCCAAATGCGCTTGAAACTTAAACATCCATCATTAAAATGTAAAGGATATAAGAATAGATGTCAGAATTTTTCGCAGTGTCTAGCATAAAGCCCTGGGCACACAGCCCTGGATTTAGCTTAGGTTTCTATTAAACCCAAGTTAGACTAGGGAGCTAAATCATTTCCTTAGCAGCCTAATTAGGCTACTGTTTACTTTTTTTAAGACTTAAATTTTTGGCGTTACTTTGTAAATGACATGTGCCAGTTCTAAAATTTGTATTTTTCAATTTATATTTTGGCCAACTGCGCATTAAACTTAAGCATCCATTATTAAAATGCAAAGGATATAAGAATAGATGTCAGAATTTTTCGCAGTGTCTAACACACAGTCCCGAGCACACACCCCTGAATTTAGCCCAGAGTTCAGTTAAACACAAGTTAGACCAGGAAGCTAAGACATTTCCTTAGGAGCCTAATTGGGCTATTCTTTCGAAACTTTATGACATGGCGCTTGTTATGACACGGCGACACTACTACTATGTTATGACACTACGCCTTACAGTCCAAGGTAAAATTACAAATCAACATCTAGTTTTTAGCTTGTAAAATATTAAAAAATATATAAAATATTTAATATAAAAAATATGTATGGGAGGGCATTGCACCTCTGACTAGGCAAAGTAATAAGCAAAGGAAGCTTAAGATTTTGTTATGTCAGTTGTTATGTACCACAAAGATCAACATGTCATTGTTGAAATAATACGATAAACAATTTTGAGAATGTTATCCTATTTTTGAATCATCTGTAGTATGATTAGATGAAATATTTAATCAAATTTTTCAAGAAAAACATTTCTGTTGTTGCAATTTTCAAATTAACTTTAATTATTCATAACCTAAACAGTCTTCATAACCAATAGCTAACCCTTATTCAACGTGGTCTGTTTTAAACATGTTTGTTTTCAGTCATCTTATATATCATCAAAATAATCTTGAATCATTTATGACGTATAAATGATTAACAAATTGACTACCAATAAAATGTAAAGGTGTGTATTTTGAGGGTTTTTTCCCTCAAAATAATCTCTCATGCCGTTGAAAATTATCGAAATTTTCTTCAATCCTTCATAATCTACAAAATCAGTGACTCAATGATTAACTACTATACAATGAGGTGTTCACATTGTGTAGGGTTTCCATTTTTTTCAAAATAAACCGTCATGTAACTACAATATCCAATTTAGCTCGAATTCTTCGAAACATACAAACGGGATAGTCCAACGTCTATTCACCATACGATGGAGATTTTACATTTTGTTGTACTTATACATTTTATCATAAACAAAACTTTATCCCGCTGAAAAATTATATTAATTCGAAATCTTCATAACCTCTAAAGTAGGAGACTCAAACACTAACGCCCACAGGGTTTGGGGACAGATTAATAGTTATTTTCCATTTCCAAAGCACCGGACACGGCAAGACATAGCAACTAAGGCTTTCCGGCATTGAATCCCTGCTGCTGAATAGGCTGCCCCCACAATTTAGACGGAACAACCCCAGAGGCGATCTCTGGTAAACTCGTACCTTCTCCCATCTTCTCAAACAGCATAGTAAGACTTTCCGGTCAACAGATTTAATGTACCCAGCCTAGACACGAATCTATTTAATGGTGTAGTTGGGATTTCAACTGAACACCTCCAGTCCGAAAACCCAACGCTCTACCACTAGCATTCGATCAGAACACGTGCGGGGACTACAGCTAATTCCTATAAGGAACTTTCTATAAGAAATACCTTTAAGGCTGCTATGTACTATCCCTACCGGTTTCGAGGACCTCAATGCTAACATATGGAGATAATCTACTATTTCCAGCTACATAAATACGGATAATCCAATAATAATCACAAGATAAAAAGAAATTTTTATATACCATGTTTTTAAATTTTCTGTTGAATCATATAAACTTGACAATTCTATGTATTAATAAATACTTTTTAAAAATTTATTTGATGAATTATCCCATCAACTCGAAAGAAAATGAAGTTAATTGGAAGTTAACTTGCGCTTAACTTTTCGTTCCCGTTCCGGTTGATAGATGGCTGCACCAGTCTACAAAACAAAATTAACTGAAAATAATAAAAACATGGTAAAAATCTGCTTAAAGATGACTAAAAGTATTTTAAAAATGCATTGTCATCGTATTCTGAGCTATTCTAAAAGTTTCAAATGTCTAGCTAGTCGGGAAGTTAGTTAAAAATCGATTGCAAGATTTGTACTGGACAAACACACAAACAAACAAGAAAGCAAGTTAATAAAAACATGGTGAAAATGAGTATTTTCAGATAGTCCAAACTTTTCAGTCACTTGCAACAGGATTCAATGTATAAATTTCGTCCACCAAAGGAACTAATGATCGTTTAAAACACATTATACCAGATTTTTTCCCCAAATAGTTTAAATTTTAAAATATTAATTACATTTTTTTAAACGGAAAATGCCCCAAGGTGTAAAATTTCTTTATTTATTACGGAGTACAATTAAAAAAAGTCGGAAATCCTTGGACCCATTTTATCCATAGGTTAACACAGAGGTGAGCAATTCCAATAGGGTTAGTACATAGCAGCCCAAATAGAAGAAATGTGTTCCTTAAGAAAAAAAACTTTCACTAAAAACAAGGGATCGAGTAAATCTGAAATGGGGATCCAATTCAAGCTACTTGATTGGCATTTCCTGTCAAGCTTGATAACTAATAAATAATGTCTCATTTTCTTCCAGCTTGATATAAATTTAGAAGCGAATTAAGTGAATTACTAATAAATGAACGGCCAGTCAATTTCTTTGAAATCAACAGGAAAAAAGTCAGGAAAATGTGAGACTAATGCCAGAATTCGGAAAATGTTTTCTGTCCTAGCGCTTTTCCTTTCGAATGGACATATTTTCTCGTAATGAATGCAACTCTAATCATATTTCTCTATGTTGCGAGAATCCATTTCTATAAATCATGGTCAGGACTAATGGGATTCAGGCCGGCTTACTGGGATGGGTTATGCCGGACTTATTAATGAAATACCACGCAGAGACAGATGTCCGGTCGGTGTCGTTATGAATTTCAATGTTTCGGGAGAAGTGATCCGCATTCTCTCAAGGGTATTCGACGGAGAGCGGCCCGATGCCAAAATAGGATTCATTCTAATCTAATTTATTCATTTATAGCGAACGGAATCGCATAATCTGCTATTTCCCTCGCTATCTTTAGGCCACTTATTGCAATTTTAAATGGGAAAGATTTCAAATAACGGTTCGCACAGGTGCTTTCGTGTTCGCATCACACGTATTCAATAAATGCTTACGGAAGGTGATCTGAAATAAAACTTCCTAAATGAAAAGGAACTCGTAAATAACCAACAGGAAAATTAATAAAGTAAGCAATTTTTTGGACCATGAGACGCACTAGACGATAAGACTAAGATTAAGATTAAATTTATGAGAGGATTTTTAGAAAAGAATATTTGTATTTTGTTAGGTGTATAAAGATATTTTCAATCTCTCAATAAAAATAATATATATATATATATATATATATATATATGTATATATATGTGGGAATGAGTTTGGCAACACAACTGAACTATTACTACAACTTCCACTCCTACTACTTCGGCACGAAGGACTTGGCGTGCAAACACAGTGATGGACTAGTGACATTACGAAGCGGATGTGTCGCTCCGCAGGCTTGCCGTTTTGAGTCAAATAGCTATGTTGATGCTTTGTTTTTTTTAATTTCATACTAAGTGTTAGTCCTGTCTTGTAAACATCGTCTAGTTTAATTAAATGTTCAAAATGATTAAGTCTAATGATTCACTTCTAAAGGAAGGAGTACTAACTCCTTCCTACATGGGTGCTCGGCCCTCGGACTCGAAAAATACCCCTAGCTTGGACTGAAAAACTATTTTCTTTTGATGATTACCGGATTACTGTTCTCTGTGATTTCTGTTTTGGATACCGCCAGCGAAAACGAAAGTGATGTGCCACGGACTCTGATAATATTCTGATGGGATGACGAGAACCGAAAACCAGAACTGTGAGTATATTCTGATCATATTGTAATTATTTGATGCATACTTTGAAGCTTGTTCAAGAAAATTTTGAAGATTAATGGAATTCTCATCTTATTGATGATAATTATAAGAAAACTGAAAATATTTCAACGTTCTTTTGATGCAAGAATTTAATTGATGCTAAATTCATTTTTGATGGTCTTTGACGTTGAATTTATCACTTCTGTTTTCTTGAAGAGAATTCTATTTCGATGAAATTATTTGATGATTTGATGAAAATTTCGACATTTAACTTGAAGAATCTTGTTTCCTTGAACAAACCACAACATAACATATATTTTGAATGATTGCAATTTGAATACAGTTTGAAGAATATTATATTATTTCCTTGATGCATATTTTGAGAATCAATATTTTATTATTGAATTGATATTTGAGGAAATTTCGATTTGAAATTTTATTTTTGAATTTGAGTACCTACGTATTATAAGTATTGATTTTGGTTTTGAATATTTGTATATTTGTGTACTATAATTGTTTGAACCTAGTATATAGTTATGGCTACTCTCAACGATTACCCCAATATTGCAAAATCATTAAAAATTGGTAGTACGAATCAAATAAAGGTTCTACATCGTTTAATTTTTGGTACAGACGGCGACAGACAAAATCGTACCAGATTACGTAAATTTACAGGTTTTAAACAGCCATTCGTGTTGGAAGCAACGAAACAGAAAGTACTTAAAGAGTTTTCACTTAAAGACTTGATTTCTATTTGTAATCTACTTCATTTAGAATTTTCAACTGACCCAGACAAATGTGCCAATACCATTCTTATGAGTCTTAGTGATTTATCGTTATTAAAAGCAGAATTTTCTGATCTTTCGGAATGCGAAGTGAATGATGACTCACTTCCGGGTGCACGTTCATCCCAAACTAACAGCGTTATAGAGGAAAATAGATCTCCCTTTTCCCCCACCATTGACGCAAAAGAATCTTCGAATAAGCAAAATACACACATTTCCGTTGGTGAATCAGATCAAAATTCATTGCCTTCAGTTGAAACTGCGAATCTCTCTTTCCAGTTGTTTAGTCTGAAAGACGTTGTTGATTTAATAAACCTTTCTCGTCTCGTGATAATTACAGTGTTGAGAATTTTATATCTGACGTTGAAGAACTTTTTTGTTTATATCAGATAAACAATCCAATTCACCAAATTACTTTTGTTAGAAAATGTTTAACTGGTCCCGCTCAAACTTTAATTAGGTCTATTCGTGGAATTACAAATTGGGAACAATTGAAGCACCATTTATTAGACGAATTTTCGGACAAAATTAACGGTATTCAGTTACATAAATTAATGGAATCTCGACGTATGAAACCGTTTGAAACCCTACAAGAATATTTCTTAGCTATGAGAGATTTGGCACACAAAGGTTCTCTCGATGACTCCTCTCTGTTTGAGTATGTCATAAACGGAATTCCTGATTCAACAAACAATAAAGTTATTCTTTACGGTTGTAAATCCGTCCCTGAATTTAAGGAAAAGTTGAAAATTTATGAACAAATCTTTAACAGATCACAAAATTTCAGACAAAATAATCAGAAAAAAATTGATGCTTCCTACCTCAATGTGAAAGTCGATAATACACGTAGCCCAAATACACAGCCAGTATGTTTTTCCTGTGGCTTGAGAGGTCACAAAAGCAACCAATGTTTGAATAAGTCACATGGTAAACAATGCTACGGATGTAAAAGTTTTGGTCATGTTCATGCTAATTGCCCTAAAAGTTATCGAAATTCTAAACCAAAACCTGATTCTCAAAAACCTATTTCTGATAAAACTGTAAATGCACTTTCTCCTGAAACTTCATCGAAAAATCCCATACATGTTGACATTCAACTTGCAGGAATTCAATTGACAGCACTCTGTGACACTGGGTCACAGGCAACCCTCATCAATGAGAAAACCTATCGAAGAATTGGTTCGCCACCATTGCAGCCCACCAACATTCCCTTTTCAGGAATTGGCAAAAACCAAGTTCACAGCATCGGATTCTTTCAGGATTCCATCGAAATTCAAACCATTACTTTACCTGCTAAAATACATGTTCTAGAGGATGACTTGATTCCTTTTGATGTGATTATCGGAATCGACTTTTTACAGCAAACCCAATTTACATTTGATAAAGACGGTATTCGTTTATGCAAAACTCCTGAAAATAACACCTTCGTTAATATTACTAATGTTTCTGATGATCAAGCTTTTCCATTTGATCTTTCACACATTTTGAATTCTGAAATTCGTGAGGAAGTTCAAAATATCGTTACTTCCTACAAATCACATAAAGTTCAAGACACTGAAATTAAGATGACTATTTTATTACAAGATGAAATCCCTGTAGCTCAACGTTCTCGACGACTCCCTTTCGCGGAACAGAAAATTGTAGAAAGCCAAATTCAAGATTGGTTAAATGATGGAATTATTAAAGAAAGTTGCTCCGATTATGCCGCACCGATTGTTCTATGTAAGAAAAAAAGTGGAGATTATAGACTTTGTGTTGATTACCGCAAATTGAATAGAAAAATGATAAAAGATAAATTTCCCTTACCGCTCATCGAAGAAGCTTTAGACAAACTTGGAAAATCTCGGGTGTTCACTTCACTTGATCTCAAAAATGGTTTCTTTCATGTACCTATGGAACCTAACAGCACTAAATATACTTCTTTTGTGACTCATGAAGGACAATACGAATTTTTACGTGTCCCATTTGGCTTATGTAACAGTCCCAGTGTTTTCCAACGATATGTTTACACAGTTTTTAGAAATCTCATTCGCGACAATGTTCTTATTGTTTACATGGACGATCTTCTCATACCATCTAATGATGAAGTTGAAGGTCTACAAAAATTACGCCTAGTTCTCCAAACAGCTGCAGACTATGGCCTTGAATTGAACTTTAAAAAGTGTCAATTTTTACAGCGAAAGATAGAATTTCTTGGTTACATTATCGAAAATGGAGTAGTTAAACCCTCACCTACCAAGACACAAGCTGTTCAAAATTTCCCACAACCTCAAACCCCTAAACAAGTTCAAAGTTTTCTTGGATTAACAAGTTATTTCAGAAAGTTCATTCCAAATTATGCGCTGATTGCTAGACCATTAAGTGACCTCCTTCGGGATAATGTAGAATTTAATTTTGACTCTGAACAAATAGCAGCTTTTCAACAACTTAAAAACATTCTTTCACAAAACCCAGTTCTTCATGTTTTTCAACAGGGATACCCATTAGAACTCCACACTGATGCCAGCTCCTTAGGTTTTGGCGCTGTGCTCTTGCAACAATCCGATGATGGACAGTTTCATCCTATTCATTATTTTAGCCGTAAAACTACAGTTCAACAAGAAAAATATCATAGTTATGAACTGGAAGTTCTTGCCGTTATTGAAGCGCTAAAAAAATTTCGAAACTACTTGTTGGGAACAAAATTTAAAATTATCACCGATTGTGATGCTTTCCAAAAAACGATGCACAAAAAAGACCTACCAGCTAAAATTGCTCGATGGGCATTGATGTTAGAAGACTTTGATTATGAAGTTTGTCATCGACCCGGTAGACAGATGAAACATGTTGATGCTTTAAGTCGTAACCCCATTCTTGTAATTACCTCAAATGATATCACTCAAAAGGTGAAAAATGCCCAAGACCAGGATGAATTTATATCTCAAATTAAATCTATGCTTGAATCTACACCTTCTGATGAAATTTTTGTTAAAAACGGAATTCTTTATAAAATTCATCAGGATGCCGAACTTTTAGTAGTACCACAAATGATGCAGAAAGAAATAGTGCTAAACGCCCATTCACAAGGTCATTTTGCTTCACAAAAAAACCGAATTAATTGTTTCTCGTGAATTTTTCATTCCTCAACTTAAGAAATTAGTTCAAGAAATTATTTCGAACTGTATTCCTTGCATTTTGTCCTCGCGAAAATCTGGAAAAAAAGAAGGATACCTTCACCCCATTCCAAAAGGTGATGCACCCCTTGAATGTTACCATTGCGACATTTTAGGACCTTTACCATCGACAAAAAATGTTATAAGTATCTTTTTACAGTAGTTGATGCCTTTTCCAAATTTGTATGGGTCTATCCCGTGAAGTCTACCTCTACGAAAGATGCCTTAGACAAATTATCCTTGCAACAAACTACATTTGGCAACCCTTCAAAAATCATTACTGACAAAGGTAGCGCATTCACATCTTCAGAATTTCAAAGTTACTGCCAGGAACAGTCAATTGAACACATTTCAATAGCAACAGGTGTGCCACGTGGCAACGGTCAGGTTGAGCGTGTTCATGGCACAATTATTCCCGTTTTAACTAAGTTACCTGTAGATGAACCTGACAAATGGTTTAAATATGTCCCAAGATTGCAACGTATCTTAAATAGTACCACCACACGCAGTACAAAATTCACACCCTTTCAACTTTTAATTGGTGTTAAAATGAAACAACAAGAGGATCTACAGATTAAAAATCTTCTTGACGAGGAACACCACCAAAGAATTCTTGATGACAAAGAAGCGTTACGTATCGAAGCTAAACGAAATATCCTCCGTTTACAGGAAGAAAACATACGACAATATAACAAACGGCGTAAACCGGCTTGTAAATACAAGATCGGTGACAAAGTGGCAATACAACGAACTCAATTTGGAACCGGATTAAAGCTCCGACCAAAGTTCTTCGGACCATATGAGATCACGAACATCAACCCCAACGATCGTTACGAAGTTCGAAAGTTAGGACATCACGATGGTCCAACCATAACATCAACTGCAGCGGACAAAATGAAACAGTGGTGCAGAAACTGAACACCAATACCACTGTGTTGAACACTGCTTGATTTTTTGAAATATTTTTCCTTTTTCTGCTTTTTTTTTTATCTTTTCAGAATTATTGTTTACAACCCAGCCGCGGACGTCTGGAAAGTCAGAACGGCCGTGTGAGAATGAGTTTGGCAACACAACTGAACTATTACTACAACTTCCACTCCTACTACTTCGGCACGAAGGACTTGGCGTGCAAACACAGTGATGGACTAGTGACATTACGAAGCGGATGTGTCGCTCCGCAGGCTTGCCGTTTTGAGTCAAATAGCTATGTTGATGCTTTGTTTTTTTTAATTTCATACTAAGTGTTAGTCCTGTCTTGTAAACATCGTCTAGTTTAATTAAATGTTCAAAATGATTAAGTCTAATGATTCACTTCTAAAGGAAGGAGTACTAACTCCTTCCTACATATATATATATATATATATATATATATATATATATATATATATATATATATATATATATATATATATATATATATATATATATATATATGTATATATATATGCATATATATATATATATGTATATATATATATATATATATATATATATATATATATATGTATATATATATATGTATATATATATGTATATATATATATATATATATATATATATATATATATATATATATATATATATATATATATATATATATATATATATATATATATATATATATATTTTCCTGAATAATTTGAATTTAAATTCGCCTTTTTACTCTTTTGTTCATAGAAAAGGTATCAAAATAATTTGTTTCCTGTAGGTTTTAAAAAATTATATTTATAAAAATTTTGATCATTTTTAAAGGGTAAAAATCTTATTTTGGGGGGATTTTTGCCTCAGGTAAAGTATTTTCTGTATTTTCACTCCAAATCGAAATTCCTTTAGACATTCTATACCCCAGGACTTTCTTTGAAAATAACACCAATATAATACTAAAACTCTATTTCAATGCAATCAACACAGGGAACGGTTTCGAAATATCTTCGTTAAAGTAAAGTTTTCTTGAAATGAGTAGAAATACGATAAACCAAGTTTCGTGTAAAGCGGACAATCAGATATCAAATTACTGGTATCTTAAAGCCTGTAGTTCTGATTAGCTTCCATTTGGCACCTTTTTGCGTTTGCAATGTTCAATGGGCAGCATTGAATCTAACATAAAACCAAAAGCTACTATATTTAGCGAGGTATAACCTTAAAAAGATATTAAAACTTAAAGGACAGATTATTAGAGTTACAGTCTTTTTGAATCAAATTTCAACATTTATTCAACCTTAGTTCAGCCAAAAGATATATCAATTATGAAATTTCATTACTGTCATCTATCGGCTGAAACAGGAATCATCTGTTTGCATCAGAGTTATTTATGTTTTGTAAAATGTCACTTGTACAACAATGTGCAATGAAAAGTAAGAGAAAAAAAAGATGTTCGAGTATTTGTGAAAGGTGGTAAAACAACCAAACGCGTCATCAAAAACACTCTCTGTCTAGCTCAAATAAGATAAGTCGAAAAATTGAAAGAAATAATTATTTCGAATTTTTCAAATATCAGTTACACGAACAGGTAAAAATAAATTATTTTATCTCAATATTAAGCTCCGTATTATTGCAGCAACGCAGTTATCTTAAATTGTTCATCGACCATGAAGCTTTTGATACAATGAGTGACGGCTGGCCTAGTTAATTTGAAAATTGATTGCAAGTATGGAAATATGAACCTATTGACAACTTAAAAGTTAAAGAAACCAAATTTAAATGTATTTATATTTAAGAGATACAGGAAAAAATTCCCTTTAAGACTTACAATGTTTTTTTAATATTAAATAGAGTCTTTAATTTCTAATTTCAAGTAAACATATGCCCTCAGTTATCAAGAATAATGTTGAAAGTATTATAAATTCCTCACATATATGTAATGTGAGGTATGGTAACCAAAATGATTGATTTCTTCAACTTTTTCGGGCGTTCAAGTCATTGGTTTTCGAGGACGTTGGTTTTCGAGTCTAGAAGCATACACTCAGTTCCCAAACCAGACAGACTGTCGTCAAAGAAAGGGTAGAAAATTAAACAGAGATCAATAAAGTCATGGACAATATATTTATTAAAGATAAAACGACAGTATCATCGATAAAGTAATTATAATAATCACGATAAAAAGAACTTTTTATATACCATATTTATAAATTTTCTGTTGAATCATATAAACTTGACAATTCTATGTATTAATAAATGCTTTTTAAAAAAATTTTTGATGAACTATCCCATCAACTTGAAAGAAAATTAAGTTAGTTGGAAGTGAACTTGCATTTAACTTCTCGTTCCCGTCCCGGTCGATAGATGGCTGCACCAGTCTACAGAACAAAATTAACTGAAAATAACGGAAAATTAATTCAAATCTGCTTAAAGATGGCTAAAAGTATTAAAATAATGCATTGTTATCGTGTTCTGAGCTACTCTAAAAGCTTCAAATGTCTAGCTAGTCAGGAAGTTAGTTAAAAATCGATTGCAAGATTTGTACTGGACAAACACACACACACACAAACAAATAAACAAGAAAGCGAGTTAATAAAAAAATAGTAAAAATGTAGTATTGCGATACACATTTCACGAGACAAAAACTGCAGCATACACAGTTCGTGCTTGGACTCTAACCAGTAACGTTAAGTGGATGACGCATAAGTGAGAACCACTTCATTGCAAAAACGGTGGTAAAGTCAAATATAGGTATGAAAATGAATTCTTACTAAAATTAACTCTCGTGAGAATCTCCTGATTGAACCCTGAATAAGAAGTTTCCCCTAGTTATTACATAAAAAAAGAATAATTTACAAAAATGGAATATTCATGTCGTTTAAAATCATATGATTGAAACACGCTTTTTTAAAGCAAATTCTGGCTGAATAAAACAAGCAAAGAAGTAAAATTACCGGAATTCTATTTTTTCTTATAAATTTGTTATTTATAAGTATGTGAATTGATGAAAAAGAATGCATTTAACCAAAATTGCAATACCGAGTTCACATCTTCACAAGATAAAAAATAAAAATTGACTCTTAGGACCAAGATATAGCCGAGGAACTACGTGTGAAGCTTTCGCGATAACCATCAACAGTGAAGAGTAGGAAAAGTTAAAGAACTAACAAGAATTCCCTCCGAAATCGACAGTGTACAGAACATTGTAATGTAATCCTATATAACAGGGGTGGGAAACAAGTCGATCGCGATCGACCGGTCGATCGCGAAGCCAATTTTGGTCGATCACTCGCGATGTCTTAACTTAGAAACCGATTAGACTACGTGATAAATAGCGCACTAATTTAGGACCTAGTTAGGGCGGCAGTAAAGTTTCTGTTTACACAGCACTAGACCGGGACTGTAATTCAGTCTGAGACCGAACGCATACCATGGCACCCGTGCTTTGCAAGCATAAGAAAATTGCCATTGATATACGCCTAATTATAATTCCTTCGTTAGGGACATGCAAACTCAGTCTTCCCATTAATGTTAACGCAATAAATTCTAAATCTGTCTTTATCTGTTGCTAATTTAAACTAATATTGTCAATAATTACTCATGTTGTTTTAATTCCCCTGGACGTGACTTTATGACCCGTTATGTTTGTTGTTTTTCACGTAGATAGGCTACGTATGTTTGAACATATATTTTGCTTATATACTCATAGCTCGCGAGAGTGCACCTCGTAATGAAACACAGTGTATAAACATAGTATGTATTTCACACCTCCCCCTCCCAACTTAGACTACGCCTATGAGAACAAGTCGATCGCGACACTTTTTAAGATAAAAAGTAGATCTTATGTACTCAAAAGTTGGCCACCCCTGCTATAGAACAACGTCATAAGCTTCCCCTATATATTTTTCTCATGAAAGGTAGAAGTAATGAAGATGCGATGTAAATGTCATTTAAAAAGTTTCGATAGAAACTACCACTTTTTAACTCTGAAATAGATAATGATGGGCAGAACATCTTAAGTTTAAAACCTTCATAATCATGGTGTCAGTTTCTCCTATCCAATATATAAAAATATAACTAATCTTTGAATGCATACATCCAAGTAACACAAGACCGTTCGGAAATTGTTGGGCAACGGTATTTAGCAAAATTGGCCAACAGTTGTATTTGGTCGTTGGGTTTATATTGAAACAACGGTTTGCATTGCATCTCACCCAACGGTTGGCTGTTAGTTGGCCCAATCATTCAACTCTCATTTGCAGTTGGGACAACAACATTTTACAGTTGTTGGCCCAACAGCACTTATTTCCAGTTGAGACAACAACATTTTATAATTGTTGGCCCAGCATAACCATTTTACAGTTGGCCCCTATTTGCCTCTGGAAGTTCTGCCAACAAAAAGCTTTCTCCAACGATGTAATGAAAATTTTTTGGGGGGCCAACAATGGATATTACTTGGGATATCGTTGAAATTGTGTTCACTTGTAACAGATTATTTTAAAATAATTCAAAATAATACAAAACATTTAATTTTTTTTTAAATTCTATCTCTTCTTATTAAGGGAAATATTTATAAAAAAAATATATAGTCCATAAACTCAAACTCCAATATTGAGATACGCATCTTTGCAAAAATACATGAATAAAACAACTCTAGCGTATTCTACTTCCGGTCGAATTCGCACGTAATAGCCTGTACTCCAGGGGAGGGCAATTGTTTTTGCCCGGGGGCCACTTTGTGTAAGCGGAGGTTAGCGGAGGGCCACACCTTTTAAGATTATTGCATTTATTAGTTAACTTTGCATTTCAGAAAAAGTATAAATTGTATCATAAAAATCAATAAATATAAATTAAATAAAATATTGGCAGTTTTTCTGGCTGTCTTGGAGGTTTTGGCTGTCTTTGGCAGATTTTCTGGCTGTCCGGATTTTTCTGGGTGTCTTGGCGGGCCACAAAAATATCTGTAGTGGGTCGCTATTTGCCCATCCCTGCTCTAGTCAAATCACTGTGCAAAGCCATAAAATTCAACTCCTCTCCTTTCGAACCGGTGATATCACCTAAAGAGATTAACTAAGAACAGAAAATAATTCCGCATTTTCACGGCCCGAACTTCCAAAACTCATTCAACGCAGTCTTCTGAAAATAATTACTATTCGATTTTTAATCCTTTATTTTCTAATTTCAAAATAAAACCGCGAAATAAGCCTCGCAACATTCCCATTTAAAGACAACCAAAAGGAAAAATAGCTCAGCCAAAATGAATAAAGTGGAGTGAAGTCTATTTGCGTCCAGTTTTTTCTCGCCGAAACTCACTTCACTGCTCGTCATTTACGTCACGGACAAAAAGTTTATTGAGCGGCAGAAACAAAAGAATCGGTCCGTTAGAGAGTTACAGAAAAGTAGAGTCGAGGGTGTTAAAGACACTATCGCGCCCAGGTCACGTGGTCTCTTGATGTGCTGTGGGAGTGCGGTCGGGCGCCTGTACCTAATTACGACCGCCCCGGTAACAAGATCCCCTTCCCCCGCTGACCGTTCCCAAAAGTGAGTGTTAGTTTCCGTTCAGAGATAGCTTTTGTTGATATATAAAACACGGCTAGCAACATATTAAATATCATTCATGTCTCTTGTATACGGTTCAGTACACCAAATAGGCTTCACAATTTCGCGACACACTTTTATAACGGTGCTTTCGTTAGAAATGGGCATTCCTAAATTATATATAACAAGGAGCAGCTATCGAATCCTCCGCTACAAATATTAGCCTCACTGTCAATGAGGATAAAACTAAATTTATGGAATTCTCACCCCCCATGGTAAACTATAACAACCCTTTGTGCACTAAGGGTTACACCTTTGAAAAGTTTGATAAATTTAAATACCTTGGTACCATAATTAATGACAAAAATAAACTAAGAGCAGAAATTGATAACAGAATCAAAATAGCTAATAAATGCTTCTTTTGGCTAATAGAAGACAATTAAGATCAAATCTTATCAGTCGCAAAACTAAATTAAGAATTTATAAGACACTAATACTACCTGTTTTACTTTACGCAAGTGAAACATGGACCTTGAGCATAGACACGCAGCGCTCACTGGACATGTTTGAGAGAAAAATCCTCAGGGATATCTTTTGCCCAGTGCAAGAGAGACGTTGGAGAACCAGATATAATTTTGAACTGTATAGGCCTTATGGGCAATTAAAAATAATACAGGCCGTCCGTAGTAACAGATTAAAATGGCTTGGCCATGTTTGGAGAAGCTCGGAAGATAATACCACTAAGATCTTGACATGTAAAAAACCTGAGTGATCCCGAGCTAGAGGTAGACCACCGATTACATGGTTAAATGACGTTGAAAAAGACTTTAAGACTTTGAAAGTTAAAAATTGGAAAGGGGTCGTCACAGATAGAAGAAGCTGGAGGGAGCGCATGGTTGAGGCAGCCAGGGCCTGTAGGGGGCTGTTGTGCTTGTGAAGAAGAAGAAGATATAACGAGAAGATCAGCTGTTGGGATATATGTTAGCGAGTTACACTAAAGACTACTTGTGAAACGAATCATGTACTTGCCTTTCCGGGTATTGCGTCATTTGTTTTAGACCGGTTTGATCATAAAACCTGACAACCGGATCAAATCTTTAATCGAATTTCCACAGCTGTGAAGAAGCTACCGTAAATAATTTATTATTCAGTTTCCAGTAGTTGATGCGTTTTAAACAAACCGGATCGTTGAATATCATTAGATGAGGCGTATATAAGGCTCACATACGATTCAGTAACAAAAAGAGGAGAAGGAGGAGCTTTTCTCGATTACCGTTGAGTGGATAGATAATGAAGCTGAGGACAATCTGAAGAAAGGTAATGTTGATTTATAGTTTAAGTTTAAGACGCAGTAAAGAAAATAGAATAAGGGGCTAACAGTCTTTGCCTATGCCTAACTTGAGGTAATTCCATCACAGTGTATAGACACTGTTGTTTGTATATATGAGACTTGTTTTTTTTTTAATGAATTTAGAGAACGCTATTGATTGATATGGATATTTTATTGTTGAAGATTTTTAAACTAACTTTTAATATTTTTAAACAAATAAATTTGAATTGTTATTGTTGAAAAAGTCTTGTCGTCTATGCTTTCATCAATAGTTTTAACGTATACCTATTGTAACAAACAACGTTTCTTCTGCGATTTTACTCTGCAATTTAATTATTAGGTTTTTGTTGACGTGCTCGTTTCACGTGCACGCTGACAATAAAAGAGGTTATGGGCCCAGATGTTACTGAAGGTATATGACCATAAAAGCTAAATAGGCAATGACCAGATGTTATTGACGGTATACGCTCATAACAACTGAAAGGATTATTAGCAACAATGTTATTACAATATTTCGCCCATGAAAATAATATGTTTTTACGTTTTGATACTATATCAGTGGCCCTGAAGATGGGGGGGCGTTGAATGGAATTGAAGTAAGTTTAATGTTGATGCATATTAACATAGACGACAAGTGAAGTTTATTTTGTATTTTGAAAGAATTTGAAGTTTTGAAAAGTGAATTTCGGGGATACAATTAAAATGCAGACCCAAATAGAGAAGCTGAACGCAACAAATTACGGGAATTGGGCTGAAGATATGAGGTACATTCTTATGGAGCGTGGATGTTGGGGCATAGTAGCAGGTACAGAGCTAGTACCAAAACTTAAAATTAAGAATGAAAAAACGGAAGTTGAAAGCACAGCGAGTAAAGATACCGATACTACAAAGAGTGTAACTACTCAGGTAGAGTATCCGGGTCCTGAAGTTACATATCGTGACGTTAGGGATTATAATCTCCGTGCAGGAACCGCAATTTCATTGATTTATTTAAATATTTCCCCTCAATTTCGGAAAATAGTGGAGGGAATAGAGAATGCCCGAGAAGCATGGCTCAAATTAAGGGGACTCGGTACATCTCATTTTGTCGAAAAATCACCAAATTGACGAATTTCATATTTTTATTCTAAATTATTCCTTCACATGTCTAGAAGATTCCACCCAAATTTCATGTCATTCTGATAAATATTTAAGGAGTTATGGTTAATTTTCGTAACCCATATCTTTCATTTTCCCTTTAAATGTCCCTTTAAATCCCAGCTGCTTCAATGTTTACAGCTGAGATCTGATCGTCTCCCTGGTTTATTGTAAAAATAATTATTTTTATATCGATGCTGCTTTCAAAGTTCGATTATCCACAACCGTAGCGCCAACTTGTTTACATTTACGAGTGCTGAACACTGTTTTTTTTTTCATGGATTGCGTTTTATAATTCGAGTTCGTTTAGAGAAGTGGAAGCTTCGTTCATTTTTATTTATTTTGTGTGTTCTTCTGAAATCATGCCTAGAAGGAAAAGAAAATCTGTTCTTGCAACAGAAAATAATAATAATAAAAGATGGAAAAAAAACCGAAGGTAACATAATAAGTGATAGTAGTGCAGAATCACGTTGCATGAACACAAGCATGTCATCAAACAGTTGTGCTCGATTGCAGAATTTTCAATCTTGTAATCAAATAGAAACAGAAAATATTAATGGTGAATATATTTTTGTAAATACTGTTGAACTGTGAAATTTGTTTTCTAATGTGAAATGTGTAGATTGTGGAAACATATCTCTCAAATTAGACTGTAGCAGTGCAGTTGGCTTTTACAGAAATTTAAAACTTGTTTGTTTTGAGTGCACCAATGTATTATTAGACACTAAAAGGAAACAAGAATGTTCTAATTTAAATATTCAAGTTGACAGTGCCTTTTCTAATATTGGGAAAGGATATACTGTTATTGAAAAATTTTGTATGTCAATGAATATGGCCCCATTTTCTTCACGAACTTATATGAGGTGTGTTGAAAAGCTTAACTCTGCAACTTGTACTTTATCAAAAAATATGTTCGAACAAGTTCATAAGGAAGTGAAAGAAGCTTATAGATCAGGTTCAAAAACTTCAGCTATTTGTGATATTTCTGTTTCCTGTTTGTGATATTTCTGTAGAAATTAAAAAGGAAGAATGTGTAAATCGCGTAAGTAAGAGATTAGGGACAGCTTTGCGAAATGCTGTTAAAGATTGGCGTGTTCGTGGTGTCAATTTAGGAGGCAAAGGGCATGGTAGTCTTAAGGAAATGACAATAAAAAAGCTCACAAAATACTATCAAAGAGCAATTTTACAGAACAAGGGTGATGTAAATAATATGAAAACAGCAATATATGCTACATTGTTCCACAGTATTTCAACTGACCAAAAACCACAGCACCACAAATGTCCAAGTGGGGCTGATTCATGGTGTTTCTATCAGTCTGCAGTTTCGAAAGGTGTAAAACCAGGAAATCATAAGTTAAATGTTGGAACACCAATTAAAGAAGAATTTTTACCAAAGATACTTCCTATTTACCAACGACTAGCATCAAATGAACTTTTAGAAAAGTGCATTAGTTACAAAACACAAAATGCAAATGAAAGTTTGCATAATATGATTTGGTCTAGGTGTACCAAAGACATATTTGTGTATAAAAAACGTGTAGATCGTTCTGTTAGACAAGCAATTTGCGAATATAACAAAGGTGTGAGTTTTACATTAAAAGGAGTTCATAAAATACTAGGAATAAAGTCAGGGTGCCATACATAAAGACTTGCAAAAACGTTAGATATGCGAAAACAATCTTTTCGAGAAAGACGAGCTACATCTAAATATCAATATGTAAGAAAAATTGTAAAAAATGCAAAAGCTAAAAGAGAAATTGTAGAAAAAAAGAGAGAAGGAATTACTTATAGTGCTGGCTACTTTTAAATCTATTGGAAAGTAATTGACCCTTGTTCATTAAATTTAGAAATTGAAATATTAAAATTTGGTGGTTTCAAAATTCATCTTAAGCTATTAATAGTTTATGTTTATTATTATTTAGGATTTATGACAGTAGTGCATCTTATTATAAATATATAACAAGTAAGTAGTATATATTATGCCTTAATTTTTGCACATTTACAGCATTTGTCTATTTCAAGATAATTTTACTGCAGTAAACGAGTGGATAACAGCTTATATATGCATCTCAATTATTTAAATTAAGGTTTCTAGCTTTTATTTTTTGTTGTGAAAACAAATAATATATCCTATTGTTGGCAAAAAAGTTTTCATGAAGTAAGATTATATTTAATATGGTTTTTCTATAAATGAAATCTTTAAACTCATTTTTCTCAGTTTGTGATTTTTCAAATTCTCCCCATCTTCGAAATGCTAAGGCTTCTACAATTCTAATGCAAATGGTCTAATTTTTTTTTTGCTTAATCTTGATACTTACTGTATCAAAACGTCTGAGTGGTTTTTTGATATCTATGAAAAAACTTTTTAAAAAAATTTATGAATCAAAAAAAGTACTATTTTCTATCGTTTTTTCCATATGCAACCACATTTTATTTTTTTTTACCCTGATCTACTTATTTTATTTAAAATCTGCTCAAAAGTTTTATGTAGTTAGGTATGATGAACAAGTGGTAAAAAAATCTAGTTCCAAATATAAAAATTAAAAAAGAAGTAGGAATTTGAAAATTATTGAATTTTTTTTTAAAAATTCAAATTTTTATAAAAAATTATAAAAGTGTTAACAATTTGAAATGTTTTATTATTTTGTATCATTCAGACTTACTTAAATATGATTTCAGAATTTTAATATAGGCATTATTTAAGAAAAAAAAATTTTTGGTACCGAGTCCCCTTAAAATTATTTTTTGAACCCGACAATAGGTCGAGGCATATGCAACTGATTAATGAACTATTTTCTAGCAGAATTCAACCACATGAAAAAATTAGCCTGTTTGCAGCACGTTTAACGAGAATTGTTGAAAAATTACGAGGTATAAACCAACCAATTAATGAAATTTACGTTAGTTTTCAGTTATTACGCTACTTACCAGAAACTTATGATAGCATTTCACAATCCATATTACGATGGCCAGAAGAAAAATTTAAATTTAAGGACATACTCGTAGAACTGGTAGCTGAGGAAGATAGACTGACGGTACGAGAACAAGACCGTAACAAAATGCATGAAGTCAAAGCTTATTCTGCAGTCACACGCAAGAAAAATGACATGTTTTAGGTGTAATCAGGTGGGACATATTAAAAGAAATTGTTTCAATGGAAATCCCGTTAACGAGTACCAACAGAGACAGCGTGTTCCACCAAGAAATACATCACCTTATCGGAAGAGTACGGCAGTTAGAAGTCATTCCCCTGCACGTGGAATAAGTCCTGTGCGTTATAAATCAAAACCAAATTCAGCAAATAAGAAGGTGAGATTTCCTTCGATTAATCTTGTGCAAACTTATGTGAGTAATTTTGAAGAATCTTCGAATTTATGGACTTTCGACACTGCTGCTAGTCATCACTTTTGTAACGTGAAGGAGTGGTTCCAGGATTTTGAGGAAATAAAGGACGATAAATTATCCGTAGCTATCGAAGGAGTGACATTCCCGATTACAGGTAGAGGGACAATTCAGCTACAGTTTGGCTCCAGAACATTCCATTTGTACAATGTCATGTATTCACCTAATCTTAAGTTGAATTTAATTTCGGGTTCTGTTTTAGACAGACAAGGTCTCAGGTTCGAAGGCGGTCAAGGTATGGTAAGAATTAAAAACCGGTATGATAAAACTGTTTTTTTTTGCCAAATTAAAGAATGGTTTATATCAGGTTTGTCCTAAAAATCCCCGAGTTGCCAGAATAAGAGAGGATTGCAGTGCTTGTGTGGCCAGGAAAGTTGACGATGAACTGGTACATCGAAGGTTAGCACATATAAGTCCATATGTAGTCCGGGATACAATTAGGAAACATGCCATAAAGGGGTTGGAAAAATTTGAAGATCATAATTTTGACTGTGAAACCTGTACACTTAACAAGTTCAGACGGGTTAGTTTTAAATCTGTAAATTTTAGACGCTCTAAATATCCCAATGATTTGATCTATATGGATACTTGGGGTCCTTGCAGTACTATTGGTCGCAACGGTGAAAAATATTTTTTATCGATTATAGACGACCATTCACGTAAGTGCTCTGTTTACCCTATGTGTGAAAAATCTGAGGTTTTCCGGATTTTTAGAAATCATGTCGCTCGTGCAGAGAGGTTCCTAGGGCGGAAAATAAAAAGTATCCGTACCGATAACGGGACTGAGTTTGTAAACAATAATTTTACACAATTTTGCAATGATCATGGGGTAAAACATGAACTCACAAACACATATACACCAGAGCAGAACGGTACTGCAGAAAGGTTCAACCAGACAGTATCAAATGGGGCGAAGTGCTTGTTAGCAGACAGTGGGTTAGAGACAAAATTTTGGCCTGATGCAGTTTTAAGTTTCACCAATGTCTGGAACAGGGTTGTACATAAAGGTCTAAGTAAGACACCATTTGAGCTTTTTGGAGGGTATAAGCCATCGGTAAACCACTTGAAGCCGTTTGGGTCCATCGCGTATGTTGGTGTACCACGACAACACAGAGCGAAGTTAGACGCCAAGGCGAAGAAAGGGGTGATGATTGGATATGCCTTTAACACCAAGGGTTATCGGATATGGTTCCCAGACACCAATAATGTGGTGGAGACCATAAATGTCAGATTCTGTGAGGATTCACAAGGGATGGAAGGCGACAGTGGAGCAATGATGGGTCCCAGTGATAATCCTAACACCGAATCATACTCCAAACATGAGGGAGATGAAGACGTTTCTATTATCAATTTAGGTCAGAATCTACCCCGTGAGAGTGACGAAGATTTGGTGGGAAAAGATAGTCCTGAAGAAACCCAAATTGATAAGAGTCCCTTGCCAGCCCAAGATCTTAGAAGTAGCGATTGGAAAAGAAATCCATTTGGTCGATTGGAAAGAATCCATTCCGATTCCTCAGATAAAAATGGATATAAAGGGAAAATATCAGATAAACCAGCTACCGCATCCACAAGTTATGCTAGTTCTTGACTAGACGATATACAGATGCCTAATACTTACAAGCAAGCATTGAAATCACCACAGCATAAACAGTGGGTAGAGGCCATGGAAGAAGAGATGAAAGTCATGACAGAAAGACAGGTATGGCACCTAGTTGAGTTACCATCAGATACAGATATCATAGGATGCCGGTGGGTTTTTGCGTTGAAAAGAGACGAAAAGGGCGAGGTGGCCAGGTATAAGGCCAGACTGGTGGCACAGGGTTTTAAACAAATTAAAGGAGTTTCTTACGAAGAGACTTTTAGCCCAGTCATTAATTTCAGTCTAATTCGTTTTTTCTTCTCACTTTTAGTAGTTTTACAGGGTTGGACCCACAGACAGTGTGATGTCAAAGGAGCTTATCTGTATGCACCATTAAAAGATGATATTTACATGTCTCAGCCTCCCGGTTTTGTTGTAGAAGGTAAGGAAGATTTTGTATGCAAATTGGATAAAGCTATCTATGGATTGCATCAAAGTGGTAGAGAATGGTTCTTCGAGATTCATAAAGTATTGATAGAACTAGGTTTTAGCAAACTAAATTGGTGTAACTGTGCATATGATTTTAATTGTGTGTTGATTTTACTTTTATATGTTGATGACATGGTTTTGTTCGGTAAGGACGAGGAGATAATAGACAAAGCCATAGGATTGTTGAAGACACATTTTGATTTAAAAATTTTGGGAAAAACTAGAAAGCTGTTGGGAGTTGAGTTTGAAGAAAAGGGGGGAGAAGTTTTGAGTCAGTCAATTTATATTGACGATATTCGTAAAAGGTTTACAAAATTCTTCGTACCGGTTTCCTCACTTCCAATCAGCAAGGGTACAGTATTCTCAAAGAAACAGTGTCCACAATCAGATGTTGAAATAGAAGAAATGAAACAATATCCCTATAGAAATTTACTAGGCTGTCTATCGTTCCTCGCTAGTAGAACCAGGCCCGACATAAGTTATGCCGTTAACATTTTTAGCCAATACCAAAGTAATCCTGGTAGAATTCACTGGGATGGTTTGATAAAACTTTTGGGCTATGTTATACACACACACAATTTTAAACTTAAACTTGCGTGCAATGAACCCAGTATAACGGTTTACACCTATGCAGATTTCGCAGCCAATAAGGATGACAGGACTTCTATGGGGGGACAGATAGTGTTTCTTGGAAAAGCTCCAGTCATGTGGAGGACTTTCAAGGAGAAGTGCGTGTCGTTGTCAACTATGGAAAGTGAATTCTACGCTATGACAGAGGCCACAAAGGAACTTATGTGGTTTGATAGAATTCTAGAAGAATGTTATGCCAGAAAGTTAGTTCTTGGAGGAAAGCTTAGGTCAATTCTATATGTTGATAACATGGCGTGTATAGATTTTGTTAAATCCCCAGTAGAGAACCATAGAAGTAAACATATTGATGTCAAATTATTTTTTATTCGTGACCTAGTTTATCAGAACATATTTGACATAAATTATATAAAGTAAAGAAAATCTAGCAGATCCTTTTACCAAACCCCTGACCAAATTCGAACTGAGGCACCTATGTGATGAGATTTTTGCATGAACTTTTCTTGAATTTTTGCACGAATTTATTTTGAAGTGGTGTGGGCACTTAGTGTTTGAAATTGTGAATTTTTGCAATGTTTTTGTTTACTTGTTTTGGGTGGATGTTTTTTTCCCCACCTAAACGTCTGAAGGTGTCTAAGGTGACATTTTTTCAGCATATCATCTGGATCCGAACAGCCTAACGTACCGTCTCGGGTTAGGTGCAAATGTAATTGTCAGAGTGGTTCAGGTGGTGTATTTGTAAATTTGTCGAGGCACCGGAGGGCTTTGGGTCGAGGGTATGTTTTTTATTTTGGTGAATCCCTGTTTTGTTGAGGGGACTGCCACGTTAATTATTCCATCCACCTAATCAAGGAAAGTTTGTCTAATGAAAAATTTGTTTAAGGCTCAGTGTTTGTATGTGAATCGTTTTTCTGATATTTATGCAGTGCGATATTATGGGATGTATTCTGTGTTTTTAGATATTTAAATATTTTACGATAACTTCTCAATGGAAAACCAATTTGTTTTATGTGTTTGAATGAATTTGTATGAGTGGGCGCCCACGTACATATGTATTGATATTTGAATATGATTGAATGTAGTCGTGTCCTAGTCATTGTATGTTTTAACTCTTTATTGTGGTTTGTTAGTTGTTATATTGGTTTTCAGCCAACAATAGTGTACAGAAGCAGAAATAACTTTTGTTTAGAACTTGCAGATTTGAACCTTCTCAGCAATTTGTTTTGTACCTGTGTATTCCTAAGTTAAGACTGTATTATTGTTTGCTATCGCATTTTTGTTAACAAGACTAATGTTGGTTTGAATTAATTGTTTTATATGTATTCTAGTTCTGACAGAAAAAAATCGAAATGTAAACTGTGATGGTTTTGAATTCTCATATTACTAGTTTATGTCGAAAAGACAAGTGGGGGGGCATTTGTTAGCGAGTTACACTAAAGACTACTTGTGAAACGAATCATGTACTTGCCTTTCCGGGTATTGCGTCATTTGTTTTAGACCGGTTTGATCATAAAACCTGACAACCGGATCAAATCTTTAATCGAATTTCCACAGCTGTGAAGAAGCTACCGTAAATAATTTATTATTCAGTTTCCAGTAGTTGATGCGTTTTAAACAAACCGGATCGTTGAATATCATTAGATGAGGCGTATATAAGGCTCACATACGATTCAGTAACAAAAAGAGGAGGAGCTTTTCTCGATTACCGTTGAGTGGATAGATAATGAAGCTGAGGACAATCTGAAGAAAGGTAATGTTGATTTATAGTTTAAGTTTAAGACGCAGTAAAGAAAATAGAATAAGGGGCTAACAGTCTTTGCCTATGCCTAACTTGAGGTAATTCCATCACAGTGTATAGACACTGTTGTTTGTATATATGAGACTTGTTTTTTTTTAATGAATTTAGAGAACGCTATTGATTGATATGGATATTTTATTGTTGAAGATTTTTAAACTAACTTTTAATATTTTTAAACAAATAAATTTGAATTGTTATTGTTGAAAAAGTCTTGTCGTCTATGCTTTCATCAATAGTTTTAACGTATACCTATTGTAACAAACAACGTTTCTTCTGCGATTTTACTCTGCAATTTAATTATTAGGTTTTTTGTTGACGTGCTCGTTTCACGTGCACGCTGACAATATATAACCTTGTTGGCCTTAAGCATTTGCTGACCGGTTATGGCCTTAAACTACACCCTTTTAAAAGGTATAAAATATTTAAATAGCAAAGTTCATAAACCTCAGTTGAAATAAAGAGAACGTTGAGGTGAGATATAAAATAATTAGTTTTAATTCAAACTAAAAGTAATTCATGACATAGACAAAACAGCTACTGCCATCGATACAACAAAATAAAAGCAAGTAGTCATGTAGCAGTCACAAAATAAAAACAAGTAGCTACAGCCTGCTGACAACAACTGAGCTCACACGAGCTGTCTTCAAATAAAAAAAACGACAACCGAACATGAACAGCCATAACTAAAAACATTTGCATGCTATTTATAGCAATCGGTCAGGTAGAAATTTGCATACGATTGTGCAAAGTTACCAATTAGAATACATCATGTGCTGATATAATTCGGCAAATTCGAATCGGCACGTGGCGTAGTCGGAAACAAGAATGCATGAGATGTTTGCATAAAATTGTTTATATGCGGGAAAAACATATACCGGGTAACTAGATTAATTTAATCCCGTTTAAACTTTGTTTTTAACGCGATATCTAACATTTTTGTTAGAGATGAGCATTTCTCAGTAACATATTACAAGAAGAGTAAAGACCAACTGTGCAAGGTGTTATGGTTAAAATCTCCATAACTTCAAAAATATGTAGAAAAAGTTATTTATAGTGAAGCAATACTGCATGCAATTTCTTTCATTCCCACCAATAAGTAAATTAATAACACAGACCACAATCTCTAGTATGTATGTTAGCTATTATATTCTAAAATATTGCATCTCAAACGTAAACTTACAGCTGTCATGGACCATTTTGTCCTTGCATCAGCACGAATCTGTGATTCTACACTGTCACTAGAAGGATGACCATATTTTACCTATCTGCCTAGCATCGTTAAGCAATTTCTTGCTACAGACATTTGATACCCATATTGCTAAAATAAACTTAGTCCTTGTTTTCAACGGAGGTACTGCATTAATTTCAATAAAATTTTATTTTTTACAGAGACGTATTGTTAAATGAGGAAAGCAAGCTTATACTATGTATAAGCTTATCCTTGTACCTGATTATGAAAAGAAGAAAACGCCAAAATGGAAGTCAGCAACTGAAATTTTAGCAGTACCTGCTAAACTTAATACACCTATAATAAAGAATTTACGCAACAATTGAATGGCATCGTAGACGATCCTACGAAGATCAGTATGGATAAAGATCATACTCCGATAAAGATCAGTATGATAAGATAATAATGATTCGAATGGTCTTAGTTTGTGACTAGTTTCAGACAGAAAAATGTTCATAAAAATTGAAACAAGATTGAGAAATAAATTGATACTTTTAAGGCGACTAACTCATAAAAAGTATAACAGGTAATAAATTATATATTATGATAATACGAGCATCCTATTAATCATAGAAACTATGTAGTTTCTTAATGATTGCCATGCTATTCAATAAACTGTAGCTCATAGAGTATTGACGCATAAGAAAATGCCTCTCAAAGTATTCGCTATTTGAAACTTTCAACCATGTTGTTATAAACCTAATTAGCTTCATAAGTATCACTCTACATAATTCGGAGTCATTTTTTTAACTTATAATAACTAAGAGTCTATTTTGTGACAGGCCGTAGTGTTCCATCCCGGCTGAGAACGAATAGATAATTGTTTCCCTCCTCTTTGGCATATAAATTTCATTATTGTTGTCTGTCACGGTTTCACGGATGAGATCGAAGAATATTGTTATGAATTTTACGTGTCTACGGTAATTTAGCCAAATATGACAGTTATCGTCAAATTGGCGATGGATTTGGTAACTCATTTTGGTCGCCAAATTTGGCGATATGGCGCCATATGGTCGCCAACTTGCCGTCTATACCATTCTAGAACATTCTGGAAATATCTAGCTGGTTGACCGATAGAGGGTGCTTTGGAAGTCTATAAATATATCTGGCATTGGCAGTGTAACTCAGTGAGTGTTCTTTTCTGCTGAGAATTGAATGTATTGAAAGTGCGTTAGGCGTATATTGTATTGAAAACTCTGTTATCCTGACTTGTGTTTTTAGAGTTTTCTGTTGTAGAGAAGACAGATGTTGCGTGTTTTCTGTTTGAATTTCTGTATGCGCCTGAAGAATTTACAGAATAATAAATTTTATTTTGTGTGCACTTTCTGAAGCGATTTTATTCAATCCTAACGAACCCAGGAAAACAGAACATTATTAAACTCGGAGATTGTAGCTTGAGAGTGAACTAAAATGGGATTTCCACACCGAAGAACAGGTAAATATTCTAAAAGAGTTACATACTTAGCCTCCTTTTCCCAGAATTTTTTATCGTCCACATATCGTACCCTCGTAAAAAAAAAGTGACAATGGAAATTTTGAGGTTATGTCAATGAAGAATATGTATGAAGGGCCCCGTCGTGCACGGAAAGCGACACATCAGTATCTCGCAATTTGTCCACCTAAGAGCAGTTGTATCAGTTTTATTGCAATGCTAGTTCAAGCTAAATAGTATTCTTTAAGCTCATTTTTCTCAAATGCTGCATTTTTGAGTTGTATCACTTTTCTTGCCGGGGTGCGATATTTTAACAACGTGCAATGAGGGAAGAGTTTCAAATCCCGGCCGAAAGATATAAAACGGCAAACAGACCATGAATAGACATGAATTAAAGCAACTTGATTTCTCGTTCTATTGAGGAAAATCCCGCCCACGTTGTATGGTGGTCAGAATCATGATTTTCCACAGAGTGGGCTTGGGTTCGTATCCCAGTTATGGCTTGGACGTTCTTTTTCGTCTCTTCAGAGTACAGTAAAACGTCGTTTATCCGGACTAACTGGGACCATAGGCAATACGGATAATCCGGGAAATATGGGTAATAAACAAAACAAGCAGACTTAGCGTTTATTACGATAAAAAACTATGTTTTGTAACAACTAGGGGCTACGCCCCTAGGCTCGCTACGCTCGCTCTTCTGTTATGGCTAATAGTGAGATACATAGGGGTGATTCTCGGGCAATGTAACAGCTTCCATCCATTTACTGTTGTCACCCTTAATGCGAAGGGCGTTTCAACACTGTTGAATTATCAGCTTTAAAATTCAATTAAAAATCGAAAATTTAAGATATATACTTGAAATGAGGTTTATATGAATAAGAAAGCTTTCAGCTTCCAGATGATGTAAATATTTTCTTTGTAAGATAAAAACTCGAGGAGCATCGATATTACATCCACATAGGAGACGATATTTCTTGAAAAACTGTTTCATTTTTTGATAAAAATATTAGTCTGTTTTAAAATATTTTTAAACAAATGATGTCTAGTTTGAAAGAAAAATGTCTGTAGTCTTAGATTGTAAAAAGATCACAATTCTACGGTCATTTTTTGGCGAGTTATCGTAATCTGAAGATGAAAAAGTCAATATTTTTCCACAAAGCATAAAATTGAAAAAAAATTAAAGTCCTACGAAGATGAGACATATTTTACTTTGTTCCCCACATTTTTCTGCATCTATTGGTATCGGTCTTGACCCCATACCCCTAGCGGTTTCGGAGGAGATAGCGTGACAAGCTTTTGACAGCGGCGGCAGCGGCTGTTGCTGCTGCAGCGGGAGTTCACATAGGAGTTCGTGGGCCTGTTCACATAGGAGTTCGTGGCATAGCGTTAAGGAAAAGATGACGTTGAGAAGAAAATAAACCAATCATAGGCGTTAAAAATTTCATTGCTAATCGTTTGGAGGCCTATGATTGGTTTATTTTAGTCTCAACGTCATCTTTTCCTTAACGCATCGCAACGGACTCCTATGTGAACAGGCCCTTACTTTTTTTTAGAATAGAGAGAAATTGCATAGTATTGTTTACAAGACATTGAACAATATAAAAATAATTTTTCACATTATTTATTAACAAAGAATTCTAGTAAATCTTTCTTAAACTCAACAGAAAGCATTTTATTACCATAATTTATTGTACAATCTATGCAGGAACCGTACATTGAGTCAAACTAAAAAAAAACATTTGGCTTACTTGTAGTTAAATTCTTGCTATCATAGATAAAAACTATTGTCTAATGTGAACATTAAATAAAAATAATGTCTACAAATCTGATCCGGATCAACGTGGGCCGGATAAACGAGGTTTCACTGTAATCTAGGCTCATCTGTTTGGTCTTTCTATCATAAAGTAGGCAATGAAAATTCCGGAGAATAGATGGTGCAGGTCTACCAAATCGATGCCTGCCGTTTTAAAAAAACGAGTAAAAAATATATAAAAAAATTAAAAAGAAAATGAACTAAGTTAACTATAACATAAATGGGGGAAAATCGATATTTCGAACAAACGGTGTGCAGTTACCATCAAAATATTTTGCATTTCGGATAAACATTTAAGAAAGCATAGAGACTTCTCATAGGGATATGACAATAGTGTCCCGGCCAGGGGCAGGAGAATTGAAAATTACAGGACGAAGTAAAATAATTGCTAAATGTAAGAAAGAAACATGGCAAAGAAGCAAATGACGGGCAATAAAAGAGGAGGAGAGAAAGCCAACAATAAATCGAAACTAAGTATTGAAGATTGGGCTAGTAGGAAGAAATAAAGGTATAAGATAAAAGTTCTGTAGAAAGAGTGCAACGAAAATAAGAAAAGAAGAAGAGTAAATTTATGATGGTTATAAAACAGACCACCCTGCTCAAGGATGTCGGAGCATTGAAAGGTAGTGGGGGAATTTTTAAATCCCGCCCTGGATGCGCATTGGTAAAAAGGGGATTGAGAAGAGGCAGCCACGGATGAATGGCGATGACATGGTAATAATATGGCCAATGGAAATTGTAAGAGGCGGAGTCAGCATTAATAAGAGAAAAATAATATGAAATAAGATAGAGAGGCAAAAAAAGGAAGGAGAGTTAGTTAGAAGTTTGAGAAAGAAGTAGTATCAACTAACGAGTATGGACGAAGTACGCCCGATGATAGCAATGTAAGCCGTGTCCCATGCAAAAGAGCCCAAGAAGATGTCATGCAAAAGAGAGAGCCCTAGAGTCCTGTACCGAGGGTCTGCAATGAGTGAAGGAGCCGTATAACCTACGAATAGAGTGCCCCACTTTACTGTGTAGAGTGTCTGCAATGATTGAAGGAGCCTTGTACCATGCGAAGAGAGTGCCCCATTTTCCTGTATCGAGCATCTATAATGAGTGAAAGGAGCCCTGTATCCCACGAAGAGAGTGCCCCAGTTCCAGTGCGATGATAGTGCAACGAAGTTCGTCATTACTAGTGCCAGATTCCCATCAGAGTGATCCAATAATCATCTGGCGAGGTACTGTAAGGGAGACAGGGGCTAGTTGGCATAGATTTTGGTTTTAGATTTTTCTAATTTTTGTGCAATACTTGGAGAGATTCCAGTGAAGGTGACGGATAGCTTAACTTTTTGGCTACAAAATCATGTTGGACCCATTAATTTAATCCGTGTTTAGGTAACCCAAAAAACACTTTTTCTAAAAGCTAGCAACTATGCCAACTAACCCCGGGTGCGGGGTTAGTTGGCATACCCTAGGGGTGAGTTGGCATAACTTGATATAGTTAGGGATACTTAGGCAAAACACAGCAATTTTCGAGGAAAAACATTATATTTCTTCAAAACTTGGTTTAACGTGGCTTTTCCTTATTGTCTCTTTGAGCAGCGATTCTATCTTTGATTGGAGTGTCTGTTAAAATAGCAGTAAACCTCCTTTTTCGGTCCCAGTTGGATTGCTGTCGTGGCTTTAGGGAAAGGGCGAATTTCCTCTGGGAGGATGTGTCGGGAAGATGATGGATTGGTTACCAATACCGGTATGCCTGAAAGATCATTTGTCGTTAGAGCGGGTTCATTGGGGTCCCTCAGCTCTGATTCATCGGCAGTTTGTGTAGCCTCTGAAGCAGGGCGGTGACGGAAGATGGCCAAAATCTGAGTCCTCAAATATGTCTGGGTTCAGTGGACAGATCCCGCTCACTTGAAATCAAGATGTAATGTTGGACGGAGTCATAGCTGATTCAAAGGCTGTTTTCCCAATTGCTTGGATATCGTAGATAGTTAAAGGTTTGCCTGGATTACTGGTCATCCAAGCAGCACAAGCCGTGTTGACGTATTTTTTAAGGGGTCCAAATACAGTTAATTCTGTCAAATGGTTGTAATTTACCGCTGCAGTATAGAGAAAACGATAGGACAGTGACCCAATTTCCTTTGAATAAATCGAGAGCCTCAATGGATGTCAAATACGAGTCATGGTTATCGAGGTGAAGTAGCACAGGTCGCATTTGTGACCATCTGGTAAAGTGGATAAAATGTTGGGCAAACTTCATAAAATTACGATCGACCATCCAACCTGACTCGTTGGCATCGCCACTGGAGCCCTCTGATCCGGACCGCACGAAATGTTCATTGAACTTGGCATAGTAAACCTAAGAGCGTACCTGAGTATATAAACCTGAGATAGTAAACCTAAGAGCGTACCTGAGTATATAAACCTGAGATAGTAAACCTAAGAGCGTAAAGCTTGTGGCAGTAAAGCTTGCGGAAAAATGAAGGAATAGCACTTCCTCCGGCCGAAGTGCAAATAGCCAAAGTAACAAGGGTCCCTCGTTCAGCAGAGGTGATCTGTCCAATTTGCTTAAATCCTTTCCGTGCTATCACATTGTCTGGCTTTTGAACGGTTGTAATTCCAGTCTCGAACATGCTGTAGATGTCCTGTGGCTCAAATCTATGCCTGTTCAGTACTGTTTGGAGTAAAGTGAAAAAGTTTCCTGTTGAAATTGTTGGCTCGAGCTAGGCTAGTGGCATTAGGTGTTCAAAGAAATAAGGATTTGTTTCTGTTCATAAAATAAGAAAGCCAATCAGGTCCGGCCATTATGTTGAGCCAAGCTTTTACCCTCAACATTGCTGGCGTGAACGGCCTCGGTCACCCTCTCAATTGGTCGATTTGCTTGGTCTGTTTTTCTCTTGTACTTCCTCATAGCTAAACACAATAAGTGGTTATTATTCTCTCAGAACCTTATTTATAAGCTTTTTCAGTGAAATCAGCGTCGATATTGTGAAACATTTCGAATATATAAAAAAAATTTAAATCAATAAACTTTATTTCACTTAATTGTTTATTTTTTGTTTAAATTAGTTTCAATATTTCGATCATCCTCAGTATAACGTAACTAAAAGTATTTTCAACACATTTTTTATTAAATTTTCTTTTATATATGTATCTCATTCTAATTGTATCTTCATTTAAATTAAAATAAACTAAATTCTAAAAAGAGAAAAAAGTAGAAAGTCTTGAAAAAAATAAAAATGAAAATGAAAATGTGTAATAAAATTAAGATACAATAAGAATGTGATGTATAAAAGAAAATTTAATTAAAAACCAAATGATAAGATGTCATGTGATGAAAATACTTTTAGTTACGTTTTACTGAGGATGATCGAAAGATTGAAACTAGTTTAAACGAAAAATAAACTATTGTAAGTGAAATAAAACTATATTGATTTAAAACTTATTTATAAGTCGTATTTAAACATTATTTTAAAACCTTCATTTATTCCCTCTTTACAGAAATTGTTTCTTTTTTAATGAATATTAATGGAGGGGTTAGTTGGCATAGATGTGGGGCGAGTTGTCATAGCTATTTCAACTGACCCCATACCTAACTATGTCAACTAGCCCCACAGGGATATTCCAAAACAAGATGGAAACCACACAATCCCAAACATCAGAAACAAAAGATTATGATACATGCATTCAACCACAGTTAACCACTCTTTCGAAAACCACCATCAGCAGCGCCTCAATTCAACCTGCAGGTTCGCCAGATCAAAAAAAAGGTTACAATAAAAAATTTTACTGAACAGTCAGAAAAACGATGAAACAGGAGTCCTTCCTTCGTGACACTTCCAAGCAGACTGAAGTTACTGTGGATGGTGCACCTTTACATATACTCCCCACTAGCAAGATGACAGTGCTTTAGATCCATGGTGGCAGAAAATAGAAGCAGTGTGTCAACTAGCCCCTTATGACAACCAACCCCGGTCTCCCCTACTTTGTGTTTCCTTTTCATATTACCGTCATTGCTTCTCATAGCGTAGCCATTAATAACTAATATAGAGCGCTATGAGGAAGTGATTTGAGTATAGAATGTTTAATGAGATAAATGATAATTCGTAAAAGACAATTTAGTTAACATGATGCGATGCTTGTATGTGAGTAAATATTAGTAGTGAATTGAACAAGGTTAATATGAGTGATTATGCTTATAAAATGATATCATAATAATTGAATGAATTAAACATGTGTCGTAGAGAATTAACTTAGTAGTAATGAAGTTATGAGTAATATGTGTAGATGAAGTATGAAATATTTCGTAGGAGTGTATTGTATAGTATGATATTATGTGTGTGTTAATCAATAAATTAATTTGTCAGTGCAAACCAGAGTTGTTTCCATCATTTGGAGTCACAATGAATGCAATGTACTAACCACATCCTTGACTAATTAAGAAATTCAAAATCAAAACCTTATATTATATTTATTATATAATACCCCATTATATAATACCAATTATATATATCACCGTCACAAGACTGTTCTTAGACAACTAGTAGGTAACCCATCATTTTGACGTCATAATGGAAAAAGTATATGAAAGTTAAAAAATATCCCGAATTATCTAAAATATTGCATTTAATCTACACCTTGTAAAAGCAAACCCTTTCATTATTTTTTATTTATTTAGTTTTTCATGCGATTGGAGTAGTAGACTGCTATCCAACCCGTCATTTTGACGTCATAATACTAAAAATGACGTCATAATGGAAAAAAGTATATGAAAGTTAAAAAATATCCCGAATTATCTAACAATATTACATTTAATCCACACCTTGTAAAAGCAAACCCTATCATTATTTTTTATTTAGTTAGTTTTTCATGCGATTGGAGTAGTAGACTGCCATCCATTTTTTTACAGTTCACTACGCGATTCCTTCACATTCAAGTTTGTTTACTTTCAGAATTCATCGCAAAAGTAAACAGATTTTTAAAAACTGTTAAATATACAGCTAAAAACATCCAATTTTTTTTTTAAGTTCTGAATGTTTTATAGAAAAATAGACTGAACAAACGTGATTTGATGGAGAAGATATTTGTTTTTAGGTAAGAAAAAATTCTGATCCACATCTGAAATTGAAATTAAGCCTAACCGGCGGTTTGTTTACTGAGGGCTTCAATTGAAAGATGAGTACAGCCTGGAAGTGTCATACAGAGACAACGGCTATTATATATAGGATGTCGAGGCATAGGTACTTCGACATTGTCCCCTGAAGATTCGCTAAGTTTTGCTGGCTACTTTATTATGAGAGCACCATATAGGTGAGCCAGATATTGAACGTTTTTAACGTTATTGCTCCCTATGAGGCGGACGACACGGAAATGACCAAGCCTTATTCGGGATTTGAACCAAAACCCACTGTCTGGCAACTCAAAACGATAGCCACTATACTATATGGCCGGTGGAACAGAGGCGTTTAAAGTCATAAAACATGAAACTTTTTCGGGGAAAAACTGAAGAGCTCATTTTTGAAAAGATAAAGTTAACGTTTATTTGAATTTGAAAATTTTTAAAAGAATGTTTTAGAATTGGGTCATTAAGTTTTAGTCGAACATTGTATTTCAAATATTTTTCAAAATCGCAATCCAGGTACACCGCAACAAACAAACATTGAGAGATCAAACACTTAAAATCGTAAGCTTTTTATTCACGACACTGACAAATGGAACAAATATTTCCACATCTGCACAGCATAATACACGGGTGGAAAAAGAAAGAAACGATGCCAGAACATCGAAAGGAAAACGTCACGAATATGCTGCTCCGGAGCGATCACAAAAGAATTCCTGTCTGTATGATGTCCGAGACGTTTTCCGCAGGATCGTCGCCGAGGATTTCGTATCCATTCATGCGTTGAGTGGATTTGTGCAACGGTTCACGACCCGGAAAAAGGAAACACATTTGCGGAAGTGATGGGCGGTGTTCCATTGAACGGAAGGGATTCTCCGTTTCCGGCGTTGTCATGACAACGATGCGTCGCGATTTTTTCTTGCTTTTCTGGTTATTTGAATGAAAATCAGATGAATGGCAGATTATTTTAAGAAACATATATATTTTTTTTTTAATTGGAATATAGGTAGGTGTTTCTCCTTCTCCATAGAGTTCCTAAAAAAAATTTTTCCACTTACCTACCACAAATCAAAGCGCTGAAAACAGAAAAATTTAAATATTCTTCAGTACTACTAGCGGTGTTTTGTATTTTAATATACAGTACGCAGCCGGTATATATTTAAGGAAAACATATCTTGTTATGAGAACTTTCCCTAAAATATTTAACCACTTTTTCGTAATTTTTAAGGAAAAAAGACCTTATAAAATTTGAAATATTCGCTATTTTCTCTGTTTATAAAAACCAAATTCCGTGTCTAGGCCTGATATGTGCACGTTAAGGGGGTCCAGGACACAAAATTGTTCGAAATTTCGAAACAAAATTTATTGCATTAAAATTTTTTGTGTTCTTTTGCGCTTAAAATGACGTTTAAATCATGTTTCTATCTTAATTAGAACAGGAGAAATTATTATTTTTTTTTGCAACATTCTAATAGTAGCCAATCGTTGTTTCACCTGTAAGTGCGTTTTTTTCCCCATGAGGTTTTTTTTCCCCATTTCTCGTCTTTAAATTGTTATAAGTCAAGAACCGTTAAAGATAAATGGTTGAAACTTGAAAAATGTCTTTTTCAACTATTTTACTTTAATTTTGATTCAGCAAATTTGAAAAAAATATTTAATTTTGAAAATATGATTATTTAAAAATAAGTTACATCAATTTTTTCGTAATTTTTAATCTAATTATTTTTAATTTTTTTAAAATTAATATTTAAAAAATGGTGAATCAAAATTAAAACTTAAATATTTCTGTTTAATTAAATGAAAACATTTTGAAATTCGACAAATAATATTTCGAGTTATAAAGATTTTAAATTACCCCACTTTTATTAAAAATTTTAAATTTTTAAATTTTTAAAAACTTTTTAAGAAGTTTTATGATGTAATTTTGTTTACAAATTATATGGTTAACCATCACAAAAAATTCAAAATTTTAACTCAATAAATAAAAAAAATTTCAAAATGTGTCCCGGACCCCCTTAAATCCATAGACCGGAAAGTCCCTCAATGAGATCAGAGATGGTGGAAGAGGGTACGATCCCCCCAGATGTCGCCTTTGGAGGGAGGGGCTCGGTCAAAATTGCTAGAGTCAATATAGCTAGAGTAGGTCAATTAGCTAGAGTACTCCTACCCTTGTGATGCGATATACACCGGAGCCGCACACTTCAGCCCGAAGCCTATATGGGCCTGTTTCAGAAAAACATGGTTTAAAAAGGGGCATTTGAAACAACGTAAAAACCGAATAATGTAATGTATAACCCGATCTGCAACCATTCCTCACTTTTTAGTGTTCTAACCGCATACCAATTGACCTGATGTAATATTATTTCACCAATAAAAATATTACGTAAGTTAAGAAATTGCCAACGCTTTATTTTTAAGAATTTTTTTATGAAAACAATACACAACGATTATCTGTCAAAGAAGAGAAACGTCCTTTGAAGAGGAATATATCATAAGAATTTTTACCGCTTTTACGTGATTCGCAAGGTAAAGATAGAAATCTATTGTCATGTTTTATGTTTATAAAAGTTGGAATGTATAGCTTAACAGGCAAAAAATTCTCTGTGATTTAGAGATTTAATTGTGCTAAAAGATTAAGAGCGATACAAAGGTTTTTATCTGTAAAAATATTACACAAGCAAAATATACTGTCGACGCATTATCTTTGAAAGATTTTTATTGATACTTAAAAATTCCTTTAAAATAATATTTTAAGGATGCCGGCACCTACCTATACTCTCGGCTTATCCGCTATTGCTATATAACAGTATAGCTGTATTACAGATGCATAAATTAGTCATCATCAGCAAATGTCCATTTTTGTTCTAAATATCTAATTGTTCTGGAACGTTGTATCAACCAGTTTCTTGCATTTCTTCAGGCAGTAAGCAATACAAGTACCTTTACAACGCAAGGTTACATAACACATGAAGTGCCAACGGCAATCAATGAATGAAATCCAAAACCACAAAATCAGTATAAGTGTTTCATCACCTGAAGAAGACAATCATTAATTTGAGTTGTTGTTTCTAATGCCCCCTGGCTGGACGTATTCCAGACCAGCTCTATGTATGTTAGTGGGCTGAAGGATACGGCTCCGGTTTTTAATGGCAACACAAGGGTCGAAGTCCAATTTAGCCATGTTTAACCTCAGTTTTTACCGAGCACCCCCAAGAGCGACATCTGGAAAGATCGTATCCTCTCCAACCCCTTCTGACGTCATAGAGGGACTTTCCGGTATAAGAGTTCAAAGTGCCCATATCCGGCCTAGACACGGAGGTATTTAATGGCACTTGTCAGGATTCAATCCGAGCACCCCTCAGCCCCGAAAGTCGACACGCTACCACTAGGCTACCTCGAGCCCACTTTAAGTTGTAGATCCACTAAGAGCACATTTTATTATCTATTTCCCATAAATTAATATCATAAATCAGTTTTTAAGTATGTGTCTGAACATTCGGGGAACACAATACTCTTGAAGACCGCACAGACTTGAAGAGGCTATAACGGTGACTTAAGAGCAAATCACTAGATGGGGCAGCTTGAAGTGTCATAGATTTTCGTATGACAATGACGTGCAGGAGGCAGCCTCGCTAATCTGAAACATCATCGATTGAATTTCTGTGTGTGTCGATGGTACAAAGCTTCAATGCTGGTTGTGCCTTTTTTGGCATTAAGGTAATGTTTTCCAACATAACCACATAGACTCATTTTCATCTGACTTTCATCATTCATATTATATCCTGTAATGTTAATAATACTTGGTATTACTTGGTTGATTTTACTTTAATGCCTTGTAGACAGCTCGTATCTAGTCACTGCTCTCTTCACTGTCCTTTAGAAGGATACCTGCTTAAGAACACAAACCCCCTGCAACGGACCATCATAATCTCCAGTGAGAACTCTCAGTCCTGTAAATTACCACACTCATCCTCTTAAAGGATAGTGCCAGTTTAGTGTAACTCCTTAACACTTTGCAAGGTTTCCCGTTACACTCTATTCGGACATCTCTTTTACACGGGTCTTTTGAGCTAAATTTAGGTGAAAATTTTCATGTAATAAAGTAGTACTTCAGGCATGATTTTTTAGGTCTAGTATCGGAAATGTTGGGTAAATTATCCTACCTGTTTCTGATCACCAAATGAGAAGCGTGTTATCAGACATCATTATTCAAATTGGTGGCAGCCACGGACAGCCTGCAGTGGAAAATCGAAATCGATGTTCGCATGTTTATACTTTGAGCGATCGTTTCTAAAGCCAATATCACACGCCTCTCGTTTCCTGAGTCATAATACACCGACGACACCGTTCGTTATCCCATCGCATCGATTACCATGCTCTTGTGTGTCCCAAAGTCATCGCCAATCTATTGTTTACTTTATACTACATTCTATATGACAAATTAAACTCCTAATTCATATTATTGTTTGGTTGATGAAAAGGAATGAACTGAAATTGTTATTGTTTATTGTTAATATCATTTATTTATAGTCGAAATTTCTAAAGAAATCGTACCGCTTTAGTAAGCAGTTAAAGAAATTAGTTTGAATATCATCTTTAGCTGTAAAATAGTAGAAAAGGTAACCTAAACTTTTCCTTAAAAGGTCTTGATTTTTTTTAAGGTAAGATTTTCGGTTAATATTTTAGTTTTATTTTTACTGAAGCAACATCAAGTGAGTCATTGTTATAAAAACACATACGTCAAAAAGAAAGATTATATGAATGAGAAATGAAATTTTTTTCGTAGCGATTGTGAAACAAATAGAAATCATTAGCGTTTAGTCAAAATGTATGACGATCATTAATCTAAGCTAGTCAAAAAAAGGTAAAACCCTTAGTTTCCAATCTTGAAAAATATGGAAAATTCGTGAAAACTAATCTATAATATTTAAAATTGTTCTAGTACTGATCGGAGCTATTTCCTTGAGCTAATTTGTTCGCTATTTAGTTCTCTAACTAATGCGTCAATGTTCGTACATAATTTTCTTTCAGTTTTAACGAAAATTCTGTTTTGCTCCTCTATGATATAATTTTCTGGATGATCGACCAACAATAACAGCCTAACTTATATATCAATTAATTATATTAACTAATATTCCGATAACTCTGAGTACTTGTGCGATTAAACTTCCCAAAACAACAAAGCATCTGTAACGAAGCCCTCGAGTTTACTGTTTCATAAAATACGAGTCTTAGACTGAAGTAGTTGAGATAAGCTTATTTTCAATCTTAATGAATGTTATACAAATTGTTTCTTACAAAAAAAAATCATTTAATTCACGAAAACCTGTCTATGGTATTCACAATATATATAGCACACACCGAAACTTTTACCATATGCTAATTTTATCCCCATTCAATTGATAAACTTATTTGTCATCTTTAGCGAACAATTCTAAGCTTTAACTTAAATTCTATATCGCAGTTTCATACATTTCCGAAAATAATCAATGCACAGAAACAGACACATTTACTTACTTGTCGATAAATTAACTAATATTCCGATAACTTCGAGTACTTGTGAGATTAAACTTCCAAAGAGCTTAAAACGTCTGACGAGAAACCCTGTCAAGATTAAAGGTCTTTCGAATTCTCAATAATTGTCCTCACTGAAACAATTTCAGTATGCCTAACAACTTTTGTGCGTTATATTTAGTGTGCCCATGATGATCAGGATTATCTCCAATCAAATCGAGGTAAATTCAAATTAAGATTGTTCCCTTAATAGCGTTTTTATACATACTTCAAATGGAATTTAGTAGTTTTTAAAGTCTCTGTTATTTAAACAGCAATTTTAAACTCATTTGCTGCCAAAATAGGTACTTCCAACTAACCAAACTGTTTCTTTATATGGCATGATGATTGTATATCATATAAGCATCATGAAAGTGAAAGACATTCACCATTTTTCACCTTCATGATTAGCTCTTACAAAGACCGTAAACAGTAAACTTAGATTAGAATCTGTTGAAATCTATAATATCAATTCAACAATGAGTGCATAACAATAGGCACTACAATGAGTGAATAACAATAAGAACTACAATAAGTATACAATAATAGACACTAGTTTCGGACAACTATTATATTTTCAAAGTCCAAGGAATCCTGGACTATCTTTTTCCAATGAGGACCAACCATTCTTGGGAACTAACTCTGGGGGTCCCGCGGCAGGCTGACCACCTGCCGAGACATATGCTGTACTAGCTTTATATACCCGGCGTTGCATGGGCGTATCCGTAATAAGGCAGGAACAGATGTATTACACGCACCTCCCTTGGCGACAATTTGGCGACAAAAATTTTTTGACGCCAAATACTCGTCAAAAAAATTTTGTCGCCAACTTGTCGCCAAAACAGGCCTACGCGGACATTTTACACTTAAAATAACAAATATACACAAAATATCAATAACAACTCAAATATAAAAATAAATTCAAAACAAACTTACCAATGGCAATAATAAACTTTCAAAAACATGTCACAAAACCACAACAGCTACTTTAAAACATACACGAATATATCTAAAAACGGCTGTATTAAAATTCAAAACCTAAACAGAAATGCTCAACCGCTACTTTAAAACACGCAAAAATATCTAAAAACAGCTGTATTAAACTTCAAAACCTCAGCAGAAATACTCAACCACTTATTTAAAACATACGCAAATATATCTAAAAACGGCTATATTAAAATTCAAAACCTAAACAGAAATGCTCAACCGCTACTTTAAAACATACGCAAATATATCAAAAAACGAAGACATTAAACTTCCAAAAACATTACACATATCCGCAACATCTATTTAAAACATACGCAGATATATCAAAAAACGAAGACATTAAACTTCCAAAAACATTACAGAAATCCTAAACCGCTACTATGAAACCCCAACAAAAATATCGAACACCGGTATATTAAACTTCCAAAAACACTACACAATACCACAACACCTATTCAGGGTTGCAACAAAAAACAAACATCACGCCAAATCGCATTGCTGCCAGACCAAACAAAAAAATCGCTAAAAATAAAAAATCGCCAAACATAAAAAAAATCGCCAAATTGAAAAGGTGCGTGAAACACATCTGTACCATAAGGGATACTTGTATATTATGTAAACTTGTAATTTTATGCCAATCGATACCCCTCCCCACTTCTCAGCAACCTATCACAATATTATAATCCCCCCCCCATGCTGATGTCAGCATTAAAATGTCTTTCAATTTTGATATCCCTCTGGATTGCGGCCTTGGAGGACTTTCAGATCTTCCCCGTAAAACCCTGTGAAAATCGCCGGTTTCATAAAGAATTACCTGGCGTTGCCCAGGGTAAAAACAATGAATGGAGTTAACCTGAGCTCCAGATGCATACGTACAAACAATCGAAATATCTATAATCCACACACACACACACCTTGCCACGCTTCATTGAATTAAGATTCATCTCTCTCTTTTCCTCTACCACCAATTTGGTGTTCAAAAAATATATAAAATATACAAATTATTGGATTGTTTATAGCAATATTACATAATCTAAGCGAATGCCGAAAAATCGGGGTATTGATTGTGTATGTTAAATTTAATCCTGTTTGTTGCATTTTAAATCAAGAATCTTATGGATATCTGTTTCTTTCTTTGAGATATGAAGGAATGTGTGAAAAGCACGTTTAGCCCCCTTCCCCCCCTTGGGGCCGAATTTTGAAAAATCCTGAAATTGATTTTAGGTAATTAAGTTCCTTACGTTTTAAAGCAAGAATCTTATGGATATGTTTTTTTTTCTGAGATATGAGGGAATAGGAGAAAAACACGTTTTGCCCCCTCCCTCCATGGGGGCTGAATTTTGAAAAATCTTGAAACTGATTTTTAGGTATTCGTCTTCCATTCATTTTAAAACAAGAATCTTATGGATATCCGTTTCCTACTTTGAGATATGAAGGTATATGTGAAAAACACGTAAAAACACGTTTAGCCCCCCCCCTTCCCCCCTTGGGGCCGAATTTGGAAAAATCCTGAAATTGATTTTAGGTAATCACGTTCCTTACATTTTAAAGCAAGAATCTTATGGATATCTGTTTTCTTCTTGAATATATGAAGGAATATGTGATAAAACATGTATAAACACATTTCCACTCCCCCCCCCCTTGGGGGCCGAATTTTAAAATATCCTGAAATTGGTTTTTAGGTATTCATGTTCCTTACATTTTAAAGCAATAATCTTATGGATATCAATTTTCTTCTTTGAGATATTATGAAGGAATATGTAAAACAGCACGTTTTGCCCCCCCCCCCTTGGGAGGCAAATTTTGAAAAATCGCTTCTTAAATGACGCCTTCAGCACAAAAGTAATAAGGTCCTAAAATTTGATATCTGTATCTCCAATAGTTTTTGCTGGGAGTTGATACGTGTATATATGTATAGATAAGTCAGGACTTCTTTCTTTATATATATATCCTGTATATATATCCTGTAAACATCTTGTGTGATGTTTTCCGACGAGTCCAGGTTTAACTTGCAGTCTGATTCACGTCGGATTCACTTGCAGCAAGATTGATCGCTTCGGGTGGAATTATACTGGGCTCCAGAACAGATATGCATGTTCAAATCGGAACCATGAACGGCCACATTTATCGGGACATCATTCTGGAACAACATGTACGTTTGTTTATGGGCACCATGGGCGCAGAATTTGTGTTTATGGATGACAACGCTCGTCCTCACCGAGCAAACATCATAAACGAATGCCTTCAATCTGAGGATATAACCCGTATGGAATGGCTAGCATTCTCACCTGACTTGAATCCGATAGAGCATGTATGGGACATGCTTGACCGATGAGTTGCAGCCCGTCAACCACCTCCTACATGCGTACTGGATTTTGGAAGAGCATTGCTTGCCGAGTGGAGTAATCTTCCCCAAGATCAGCTCGATAATTTGATACTCAGCATGCCTAGGCGTTGTACGGACTGTATTTCATCGTATGGGAGACATACAATGTATTAACCATCATACCAACCATGTAATATTAAGATTTTGCAAAGGAGATATTTTTTATATTTGCTCCAGGGAGCAAAATTCGTAGTTTTTATGAATGTTATCATACATACACCATATTTTTTGTTCTTTATCTTTGGTTTAATAAATAGGTTTTATGAATAAGTCACGTTTGATTTGTTTCTGAACTTTATTTGCCGGAGCTGGCATTATCCTTAATTCATGGACATGAGTGTAGATGACACCCCAAGCCCACGGTCAAGAAAATGGAGATGGGCAATACAGGCTATCACTGATATGTTATAGTGGTTAGTTCGTGGTAGTACTTAGAATAACAGATAGTGATTACTCATATGTATCCATATAAATCAATTTATTAAACCTTCACAATACATATACAATTAATACTACTCATTGCTGAATTTCCACTCCTATATTATATTAACACAATACATACACAATTCATATTACCCCTACTCTTATATCATATTAATCCGTTATTTACTCTTACTAATATCCTCATTTAACTACTCACTATCAACATTTAATTATTCAAAGATTCGTAACTGATAAACTTCCACATACACTGCTACTATCAACATTTAGCTACTCAATATCATCGTTTAACTATATTCAAAGATTTTTAATTGATAATCATACCTATACACTGCTAATATCATCATTTAACAATATTCCAATTATTACGGAATTAAACAATTCTTAATCGAAAATCACACACATACACTGCTACTATCATCATTATCTACTCAATATCATCATTTAACTATACTCTAAGATTCTTAATTGATACACATACATATACATTGCTAATACCATTATTTAACAATATTCCAGTTACTACGGAATTAAACAATCAATATTATATGATAGATATCTATGGCCAAATAAGTGAATGTTCACCTTAAAATAACGATAATCATTACTCCCCTATCATTTATCTATATCAGTGAGCACTGCACAAATAATCTGCCAAATATCTTAAGCTTCCTACCTGCGATCACTCATTCGCTTGAACAGGTATCAGGCGCTCTGTCTTCACTCAACAATGGGTTCTCCTGTTGATAACATCGGTCAGGGAGGAGGGGGCTTGCATCTATTCGCTGGCACTACTGGCTTCCGGACTCTGCAACCTTGGGGTCGGCGCACACTCGTCGAAAGGGGTCGGCATGGGTGAGACTCTCCTCTGCGTTGAAAGGGTCGGGGCAGTCCCTTTAGAACTATAGGTCTGGTCACCGCGTCTTGACCTCGGATGGCATTAGCGGACTTCCTTCAGTCGCTCGGCAGACTGGAACGGGCTCTTGCGGACGCAGGATCTTTCAACAGGTCAGCATCAATAGATGGGCGATTATCGCATCATCAACTGGGGCTTTTATCTGCTTCCTTCACATTAGCTCAGGCTTTTCTCAGGCGACTATCTAGCTCAGCCTCAGTCTATCAGCGACTCTGCCTTCCTTCGTCATTAATTATCGGGCTAACACATACCCATATTGCTATGTCAATTGCACCTATTTCGCTTCAAGTCAGACTATGTCTCTCGACGATTTCAGCTATTCTAATTCCTCTACCTCTTTTTCACACCGAGCTAAACTTCGATAATTTTTTATTCAGGCTTTCATTGGTGGCTCTCTCCCGACCAGTGAGCTAAAATGGGTCTCTTACTATTGGCTGCCTCCCACATTTTATATTAATAATCTCTCCAATCTAAATTGAAGGGGGCGTCAGCCCGTGCACCCTTCTGGAGTTCACTCTGGGGATCCTTCAACTTCTCAGACTCTCACGCTTCGGTTTCAACCTCCTGCCGTTTAACTAATGAAGTCCACCTCGTAAAACTGCGTATCTTCATCACTATCTGAACTTCGCCCCCTCTTGGTTTCCAATTTTTACTTCTCCCAGATCATTATCCCCAGCTGGTGACCCTTTACTGTCCATATTTCGCTTAACTTGACATCGCTCGTCTTTAGTTACAACTACGCAAATCGTTAACTGCAGCTGGTCACCATTCACTGCCCGTTCTTGAATACTTTTCTTCTCCTATTATCCTATTACCTTGTGCCTAACTTGCATCTGTTCAATATTCGAAAACTGTCGCCCACACTGCGATACAGGCCTTGGCCCACAATTGACTGTTGAGCCATTGGTTAGTTTTTATTATCTTTTATACTTAAAATATGATTTTCTGACTAAACTAATAGCAAGTGTCAAATAGTTGGTGTTTTGTGAAATGTCTGTCCATTGAGGCAACCGTTTCTAATGATCTGCACTCAATGGCCTGGAGAGGGTCTGTGTTTTTATTTAACTGATTTTCTTTGTTACATTCTACTAAATATTTAAAAAAAGCACTGTTTCGGTTTTTTTAACATTTCGAACATACCAAAAATCATACCAAATATCTTAAAATTTATATATTGTACCATTGTTTCACTGTGTAATACTAGAAATCAAAAGTATTCTTTACCAAATGTAGTTAATTTAAAGCATTATATAATATGTTATCTTGGCTATGTTACTTACAATTTTATATTTTATAACTCAGATTATAAATTTCTTTTCAAAATATTTTCTTCAGTCGATGTGCGGTACTACGAACTCATCTTATTACTGTCTTCTTTTCATAATATAGTGGAATTATAATTTTGATCTTAAAAGATCTAATATTTAATGTAGAAAGATATATTCATTTGCCAGAATTTTAAATTCGGTAAACATTGATGATAAAAAAAAGTTCTTAAATTTTTATATTGACACGTTTCATTTTTAAACTAAGCTGCATTCAACAAAAATTATAATTTTTCTTAGATGAATATTTAAATATTGTACACTATTATAACATAAAATTCCTTGTATAAATGTATTGTCATAACATATTTGCTTCAAAAAGAGATTAAAATATATGTAAATTTCTATTTTATCTCCATTCACTGCATTGAAATTTCCTCTCGTCTCTCAAATATTCTGAAAGCGTTACAGGCAATAAGTAAATATGATTAAGAGTTTCAATATTTTATTGTAGGATAAAAATCTGGAAGTATTTTTCGATGCATGTTTAATATTTTCCGCCTAAAGATTTTTTTCTTTTCGTCATATCTCAGAAATACCATTCATATGTAAAGATCTTGCCTTTCAGCATAATACTTCATTTTAGGATAGGGATAATAAATCGGGATTGTCCCGAGGCCCTGTAGCGCGTAATTTACCGCTTTTTAGTAAAACAGACCAGCGTTTTTAAAATCGTCGGTTCCTGGATGACTCGCATTTTTTCATTTCAATCTCTCCCATTGAGTACACTGTGCAAAAATGCGGTTGTACAAAATGCAGATGACTTACCAACAGTTAAGTACAAAATGCAGATGACTTACCAACAGTTAAGTACAAAATGCAGATGACTTAAGTCATCTGTATTTTGTACTTAACTCTTGTGTACAAAATGCAGATGACTTAAATCATAAATTTCTGTTATGGGATGCCAAAGAAAAAACGGAACTTCCCCTCGTTTGACACTACACTAAAAGAAAATGATGAAAGTATTATTAATTTTGAACAAATAACAGTAATTTTGCCCAGTCCTGAAATCAACGACATAGACAGAAAAAATTATCTGGGAATTTTCTGGAAGAGTTCCTGTATTTTAAAAATGATTTAAATCTTTCATATTGTTATTCATTTGATGTATTATTTAATAAAATGTTTCTGTAGGTATAAAGACTTAATTTCTTATATGATGTTTCATGAAGTATCTGAAATATCTTTTTTGCATTTATTTTATCAACTTAATCAACAAAATTTAGAGTAATTCTAAACATGAGGATGAGTTTTAAAACACAACGCGAAGTAATAAAGTGAATACATTCCCAATCACCCCCATTTTTTGCATTTATATTTTAAAGCATAAAGAAAAAACTTGTTTATAATTACCCATATGTTGTTGGAATAATTGTAAATGATGGGGTGAATGTAAATTGTATTTTATAGCTCTTTAATATTGATATTTTATCATTTTCTATGTGCAACATAATGAAAAATGTTAAAATAACTAAACTGCTGGCCATTGTAAATGCAACACCCTGAAGGAAGCATGCACATAATATGAAATTTACAACATGCATTAGCGGAGGTGAGATATGCAAATGATTAGAATTTCAGCGCAGACGCACATCACGCACGCCTGTGGCGCCACTTCAAAGCGCTATTTAAGGCTTTGAGATTTCGACGATTTCAAGTTCGGCAATTGTGTTTTTCTTGTGAATTTTTCAAAAAAACGAGCAGTTATGCCTCGTCGAAAACAGCGATCATCTTTTGATCAAGTATCCGAGTTCGACAGAGGAAGGATAGTGGCCTACCGAGATTGTGGATTATCTTTCAGGGAAATCGGTAGTCATGTTGGACGAAACCAAACAACTGTAATGCGGATATGTGATCGTTGGATGCAGGAGGGTACGACGGACCGGCGTGTTCGATCGCATCCACCTCAGCGGACCACTTCACGTGATGACAGGCAAATTGTGCGCATGGCAGTGACGAATCGCTCAGTCACATCACGAACCATAGCACAGCACATGCAGTCTGTAACGCATCATCCAGTGTCTACACGTACCATTCGACGCCGTTTACAGCAGAGTGGTCTGTCCGCAAGACGTCCATTGCTTTGTCTACCCTTGACGCAGAACCACAGACGTCTCCGCCGCCAATGGTGCGATGACAGAAGGATGTGGACGGCAGAATGGAATGAAATTGTCTTTACTGACGAGTCACGCTTCTGTCTGCAACACCACGATGGTCGTATTCGAGTCTGGAGACACCGTGAAGAGAGGATGCTGAACAGCTGCGTTATGCACCGCCACACTGGTCCTGCACCGGGTATTATGGTATGGGGCGGTATTGGATATCACTCTCGCACACCTCTAGTACGCATTGCCGGTACTTTAAACAGCCAGCGCTACATCTCCGAGGTGTTGGAGCCAGTTGTCCTTCCTTACCTTCAGGGCTTGCCCACAGCCATATTTCAACAGGATAATGCGCGACCACACGTGGCACGCATTGTCCAACGGTTCTTCGTCAATCGCCAGATTGAATTGCTTCCCTGGCCGCCTCGCTCTCCGGATCTTTCGCCGATAGAAAGCATGTGGTCCATGGTTGCTCTACGATTGACCCAGATTCCATCCCCAGCTACCACAGCAGATCAACTATGGCAACGTGTGGAAGCTGCTTGGTCTGCTGTACCCCAAGAACTCATCCAAAGTCTCTTTGAATCAATGCCGAGGCGTGTGGCAGCGGTGATCTCCAACAATGGCGGCTACTCTGGCTACTGATTTTGGCAGGAACCACACTTCACAGAAGACTATAAATTTAATAATTTGATACTTGGTCAACATGTTATCTACAAAATACATTTTGTTGTGATATCTCTTGTCTTTCTTGGTGTTGCAATTTGGGTGGCCAGCAGTGTATTATTGGCAATTGTTCTAATATTAAACCGAAATCATTTATTTTACAAGTTTAAATGCTTCAGTCATTCATATACTGTTTACAATTACTCCAGCTGACCCTACACCTGCTTTCTATGACAATTGTTTTATTTTAATATTTAAATTTGAATTTAGGATGATTTATCTCAGTTTGAATTTTATTTGTATCTGCAGCAAGTTTTATTTTATATAAATTTATTTTACATCAAATTTGACTTAATTGTTTCTTACTTAGATGAACATGAGTATGAGACATGTTTACTAAGTTAGAAACTTTTTGGTTTGTTAACTCCATACAACTTTTGATCAGAATTTTAACACTTCAAGTTTCTTTCTATAACTTCCTTTTAATCTGTCTGTATTGGGGTTAGAGTGAATTCATGGGAGAAATTTTATCATTAACTATTCATAACCTCATCCAACTACAACAGAAAATAGTATCTAGGGGTAAAAACTAAATAAATTATTGATTGCAAAATGACTTTGCTTCGTTGACAAAATATTTTACAGGAAATTATCCAGTATTAAACTGAAGTAATACTAAAATTTCACAAAGAATTTTCATGATAGCATAGACAAAAATAATATAAATAATACATTTATATCTTGATATTCATAGTGAAAAGATCCATAAGATTCTTAAAATCTATTTTTTTTTAAACTTCATCATCCAGCAAGACTTAACATTTAAAAACAGATATAATTTAATCCGTTTCAAAAGTGTAATACCAGCTAGTTAGGTATGAGAGAAAAGTAGCATAAACAATAATTAATTGAAACAAACAATTTCATTTTATGCAATAAATCATTTTAATATTTTTCAATTATAACCTATAGTATAGAAACTTCACATTTCGCACTTAGTTAAACGATGATTATTTACTGATTTCGAAAATTAGGAAAGTTCTTCGAAAGTTAACGTAAGTGGAGGAATTAAATTGCTTCTAATCAAAAAAGTCAAATTCATAAATACCCCCAAAATACTCACTAAACTCTAGAAGAGCATGTAAGATTTTTAAAAAAAGCAAAACAGATTTGAGAAAAAAAGAATCAGAAGCAGAGTTAAACAGAACATCGTAAGTTGTTTTCATTGATGCATGAACGCATGCACCTGTAATTCCCGACGGAAATTTAAATTTCCACTGTAGAAAGAACAAATATCGAAAGTTGTCGTCATTGCACACGGCTAACAGACACTGGAAATGAATTAATTTAAACAATCCCAAAATAATTTGGCATCTTAGATTTTAGAAGGTTACCCTACAAGGATTATCATAAATTTCTATTTTAATATGCTTGTCGCTTTAAGGTATCCGACTACGTTTAAACCATCGATTTTGACGAAAATTCCGAAATTGATTTTATTCCTTTATTTTAAAGATTGTAAATTTATGTTTCTAAATCTGCTTTTATTTTTTTGATACGATCATTAGAAATGAAATTAGAGCGATATAAAGATCAGCAGCAGCTATAATTTCAATGCAAGTTGAAAACTTTAATCGTGTTTTCTGAAGAACTTATTTTTCATCAAAAATGTAAACGACTCTTGCGATAACTCAAAATCTCACCATGATATGTCAATGAAATTTTTCACGTATGTTTTTCACAGTACTAAGAATGTAATGGACTACAGATTTGGTTCGAGGTATATTATTTGTTGATTTATAGCTACATTTATAAAAAATCTCATGGAAAATTACTATAATTTTACATGTAATTGTATATAATGACCTGTACTTTTTTTAGATTTTGAGATATCGATTAGCTTGTATGTCATTACTCTTAGAAGGTACTTACGTACATAAGACTAAAATGAAGATAATGTTATATGCATAATTTTTTTTTGTTAGTGCTAGAGCCGATTGTGTAAAAATTTTCTAAATTTGACCCAATTTCCTCAATTTTGTAAAAATTTGCATAGTTAATGTCTATTTTTTCACCATTTTCGAGTTTTGGTGTTATATTCCTTTGAAAAACAACATAAAAATTTTCGCAAGTACAGTTTTTCAAAAAAGGGCTCGTTTGTTTTTATTGTTTTTCTCATTATTGTTAATTATTGTTTTTCTCATTAAAAACAGCGTTTCCAGGCGTAATTTTTATGAAAAATCGCAGATTTTAAATAAACTAAGGTTTACAAAGTAGGAATTTCGTTAAGTATGAATGGGTTTCGAGAAAAAGTCTCCGAAAAACGGAGGCCATGTTAATCTCCCTAAGGTTTCTTAGTTTTGTTCTGCAAAGGTCTCCAAAGATGGCCATCTCACTAAGGTGGCGTATTGGCAAAAAGTCCTCTTTCCAGAAAGCCGAAAATATAGCGTATATACTCCAGGATACCTCTGCCCAGACACCTGAAAAAATAGTGTTTGCGCCATTTCTGTATTAATCGAGGAAGCGGTGATATCAGATTATCGAAATGACCAGAGATGCAGCCGGTACATTGTTCCGGGACCCATGGAAGTCAGAGGGGCCCATGAAGGGGATTTTTCTTTAATATGTCAATGTGCAGATGAGGGGATCCATATTAATCTTGTTCCAGCACTTCGCTATCCTCTCGGCGACCCTGTATCAGTCACCAACACCCCCTCCTGTATGTCTCTCCAACTCTTCCAGTTATAACAAATACTTACTTATGCACTAGAGGATTTTGTTTTATTTTTTATTTTTTACCGGGGGGAGGGGGAGAGGGAACTTTAGTCAAGGTAGATGTATCCCAAATGGTTATGAATTTTTAAATTTTTAAATGCCAAAAAAACTGCAAGTAGACCCTTTATTTAAAGCAATTGTTTATATAGGACAGGGGTTCCCAACCCGTGAGTCATGACCTCCAAAGAGGTCGCGAATTTTTTTCTGGGGGTTCTGTATGGTTTTTTCCGATTAAAATAACTTTTTAGTGAATTTCATAGAAAATAATTGTCAATATTTATTTACCCTGAAGCAATTGGGCAGTGATGTTTTTTAGAGAAAAAAATCTCTTTCAAATTGCAAACTCAGAATGCAGGGTAGACAAATTTTAAACGTCAGTTTTCCTTTCATCAGTCTGTGCTGTCACTTTTGGCATAACTATTGTATTGTCCCCAATGGAATAAAGCAAATTTATTTAGGTAAGGGTTTTTCTATTTTTATTGTTCTATATTTCTGAATCCATATGGCAGGTATATTATTTTTCTTTCTAATCTGGTATGTTCTTGCTTTAACACACCTTTGAAATGAGGGATTAATGTTTCTTAATGTTGTCCATTTTTGCAAATTTCCTTTTCGTTAAATTAAGGGGATCCAGGTCACAACATTCTTCAAATTTTCGAAAAACATTTACTGCATGAAAAAGTTATGTGCTTTTTCCGCTTAAAATGATGTTTAAATGTTTCTATCTTAATTAGAACAGGTGATATTATTATAATTATTATTAATTATTATTTTTTGCAACATTCTAATAGCAGTCAATCTTTGTTTAAATCTGTAAATGCGTTTTTTCTGCATGCTGGGTTTTTTCACCATTTCTCGTCTTTAAATTGTTATAAGTCAAGAACTGTTAAAGTAAAATGCTTCAAACTTGGAACATGTCTTTTTCATACATTTTACTTTAATTTTAATTCAGCAAATTTGAAAAAAAATATTTACTTTTGAAAATATGATTTTTTTAAAATAAGTTACATCTTTTTTTAAAAATTTTTACTCTAAATATTTTAATAATATTTTTTTAAATGCTGAATAAAAATTAAAACTTATATATTTATGTTTAATTAAATGAAAAAAATTTGAAATTCGACAAATAATATTTCGAGTTATAATGATTTTAAATTACCTCACTTTTTTCAAAAATATTAAATTTTAAATTTTTTTAAACTTTATGAAAAATTTTATGATGTGATTTTGTTTACAAATTATATGGTTAACCATCACACAAAATTCAAAATTATAACTCAATCAATTAAAAAAAAATTAAATGTGTACCTCACACCCTTAAACATTTAGTTGCATTTAAAATATAGAAAATGCTTTTTTCTTTATTTTTCTTTGTCTTAAAAAGTCTTTTTAAGGAAAATTATGCAAGGTAGGAAGAGAGGTCACAAAATGCTGGGAAACCATTGATGGGTGTCGCGATTCGAAAAAAGTTGGGAAACACTGATATAGAAAGAGGGATAATTCAGACCCTCAAAAATATAAACCAATAAAGAACCTTTATCGCACATACTTGTTAAATTTTTTGCCAAATACCCGTTATTTTGAATCTAATAAAACATCTATCTTCATTTCTATCGCTTGAATTTTCCCCCTGGCCAACTATTATGTGAAATTAGAACATGTAATAAAATAGAAAATCGTATAGTGGAACTTTAAAAAAAAAAGTTGTTAATTTGAGAAAACCCATTCTGACACATGTATGAGATAACTAAAAAAAAACTCAAGTTTAATAGGTAATGTTAACATTTTAATTTCTCTTGTTTTTACTAAAATTAATTTTATCATTAATTACAAATTTGCACTAAAAACATCATAAAAATTATTTACATGCATAAAAAAATTATTCGAACACATAATAAATCCTAGTTATATATATTAATTATTCTGGGCTCTCGCCTGATAAAATATATTACAAATTATTATTACTCACAACCACCCTCATTGGAGACTGAAGATTATATCTCGTATCTAAAACTCGGTCAAAAAACAGACCAGTAAAATCATCATACAAAAAAAAATGGTTACTCGAGGAAGAGCGGACAACCTAGAGGTTTTTATCAGTCGCGGCCTATACTTCCACTGCCCAAAAAACCGTTAAAAAATTTCCAGCCCCTTTACGGGGCTGGAATTTTTTCAACGGTCAGAAGCAGAGGTCAGAAAATGTTCTCGAACAATTAACACCTTTCAGCTATCATAGGTTAAAAAGTGGTTGCTGGACAGTTGCTATGGGGAAGCTATGTTCCTTTAATGACCGAGAGGGTGGCAAGTAATTCTCCCTTCTGTACACATGACCTTGCGTACTATTCCTACTATTACAGGTCACCCTAAATTGGCTACGGGAGGCACATTCCCTTCTTCCCGGAAAACCGGTACAAAAAACTACAGGAATGATTTTGAGCACATATATATTTTAAGACTTACAAAAAAAATAGATACACTTATAAATGTGCAAGGAACCGAATTAATGTTGTATCGAGGTTATGAAATTATAAAATATATTTTTTTAGAGATAAAACAGTATATTAATGAAAATAATTACAAAGTCGAGTTCCATGTCACACCAACTCAAAATATTTTTAAATCCAGGAAAAGGAACACAAATTGTTGAACAATTTTCACACTATTATACCCGTAAAAGACATTTTTCCCCAATACAAAACGTGTAGCATTCTATTTCAAAGTAGGCGGAAATTGATGATTTCCATAAGTTTAACGTGGAATGTAAAATATAAACTTTTTTCCTTTTTTTTTTCAGATTTAAATCCATGATATCAAATCATTGTCTTATAGTGCTAGTATCTAGAAAAATTTATTCGACGAACCGGGGAAAATAGATTTTGAGGGGATTTCAAAGTGGCCGAAAATATATAAAATCCAAGAGTTTAACGTCGATTATTTATTGCGCTTAATTTGTTGACATTTAAACCTCTATTCTTAAAAAAATATCTCAAAGTAGGTGTATCTAGAAAAAAGTTTCTCATGGTGTATAGATTTAGATGCACTAGATTTTAAATTTGGTAGTAATTTCCAAAAGTGTAACATAGAATATCAGTATCATGTAATTTTACAAATATTAAAATGACGTAATTTGTTTGCATATAAGTTCTCGGGTGCAAAAAGTAGTTTTATAGTAGAAGACAAAATTTTGGATAAATTATGTTCCTGCTTGTAAATTTTGAAATATTTTAAGTTGACGAGAAAAAAAAGATTCAAATAAAATGAAGATGTACAATTTTCTACCTTTAAAATAAATTATTTACTACAAGGACGTAGCAAAAAGTTAATTATTCTGATAATGATAGGATTTCATTTATATTTTAGAAGTACTGCATTCCTGCAACCTGTAAAGTAACACACTTTTATCGTTCATTGCTAAGGTAAATATTCAAAAGATTCTGGTATTCAAAAAGTGAATGGTTGTTGTTGTTTCCAATGCCTCCTGGAAGGAATCGTATTCCAAACCAGGTCCATAAAGGCTAGAGGGCTGAGGAGTGCGGCTCCGGTTTTTATAATGGCACCACAAGGGTAGGAGTCCGAGTTAGCCTCAATTTGGACCAAGCAACCCCAGAGGTGACACCTGGGAGGAATTGTACCCTATCCCACCCTCTCTTACCTCATAGAAGGACTTTCCGTCTACGGATTTAATGTGCCCATATCCAGCCTAGACACGGAGGTATTTAATGACGCTTGTCGGGATTCGATCCGAGCACCTTCAAAGCCAAATCCCGACGCGCTACCCCTAGGCTACCTCAAGCCCTTTAAAAGATGCCAACAGCTCCAAGTCACTCCAAGTACTGACCGATCCCAATGCTGCTTGACTTCGGTGATCGGACGAGAACAGGTGTTTTCAACATACTATGGTCGTTGACGGATTAGTTACAGAGGCTGTTCACACATTTTTTAGACGATGTATATTGTATTCACAAAACTAAATTACATAAAATTCTTGTGTTTTAAATGTTCTATTTGACATCCCTTATTCTGAATTATATTTCGACACCGCAATTTCCAGGATAATAATGCCTTTTGAAGTGCAGAGTCCTGTAAGGGTTTTGGGACGACGTTTGGATAATGCAGATTTTAAAAGTCCGAAAGCACAAAAATCTATAGGTGATACATCGGGAGATTTATTAGGGATATCAGTGAAGGGTATGGCCTTGATACCAGTTTTTGTTCCATTTCTTTTAGGAAATTTACAGTGGATTTTGATGTGTGACTGCTAGCTTTGTCCTGATGGAGTCTCACAGATTGATGGCACTGTGGGTAAAGCGATGGTATTTCATTCAGAAAAATTGGCGATAAAATATGTTCCTGATAGTATTTGGAGTTAATCTTGACATTTTTTTTCCACTCTCTTTATTTTTAACTTACTATTATAAGAAAAACAAGCAACAATCATGAATCCCTTAGAAAAACTTTCTTTCGATTCTTTGAACCATGTACTTAAATTTTTTTCTCCCCTTTTATGATAATAAATGGCTTTTTTTGTTGCAATCATTTAAATACACCCATGATTCATCTATTGTGACAACTCTTTTCAATTTTTCTTTGAATAAGTGTTTCTCATATAGAATACTGCAGCGTGTCCTGCGTTCAGCGATATGATTTGGAAGAAGACGATGCACATTGCGTTTTTTCGCTTTCTTAAGATTTAAAACAACGTTTATCATTTTATTTACAGTGGACACCGAGCATTTTAATGATTTTGCAACTGTCCTTTGACTAGGGGGATTTTCTTTTAACATTAAACAACGTACCTTTGCAATAGTCGGAGATGTCCGTTTTTTCCTTGGATACTTGTTTGGAATTTTTGTCCCACTTGAGGCTCCAATTTGACGTTTTTTTTCCTTTCTTGTTGACGATATTACCTATCGACGCTTTAGATATCACAAAACCATGACTCTCACATCGTTTTTGGATAACGGAGTATGCATATTTCTCTTCGGAAAGAGCATAAATGTAGCCTTCGAACCACTGCTTTGTTAAAAACGCCATTTTGAATAAAAACAAAACTTTCAAGTTGCAGACGATAATTTTGACTTTTAAAAACATAGTACAATTGCAATTATTTCTTTTTCAGCAAACGATTTTTTATTATCCCTTACCAAATTCGTCTAAAAAATGTGCGAACAGCCTCTGTATTACCCTATATATGGCGTAGAACAGTCACTCTCAACCACTGTGCCACAGCGAGTTAGTGTGCCACGAGATTCTTGAAGTGTGCCGCCACTGCAAATACCCATACTTAAGCGACGTCAGACAAGTAATTCAATCAGTTCTACCTGCCTACCGAGGACTGGCTGTACCAATGCGCATGACTATTACAGTGTTGGTAACTAGTAACTCTCGACTATTACAGTTCTGGTCTTTTAAATCTGGATCACGAAATGAGAGTAGCATTATCCTTTTTACGCCCAAATATAAACGAAATTATCAAAAAACAACAAGCTCAAATTTCGCATTAAATGTAATTTGCAGTTAAATAAACATCTTGTTTATTTTGTAATGCAATTTCATTTTATATTTCAAAGGAAATTATTTCGCATGCTTTTTTTTACTAAATATATTATAGGTACATCAATCAATTATCCAAGTAAAATTCTTTTAAACTTATCTTATTGCTTGTGTGCCGCCAAATTTTTAAATAGTTAAAAGCGTGACGAAAAAAAAGGTTAAGAATCACTGTCCTAGAAGTTAAGAGTTATGCATCGAAGTTCACAAGTCATAAGTTCGATTCTTATTCCTTGAAGGGCGTTATCGCACATTGATTCCCCAGATTTCATTAAAGATTCTTGAATATTTTTAGGTGCATCTTATCGAGAGTGAAAATGGTTTTTCTCTTTTTTATTTATTGAAATTTATTTCGGGGCATATTTACCTCGGTCCTCACAACTAATTTACTTTCAAAATAAGAAGAAAAAATAGGTTTAAATATTCAAGAATGAAGAGCTAACTTTTAATGTATTTAAAATATTATAAATTTAGTTTAACAGAAATATGAAATATTTAATCTATTAATAGTCACTTTATACAAGTTTCAATCAAAAGTAAAAATGTATTTCATTGTATAGAGTTTTAATGCCATAGGCGAGCTTCTTTCGTCGAAGTAATATATTCACAATTTATATGCTTTTTTAAAAAAAGATTTTAAAAAATCATGGTTTTTAGACCTTTGAATAAGATTAAAAATTAATAAGATAAAAGCATGTTCCATTTCTCGCTTAAATTGTAACAATAGCTTTTTGCTCCTACACGATTTTAAGATTATTTTAAACAGCCTTTCCTAAAAGCCAGGAATAAGTACTTATATTTTTATTCAAATTGTCGAACTTCGAGTTAAAGTAAAAGCTTAATCTTATAAAACAGGAATTATAAATTTTAATAAAATCACGCATTCAGTCGTATTTCATAGAAAAGACAAGGCTCTGACAATACTGAACGCTGTCTCTATTAATATCATTATTTTCAACTGTGTAACATGAAATAATGTGAGAAATTCAACCTGAGTATTATGCATTTTAAAAAAAATAATCTTTCAACTCCCGATAAATATTAAAAGAATCACTGTAACTTTACTTTTTAAAAAAAGCTCTATATAAAATTAGTTCTTTACTCGTGCTTAAAACATTACTTTGTTTTCTCATTTGTTACAATATTTCATCGTTGACACGCCTTAACATCTTTACATAGCTGCATCATTGTTTTCCGCTATTTAAACAGCAAGAAAATCTTCTTGACAACAAAATTTGTAAAGGGATGACAACTTTCCTATGATGCATTTCTCGATTTCGTTGTAACTGCAGAAGTATGAATATATAGACGACTATAATAGCTTTTAACTCAATTCGTCTATATATTCGTCTACTGAATATATAAAAGAATTGAGTTAAAAGCTATTTTATTGTAAGGATTCCTTGAGATTTTATCGAGAGTGAAATCAATTTTTCTTTACTGTGCTTACCAAAATTTATAGAGAAAGTTTTTAGTTGCATTAGCTGAATCAATGATTTCATAAAATTTAAATTGAACTATTCGTTTATATCCCTTAGAATATAAATTTTACTTTAATGATATTTTATACATCACTGAAAATATATCAATCACACTCAAATATACGCAAAACCTAAAATATATGAGAAAACGTATACAATCACAGAGAATAAAAACAAAGTCTCATTGTATTATCTGGTCCTTTCTGATGAGATTCCAAATCAATTATTACTCATCATATAAACTACCAAGTTTTAAAGCTTTATAAAAAATTGAGCCCAATTTACGATATTGGTTCGTATTATTTTGCAGCAGTTTATTTTATATCCTTTGTTCATGTAATTCATAATTCATGATTCGGAATAAATATACCCATATTACATTAAGAAATTCACTTCTGTGGATTAAATGAAGAATCCTTATATAATAACAATATATTAGATTGATTTGCCATCTTCCAAAATTCAATCTCGAAAATTTTCCTTTATTTTTCTTCAGTTTAAAGCCACATAAACTTTTTTCCTTTATAAAAACAGTTGTGCTGTCAGCAAAATGTTCCTCTTTCATCTGAAAGATAGCAGCATAGAAATTTGAAATTAATCCATCTTTTAACGTAGGATTACGCTCCTCCATAACGGTCCTCCGGAAAGCAAAATTTCAGACACTAAAATCGTCCGTCGTCCCGAGTTATAATTTTGTCAGCGCGCCAAATCCAGACTGTATCAGTTGGGCAAGCAGCAAACAGTTAAACAGAAAAGTACCAAAATGCATCAAAATGTTGACTTACATATACACTGAAGTGCCACTGAATTAGGGATAGCAAAGCCTATGCAAATTGTGTAGCGCTGCGCATCATATATGCGCAAGTGAGGGCGCTGTGGTAACTGCATATATAGCGCGTACTGTGGTTGTTCTGAATTAGTTGTTGGAATTGCCAGTATGGGTAAACTGCCTGATTTAGACGCATTCGATCGCGGACAAATCGTAGGTGCGCGACGCATGGGCCATTCAATTTCCGAAATCGTCAGACAGCTAGGATTTTCAAGGTCGACAGTGTCAAGAGTATACCAAGAATACATAGATGGTGAAAAAAACTAGCGATCGGGCAAACTGCAAAGGACAATTAGCCTTGACAGTGCGTGGTGAGAGACGGCTCAGGCGTATTGTACGTAGCCAGCGAAGCCAAACATTAGCTCAAATTACCACCCAGTTTAATGACGGTGCCAATCGTACAGTCAGTAAACGGACTGTACAACGCTCGCTTCACCGTATGGATTTCGGGTGCACTATACTCGCCATCGGGCTGCACGTCTTGCCTGGGCAAGAGAGCACAGAGACTGGAGTGTAGAGGACTGGAAACGAGTAGCATGGAGTGATGAATCTCTATTCCGACTACTTTGTCGCCGACGGGAGGCTGAGAATATGGCGTCAGGCTCATGAAGCCATGGATCCTGCATGCCTGGCTGGAACTGTACAAGGGCATGGTGGCTCAATCATGGTCTGGGGTGTTTTTTCGTGGCACAGTTTGGGATCTTTGGTGCGTGTACCAACCTCCCTCAATGCAATTCGGTACGTAGAGTTTCTGGGTGATCACCTCCATCCGTTTATGTTGTTCTGTTATCCGCACGGTAATGGAGTTTTCCAGCAAGATAACTGTACCTTTCAGAAGTCCCGGTTGGCTACTGGCTGGTTGGATGAGCATTCCTCTGACTTCTCTGTCATGAATTGGCCACCTATAAGCCCAGATTTAAATCCTATTGAGCATCTTTGGGAGGTTTTGGAACAAGGCGTGAAAGGCCATCACACAGAACCAGAGAACCTTACTGAATTATGGACAGCTTTAGCCAATATTTGGCAAGCCATTCCCGTGGAACGTTTCTAGAAATTTGTTGAATCTATGCCTCGTCGTGTGGCAGCCGTTATCAAGGCCAGAGGAGGCCCAACTCGTTACTAGGTAGGTATCCCTAATTCAGTGGCAATTCAGTGTATATATATATATATATATATATATATATATATATATATATATATATATATATATATATATATATATATATATACATATATACATACATATATATATATACAGTACAGTCCCAATAATCCGAAAGTCCGCTTAATTCGAAACCAAAAGTCAAAAAGAAATAAGATTACTGTACGATCATTAAGAATATTTAAGAATAGAGAAAAATAAAAAGAACAATATTAAAGAATAGAGAAAAATTGATAACTGACATACAGAATAGAGAAAAGAACAATACACAAAACTTTCCAATTAGTTAAATAAGATTTATTTTGTTAAAGAAATTTATAATAATACAACTAAGATGCAATGGGAATTAATTTTCAATAATTAGCTAGAATTTACTTGCCAAAAATGGTGGTTGAATAGTTTAAGGAAATCCATTAGTTATTTGCCATAAATACGTTTTAAATAAAATGCAATAATGTAATTTTACAAATAAACCTGGATGTTCCGATTTTTAAAAAAAATATTTGGAATTTCTCAAAGAAATGAAGGAATAGGATAACAGAATAAATAGCAAAAGCGTTTTCAAGAGAAATTCCACCATAAATATAGAACAACTAAAAAATCAATCAGCTTGAAAATTACCTGAGGCGTTGACAGGTTCTGTCAAAACCATTTCAAGAATCTACTGATCGTCTAAAATCTTACACTCTACTGAACGAACAACTTACATTCTACTGTATACTGTAACTGTATAGGCAGCATTCTACTCTTTTATCACCCATTTCGTCCCGAGATTTGATAATGTTTAGACAGACCATATAAAATAAACTGTGTAATCATACGTAATATGTAATATTTATGTAATCACACGTTATTATGTAATTTAAGTGTATTTTAAGAAGGATTTCGTTTAATCCGAAAAGGATCTGGTCCCAATCACACATACAGACATATATACATACAAAAGAAGTAAGGAACGATAAGTAATCCTACGTTAACAACCCACGGTAGTTTCGTTAAAAGAGACTACCTGAAATTTGTTCTTAGTAAATGGTGAATCTGAATAGGTTTTCGTATGCAATAAAATAAAAATACCTACAACTTCTCACCAGTTACCTAACTTTAATGAAACTTGTTTTATTCTGTGTCCATTAATGTTGCGGAGACCTTAAAAAAAAATCTGTAATTTCTTAGGTTTTTTGCAAACCGTAAATTCCGAAGGTTGAAAACTATTTTTAATACGGTTTTCTAATGTTTGTTCAGCATGCATTCTATTGGTGAGGCGACTAGAACCTATTTTCTGTGGATGGATTTATGAAAAACAACAGACTTTCAAACATCTTTTAATAATTTAACATTTGAATTACATTTTTCATTAGATTTATTTTTTTATTTCCAGGGAGACGAAGCGGTCTTCTATCTACCCTCTAGTGGATGCACCCGATTTTGTCAGATTTTCATGTCGTATGTGGGGCAACCGTCTTCACACTAAATAAACTTAGATATTTTGACCACGTGTTGTGAATCTACTCTCCGATGTGACGTTTATAAAAGTTTCAAGCTCCTTTTTCCTATATAGTTTTACAATGAAACCAATGGTAAAGTATTTGCACCAATATTGGCCGTATAGATAATTTTACCTTTTTTTTACACTGTATTATGTTCTCACGTATCTCTCTGCTGTGATGTATTATAAACAAACTCAGGGTTATAACGTAACATGAATGTTACCGGTTCAATGATATTACAGACATTAAACTTACTTTATTCTTAACTTCTGGTTGACGAAAATCTTACATAATGTTCATCTCTCAGCAAAGTAGTCTACCATCATTAATAATATCTTGACTCTGATGTTTACATAAACCTTTCTATAGTCATTTTTCCAATGGCCGTTTTGATATTTCAGTTTTATTTATAAGAAGCAAATAAATTTTTAATTTTAATTTACGAATGTTTGCAAACGAGATATATAATTTGGGATGCTTTCAGTAGAGCATTTTCCGAAATGATGTACAATTGTTTATATATATATATATATATATATATATATATATATATATATATATATATATATATATATATATATATATATATATATATATATATATATATATATATATATATATATATATATATATATTTACATACATATATATATATATATATATACATACATATATATATATACATAAATATATATAATATATATAATATATATATATATATATATATATATATATATATACATACATATATATATATATACATACATATATATATATATACATAAATATATATAAATATATATAATATATATAATATATATATATATATATATACATATATATATATATATATATATTTATGTATATATATATATTATATATATTTACCCTTTAATGACCAACCCTTTTAATGACCGTTCTTACAAAGGGGGTATGAAATTTCCCGCTCTAAAGGGGGAATCGGAAAAGTGGGACCCGTAAGCTAAAAGTTAAGCATTTGAATTATTTATAGTATACTTACAGGAAACAAAGTCTACCAGCTAGTAAAATCTAATTTAAGAGCCCTAACAATGCTCACACATATCATTGTTCAGCAACATAAGATTTAAAAATAGCCTTTACATGTGCTCAAATCATGAGGAAAATCTCCTCTGATTCAAATAACTGATTCTTCATATACATCCTCCATTGAATGATCTGAACTCATTTCGTTTCATTCTTTGCAGACTTTCTTCCTACCATATTTTCTTCCAAGTTTTCTTTTATTACTATAACCCCTCTGCTAAATTAAAGGATGAAGTTCCGGTATAATGTCATTAAAAGTATACATAGGAATACCATCAAATACGAAATGTCATTAAACCTTAACGTATGCCATGCTTAAAAGCTTATGCAAGGGGAGACCTAGATCCATGACGCCTGCGTATGATGGTAATGCACATCACTTTTGAATCAAGATGTTTCCATCTTAGATGGGTATTATATGCGAATGTCTTTCATTAATGTCATTTACAATATACGATGATCATAAAAAAGTGGGAGTTTGAACTCAAATGATATTATTTATCGACAACTGAAGTTGAAAATGTTCCCCAGTGTGCGCCTTCCTAATAGAACCGTGTCCAGATATCGACTTCTGCTTCCACCTAAGGGAAGTGAAGGTGGACACATCCGCTTCACAGCAAAGTAATCATAGAGCTACTCGGTAACATAACGGAAAGATACACTTTGAACAGTATACGGTGTCACGAGGTGGCTAGTCAGAACAAACTGTTTCAATGACTTCACAGTGAAGTCCCCCCCCCCTCCCCCAATAAAAGTCTACAAAGTTCTCAAAGAGACTAGACTGTGCGGTCGAAATTCGGTACTATTAGAGTCTGAACGTCTATTTATTCTATCGTGCCATCTCACAATTGTTAGCTTTTCATCCGCTTCAAAAAGAGCTGGAGAAGAAACCAAAGCCGGAGGGAACATCTTTTTTCTGGATACATACCCCAACATTAACCCCACCAATCCACGTCATGATCTATTCGAACTGATCTCAAGACTGTATTTTTATTCATTGACAATTTGTATAGTTCGCAATTACATGACATAATTAAAACGAACTTATTTAAGAAATCTGTCACCACAATGAAAGTCTGTAAACAGAGATGCCTAAAAGGACTTGCACATTCAATAGGTAACAAGTATAGAATCCTTTGAATGTTTAGAAATAGAGTAAACGGTTCGTTATCCTTTCATTCGGCATATTCCCTCGTCATAAAGAACAGACAATAAGCTCATCCAACATTAATAATTGTACTTTCCTTAAGAACGAAAGAGAATATTTGCCTCGAGATCATCATTAGCATTCTAAAAGAAAACTGAAAATTTTACACGTTATTCCTCACTGAATACAAATAAATTACATTTAAACAGCAGCCTGAAAAGCCTCTTGATTGTGCGTCGAAACGTTGTTACGGTTAAAGAAGCAATAAAATTGCATTCTCTACAAAAGCAAGCAAGAGCTGACATAAATAAAGAGAAATGCTTTTACGTAAAAAGAATACTTAATGAATCTAGATTCAAAGGCAGAACATTCCGAGAGCAAGTTTTTAATAAATAGTGCCCTAAAAGCTAATCACTAAACATTATAACGCTGAATAAGCTGCACTTGAAAGCGATGTCTGGAATTCCAGGATGTTAACTTTCATCGTTCCGGTATAAAATTAACAGAAAACTCAAGATTGGAAAAAACTTTTCATTTTAAATATTATTTTAAGAAGTTTTTATCCTTTTTCCCTCCTCTTTGAGTTAATTAAATATTTATTCATTATGCAGAGAGTAAAACAACGAAGAAGTTAGAGTTATCCCAGAGAAGAAATTTTTCAATTATAAGTTTATTAAAAATTTATATGTAGAAAATGCACGGAGCATCACTAACTGCTTTTGCTTTTAAAAGCGACGCAAGTCGATATCATTGCAGATGACATGGGAAGGATTTTAGTTTCTTAGGAAAAGTTCTAAAGCTGATTTAAGTAATTTGACTAACAAAATAATCTGGAATTATAAATATCGCTGAAAGCAACTAATTAAAGGAAATGTTAACAATAAAAATAAATTACTCAATGATTATTTATTGGTTTAATCGAAGTTTTAATTTAGTATTTGATATTTTCTAGGCTATCTCCGGGAACTATATTTAAATATCATTGAATAATATTTAATAATATTAGTTTAAAATTTCATACCTTATTGTTAATTAAATATTTCAATTTAAAGCGAATAAAAACTTTTTTGTACATTCTCTCATCGGAAATAGAATGTTATGCATCTTCATATCCCATACAACGTTTTAATGCCTTAAACAAAATAGAACAGTCAACAGAGTTTAAAATATTATATTCGAACAATATCAAAAGATCAAAATAGAACAGTCGTATTCGAACAATAGAAAATATCAAAATAGAACAGTCAACAGAGTTTAAAATATCATGTATTCGAAAATTAAAAGAAATTATTCTCAAACTTTATCCTAAGAGTGTGTTTGTGTGTGCAGGGCTGCCCAGAGCGGAGGGCAACTGGGGCACTTTGCCCCAGGCCCCCAACTGCCGGAGGGGCCCAAAAAAATTTTAAACATTTATTTATTAGATTTCCTCAGACAGAAAATTCTGAAACTTGTAGCGTAATTCAAAATTCAAAATAATCTCCTGAAAAAAGGACCCCCCCCCCCCAAAAAAAAAAAAAATTATTAAAAAAATTATTCGATTAATCAGATTTCTTGGGGCCCCCAACAGAAGTTTGCCCCTGGCCCCGTAAAGTCTCTGGGCGGCCCTGTGTGTGTGTAGGGATATATTTTTAAAGTTAGACTCATTATAAATCCAAAACAAATTAAATACACTACTATAATACCTTTTACTATTGACAAGAATCCTAGTTGTATGAGCACAGAAAATATATAATGTATATCCAGGAAAATCACGGGAATAATAAAAGAAAATAGTCATGCAGTAAAGTTTTAGAATACACACACACACACACACACACACACACAGAGAGATACACAGATATATATATATATATATGAAAATAGTTTTAAAAAATCACCCTTTTCACTTATTGTTCCTTTTCGTTGCCCTGTCTTTTAACTACTCTCTTTTCAATCTCTTCCCCTTCTTCCGGGTTTTTTGTAATGCATGGCGCCACCTCATCCTTTCGTTTCTCATCCCGTTTGTCCGACATAATTGGTTCGTCTGCTTCCCATATTCTTTAGAATGTCGCACCCCACGACAAAAAACATGCCATAAATCAATGAATTCAGCAGGCAACAAGGAACTGTACGAGCTGGTAGTCCCTCATGAATGATATGGAATATGTTGAGCTAGCACGAATTAGGACCCCTCATACATCTACAACTTCTCTGACCGGTCAACGCTATATTAACATTCCTTCATATGTTACAGCCATTTATGTCATGCGTCCCCTTTCGTGGGATATGCCAACAACCGACAAAACAATTCGCCACTACACACATCCCCAGCCATCAAATTATGATTTGATTGACAGTCATTCGAGTTTTAGATGATGAAAAGATTCCCTCGTCCACCAAATATCAATGTTACTGAACATGTGTTGGATGCCATGCAATGTTCTGTTCAAAGGAGAGATCAACCATCTAGAGATATTATAAAAATGGGTACCGCTCTTCAAGAGGCATGGTGTCATTATCTACAGACTTCATCAGAAAGCTCATGGAGTGTCCATTCCCGTCACGTTTCTGTAGTCCTTTGATGGAGATGTGGAACGAGACAGATGTCCCAGTTTTCTGGATCTACAGTGTGTGTGTACATACATATATATATATATATATATATATATATATATATATATATATATATATATATACGTGTGGGTGGGGGACGTGCGTGTGTGCGTGTGAGCGTATATGCGTGCGTGTGTGTGTGTGTGCGCGAGCGCGTATGTAATGATAACACCCCACCACTTATTAATTCTGTGCCTATAATTTTGTCTATCCCTTTCGGTAAATATATGAACCCTACTATTAGAAGTTGTGTCTGTCCCCACCATGCCTGTACTTGTGCCGCCTAGCTGTCGCTGTTGCGTATCAAACTATAGATGATCATGAGTCAAAAAGAAACTAATTCTCCATTGTACCGGTAGGATAATCTAAGTGCGCGCCTCTTAGCATCATGTTATGTCTTGAACAAAATCGAGTCAAACAACCTCTCCTCACTTAATGTACATAGACGTTGTAAATGTCTTTCAACTCTTTAAATTCCAAATAAATGTTAAACTAAATTCCAGTATAGTGTATAATGTGCACGGATAAATTAATTGAATATCCCCATCAACTGGACTGAATCGACGGCATTAAATAACCTCTCAAGCCAACGACTACAACAACCATACATAGCCTGTCGTAACAACTTCTTCCAATTCCGAATTTGTTACGCACGTATATTATATATATATATATATATATATATATATATATATATATATATATATATATATGAAATAATAACCTTTCACTTTCATTAAATAAAACGCCTATTCGAAATTCTTTCATTTTATCTCAATAAAGTATCGCCCCTTAACCCAAAGTCTGATCTAGAGATAACCAAAGTAACTGATTATATTTCCCCCTAACCCACATTTGGAGAGAAAATACTTATATAACAGGATGATGAAACTCCTTCTCGAATGTTCCAGCATATGCTTTCCACTGGCAAGTACAGGCGCCAAAGTTAACGCGCCTGTACTTTCGCGTAAGTCGAGCGTCCCTTTTCGACTTATTGTGTCTGCATTTCGTCCTATAATCATGTCTTAAATTACGCAGCTTCTCCTTGTCTTGGGATGATCCAGCAAGTTCTGGACTTACAATTTTCTTGTTTGTAATGTGAAGGTTCCCAATACGTCCAAATGTCTTCATCATAGTTTTGTGCGTTGTATCCTGTCTCCGTGAAGTTTCTAAAATAAATACCTTATTAAAAAATGTGGCTGACTCCTCGTCCATCTGGATACGACTTGAGTGTACCTGCCTTGCCCAACAACTCCCCACGGCTACCTGATGTGATTCGAGGTCTCATTCCTGTAGTCCAACATCTTGTGTGAAATCATTACATTTATATATATATATATATATATATATATATATATATATATATATATATATATATATATATATATATATATATATATATATATATATATAATCTTGTGTATTACCATAATATATTATTCCATCTCAATAGAAATTGGCGTCAAACTTAGCCAAATGTTTTATTCTTCCCTTTTCATATTCATGTTTTCTGAAATGAAAGCCGTAAGGAGAGTTTCAGTGAGATATTTTTTTCTGTCATATTAGATAAAGCATGTCACAGAAGAAGATCCCTAATCATGAGAGATGAATGAAAAACAGGAAAGAAAAACTATCGTTTCTGTCATGATACATTTGTCCGCTGTTTGAAATTAATTAGATAAGGAAATGTTTTTGATTGAAGTATGATGAGAATACTTAAATACGTTTTGGGATTTTCTTTCCCTTATACTTTACATAAGCGTAATTTTCTTTGCCAGATTTTATATGAATAAAGAATTTTAACTCTTTTTTTTCAGATTATTTTTTAAAGGAATTGAATATGAGATCTCGATTTAATGACTTTCTTAAGGTTCTAGTGCATTGGTTCTTTACGTTTTAGTGACTTGGACCCGTCTGATAATCTGGAGAAAACTTTGGACTCTCCGTCTGATAATAAATACTGATGTAAGGAATCGTTTCATACATAAAATTTCGAAATGTAATAAAGCAACAACTACTTTTCAAAAATCTAATTATATTCCATTACATTCGTATTCCAGAAAGGGAGGGATAAGCATAAAATAAAATGCAGAGAATTACAAAAGATATCAATACATTACAAAAACAAATTCCTGATATAATAATATATTTGTACTTTAATGATACTCGGTTGTATAGCTAAAACATTGAATTCAAATTCAAAGTCGTCTACTTTTTTTTAAATTTTCAAATTTAACGCATGCATCTATTTTAGTTTCAAATAAAATGTCTCGAAATATGTGTTTTGCCGCATGGCCGAGTTCCTAACCCAGAATTCACCTCCAAGTCTATGGACTTCCTGAAATTTATTCAAGGACCCCCAGGGAGTCCATGTGAACCACACGTGAAAACATGTTCTAGTTTACGTTGAAACTCGAAGATATCGCAAAACTCCTAACCCATGGATTTGATCTCAATAACTTGTGGATATATTTATTCAATGAAATACAGTCCTGCACAATAAAAGAAAATACGGTGGCGCAGTGTTTTGACCCACGGGTATTCTCTGAGTGCCTTCACCGCCAGGTTGTGGGTTAGATTCCCGCTTTTCCTAGGTCAAGGATGAGATTAGGGACCTAGGATTGATCACCTATATTGTGCTCCCAAAATAAAGATGCCAAAAAATTCGCAGTACGGATGGGTGAATGTCGTACTAGGCGAAGTGCCTGCGGAGTTGGAAACAACATAAGGGAAAATACGATGATAAGTGTTTTTTTTTTAAATAAATATTCTTATCTATATATATAAAACAGTTCCGTAACTGACTGACTGACTGACTGACAGATAACACCGGACAGATAAACCGCTGGACCTAAAGGGCTGAAATTTTGCATGGCGATTCTTCTTATAGTGTAAGGGTGCACTAAGAAAGATTTTTGAAAACTCTTCTTGATTTTTTTTAAATTAAATTTTTAGGATGTTTTTTTTAATTGTTATTCAGTTTGCATGTAAAATAATAATCTGAGGGTTCTAAAATTTATATCAAGAGAAAGATCATAAAAATTCCTTTAAAATGAAATCTTTTTCGAATCTTTACCTCCCTCTTTTGATTTTTGGTGAATTTTTAAAGATTAATTTTTAGAATTTAATTTATTAACTGCTGATCACGTGGTTTCTTTTCTTTTTTGTGATACTTTAAATTAATTTTGTGTCACGTGCATAAAAAAGAAATAAATTGACAAAAATATGTTAAAATACGGTAAAAAATAAAAGTTTTTTAGAAATTTAATTCAAATTAGTATGTTTTATGGATATTAAATATACAAATTAATTGCATACATTGACCGTTGTATTTATTATATATATATATATATATATATGTCTACAAAAGTACAACCAGAAACCAAACCAATGAACAACGGCAATCTTACTATGGCGCTACGCTGCTCAACCGTAAGCTGCTGCATTGTTTATAGGTGTAGTGAATATATGGGATGGCTGTAATGTTTTAGTGAATTGACAGGTGGTTTTGAAATAATTTTGACCCAGGTTTTTAATGTACGAAGTTCCATTTCCTTTATTTTTTTTTTTTATTTCATCGCTCCTTGCTTTATTTTTGACTTTACGTCAGGTTGCAGATGAAGGATGACTTCCGGGAGTGTTACCTAGGTACAAAACATGTTTAACCGGAGTGTAGGGGGTCACAACTCCCCCCGGTCATTTATATTCTTCATCTTTCAGGTTGATGAATTGTGCTGGTGTTGTCAGGTTTAAAAATGTTTTTATTTAATATATATATATATGTATATATATATATGTATATATACACTGCTGGCCACCCAAATTGCAACACCGAGAAAGACAAAAGATATCACAACAAAATTTATTTTGTAGATAACATGTTGACCAAGTATCAAATGATTAAATTTATAGACTTCTGTGAAGTGTGGTTCCTGCCAAAATAAGTAGCCAGAGTAGCCGCCATTGTTGGAGATCATCGCTGCCACACGCCTCGGCATTGATTCAAAGAGACTTTGGATGAGTTCTTGGGGTACAGCAGACCAAGCAGCTTCCACAGCAGCTGGGGATGGAATCTGGGTCAATCGTAGAGCAACCATGGACCACATGTTTTCTATCGGCGAAAGATCCGGAGAGCGAGGCGGCCAGGGAAGCAATTCAATCTGGCGATTGACGAAGAACCGTTGGACAATGCGTGCCACGTGTGGTCGCGCATTATCCTGTTGAAATATGGCTGTGGGCAAGCCCTGAAGGTAAGGAAGGACAACTGGCTCCAACACCTCGGAGATGTAGCGCTGGCTGTTTAAAGTACCGGCAATGCGTACTAGAGGTGTGCGAGAGTGATATCCAATACCGCCCCATACCATAATACCCGGTGCAGGACCAGTGTGGCGGTGCATAACGCAGCTGTTCAGCATCCTCTCTTCACGGTGTCTCCAGACTCGAATACGACCATCGTGGTGTTGCAGACAGAAGCGTGACTCGTCAGTAAAGACAATTTCATTCCATTCTGCCGTCCACATCCTTCTGTCATCGCACCATTGGCGGCGGAGATGTCTGTGGTTCTGCGTCAAGGGTAGACAAAGCAATGGACGTCTTGCGGACAGACCACTCTGCTGTAAACGGCGTCGAATGGTACGCGTAGACACTGGATGATGCGTTACAGACTGCATGTGCTGTGCTATGGTTCGTGATGTGACTGAGCGATCCGTCACTGCCATGCGCACAATTTGCCTGTCATCACGTGAAGTGGTGCGCTGAGGTGAATGCGATCGAACACGCCGGTCCGTCGTACCCTCCTGCATCCAACGATCACATATCCGCATTACAGGTGTTTGGTTTCGTCCAACACGACTACCGATTTCCCTGAAAGATAATCCACAATCTCGGTAGGCCACTATCCTTCCTCTGTCAAACTCGGATACTTGATCAAAAGATGATCGCTGTTTTCGACGAGGCATAATTGATCGTTTTTTTGAAAAAACAAGAAAAACACAATTGCCGAACTTGAAATCGTCGAAATCCCCAAGCCTTAAATAGCGCTTTGAAGTGGAGCCACAGTCGCGTGTGATGTGCGTCTGTGCTGAAATTCTAATTATTTGCATATCTCACGTCCGCTAATGCATGTTGTAAATTTCATGTTATTTGCATGTTTCCTTCAGGGTGTTGCATTTACAGTGGCCAGCAGTGTATATATACTCGTCAAAAGTGAAATTGCAACACCATGAAGGAATGCGCTTAGCTAGGTGAAAATAACAGGATCGGTAGATGTCAGAGACATATGCAAATGATTAAATGCGTGTGCGCATCTGGTCACATGATACCCAGTTTCTCGCTATAAAAGCCAGTAGCTGGTCCGCATTTTATATGCTATCAATGACAGATTATTGTTGTAACGGAACTTGAAGAAGGGTAGAAAATGCCTCGGACACATCTGCGAGCTGAATACCAGCAGTTATCGTTTGAGAAACGAGAACGTATCCTAAAATTGCACGAGCTCGGTTTGTCCATGCGCGCAATTGCCAGTCGTGTTGGACGAAACGTCAGTACAATTCAGCGACGCGTGTCACGACGGACGCAGGACCATCTGAGAACACAGCAAAGAGGCAGTGGATCATCCAGGTACACGTCAGATCGCACTGATATGCAATTTCGTCGAATGTTTCGTGGGGACCCGTTCGCCACGGCAAGTAATATTCAAACCTACCTATCATTGTCAGATGGGGCATCTGTCTCCTACTTAACCCTCCGTAACAGGTTGCATGAGGCAGGGATGCGCGCACGGCAGCCAGCCACTGGGGTTCCTTTAACCATACGATACAGGGCTGCCCGACTGGCTTGGTGTCGACGTGATCGTTACTGGACGAACTAATGGCATCGGGTATTGTTTTCAGATGAATCCCGATTTTTTTATGGAGGAATGACGGTCGTGGACACGTGCAGCTGCTTCGTGGAGAACGTTACATGCAAGCCCATATTGTCGAATGTCACACCGGCTGCACACCGGGCTTCGTGGTTTGAGGTGGCGTCATGTTCGGACAGCGGAAAACCCTTGTGAACATTACTGGCAGTTAAACATCGGCCCGGTACGTAACACAAGTTGTTATGCCCGTGGTTCGGCCACTTGTGCAGGCCGCCCCCGGCACGTTATTCCAGAAGGACAATGCCCGGCCTCGTGACGCACGTCACACTATGAACTGCCTCAATGGAATTCACATCTTTCCCCAGCCGGCAGCCTCGCCCGACCTCTCTCCCATCGAGCATGTGTGGGGTGCCATCGGACTTACGGTGCACAGGGCACCGTAGCCGCATATCGTAGATTAACTGAGAGCTGCAGTGGAGTCGGCTTGGCAAGGAATATCTCAGGAGACCATTAATAGCCTCATAGACAGTATGCCTCGCCGTTTAGAGGCCTTTATATCTGCCGGTGGTGGGCATATTAGATACTCAATAAACAGTTTAATTTTCCATATCTTTGTTTGTTTCTTGAATCATCTGCATATGTATCTTACCTCTACCGATCCTGTTATTTTCACATGGCTACGCGCATTCCTTCATGGTGTTGCAATTTCACTTTTGACAAGTATATATATTTATATATATATATATATATATATATATATATATATATATATATATATATATATATATATATATATATACCGACCGGGTGAGCTAAAAGTTCGTAAAAACTTTAAAAATTCATAAAAAAGGTAGAAATTATAATAAAGAAGTGCAGTTTGCAAGCCAGGGGTCACAAAGAAGTCGGATTTTTTTTAGCAGCAAAATAAAAATTTTAAAAAGTCACTGGTAGAGTCACTGGTCCAGCTTTGCGAGCACTGTTACTCCCCGTGGACTATTCCACCGCTATATTATACATAACGGTTTCCATCGCAGTAATGTGGCCCTCCACCAACGAGGGTCATCCACTTCGTGGCCGATCCTCCAAATCCTCGTGTATCACGGTCTTTTATTGCAAGATTGATTTGCATAATTCTTCTGAGTCCCTTGCATGTCAGCGCCATCTACCGGTGACATTTTTAACTTTTTAACTTTTTAACTATTATAACTTTTTAAACTTTTTAAAATCTTTTTACCCATTTTTTTGGCTGCCAAAAACATCCGACATTGCTCGTGAGACCTTTCTTGGAAACCGCATTTCTTTATCATGATTTCTTCCTTTTTTATGAATTTTTAAAGTTTCTACGAACTTTTAGCTCACCCTATATATATTGGCATTAATTGCATACATTGACCGTTGTATTTAATTTGAACGTACTCCGTAGCGAAGCACGGGTATTCAGCTAGTTCATTTATATTTTTACTCTTTATAACAAATGAGATTTAACACAGCTCATTTCAACTGTATTTTATGTATCTCTCCTTTCATTAAGTTACGATAAGTTACTTGCAACCAAAAGATTTTGTTATATACACCCGCTGTATTATATTCTCGCTCTATAAAAGATATTTATTCTCTCGACAACATATATGCAGGTAGTTATGTTCCCATTTCTCTTTTACTGCTCACAAATGCGCTAAAATATTCAGTTCTATCAGATTAAATATGTGAGCTTCTTTTCAGTTTCTCTATAACGCACTAATTAGGATGAATCTCTCACACATTATTTACCCTTATGAACACTGTCTGCTTGAATTATTTTTTAAGCAGAAACAGTAATTCGTATACTTGTCGCGCACGCTTATTATTAGATATGTAGGCATTGTGAAACGAGAGTTGGCGTAATGCGTAGGTGCTATGAGACAAGGTATAAAAATTGCCCTCTCTTCACAAAGGGAATCGTTGAACTGCATTAAGAAGAGTATTTGAGTGTATAAAAATGTGTATCCAGCTGAAGCCGTTTGATATATTCTTACTTCCCTCATAAATATTCAGGTGTTCATCCTTTTTCAGCTGTTTCTGAGGCATTTTTGCGTGGCACACACCCACGCACACATATACACCCACTTAGTAATGTTACTCATTCAACAAATAATATTTTCGCGTTTTACGTTCGATGATATTTTGTGAATGAAGTGGGCTTGGATCCAAATCCCGTAAAAAGGCTTGGTCGTTTCCGTGTCGTCCCCTTCATAGGGAGAAATGCCGGCTCACCTATATGGTGCTCCCATAATAAAGTAGCCAATAATAAAGCCCCATAAAAAAGTAGCTTCAAAATCAGAGCGGATCTTCATGGGACAATGTGAAGCAGTACCTACGGTCAGAGACAAGTGCCTACCGCATTGGAAAAAAAATTGTGAATGACAACTACAGATTATAGTGACACAAGTTTATTTGCTTTTAAGTCTTACACAGGTCACAAATATTACGAGTGGCCACTCAGTAGTACTACAGCGTATCTCAGTAATAGACTTCAGATTTGAAATAATATACACAGACACAATAACAGGCTGACCATGGTCTCCTTGTGGTAAGTGCGCTGAGGGTGCTCGGATCGAATTCCGGCGCGCGCCACTAAAATACTTCCATTCGTGTCGTCCCTTCATAGGGAGCAATGCTGGTCGGCCTATATGGTTCTCCCATAATAAAATGGCCAGCAAAAAACTGCGGTGAATAACAACAGGTGAATGTCTATCTGACAAAGTGCCTCCGCATTAGAAAAAATTGGTAATAACAGGCCTGTAATTCACACAGAGCAGTCGACTTCAACTAAGAATGAAAGAAGAACCTATCTTGAAGCCGATATCGGTATTTTTTGTATACTTGATGACATTCTCGATTGTTCGAGGAATATAAATGTCCAGAGCTCCCCCAATTTACAGCCAAAACACAGACAAAAAACAAAGCGCAACTGGTATATTTATTTACAGCTAGAAGTAAATCAAAAACGGTTATTGAACGGAATTTTCCATAATTCTGTTCACAAATCGCGTATTCTGAATTCTATCATGCAGATTGTGTATTATTCGAAAGTTTTTACACGCTATTTGTCTGCATATCCACTTATATAAGCTTGCTCAAATACATGTGACAGTACATGTATGAACGTATAAGTCATGTATGCATATTTAAATTACACACAATATGTTACGCAAATGTGTGGGAATTATTGGTATTAACAAATTAAAAAACTAATATTTTTACCACTGACAAAAAATCTTTGTACGGCCACCGCGATTCAGATGGATCTACTTATAAATTGAGCACAAAGATAATAATTTGAATCAGAAATGTCTTCAGATCATCAAAATCCATCAAAACTATGTCAGCCATCACAAATCATTCTAAGATATTTTCGAAAAAACAGTTTCTGTTGAAAAACAAATACCTGAAGAGGTAAAAACATATTAGAGAAAGGTTCCCTTTACCCACAGTTTGTAAAATACTGATTTTAAAAGCTTCACTTTGGAAGCAGGAAATATATGACCCGGAGTTCACTAGATTCAATGCTATAGCAACGTCGTATATTTTACGCCTGATTTTTAGGGCAAGTTTATGGGTATTTTGTAGGTATAATGTGGCTCTCTCATTCAGCTAATGGACAATAAAACTTCACCTATGTTATTCGCCCGGTACGCGGTTTTTGACTTTCTGTTATTACGGTAATGGATGATCACGAGCCACCAAAAATAGAAGGCTTGATTTTTGGGTGCGAGCTCACGATATGTATAAAACATAATGTATAATAACTACTCTTTTCCTTTGTGTTAATACTTTAAGAATATTATTGCAGAAGCAATTTTAGCTTAATTATTCAGGAGTAAAAATTCATGGGATGGATTGAGTATTGAGTTCAGGAAATTGAGTTTTGCTCTTTGTTTTTGGAACGTCCTATAATTTATTAATAGACGGAAACATATTTATCACAGTCACGAAAAAGGCAAAATACTGTAAGGTTAAACAAAAAAAACCAAGGTAGTTTATTTGTTAGAATATTGGTCGGGAATGTCGTAAATGGTGTTTTTAATACTTTCCCGAACATAGTTCAACTTCAGCAAAGAAAAAAATTAATCAGTGATCGTGTTAGACTTGTGGTCGTTAGAGTGATATCCAGAAGAAATTGAGTGAATTTTTCATCGAGTTCTAAAACCTATCTGTGTCTCGAATATAACGTGGCTAATGACTTGACGTGGTAGTTTAGAGGTAAAAATTGCCGAGCCAGAAAGCTGAAGACTGTAGGATCGATTCTTGCCCTAACCTTAGTACATTTTTACTAAGTTAAAAATTATGAAAGACTGCAGTGTGAGATATTGAGATTGCAATATCGGTAGGAAAATAAATACCGTTAGTGTCAAAGTCCCGAGCAAGTATTCGGCTCATAATGCCAGATGTGCTGTTGTGTTCCCATAAGTCACACGCTGACGCCTTTGTGGAGAACTGTTCTTGAACATAGCGTTACTCATATTCAAGCCAATTGTATCTAACGTCTGTCAATTGCAAAGTCTACACTCTAGCAAGATTCTTTTTAACACAAGAAATGTCAAAAAATCTGATATCAATCATATAATAAACAATCTAAATCCACCGACAAAATTGCGAATTTTTTTTCTTGAAAAAAGTTAATGTCCCAATGAAATTCAAAAGATAAAAAAGGAAATGTATTGAAAATGGGTTTGTATGTTTAACAAAGAGATAAACTCATTCGACTCAGAAATTATCTAAGTCCCAAACGAATAGAAGGGGACTTTCCCTTCTTTCATAATAAATAAATCTGTACCTTGGAACAATAAGAGCCAATGTCCAAAACTTTGAGATTTGAGTGAACTGCACGAGTGAAATCTTGGTAGAATATACATTAATTGTCAAACGGGCCAATATCCTCTTAAAGGGCCAATGTCAAAGGGCCAATCAAAAGGGCCAATGTCCTAAGATTTGTAAAAACCCTTAAACTGACATTGATGTTCTGACATTTGATTAAAATGGACTTTGGCCATTTTTGTTCCAAGGTACAGAAATATTCATTATGAATAGCAGGGTTTCTTGTTCTTGAGGAGCTTTACGAAAAATCAAGCGTTTGTACCTCTTTCGATGATTTTAGTCTCAGAATTACTTCCATTATTTTGGAAGTTACTCAAGGTGAGCTCAGCCGCCTGTGGCTGAAAACTGTTTACATATGGCACATCTGCAAAATTACGGACTTTCATATCGAACTTGAACTGTCGGCTCATACATTACGTTTACATAGTAATAAAAATTGTCTACATGTTGATATTTACTTTCTTTTCTCAAAATTTCCTACCATTTTTTTAAGTCCACTGTGCTTCCTTTATATATGTATTAAAATAGTCCCTCAGCAGTTAAATCGATACGATGTGGTATATCGATCTTTCTTATGCTTTAGATGAGTTATGTTTATTAAAAATTTACGACTTCTCAAAGACCTTAATTTTACCAAAAAAAATTTATTTATTTTTTCATGGCTTTTAAGCACTTATTTTTAATTAACACGACACGTTTTGTTTTATGTATTCTGTTTTCAAATCGAAATGTGTGGTCGATTTTTTTTTCATTTTAAGTGGTACACGTGATTAATTCACTTATGTAATCTTTGAGAGTGATTTAAAGATAACTTTTTCAAGTTAAAAACGAAAGCAGAATTTGCAGATGAAAAATTTCATAACTGAAACGATAAATGTTTTTATGTACATACAAATTTGAAGGAAAGGGAAAAGAAGATGTCAAGCTATCGCATTACAAGATTTTTGTAGTTTTTCCTAACAAATCATAAAAATATCTATCGGTAGAAGGAGCCCATTCTCGTTTAAAATGAGAATAAATTAATTGCAAGGATAACAATGTGCTGATGAAAAAAAACTTATAATTGAGTGACAGAAAACTTATTCTCACACAAAGAAGTGTTACGAAGAAAAACTGAATAACTTGAGAAAGTTTTTAAATTATTTTCAATTAAGCGAACTAAGAACAGTTTGAATAATTCTTGTAAAAAGTCAAATCGTTCACTTTTTGTAGTACAGAAGGATAGTATAAAGGGTCATGTAAGAGTTATTAAAGTTGTCCAGTGTCCCACGGGAGCATTAATTTACAGGGATAATAGTGAGTTCAGATCTTAAATTGAAGAAAATTAAAAAGAAGATGTTAAGCTATCCCATTACAAAAGGTTTTCGTATGAGCTCATTCTCGCAATGGGGGGGGGGGACAACTTAATTGCAAGAATAACAATTTGATGATAAAATAAAACTTATTGCCTGACAAAAAAATGTTTCTCACACAAACAAATGTTACGAAGAAAACTCGAATAACTTGAGAAAGTCTTAAAACTGTTTTCAATTAAGCGAACTAAGAACAGTTTGTATAATTCTTGTAAAAAGTTGAATCGTTCACTGTTTGCAGTACAGAAGGGTAGTATAAAGGGTCCTGTTGGGGTTATTCATGTTTCCAGTGTTCCATTCCCACGCGAGCATTAATTTACAGGGATAATCGTGTCTTTAGATCTTAAATTGAAAAAAATTAAAAAGATGTTAAGCTATCCAATCTGACAAAAGGTTTTCGTAGCTTTTTCAAACAAATCATACAAATGCCTAGCGGTATAAGGAGCTCATTCTCGCAAAGAATGGGAACAAATTAATTGCAAGAATAAAAATTTTCTGATAGAAAAAACTTATTGCCTGACAGAAAAATTTTTCTCACGCAAAGAAATGTTACAAAGAAAACTATAATAACTTGAGAAAGTCTTAAAACTGTTTCCAACCAAGCGAATTAAGAATAGTTTGTATAATTCTTGTAAAATGTCGAATCGTTCACTTTTTGTAGTACAGAAGGGTAGTATAAAGGGTCATGTAGGGGTTATTCATGTTGATCAGTGTGCTTTTCCCACGCGAGCATTAATTTACAGGTATAGCCGGGAGTTTAGATCTTAAATTGATAAAAAAATTAGAAAGAAGATGTTAAGCTATCACATTATAAAAGGTTTTCGTGGCTTTTTCAAACACATCATAAAAATGTCTAGCGGTATAACGAACTCATTCTCGAAAAGAATGGGAAAAAATTAATAGCAAAAATTAAAATTTTCTGATAAAAAAGACTTATTGCCTGACAGAAAATTTTTTCTCGTACAAAGAAAAGTTACGAAGAAAAACCGAATAACTTGAGAAAGTCTTAAAACTGTTTTCAACCAAGCGAATTAAGAACAGTTTGTATAATTCTTGTAAAATGTCGAATCGTTCACTTTTTGTAGTACAGAAGAGTAGTATAAAGGGTCATGTAGGGGTTATTCATGTTGTCCAGCGTTCTTTTCCGAAGCGAGCATTAATTCACAGGGATAGCCGGGAGTTTAGATCTTTAATTGATAAAAAAATTAGAAAAAAGATATTAAGCCATCACATTATAAAAGGTTTTCGTAGCTTTCTCAAACACATCAAAAAAATGTCTAGCGGTATAAGGAGCTCATTCTCGAAAAGAATGGGAACGAATTAATTGCAAGAATAAAAATTTTCTGATAAAAAAAACTTATTGCCTGACAGACGAGTTACGAAGAAAAACCGAATAATTTGAGAAAGTCTTAAGGGGACAGTGGACCTTCAAACCTAACTTTTTTTGTTTTGAATGGATTTGCTTGAAATTTGAATATGTGATTAGTACCATAGATATGTAAAAGTGGTTAAAATTTAATGAAATATTAATAATTTATGAATTATGAATTATTAATTATATCAAAAATTGACTTCATTAAAAATGTTCCATGCGCATCTCTTTTGCATATAATAGGGTAATTTTTATTGACAAGATACCTTATAGAACTAACAATGAAACTTATTGCTTATTTTAAGCATTCATTAAAAATATAAAGAGAAAACAATAATTATAGTGAAAACACGCTATTTATTACGCAAAATACCTCTAAATCGTCTTTTCAAGTACATAATTTAAAAATTCTGAGCTACGAAGAATAATTTTTTTCAATAAGATTTATTTGAAATACAGTTAAGTAAATAAAACTTAAATTTCAAAGCAATACGATCATTATAAATGAGCCTGGAGCAGTTTGAATATTCGTATGACGTGAAAATTTTTATTTCGAGAAAAACACATTTAAAGTTATTGCTATTAGTAACCACATAATATCTAAATTAAATACAAATGCCTATAACTAGGAAAGTAATCACAGAAATTAAAAATTCCTTTTGCGACACATTCTTACTCGTCCGTAGTTTCACAATTCAATAAAATAAAAAAAATCGAATTTTTGGACAAATTTCACAATTTTGAAAGTCCACTGTCCCCTTAAAACTGTTTTTAATTAAACGAACTAAGAACAGTTTGTATAATTCTTGTAAAAAGTCGAATCTTTCTCTTTTTGTACTACAGAAGGGTAGTATAAAGGACCATGTAGGGGTTATCCATGCTGTTCAGTGTTCCATTCCCACGCGAGCATTAATTTACAGTGATAGCCGGGAGTTTAAATCTTAAATTGAAGAAAATAAAAAAGGAGATGGTAAGCTATCGTATTACAACAAACTTTTAGTTGTTTTTCCAAACAAATCATAAAAATATTTAGCGGTATAAGGAACTCATTCTCTCAGGGAATGGGGGCAAATTAATTGCAAGAATAACAATTTGCTGATAGAAACTAGTTATCATCATAAGTCCAAAAAATGTTCTCAAACAAAGAAATGTTGCGAAAAAAAACTTGAGGAAGTCTTAATTATTTCCAATAAAACGAATTAAACACAGTTTACTCAATTTTTATATACGTCTGAACCCTTTTTTTTGTACTACAGAAGGGTACTATACAGGTTCATGAAGAAGTTATTCGCGTTTTCCTGTGTTCCATTCACACGTGAGCATTGATTTACAGGGATAATCGGAAATTTAGGTCTTAAATTGTCTTAAGGATTTGATTTAGAGATATCGTAGTCTATGTAAACCACACAATATATTTCATTAAAATCATACGAAATATTTAAATAAATAATTTCAGTAGAGTGGTAATCATTTTAACGGAATAAGGGTAATATTTTTAATGTGCATAAATAATGATAAATAGATATTTTGGTAGGAAAATCTAATATATTCCTTAATCCGTATCCCCACAGAATTCATCAAATTTTTAAAACGTCTACGAAATTACAAATTTTAATTGAAAATGTTTCTGCCTGCGGAACCATCTGTGGAACTAGATTTTGCTCATGTATATTTTGATGGTTTTATGAAATTAGCTTTCAGTTTATTAGCATTCATTATTAATGGCAAGACCCAGATTGGATTTTAAATTAGTTCTGGACTTTGAATTCAATCAATTGGTTACCAAAATATTAATTAAAGATAATAATTAAAGATTAATAAATGTTGAAGTAACTTTTGCTTCAGTGTAAACTTTGAGTAAAAGCTCATCGTCTGTAGAAAAAATAATAATAATGATTTTAGTATCAACTTCTGGATTATCATGTTCGTTCTATTCTCGGTACATGTCTTTACACCTTTCCCCAAACTATGTTCCTCGGAACACTGGTGTTCCACAGAAAGTTAGTAGGTGTTCCGTGGAAACCTGGAATTCTTTTATTTCCTGCAACGGCTACAAGAAATTCAAATATGTATGACGGATTAATACTCTAAAATGTCTAAAAAAATTAAATACTCATGCATAATTACTAAATACTAAATAAATACAGTCGAACCCCGTTATAACGAACTTCAAGGGACCAGAGTTTTTGTTCACTTTATCCGGTGGTTCGCTATATCCGAACCGTTAAGAAAAATGCTAGAGTTCATAAAATGTATAACCATTAGTTGCAATGTGTATTCAATAATGATGTGTTTAAAAAATAATAAAATCTATTTAAAAAATTACCATTAATGAATAAAGTCGACTAAAATCGATTACATTAAACTGACACAATATTAATTAAATTTCATACAACGGGAAAATGGCGGGACCAAAATTTTCGTTCATTATATCCGTGAGATCGTTATATACCGGGTTCTCTATAACGGGGTTCAACTTTAATTAATGTTTTTATTTTCTCATTTTTCAAACATTTTATTGATTATGTGTTATTACATACCCTACAAAATAAACAAGGTTCTTCCTTAAAATGTCCTGATTTACGAAGTGTTCCATCACCAGAAAAGCTTGGGAAACCCTGCTTTACACACTTAGGATGCTATGTACTAACCCTATTGGATTCCCTCGCCTTAGTGTTAACCTATGGAGAAAATGTGTTTTAAAGATTTTTTTGAATTGTACTCCCTAATAGAGAAAGAAATTTTACCCCTTGGGGCATTTTTCGTTTGTTTGTTTTTAATGCAAATAATATTTTAAAATTTAAGTTATTCTTGGGGAAAATCTGGTGTATATAAACACTCATAAATTTCTTTAAGGAACGAAATTTATGAAATGAATTCTGGTGCTTAAATATTCGGGCTATCTGAAAATATCATTTTTATTAGATTATCAGCATTTATGTAGCTGTAAATAGCAGAGAAATTTTCTCTATAGGTTAATACTGAGTTGAGCGAATCCAATACGGTAAGTACACAGCAGTCTTAAGCCACCTGAAAAGTAGGAAATATTTTTAACAGAACTGATGTAATTGCATTTCATTTCCTTTGAAGGATCTTACACATTTCAAAATTTTTAATTTTTACACCGGGAAATCAGTTATTAATACAAAAGCAATAAAATATAAAAGTTTCTGCAAACCTTCACATAAACAGATTTCTATTTAATACATGACCTTGCAAAATCAAAGATTTTTATGGAAATTAAATGCAGATTTCACATTCCCTAATTATTCGTTTTATTCTGTCTACCTAGGCATACGAGTATTAAATTCAGACTTAATGCAGGACGGCGCGATGTATAAGATGATTAATTTATGAGAATCAATAGCAAGTATTAAAACAGAGCAAGATTACGAAGTTCATGTTTTATAATTAATGAACATTTTCCCCACCAGGTACAAGTATTTCACAAGGTGTACAAATGAGTTTCTAGAAGCGATTCTGCCACAATGGATTGAATTCCCCTCTGCATCTGATATGTCATACTTACAACCGAAGGATACGTTTCCCGTCATAAACTGAACACATAGCTTCAATTCTAAAGAAAGCTGAAAGAAGCGAAAAGTGTAATATTAAATCCGTAGTATTTATAGAATGAATTCAGAGGTTCGATCTAATAAGGTTTTATTGCAATGGAGTTTGCATTTAAAGCTGCTGTGTTCTAATCCTATTGGATTCTCTCACCTTAATGTTAAACTATGGATAAAATATATCCAAGGATTGCCGACTTGGATTCAAGGATTTCGTTTTAATTGTACTCCGTAATAGAGAAAGAAATTTTACTCCTTGGCGCATTTTTCGTTTAAAAAAAATACACATACACTCATGGACAAAAAAATTAGCGCACCAAGAAATAATTGCGGGATCGTAACGAAACTTGCAATGAAGGTATATCTCGGGGAGATATGCAAATGATTAGAAATGCAGCGTGATTGCGCATTACGTATAGCCGGTAGAGAACGTTGAACATTGTACTCTGTGGAGTATAAAACAGGTAACCAAAGCTTGTTTGAGTGTGCTGAATCATTTACAAAGGAAGAGCTGAGATAGACATGCCATTACGCCGTGTTCGAAGACAATATAAGCAGTTGTCGCAGTTTGAGAGGGGGAGAATCGTCGGGATGATGGAAGCTGGGTGGTGAGATAGGCGAGTAGCTCGTCAATTAGGCCGCTCTGATTGTGTTGTGAGGAGGTGTTAGGACCAGTGGACCCGAGAGATGTCATGTACACGAAGACCAGGCTCAGGATGCCCTCGACAGACCAGTCGTCGAGAAGACCACCACATCGTAAGAAATGCACGCGTACAGCCAACTGCTTCATCGGCCCGCATCCAGGCACAGGTAGCACCTTCACTAGGGGCCTCTGTGTCTTCTCGAACCATACGAAGGCGCCTGGCTGAAGGACAGTTGGTATCGCGGCGCCCATTACGTGTGCTGCCCTTGACGCCCACCCATCGACGCCTCCGTTTGGAGTTTTGCCGCGCACGAGGAAACTGGACTGCAGCGGAATGGAACCAGGTCGTCTTTAGCGACGAATCCAGATTCAATCTCGGCAGTAATGACAATCCTGTTCGTGTGTGGAGAGCCCATGGTGAACGCTTCAATCTTGCCTTTGCAGTACAGCGACACATCGTTCCCACAGCTGGTGTGATGGTATGGGGTGCCATTGCCTACAATACACGGTCACCCCTAGTATTGTTCCTTGGCACCATGACAGCCCAGCGGTATGTTCATGAAATCCTGCAACCACATGTGTTGCCACTCATGCAACGGCTCCCAGGAGCCTTTTTTCAACAAGACAATGCTCGGCCTCATACGGCAAGGGTGTCGCAAGACTGTCTCCGCACTGTTACTACCCTTCCTTGGCCTGCCCGATCCCCAGATTTGTCTCCAATCGAGCATATCTGGGATCATTTGGGACGACGAGTTGGGCATCTCACGAGTTTGAACGAACTAGAGGCAAGGTTACTGCAAATATGGAACGAAATGTCTCAAGACATCATACAGAACTTGTATGACTCAATGCCCGATCGTATCGCATCGTGCATTCGCGCTAGAGGGGGTCCAACGGAGTATTAACTCCTCCGTTCTTTTGCCTTTTTCTCTGAAATAAATTATCCTTTTTCTTTGATTTTCTTATCATTTATTTATATCAAAGTAGTCATTACGTATGTAAAATTTCGTTTCATTTTGACGACACCCTCTTGGAGCGCTAATTTTTTTTGTCCATGAGTGTATTTTAAATTTTTAACTATTAGGGAAGGTGAGGAATCTAATCTAGTGTGTTTTAAACATTCATCAATTTCTTTGGTATATATATATATATATATATATATATATATATATATATATATGTGTCTGTGTGTGTGTGTGTGTGTGTGTGTGTGTGTGTAACAAGAAATCTCGGCCTTCTCTAAATTTACATTTACAGAGTATTCTAAATTCTCTTTTTAATAAAGCACGACCCCCTTTTCCAAAAATTGCAACCTAAAAGTAAAGTAAGTAATTTATATTAGCCTTGCAGATCATTAAGCAGGCATGTGAAGTATCTGAACTCGATAACATCCCCAGATATGAGTGTTAGAAGTTTATGAGATTCCGAATGTCAGTATAGTGTCAAAATTCTTGAAGAGCCCTCGAACCGCTCTGAAGTTATGTCTCTATAACGTCAAAAAAACCACTTGGCAAGAACTTTACGGCCACTTACCCTACGGCAGGCCAACAGTTCGCGGTTTTAACAAGCGTGGGATCTAGCAGTAAAGTCCCCGATAAACTTAAGTGGACACGTGAACTCCACGAATCTGAAGTCGCCCAATTAAAAATTAAGTAGTTTAGGCCCTCTGGCGTCAATATCGCAAAACACCCATTTAATATTGCATGAACAGAAGACTTTTCTCCCTCTTCGTTTCTAACTCTAGTGGCTGTCGGACCTATGTCCACAGTCCGGTCGTTACAACGCTATTCTCTTAACTCCAATGTAAGCACTGCTGTTTTTACGTCCCGTCCTGGCATGGACGCCGGACAAGTCATGTGGCCACTGCAGCTGATACCTTCGCGATGCTTCATAATTGAATAAAGGTAATTTCCTGGATATCGTCGGAATTGTGTATTCCTCTTCTATGGCTCCGCGTGTGTTAATCTCCTAGATATCATCAGTGCTTTCCTGGACCACACTCAGCCCGACTGCATCACTCCTCGTACCGACTGCATCTCCCAGTTGTGTTAAAATTTTCCAAATGTGATTATTATCACATTTATAAAGCCGGCAGGATTTATACCTGTCCTAGAATCCTCAGGGGATATCTTCCATAAAATGAAAATTTTCAAGGTCTGTAAGTCATGTGCTGTAAGTCAATCCTGAAAAATGTGTGCAGTTTCTTCATATTGTTATTTGTGTTAACCCCGCTGGATTTCAAGTGTTTAATTCCATACAAGAATTTCCAAAGCTGTTTTAGAATCTTCAAATGATAATATTACTTACAAGAAAATGTACAAGAAATTTATGCCACGTATTCACCTCAACGGATCATCCTTTTTCAATATGAGTGCTCAAGTCACTGTTTAAGCGGTTCTCCTTTTTTCTATGTGTCACTTATTACAGCATAAAATTGTTCTGCTCCCTTCACCTTCCCACAACGCCTCAGTGGGTTTTGAATTAATTCTCCTAATCGTAAAAATTATGCCGCGTTTTAAAAAAAATGTGTTCATAAGTACGGCTTGTGTTCTACATTGGCCTGTGTTGTGCTGCATTAAGAAGAAATATGCCAGCAACTTCCGCCAGCAACAGTTCATTCCCAAGAACTTTTGCCTTGTTAAAAAATTTGTAATCATCTGTTAAGAGACTAAATTAAAATTAATTTACGCCGACGAGGAAAAAAATAATAATAATAAATAAATAAATAAATGAACAGAAATTAAAGGTAAAATAAATTGTCTATAAATGTCACATGTGTTTCTCGTGATTAAGTGATGAAACTGAATTTTGTTAAAGTATGAATTAAATTTATTCTGGAAGTGCATAAAAATTTTATGTAAAATTTCATTTAATGTTTAAATAGTGTGTTCGTAATAATGATGATACTCTAAATACAATTTAATCTAAATTAATCATATGTTGCTAAATATAAATTCCATATCAGTTTCATCTTTTTACAAATCAGTTAAAAGTATCTACTTCGCGTATAGCTTAAGAACCGTCTATATGAAAGAGAGGGATGGAAAAAGTAGGTCATTTCGAATTTACCATGCCGCGCTGTGCTATCAATATATGGAGGGTCGAAGGTTACTATTCCTCCCAGGGGAGAGTAATAAATTTAGTTCTTCATCGTTTGGGTGTACTCAAAACGGGTAGAAGCTGAAGCTTTTATTTTGATGTTTTGATCATTAGATATTTTTTCTCTTTTTTTTCCCATGGTGTAAGATTGGTTTCGGTTTCTAAATTTCGCGTTGGATATTGATGAGGATAAAGATGAATAAATATTAATTAAAATAATGAATAGTTAAATCTTAAATTTATCCACAAAAATATTTATTAACTTATGTAAACTGTTTGTAATCTATTTTAAGAAATTATAAGAGTATAAAAAATTGTTTTATTTTACTGAAGTATGAAAGTACAAACATTGCTAACTTAGTATTCTTCACAAGTTACCTAAACATTGTACTTTTTTACATGGTAAATTGAAAAAGGTATATGGTTTTGAATCCTCATGAGTATATTATGTCGTTGAAGGTTAAATAAAGGTAGGAGAGTAATATGTTTTTCAGGAGATTTTCTGGTACAGAAGAAATTTCAAAGAGCAGTTAGCTATAACAGTATAGCAACGGAGCTCTTTCTAATCTACATAAGCGTCCCATATGCCACGGTTGAATATTAACATCCGTCTGCTATAGAGGAAGTGCCCATTCCAGAAAATTCTCAGAATAATAAAGGATAAATAAATAGAAACAAAAAAAGTAATGTTTCATATATGATAAAAAGAGAGGTATGTTTTTAAGAGGTAAGACGTTATATAACAGGAGGATTCATACCAAAATGCTAGTAGTAAGATTAAATAAAAATATCGTGTTACTTACGGAAGTTATAGTGTTTATATAAGAAATTAAATATGATATATGTTGAGAAAGAATTTAGTACATTTATTTGACTTATTATTTTAGAGATTATTATTTTTGTGGATATAATATTGTTTTGGATAGCGAATAATGAATATTGAAATTAAATTATTGCAATTAGTATGAAATATTGAAATTGAATTTGCACAAGGAAATTCTTATTCTGTCAATGATATAATGTGTGTTTACCTTTTCTGCATACAGTGTACTTAAAATTTTTGTAAAATTTTATGTCAACGGAAAAGTCTTCCTTTCAGCAAGAACTTTTCTTATTTCGATGGGGGGGAAATGTAACAAGATATCCCGGCCTTCTCTAAATTTACATTTACAGCGTATTCTAAATTCTCTTTTTAATAAAGCACGACCCCCTTTTCCAAAAATTGTAAACCCTAAGTAAGTAATTTATATTAGCCCTGCAGATCATTAAGCAGGCATGTGAAGTATCTGAACTCAATAACATCCCCAGATATGAGTGTTAGAAGTTTATGAGATTCCGAATGTCAGTATAGTGTCAAAATTCTTGAAGAGCCCTCGAACCGCTCTAAAGTTATGTCTCTATAACGTCAAAAAAAAAACCACTTGGCAAGAACTTTACGGCCACTTACCCTACGGCAGGTCAACAGTTCGCGGTTTTAACAAGCGTGGGATCTAGCAGTAAAGTTCCCGATAAACTTCAGTGGACACGTGAACTCCACGAATCTGAAGTCACCCAATTAAAAATTAAGTAGTTTAGGCCCTCTGGCGTCAATATCGCAAAACACCCATTTAATATTGCATGAACAGAAGACTTTTCTCCCTCTTCGTTTCTAACTCTTGTGGCTGTCGGACCTATGTCCACAGTCCGGTCGTTACAACGCTATTCTCTTAACTCCAATGTAAGCACTGCTGTTTTTACGTCCCGTCCTGGCATGGACGCCGGACAAGTCATGTGGCCACTGCAGCTGATACCTTCGCGATGCTTCATAATTGAATAAAGGTGATTTCCTGGATATCGTCGGAATTGTGTATTCCGCTTCTATGTGTCCGCGTGTGTTAATCTCCTAGATATCATCAGTGCTTTCCTGGACCACACTCAGCCCGACTGCATCACTCCTCGTACCGACTGCATCTCCCAGTTGTGTTAAAATTTTCCAAATATGATTATTATCACACACACACACACACACACATATATATATATATATATATATATATATATATATATATATATATATATATATATATATATATATATATATATATATATATATATATATATATATATATATATATATATATATATATATATACATATATTTATATACATATATATACATATATTTATATACATATATGTATGTATATATATACATATATATATATATATATATATATATATACTGTATGAGCCAAATGTCATACGTTGCACTGGTCCCAAATTTGTTGTATTCGAATGGACTGTAGACTAATAAATTATATCAAAACCATTGCCGACCATACGACACACGAATTAATAACAATTTTATTTACTTAAACGAATTATCTACAATACTAATGTATGAACAAAATCAATACATGAAACATCGACCATACGATGTGCGAGCGTAACAAACTTTTTTATACTACAAACGATTTCAAACAAATTCTAATATCTTTAAGTTTACGATGCCAACATAAGAAATAAAAACTATGATACCTATATTTGTATTCTTTCAAGGGCGCGTTTGGCGATTGCCAACATAGTCATTGGCGTCAACATTCTCCCCAGGTTGAAATATTATATTTCAAAATACATTAAAATACAGTTATTACAATTGAATACATAAAATGAACAATATATTACAAAACAATTTTGCCTCATATTTTGGCTTAAACAAGTTCTAAATGAATACAGATAACTTAAAATGTAAATAATGTTATCAATAATACACGAATATACAAATTAAATATAAACTCAAAACATAAACCAACTAAAAATTTACATATTTTGATTAGGTAATACACATAACTTTCTAATACTACGTTTATATACACCGTGGTTTGTTTTCACCACAGCTACTCTAATTCTATTATCGGATCCTGGTATCACTTCTTGAATATGTCCAATCAACCATTTACATGGTGGCAAGTGATCTTCTTTAACTAAAACCATTAGACCAGGTTGTAAATTTTGTCTTTCAACATGCCATTTGGTCCGATTTTGTAAATGATTTAAATAACTAATCTGCCATTTTTTCCATATGGCTTGAACAATTTTGGTGGTTTTTTGCCAATTTGTTAATAAATTGTCTGGTTTTTTCACTATTAGTGGTTCAGTGATTTATTCAAAATGTGTCCTATCAAAAAATGTGATGGAGTTAAAACATCTAAATTATCCACATCTGAGCTCATCGGAATTAACGGTCTGCTGTTTAAGATGCCTTCGATCTGAATTGTAATAGTCTGGAATTCTTCCAAGGTCAGCTTTCGATCACCAATAGTTCGTCTAAGATGGTATTAAAATGATTTGACACTGGCTTCCCAAAGTCCACCGAAATTCAGGGCTTTGGGAGGAATAAAATTCCAGTCAATGCCTTCTGAGGCTAAATAACAAGCTAAATTTTCCTCTGGTTTTTTAACAAGTTTGTACAATCGTTTTAATTCTAAATGCGCGCCTACGAAATTGGTGGCATTATCCGTGAACAGAGACGAACTTTTACCACGTCTAGAGAAAAATATTTTTAGCGCCGCGATTAGCGCTTCTGAGGTTAAATCTGTGACAGTCTCTAAATGTACCGCCTTTGTCACAAAGCAGACAAATATAACTATGTATACTTTGTGGTATTCACCCTTTCTTTGTCCTTTAAACTTTACATAAAAGGGTCCACAAAAATCTATTCCTGTGGCATTAAAGGGGGAACTCGGGTTTATTCTTTCCGGAGGGAGATTGCCCATAAGCTGACTTTCCGTAACAGGTTTTTGTTTAAAACATGTAACACAATTGTGGATAATTTGTCGAGCGATACTTCTGCCATTTAATGGCCAGTATTCTTGGCGTACTAAATGCAATAAATTCTGTGCTCCTATATGCAGATATTTCCTATGGTAGTAATTCATCAAAATTTTTGTAAATTTGTGGGTCGCAGGAAGTAAAATGGGATGTTTTGCGTTAAAATTTAAATTCGATTTTTCTAACCGTCCTCCAACTCTTAGAAATCCATTGGAATCTAAAAGGGGTTGGAGGTCCTTTACCTTCCCTTTTATAACCCTTTTACCAGCTAAGAGAACAGATATCTCCACTTTAAATTCATTTGCCTGTATTTGGCGAATGATAAATTCTGTCGCTGTTTTCTGATCCTGGGGTAACAGGGGGCCTCTGTACCTGCTCTTTGGTTTGCTTCTAGTATTTTTCAAAAATCTGAAAATAAAACTAAAAATATATACAATTTTAGAAAAACTATTTGATCTGTCTAAAACTCTATTTAACAAATCACTTTCGAAAGTTAATACAAAAGTCAATGAAGGGACCGGCAATTTCTGCACTTCTGGAACCTCCACAGCTGTTGGGCAGGGATTATCCTTTAACGGCGAAAAGTCATTCAAAAGGAAAGTGGGACCATCCCACCACTGTTTACTATCTCGAAGAGTTTCAGGATCAACACTTCTAGAAATTATGTCAGCTAGATTTTCTTCTGAAGTTACATGGTGCCATTGATGAGTCGAAGACAGTTCTTGAATAACTGCGACGCGATTCGCTACAAATGTTTTCAAAGTATGTGGTTCGTGTTGAATCCACGCAAGTACTATTGTCGAATCGGTCCACAAATGAACACTATTCACAGATATTTTTAACGATGATAGCACTCGGTTCACTAATTTTACTAGTAATACTGCTGCACAAAGTTCTAGTCTTGGAATTGTTGTACGCTTCAGAGCCGAGACTCTTGATTTGCTGCAGAGTAACTTCACTGAGACTTCCGATGATGTGCCAGTGGCTTTGACATAAACTACCGCTCCATTGGCCTTTTCGGAGCGTCCGAAAATCCGTGTATTTCTAGCTGACAAATACTATCATTCAAAATATAGCGATCGACATCAATACTTTCAACTACTTGGAGGTTTTTTACAAAATTTTTCCATTCTTGAGCTTCTTTAGCTGAGAGTGGCTCGTCCCAGTCTATCTTTAAAAGCCATAATTTTTGAATAAATATCTTTCCTCGAACTATAATTGGTCCTAAAATTCCTAAAGGGTCGAATAATCTAGAACTATGAGATAATATTGATATCTTAGTGCACTTTGATGAATATATTGAGGGAGAAAAAAAATTTTTAATTTATCAATTTTTGAATTCCAAATGAGACCTAGTGTCTTTACTGTTTCTCTTGATTGATCAAAATGATATTCTTGATCTTCGAACGGCACTGATTTTAACAGTTCTCTTTCGTTAGAGGACCATTTACAAAGTTTCATTCCACCAGCTTGTAACATTTGTATCAACTGGTTTTGTAACTCCTTAGCACTATTTAAATCATTGCTACCTGTGACTAAGTCATCCATGAAGAAATCAGAAAGAGTCACAGCTGAAGCAAGAAGAAAATTATCTTTCTCTTCTACTACAAGTTGTCTCAAAGCTCTTACTGCTAGAAATGGAGCTGAGGCTGTGCCATATGTCACAGTTTTAAGTCTATATTCTTGAAAAGACTCTTCAGGAGAATTACGCCAAACTATTCTTTGTAAATCTGAATCATTATTCGTAACTAAAATTTGTCTATACATTTTAGAAATATCAGCTGTCAGAGCATATTTATGTAATCTAAATCTTGATGTTATGTCGAAAATATCATCCTGCAACTTTGGACCTACCATTAGTGTTTGATTTAGAGAAATGCCTGTTGATGTCTTAGCCGAGGCATCAAACACTACCTTCAATGCAGTTGTCGAACTATCCTTCAAAACAAAATGATGCGGAAGGTAATTTGTTTTACCCAACACTTCATTTCTCTCTTAATGTGGAACAAGCTTCATGTGACCTAATTTTAAATAAGCGTCCATGAATTCTTTATACATGGTTCTACAATTGGGCAAGCGTGCTAATCGTTTTTCTGTACTTAGAAAACGCTTAATAGCCATATCCTTTGAATATCCCAAAGATTCAGTACACTCTTTGAAAGGTAATTTTACACAAAATCTACCCGATACTCTAGTATAATGTTTTACAAAATGATTGTCGTGTTGCTACATCCAGTTTTTAAGTCAATTGGGCTCGGATCGTAAATTTATTTGGGTTAGTACAATTGGTCTTAGGATTTATTTGGGTGCGTTGTGTTTTATATTTATTTTCTTGAATCCAACCCAAAGCTCTGGATGTCGAATTTAGCAACCGAACAAAACTAACTACTATCTTCAGTCCTAGACTACTGCAAGTTAACAACAACAACTTTCAATATAGACAGACTAAAAAGTTTAACATAAGAAAATTTAGTTTATTTACACACTTAATATTTACATGTAACCAAAAAGAATCTTTCATTTTCCGAAAAAAAAAAAAAAAAAAGCACAAAAATAATTTTTATCTTTCACAATTTATATTTTAAAAGTCACTCTGCTAAGGTTAGGGAGCGTCCCGAGCGCAACAACTAAATACTTTACTAATCGTTCAACACTAAACCTTTTCACTAAAAAAACTCCTTGTTCACGAATGCAAACTAAATTCACTTTGTCTGAGTCGGAACTGAACAAATCAAAATCATTTACTTAACACTCACCCAATTAACCTTCATCAATTCAAGGTGCTCTCTTGGCCTTCGCGCCTCGCCTACGGTCAGGGATCACGTTGCTACGCCGGGCAGGGGGCAAACTTTATTTCTTTCACGGTGAACAACCACTTCTTTACTGTCGATCAATTGTAGTTGGGCTCTCCTTGGCGCGTACCTTCACTATGTTTGCACGGGCGCTGGGTACTTTTGCACGTCGTGAAACGGGATGGTGGGGCTCTTCTCGTCTTTTAACTTCTCGGCTGGGGCACGGGAGCTGAGTCTCTTGGTCTCGTCTGCAATTCTGGGTGCGGACCTCTTTATTTTACTTGGTCAACGCAGTCTCGCCGATGCCTTAACAGGTTTATGTGGACTCCTCAAGTCCACTTACGTTTATTTAAGACGTGCTGGAGATGGGGACCTATAGCCTCCCCTATCAAGACTCTCACTCTCTCCTTTTTTTTAAAAAAAACTCTCTATTATATTATTTTTATCCCCCTTTCATACTGAAGACTCCACCTCCTCATAAACTTCCATCAGCCAATACGGCCACCGTCAACTTTTTATTTGCTGTACTCCCTCTCTCACCTTCTCATTGGCTTCTTAACTCAAAACGTTACGCCCTCACTTGCTTAACCTCGCGACCACCTGGTTTTCAAAATGACTCCTATACGAACCGTACTGCCATAAATCTAACAATAAAAGGCTTTTGTAACTATAACGTCATCGTTTGGTTCCGTCACCTTATCTGTGTCTCCATCTCAGACCTTCCCCTCTTCAAAAACTCATAAAACTGTCTTGCAACCGGCTACGTCCTAAATTACCCCACTCAACTCTATAATTATCTGTCGGCGTTAAATTTGATTCCGACCTTTATCGCAAACATGTAATAAAGCCAGCTTTTTATTTAAAAGCGCTTTACTACATACGCCCTTCTCTCCGAAGACTGAAAGCACATCCTATAACCTCAAACCACCACACAAAACAGCTCCTGAACTCCTACTCCGCTGAAGTCTCTATTACAACCTGTCTCCCAGCACTTGATTTCAAAACAACTCGTAACCTCAACTTGAAATTATATTTCCTAGACACTCCCTTCCTTGCAAAGCTTACAATATACACAAACTAATATATTCAAATTATTTTTTTACACTGCTTAGAACATAAAACATACTTATACACTCTGTCTTACCACATTCTCCTTGACAAAATCAAAATTTTCTGAAAATACAAAATTTAAAAAAACACACAATAATAATATAAAACACTTGCTTCAATTAACATACATCTGCTTCCTTTATGTTTTCGATTTTCAGTGAGTCCATCATTGTCCTTGATTGACCTCTAATTTTTTATTTAAATTGTTTAGTCCGGACATAGACTATTTGTGACACTAGTCCAAGAAATGTCCTTTGACTGCTCCATTTTTCACAATCACAGTTTGTCACACTATATCCTCTTGAACACAAACATTATCGAAACCAGTATCCCAATGAGTGTTAATATTTTTATTTATTTATTATTTTTTTTTTTTTTTTTTTTTTGAAAAGTTCAGTTCCATATAAAACACAAAATCTTCTTTCAATTCCGTTCAATTTCATTACTTCATTTTAAAACACCCACCCTAAATTTGAAATCGTATTTTAAAACCTAACACTTCAATGTATTTGCCACTTGATATCAAACATTTCACATTTTCAACACTGTTCATCATCTAACATTTTTCAAAACATTTCTTATTCATTTAACATCTAAAATATTTACAATTTTTTGTTTTTATCCACTTATTAACATTAATTGCATGTACTTGTCACTGTCATATTTTCATCTTACCACAAAACTTATAACTTTACATTTTCAACACAATGTTTCTACATTTCACACCAAAAAAAAAACACTATATTTTAGAATGCATTTTACTAATATAATTCAACATTTTAATAAATGCCATACACAATTCTAACCTATTTAATCAATATTTTAGCCCTTCAAAACCCTATCATACTATCAAGTGGTCGAAAATTTAATCATGGTTCCAATATCTCTAATTCATATTTTCTACCATTGCACCTAGACTGTAGGTTTAACTACACTGCTATACACTAAAATTTTCACACTTCAAACTCGATCTAAAACCATACCGCCAACTCATTAGTATATCTCAACGGTCATCTAATCTTTTCTCGCGCCAACCCATGCACCCTAAACTTGCCGCCAAATGGACTGGTCTTAACTCCGCGATAAGAAACCGGCTCTCATTATTGTCTGTGAATCTCACAGAAACCCCAAAATCCGGTTATCCTGAGTATCCGTCTAATTTTCAACTTCGCGTCAAAAAAAACCCACCTCTTATGCACGTGTGTTCACAAATATCTGCCTGCATCGTGGGACCAATTCATTTCTAAGTTTCAAACCCTTTCATTCATTTATTTTCAAATTCTATCATTTACATATCAGTAATTATTTTATTTTTTTATATTTGTCTTTATATGTTTTTATGTCGTATTACGCACATGGTTTCATAACATTTTTCTAACGATTTCTATGATTCGTTTAAACTCTGTTACTTTATTTGATCATCATGCAATTTCACCTCTTACTGTTTATTTGTCTCAAATTATCTTTTAAACCTCGTTTTCTCGATTCTATGTGCTTTCAAATGATTTTACCAATATCACGACGGGAAATTTATTTATTTATTATCATTATTATTATTATTATTATTATTTTTTTTTTCAACTTGATTTCATTAGTATTGCTCACATATCATAGTTATTATTTCAACTCCTAATTTTATACTTAAATCTCTTGTTTTCTTAACTTTTCATATGACCTATTGCCAACTATCCGGAACCAACAATTTTATTTGCTGTATTATTGACGATGATTCTCGGCTTTTCAACTTTTATTTATCCTATGAAAATATCTACCCTTGCCCACGCTTTTCAACTATTCAGGTACGTAACAATTTTTCTGTTCATAGTAATTACAAATACTTATTTTTGTTCATTTTTCTATCAATCAATTTAGTTGCTCACAATGACCCCTAACAAACAATTTATATTTACATTTTTCCTGTTATTTCTTTCAAATTGTATTTTATTGTACTATATTTAATTGCTTGCATTTGATTGTACCATGACCGCTAGCCTATATCTTAACCCGCTTTTGTTCTCCCTTTCATATTTATTCATTATCACAACAACATTACCTCAAAGATTATATGTATATCTATTTACTTATCTAGTTGACTATCATTCAAAAAAAAAACCGAGACTCCTCAAATTCTAAGTTGAATTCTACCCTCGTTCGCGCCCGTACTGGAAGGGGGGAAAACCTGTTTTTGAAATCCCCTTTCTACAAACCTGCATTCTTCTCCTTCAACGGGAGGAGGAGAATAAACAAAAGACTTCAACTCCTAACCTAAAACTCCTCTCCTGAAGTGGGACTCGCAATGTAAACAAAATCCTTCTTCCAAGCGCTCCTGAATTACTCATTTTTATGTATCATCGTAGATCCCTATCGTTTCAATTTTTCAACCTACATCACATTTAAACAATATTTTACTTCCAATCATTAAATGTTTTTAATACTTAACGTGGATTTATTTATCTATTTATTCATTTATTTTCAAATGCTTGTTTTATATGTACTTTATTTCTTTCTTATTTTTCTCAAATTTGCTATTTTCGACTAGACCGTAAACCCTGGACTGCTCTCTACTCTATTGTCAACGAAGCTCTTTTCCCCTTGGGGAGGGAAGGAAAACGCCTTCAACCTCCAAAATCGTGGACGAATGCACGGTATCTCACAATGAAGCATCTCCTTCCTCTCTGGTTAACAAAACCTTCACCTCTCATGCCATTGCGCTTTTAGTAAACAAAACTCTCCCACATATTTACTGACTGCAATATCTAACTCACATATCCTCACCCATAATTCTATAATTATAACTACACGTTTACACATTTGTAAGCAAAATCCTATCTAAACTTTTAACTCCTCAATTTTCTTTTAACCTACGTAAATTTCATGTTCATAGCTCCTAATTACATAGACAAACTATATTTCAAAGTATTTAATCGCTTACTGACACTTTTCTCAACATTCTCACGCAAAATCACTTAAGTTTACACACCATCATTATTTTCTTAAACTTAAGCTTACTACATACTTTGACTTTCTAAAATTTTTGCCTGTACCCTATCTCCTGCCAAAATTTTATTTTCCATAATCTCACTCTGGGTTTGGTGTGGTCGTCCGACTTAGTTTTTAATCTCGGTCTCGCATCTCTCCATTTAATTGTTTGTCTAACTTTTACCTTACCTCCCATCTTTTTAAACGTTTCAACACCTGTATTACTTTTAGTCATTTCTACGTTACTTGTCTTATCTTTGCTATGCCTCTGGTTTCTTACAACTTGTACTGTGTGAATTTTTATATCTCTGCTCCTCTCAGCTGTAAAATCGCGAAATTTGGTAATTGAACCCATCAACAACATATAATTATCCTTTATTTTCTGAACATCTATTTTCAAATCCATTCTATCATTTATTGAACCTACTTTGTTGTCTCCACTAATCGTATTTACTGTATTTTGCGCTTCATAACTTTTTATCTCATTTGTTTTACGCAAATCTTTATCCCTTTTATCTTTTAATCGAAAATCAATCTCATTACTAATTCTCTCCGCAGTTTGCAATTTTATTGGTTTCATTTCCACCTCAAATTCGCGATATCCGGTAGTTTTACTCACTTCTTTTTCCCCATTAATCATCATCGCATCAATTTTCCCTGTTTGTATCTTTTGATCACTTATCACCATACCTGTTTGATCTACACTTTTCCCATTTTCCTTCACTGACCCTCTTTGACCTAAATTAACAATTTCATTTTTGGTCTCTACTTTATTTTGTCTTTGATCGCCACTAATTTTACAATTTCGATCTGCTTTCATCCTATTTTCCTTCAATGACTCTATTTGTTGTTTATTATTAAATTCATTTGGGGTATTTTCCGACTCATAATCATTATTTATTTCCGCCGTGTTACGTCCTATCATTATTTGATTCGCCTTCGCGTCTAGTTTAATTTTTGTCACTAAATCAATCGCTTGAGTCGTTTCTTTGTTCACACTCTCACCCTTTCCCTCAAAAATTTTAATTTTCTGCTCCTGACTATTTCTTTCATCCGATTTTATTATCATAGAATTATTCTCTCTGTCTTTGTCCTTTTGATTTGTCTCCGAATTTTTGTCTTTTTGAATTTCCGCCTCAATATTTAGTTTATCACTCTCCACTTCAATATTTAGTTTATAACTCCCCCCCTCAATCATTAGTTTATCATTCTCCATATCAATATTTAGTTTATCACTCTCTACATCAATATTTAGTTTATCACTCTCTACATCAATATTTAGTTTATCACTCTCTATTTCAATATTTAATTTCTTTTCATTTCGCTGCTCCTCGTCTTCAATCGTAACTCTCTCTATCACCTGCGATTCCGCACTATCCATCTTTATACCATAAAACTCCACAAACTTTTTCATTACTACAACTTCCTCTTCTTCAATTCCTTCTAATAAATCCCAGATTTTTTTTCGCTTTGCCCGTTAATCGGGAGTAGAACCATAGTCCCTTAGCGATCTCAGACCACTTCAACTCACTCGCTGTCTGATTAAATTTTCTAAAAAATTTCTCAAAAACATCCTCCTTCTCTCCACTAAAAGTTGGGATTAACGAGTCTATAGACCGGGATCCCGTATTTATTGCCATTTTAGCCAGTTCTTCTTATCTTAAATCCCCTATTGCTACTCTTACAAACATCTAATTATTATTGACATACTTATCTAAATTCTCAAAACACTGATTTCCCCCAAAATACAAATATGCACAATCAATATATAATTATCACAAATTTTAAATATCTATATCACAACTCAATTCAAATATACTATTATATTTGCACACTCTTAACTTTTCATCAATTATATTATGCACAATCCTACTAATTACTACTCAAATAATCAAATGCTTGTACTTAATTCAAATATCATATAACTATAACTTCTCTTTCTCTTCATACAAAACACTTCTACATTTCAAAATATCTCTCAAATCTCTTTCTACTGATTTTAATGAAGTTACACACTCTCAACTAGTCAAAACTTTTCATTAAATATTCCTTACATTAACTAGTTATCAAAAAAAAAACTAAACACCTCTATCTATCTACTGAAATCAATATAAGCTCTTATGTTATAAACTCGTTCTAACAATTCACACTATTTTTAAATATTTGTCTTTAATAAATTCAATCACTTTAAATCATATATCAATAAACACTTCAAACAAATATCAAATTCAATTTTTCTTATTGTTATCTAAACTCCTTTAATTTAAATTTGTATCCAAAAATACTCCTTAATATGCAGACTATTAATTAAATGCAATATATCGAAACACATGTACCAAATCAATCAAATATATAAGCAAAACCAAATAAAGTATTTAAACACAGTAAAATTCTAACTATATTTGCAAAATATGCTATCTGAAAATTCTATACTTAAATTTAAACACTTTTAAAACTCAACTCTCTGCAAAATACAACCAAGTGCTTTCTATCTATCATTAACGGATTTAACCAACAGTTGCGAAAAATACTTCTCAAAGCAATTCAATTTCTTCAAAATCATTACTTATATTGTCACACACTTCAAAATCAAAATACACTCAATAATACCAAATAACACTCAATACTTGTGGCAAATACATCAATATTTTATAACAAATCCCCGCACTAAACTCCTTAAGCGCTGCTCCCTTCGCTACGAAAAATTTTAAAGACCAAAAAAATTTTTTTAAAGAAGAAAATTTTTTCCTAACGCAAAAAAAATTTTCACAATTTTAGCCTAACGCAAATTATTTTCTATCCTGGTCGGGACCATGTGTCGTGTTGCTACATCCAGTTTTTAAGTCAATTGGGCTCGGATCGTAAATTTATTTGGGTTAGTACAATTGGTCTTAGGATTTATTTGGGTGCGTTGTGTTTTATATTTATTTTCTTGAATCCAACCCAAAGCTCTGGATGTCGAATTTAGCAACCGAACAAAACTAACTACTATCTTCAGTCCTAGACTACTGCAAGTTAACAACAACAACTTTCAATATAGACAGACTAAAAAGTTTAACATAAGAAAATTTAGTTTATTTACACACTTAATATTTACATGTAACCAAAAAGAATCTTTCATTTTCCGAAAAAAAAAAAAAACAAAGCACAAAAATAATTTTTATCTTTCACAATTTATATTTTAAAAGTCACTCTGCTAAGGTTAGGGAGCGTCCCGAGCGCAACAACTAAATACTTTACTAATCGTTCAACACTAAACCTTTTCACTAAAAAAACTCCTTGCTCACGAATGCAAACTAAATTCACTTTGTCTGAGTCGGAACTGAACAAATCAAAATCATTTACTTAACACTCACCCAATTAACCTTCATCAATTCAAGGTGCTCTCTTGGCCTTCTCGCCTCGCCTACGGTCAGGGATCACGTTGCTACGCCGGGCAGGGGGCAAACTTTATTTCTTTCACGGTGAACAACCACTTCTTTACTGTCGATCAATTGTAGTTGGGCTCTCCTTGGCGCGTACCTTCACTATGTTTGCACGGGCGCTGGGTACTTTTGCACGTCGTGAAACGGGATGGTGGGGCTCTTCTCGTCTTTTAACTTCTCGGCTGGGGCACGGGAGCTGAGTCTCTTGGTCTCGTCTGCAATTCTGGGTGCGGACCTCTTTATTTTACTTGGTCAACGCAGTCTCGCCGATGCCTTAACAGGTTTATGTGGACTCCTCAAGTCCACTTACGTTTATTTAAGACGTGCTGGAGATGGGGACCTATAGCCTCCCCTATCAAGACTCTCACTCTCTCCTTTTTTTTAAAAAAAACTCTCTATTATATTATTTTTATCCCCCTTTCATACTGAAGACTCCACCTCCTCATAAACTTCCATCAGCCAATACGGCCACCGTCAACTTTTTATTTGCTGTACTCCCTCTCTCACCTTCTCATTGGCTTCTTAACTCAAAACGTTACGCCCTCACTTGCTTAACCTCGCGACCACCTGGTTTTCAAAATGACTCTTATACGAACCGTACTGCCATAAATCTAACAATAAAAGGCTTTTGTAACTATAACGTCATCGTTTGGTTCCGTCACCTTATCTGTGTCTCCATCTCAGACCTTCCCCTCTTCAAAAACTCATAAAACTGTCTTGCAACCGGCTACGTCCTAAATTACCCCACTCAACTCTATAATTATCTGTCGGCGTTAAATTTGATTCCGACCTTTATCGCAAACAAGACTCTCTCTCTCTCTTTTTTTAAAAAACTCTCTATTATCCACGGATCCCATTATTTATTGTTCCTTCATTCTGTATCTTCCCAGCTTTTTAGATAAATGAATACAAATGGTAATGAATGATATGTAGTAAAGCGCTTTTAAATAAAAAGCTGGCTTTATTACAATGATCTTCACATTTAATTTCTTCCGGTGTTAAAGAACTAACTGAATTCACTTCTTCCAGTTCCCAAAAATTTTTAAAGTTTTCTTCAATATATTCTGAAGGCTTCAAAAATCCACAGAATTGCGTGTTTACAGAACTAACTACTGTTCCACTAGCTACATAACCGAATACAGTTTCTTGCAATAAAATACCATGCGAAAGTAATCGAAATTGTCCTGACCTTAAAATTTCAAAAAAATACTCTGCTCCAATAAGCAAGTCAATTTTGGCTGGATTTGTGAATCCTTCATGTGCCAGTTCAATATGCGATGGTAAATTCAAGTCATTTATGTTTATTGGGATATTCGTAGTAATGTCTGTAATATTAGGTACAATTAAACATTCCATACTGGCAGAAAAATTCCTGTTCTTATTTGCAACTTCTATAACTACACTTTTATTTACAGTGGCCGATGTATTATTTAACGTTGATACGGGAGCATATATTCTTTCAGCTCTTAAACCCAATTTTTTCAAAAATCTATACGATAAAAATTGAGCACTTGATCCATTATCCAAAAGGCAAATGGCAGGAATAAATTCCCCTAACATATTTTTCACATAAACCCGTGCTGTTTGAAGAAGAATATTTTTCCTTTGAGAGATTAAACAGCTTGAAACTGCTTTAGCTTCGACTGCTAAATTATGTTGTGGTTTCTCATTTTCGTTTTGGATAAATAAATTTGATGACTCAATTGGCGTGTCAATTGACGCCGCCGACAGGGTGTCTACTCTTTCTCTATGAAGTAGTGTGTTGTGCTTAGCTTTGCATACATTGCACACGTACTTCGAATTGCAATTTACAACTTTATGTTGCGCACTGAAGTAATTAATACACAAATTATGTTTTTTTATAAATTCAAATCTTTGCAACGAATTTAGTTTTAAAAATGCAGAACACTTAAATATGTAATGATTAAGAGATTTACAGCAAGCACATACTTTATTGTATGATTTCACCATAAGTGATTTCGGTTTTTGGTATTTATCAAAAACTTTCAATTTTGAAGAGAGACTACGTGATAAATTATCCAACATTTGGCATCTTTTTTCCAAAAATACAATTAAATCATCCAACTTCGGAACTTCCCTGGAAGTTATATTTAGCTCGTATTGCTTTCTTGATTCTTTATCGAGTTTAGCCAAAATTATATTTAATAACACAACACCAGATAATTTATTTCTTTCAAGATCCATTGTATTTAGTGCTCTTAAATTTTTGTTAATTATATCTATCAAACTTCACAGTTCCTTAGAAGATTCATAAGTTATTTTATCAAATTCTAGTATTTGCTTAACATATACATCAACTAACACTCGTTCGTTCGAATATCTTTCATCTAAAGCTGCGAAAAGCGTTTTAAATGTATCATTAACAGTTTGCAAATTCTTGGCTTCGCCGACTAAAGCCGAATGTAAATACTGCAGTTTTTGAGTTTCGTCTAAATGGGAATTATTGGTAATAATATTATCAAATTGCAGCTTAAAACAACTATATTCTTCTATTTTTCCCGAAAATTTAGGAATTACAATTTCGGGAAGTCGAATATTAACGCTATTATTTACATCTTTATTACCATTTGAAATAAATGAACTATTTTGACAGGTAATCAAACTATTAATTTTTACCTCTAATGCTTCGATGCGAAATTCCATATCCAAAAATTCTTCTTCAATATCCGATATACCTTCTTCGGGATCAACTTTCTCGAAAAACTGTATTCGAATGTAATCCAAACTTGATTGATACTTCAATAAATTTTCTAATTTTATTTTTAACTCAGCAGCTAAAATATCCGATGGGGCTTTTACCTGCTTTTCTTTTAAGTATGTCTCTATTTTAGTAATCTGATCCTTCAATGTCGATTTTTGTTGATTTAGCACAATGAGTGCCATTTTTTCTCCGGCTACGTGGACCAACTATATGAGCCAAATGTCATACGTTGCACTGGTCCCAAATTTGTTGTATTCGAATGGACTGTAAACTAATAAATTATATCAAAACCATTGCCGACCATACGACACACGAATTAATAACAATTTTATTTACTTAAACTAATTATCTACAATACTAATGTATGAACAAAATCAATACATGAAACATCGACCATACGATGTGCGAGCGTAACAAACTTTTTTATACTACAAACGATTTCAAACAAATTCTAATATCTTTAAGTTTACGATGCCAACATAAGAAATAAAAACTATATATATATATATATATATATATATATATATATATATATATATACTAGCGGCCCGTCCCGACTTTGTCTGGGTTGAACAAAATATTATACCAATAAATTTCCAGTTGATAGCCAATAAATTGTAAATCTTTTTTTACCTTAAATGTCCAATAAAAAGCGTAGTTCCAAATGTAGTTTTCTTCAATAAACCCTTTAACGTTGCTAGTTTCAAAAATCCTTTTTGCATTTATCAATACCTCCTCTACTTGAATCTTAGAAATATTAAACCTTTTCCTTAAGGGGTGGGATAGCATATATCCGAAGCACATACTTTCGAAAAATACGGTGTGATGTCGGCAGAGATATAGTCTCGAATTCCACTTCGTTGTGACTTTCCTAACGTCTTTGCCCCCAAAGAACAATTGGGTGACATACTGGGAACGGAGGGTGAATCTTGCCGAAAAGGACTGAATAATAATCTTTTGTCGTTCTAGCTAGAGACTATTTCTTTTCAGGCGAGAGACATCAGAAGGGCGGTTCATCCATTTTCAGCCTTTTGAGAGATGAAAGAGGCACGGAGTGCCGATGAACTACTATTGAAATTCTTCTTTAATAGTAAGAAAGCAATAAGAAAGCAATTAACCACTCTTTCCCCTGACCCCCCCCACGCTGAATGTCCCCCACGTAAAATAGGGATAGGAAGTAGATAACATTTTCCCGTTGTAAAAAGCGATTTCGAAAAACAGAACCCGTAAGCTAAAGGGTGTTGCTATGGTTACTTGACTGCCGTTGACAAAGGAAAAGATGTAAGGTATTTTAATATACAAAAGTTGTACATTACCCTCCACATACAAAATCTGCTCTCTCTCTTTATATATTATTATAGAAGTATAGATACACATTGGTATCCCAAAATTAGAATAAGAGATGAAATAAAAATACAAAAATAAAAAAGGATTTTAAGTAAAGAATTTTTTTAATTATTTTAAGCACCTAAAATAATATTCAAATTAATATTACGTTATTTATTAATTAAAGTTAGTTTTTTAAAAGAAAGAGGTGTGCTTGAGACCGTAGTTTTATTCAAAAATAAAAAAAGGATTTTAAGCAAAGAATGTTTTTTTTAATTATTTTAAGCACCTAAAATAGTATTCAAATTAATATTACGTTAGTTATTAATTAAAGTTAATTTTTAAAAGAGAGAGGTGAAGAGATGAAATAAAAATACAAAAATAAAAAAAGGATTTTAAGGTAAGAATGTTTTTTAAATAATATCAATTTTTTTTAAATAATATTCCTAAAATAATATTCAAATTAATATTACGTTAGTAAATAATTAAAGTTAATTTTTTAAAAGAAAAAGGCTTGCCGGAGAACGGCTAGGTTCGAACCGCTAACGTCAGAACACGTAGAGTCCACAGCAATAGCACCACGCAAAGGATCGTTGAAGACTTCGGAACAAAAAGCGGTTGAGGACAGTAGCGGTAACAATGGAGATTGTTAGGATTAAGCCCTTAACTTTATTTCTACTGATCAGATATACATAATATATAGCCTATGTCCATCTGGAATAATGTACCTTTCAAACAGTGAACGAATTTTTCAAATAGGTGCAGTAGTTCTGGAGATTACCTTCCACGTACAAAATCACTCTCTCTTTATATATAAGTATATATATATATATATATATATATATATATATATATATATATATATATATATATATATATATATATATATATATATATATATATATATAATAACTCAGTTATTTCGGACAAGAAATGGCACCATCACTATAACTTCCCTCCTCAGAAAACTGAAATTTCAAAACTGTAGATAACTTTTGAGTTATTATAGTTTATTTCACAGAATCAAACCTTCAGATCGACGATATAACTGAAAAAACGTGTCCATGTTTGGGAAAAATACTAATGCATCAAACGTTGACTATTTTTAACTCACCTGATTTGAAAATCTATCCCTTTCGTGTAATTTTACGAATTCACTGCCTCCAAAGTGTTTTAATTGAAATCTCATTATCTAGCCTCATGCTATATCACCTGAGTTGTTCTGAAAAATCTCCACAGAATAAATCAAAACTGATCAATATCCTCAAAGTTCATATTTAACGATTAATAGTACACAAACATTCAATTAACTGCACAACTTTTCATCCAGAAACGATTCGGAATGCAATAGATTGTATTCCTCCTCGATATCTGATGAGTCACTGTTTTGATTGCAAATATGCCAGCTGTTTATACCCATAGGGAAAATTAATTAGTTTGCACCTATTCAGAGCGGATATGTATATGAAACATAATTCGCTGCATAATATATCTCGTATTAAGAATATTAATCTTCGAACATTTCGGATCTGTTAAAGAGGAATAGAAAAATCAATGTATTACTCTGCCATGGTTAACAACTCTCGCGTTCGTTCTTTGCCCAAGAATATAAATATAACATGCCTAATTATTTTGTGCAAAAAACTTAAACAAATATTAAACAGCGCGGCTCTTAATCCTGATATTGTAACAAAACAGGGGAATTAAACTCACAAGCAATTTACTGGAAAATCAAACGCGTACCATAGAACTTCCTATGGCATTAGTCTAATATAAACCTTTTTTCCCCTTAAATTGTGTTAATCTTCTTCCATTTAGTCTGCTTGCATAAAAGAAAAGAATATAACAAAGTCTCCTAAGGGCCTGTTCATATAGGAATCCGGTAGCAGAAGCGTAAAAGGAACGATGACGCTGAGACGGAAATAAACCAATCATAGGCGTCAAAAATTTCGTTGTTAATCGTTTGGAGGTTTGTAATTGGTTAAATATACTTCAATACTTTAACGCTTCCGCTACCAGAATCATATGTGAACAGGCCCTTAGTGTATAAAATTCTTTTTTTCATGTTCATACATATTTTTATTATTAAGGTATCCGAACGCCTTTAAAACGGCATTTTCGGCCAAAATATCAATTTTTTTAACAATAACTTTAACGCCTTGTTTGTTATCTTTCTAATTATGTTTGAATTTACAAATCTGGTAGATTTTAGTACGGAAATAGTTTTTTTTAAATTAAGAAATGTGTTATAAAGTTATTTTTAGCGTTCTCTCACAATTAATTTTTTTCCTCGTTTCTCTTTACGCAAAACTTACTATAAGAAAATGTTACGCTTAAAATGCCTTAAAATTTTGCATACTTTATTTGTAAATGTTTATAAAGGGAATACACTGCAGTCATAATTGCAGATTCATTAGTTTTTTGTTTACATAGGTATGAATTGCAAATGACAATGAATTTGAAGTGATTTTTCTGTACTTCAGTACTTTAACAGCTATAGACTCTGAGGTAAACAGAGTTATAATCCTGAGAGTTGCTCGGAGTGGTTGCCTGCTGTGGTCTAACCTCACCGGCGGGAATTAACCCTGTAGGGCCTGTTGATATGGCAGGTCCTACTTGGTGTTTCCTAAGAATTCCTTGGAGTATAATCCTAAGAATAGTCTATTCCCTAGAGAAAGTTATTGTGTGTTCATTCTCCAATTTATAAAATGGTAATATATATATATATATATATATATATATATATATATATATATATATATATATATATATATATATATATATATAGATATCATGTTTTGCGGAAATGTCAAATTTTTCCCAGTTTTTCCCGTTTTTGTCAATTAAATAATTATTTTGATCCAACTGCTAAATTTGTTACACATTTTTCTAAGTTTTAACTTACATATTACTATAAAAATAGATAAAAAGACAAAAAATACAAAAAATCACCTCCGGTGTACGGATACCTTAAATTTTAATTCGTTTGTAACTTGTATTTAATATTAGATACGTTTCGATAAGCACTATTATATATATATATATACAGTCGAACCTCCATATATCGAAGTAGCAAAGTGCCGGAAAAAAATTCGATATATAGAAATTTCGATATATAGAATTGATCTTAGTTTTATCATAATTCTCCTAAAACATTAAAATTAAAGCTAATTTTCGTATACGAAACTCCATTTCCAATTTATATGCGAATCACATTAAATGAAAGTTAATAACTAAAAAAATGATCTTAGTTTTATCATAATTCTCCTAAAACTCATACTGGAGTTTCGTATACGAACTTCCATTTCCAATTTATATGCGAATCACATTAAATGAAAGTTAATAACAAAAAAATGAACTAATATGAAAGATTTATTGAGTACTACATACCCTTTAAAAAACAATAATCTAGACAGTGGTTACAATGATCACAGTTACATTCTTTTTAAAAAAACTACGAATATCTTGCTGAACAGCCAGTTTTGCAGAAAATTCATCAAAGAAATGTTCGCATTTATTCAGTCCACTAAAAACTTCATCAGGGACATTTTCCGCGTATTGAAGTTCACGACGTATTGTTTCAAACGCCAAAAATTGGGAGATTTTATTCTAAACTAGAATGAAATCTCCCAATATGTCTTGAAAAAAAATTTCGATATATAGAGATTTTTTCGATATATAGAAACAGTTTTTCTATGTAATGAACATGGAGATTTGCTAAGAGTTCGATATATAGAAAATTTCGATATAGGAAAGTTCGATATATGGAGGTTCGACTGTATATATATATATATATATATATATATATACGTATGTATGTGTGCATATATATTGAAGTGCCAAAACTCATGGGGTAGCAGAATGCAAGTTTTCATGGTGCGTTAGCTTTGCGCAAAACGTATTAATACGCACAGCCTTATCAGTTGTAAGTTTTAATTTCTTGAGGGATTGTTAAACAGCTCCAGTGTCATCATGTCAAGCCGACGTGAACTATCAGATTTTAGATGTGGAACAATAGATGGAGCCAGACGGATGGACCATTCACTTTCCTAAGTTGTTCGGACATTCAACATTCCTCGATCCACAGTGTTACGTGTGAACCGAGAATACTTCATGGAAGGCATTGCCATCTACCGTGGAGAGCGCTGTTGTGTTAATAACGTTTTGTCCATAACATATTTCTCGATATATTAATGTATATCTTTTTGATTTTAAACTAACTAACCAATGGCGCAAAAGTCCATTGTGGACCAGGTCCTGTGAATGTATCTCCGCTTTCTTGAAAATGGGCTTGGGGTGCCATACAGTATAAGTCTCGAGCAGGAAGTCACCCTGCCGGGGGGACCCCCAGAGTTAGTTCCTAAGGATTCTTGGTCCTCATTTCATCGATCCACTCAAGGGATAAAAGGCTGAGTCGACCTTGCCCAGTCGCAGCGTCAAACCCTAGACCCATCGTTTTTATTTCAATAATCTCAAAATTTATAAATTTTTACTCACACAGACATACATACATATATATATATATATATATATATATATATATATATATATATATATATATACATATATATATATATATATATATATATATATATATATATGTATGTATGTATGTATACTTATTATTTTCATGTCTAATTCAAATTTCTTTAATGGTACTTATTGTTTAAACTGACTCTATAATTTGATTTAAATATAAATTGAAATTGGTCATTGAAAACGAAAATCTCCTTATGTAAAAATTGTAGAATATAGAGGCACTGAGGCTTATACATTGCGAAACGATCAAACATATTAACCAGGTTCCTATCATGCTCAATTAGTCCTTGATCGAAAGAACTTTTCAAATGAATTTGAAAGATGATAACTGCTCTAATACTTTGATAAGTTTTTTCATGTTTCACTGTTCACCAAACTTATAAATCTGGGTTAAAATTGCGCTTTTCGGAATATACACGCAAACTTACAGGGATCTATTCGCATTGTTTATACATATCAAGAACAGTAACGTTATTATTAAATAATAAAAGATAATTGCTTTCTACACGAATTAAAAATAAATGCATATTCATCGTTATGCCGCTTAAAATTCAACAATAAAGAGAAACTTTTCAAAAGTTTGTTAATTATTCTCCCTCAAAATTTCCAGACCTACTATACAACCGATAATTTACTACTCGAACAGTTTATGAATGTATATCGGAAATCAAAACGTTACTTCAAAGTTCATATTTCACGATTAATGACTCCGCAGACAAATATTCCACAAGATACACAATTCCGTTTCCAGGAACGATTCAGTTGCAATGGACTGAATGCTTTCTCTACATCGCATGTCATTGTTATTGCCACAGCAGCCGTTTCCACTCATATCGAGTATTAATTGATTTGATTGTTTACAGAGCGGAAAGAAATGGATTGCACTCGTGAAATTATCTGAATGTATCGGGATTGAATGATTTCTATCTAATGAGATTTCATTATTGAATAACGTATATTGTTCTGCTAATTATTCACTACATATGAGGGGAAATTTTACGATCGCAACTCAAAATTGGAAAACTTTTCTTATAGGTAAACGGTATGAGTTCAGAAAATATTGAATCAATCTGGATATTCGGGTATAAGAAATCGTAATGCAACAGTTTTATTGTAATGTTGCTATCTTAGACAGACTTAGGCAGACTTTAGATAGATCTAGTCGTATGATACAGGATTTCAAGCCCCAGAATGGCATACTTACCCATTAAGCCTTTTTTTTTGCTCGTAAGAATAGCAATTAAAGCACTTATCCGCTTTGATTTTGGAAAAATTCTTCATCTCGTAATCAGATTTTAAATATGTTTTAACATGGAATTCGGCTAGTAAATGCTTCAGGTACACGCAAAAGAGATATAGTCCAAATGGATAATCTGAAGTAAAATATTAAATATTGATTCTTTCGTGCGGGCCGCCATTACAAAGAGACTTGCTCAGTGTTTCTACTCATATCGCTGAATAACCTTTTTGTTTTGGAGATGATCCCTAAGTTTATTGGTCCATAAATTTGGAACATGGAAAATTTTGATGTTCTGAAAATTCCTCTTCCTTTAAAGCAGATTTACATGGTTCATTTCCATCACTTATAATTCCTACCAGCTAGTATCAGCTACCGATACATCTGAGCGCGACCCAGAATTCAAAAGCAGATAGTTGTTGTGACAACACGAAAAGTGTATAACATTCAAAATTTTATTGACTCGTTCTTTTTATCAGTTTCAAGTAAATAAAACTAAAGAGAGTTATGAAACCTAAATGGACCTCTGGATTAAGTTAGTAAAAAAATATTTCATAGAAGGCATAGCTTCCTTTTGCATATTTTCCTGCTCTTTACTGACGTGTTGACTGCAATGATATATCTGGGGGAAGTTCAATCAGACTACGTGAGTTGCGAATAATTAAAAAGTCAAATTAATTGACTTTATTATATATATATATATATATGCACAGTGGTACCTCGACTTACGAATTTAATTTGCTCCATGACGTTGCTCGTAACTCGAAATACTCGTATCTCCAATCAATTTTCCCCATTGAAATGAATAGAAATGCCATTAATTCGTTCCGGGCTCCTCCAAAACACCGCAATTTTTTGTTAAATGTTTTTAAATAAGAAAAATGTGCTTATAAACGACGAACATTGTATAAACACGCAATACAATAGAATGTATTGCAATAAATTTGTTTTATTAAGTGTAATGTACAACATTTACCTTGGAGATCAGACTTGAAGATGCTGATGGAAGAGGAGGAGAAAGGCTGAACTGAAAAATTAAATCTTATTCGTTAATTTTTGACCTTTTCACCCCGCTTTCCTCACTTTCGCCTTTATTATCAGCAACTATCTGAAAGTGAACAAGTGAGACACGGAAGCTGGGCGTTGTTGCATCGTTCACTGTGGCTGTAATGTCCAGATTCTTCTTTCTGAGAATCCGAAGAACGTTTTCTCAGAATCTGTAGAAGGGGGAGAGCTTGCGATCCTACGACCAAGATCATACCATCCTCTAGACCCCATGGGGAGTTCCAGTGTGGGGGAGGGAATTGAAGCTATCTCTCTGCGAGAGAGGTAAGGCTCTGTTCGGTTTCAGAAGGCGACTCAAGTTTGGACAGAGCAAGAGGCCCCGGGTGGTAATTGTTGAGTGTTTATCTCTCGGTTTAAGACTGGATAGTAGTCTCAGAATAATATGTATACAATTGTATAATAATTGTACATAAATGTTGTAAATATTATATGCTTCTTGCGGTCTCATTTGATGAGCACGTAACATGGCATTCGCTGCTCAAACTAGCGGTGGGATATCTGAAGCTTGCTCGTAACCCGAATTTTAGCTCGCAACTCGAAGCAAAAAATATACTGAGAGAATGCTCGTATCTTGAAAAACTCGTAAGCCGAGACACTCGTAAGTAGAGGTACCACTGTATATATATATATATATATATATATATATATATATATATATATATATATATATATATATATATATATATATATATATATACATAAAATGTATGTAAGTCAAATAAATGTGTATATATATATATATATATATGTGTGTGTGTGTGTGTAACATACTGGACAACCCAAGGAGAGAATGGGCGTCCAGTACATCACAGGGGCTGATGGTGTAGTCGTGGCATAAATAATGATCGACGCAGCAAATTACATTACTTTTATTTTGTCGGAGAATACGTCTTCCCAAGGCAGTTACATTATCCGAAAAGCGCACAGGTTTGTTGTTCAGGCGGCTTATATAAACTTTGTCATGTGATAATGATAGTGATTAGGGATTTGCTGTTGTCGATAAGTCACATGTGGTTTTATGTAATCTGCGCAGAGCCTATATGAAATCTTGGGTGACGCCACGAGGTTTGAAAAAGAAAGCCATTTAATATTTTCTCTCGAGGTTATTAGAACTTAGAATCAAAAGCGAAATTTAGTTCGTACGCCCAAGGGAATTTAGAATAATGTTAGATTTTAAAATAGTATGGGGTTTTTAATGTTATAGAATATCCCCCCCGTCCGAGAAGAGGCTGACCATCAATGCCTGCATTGGAGGACAGACTCACCCGGCCCTGTGAGGAAAATGGGCGTCGACCACAAATTTGGAAAAGTTTGAAAAGGAACATATGTTTTAAGTTAATTTAGTATGATGATCACATGACAAGACATTGCACATTTCAATATTGAATACACAAAAATACACTAATGATTTACTAATTTATGAATACAATAAAAGCAAAAAAAATTATAGTAATTAATGATCAACTATAGAAAATTGTAAATTATGTAAATTTCTTCTCATATTGTTGCTTTGAAAAAAAATTAAATTTAAAAATGTATTTATCATCAACTGAAGACAATGTTGAGCAGGGCGGCGCCTCCCCACACAACACAATCTCAGAAAAAAAATCAAATAATATAACCAAAAATTTGTAAACTACCAAAAATTTTCACTGGAAACAGACATTTAATACAATATCTACCATCATCTCGATTTGAATAATACAAAATAACAAAACATAGTAATAAAAATATTAAAACAAACAAAAATTAAGTAACTGAAGTTGACTTTAATAACAAGTTGAAAAATTCAAAAATTCTTCCTCAACGTTCACTACTATGGAGTGAGTCCAAAAAAAAAAATTTATTTATTTATCTTGTAATGAATTATCTGTGCAACATTTTTAGTCCTTTCACAGTCATTAGTATGTTGAGGAAAATACACCAATTAAAAAATCACAGTCTTTGTGTTGCTGTTTCTTATTTCTGCTTCACCAACGTAGAATACATAAAACATAACATTATTTTGGCTTGTTTACATATCAAGAAAAATAGTTCTTTAGTTATATAATAAAAATCACAGTTTATAATAAAAATCACATTTTCAATAAAAATCACAAGTTTTAATAAAATCACACTTCTAATATATAGATTGTATATAAAAATTACAGAACATTTATTATACTATAAGAAAAAAACTCAATCATTTCAACATGTTCAATATCAAATCCTTATTCATTATGTCTAGTTTCATATGTTTATTTATCTCATTATTTTTTCTTAATATCCATTATCTCCTTTGTTTCAATATTACTTATTATCAAAAAAAATCTCTTTTCAATATCCTTTTTATTTCTTATTATTCTCATTTCATCATTTCCTATATTCATTTTATTTCGACAATATTTATTCATTCCAAAATTCTATTCAATATTCGTTAGTTATACTTATTCATATTTATTCTAACTTTATTTATTTATTCTCAATACTTTTCACTTTATTTTCAAATTATTTATTTACTATTCATTTGTGTACACTTATTTTAATTCTACGTGGATATCCAATCTTTTGTGTTGAAGGTACTTTGTTGTATGTGTGTTCCCCAACTCTTAGTCTCAAATTCTTTAATTCTACCTCTAAGCAGTGAGGGGTTGTGTTTATGTTTGTGTAACAAGTGGGTTTTCTTTTCTCCCTATTGTTCTCTGACTAATAAGGAGGAAGAGTCTTTTTAGCCGTACAGTGGACTAACCGTGAATCTCCGACAGAATATGACTGCATTGAAAAACAGCATCTTGCATAGTACAAAGATGGAGAAAAAGGAAAAGGTGCAGTTGTCATACCTGTGGGAGTATAATATATAGAAATGGGAGGACAAAAGGAGTGGCCATCCCAGCCCTGTTTTAGTCATTACTCAAGCATATGGTTTTCAGCACTTTAAGTGACTGAGTTGATGAATTAAAAACAAACAGCAAAAAAAATTAAATAAGATCTTAAACAGTTGGGACGACATCCAACGCGCTTGTAGAGTGGGTTATAGGAAAGTGTATTCAAGAAATAGAAAATTTACTGAAAGGTTAAAGAAGTAGAGTTGTCATAGTCGGTGTTTAAATTGAGATCCAAAAAAAAATTCACATATAATAGTATTCTTAAGAAGGAAGTTTAAGTTAGACAGTTTTTTTTTATTATTATCTTTAGTAGGACAACACATAATTAATTATATCAATTTTTAAAAAATATAATGATGTTAAGCATCACATAGAAAAGAAAGAAAAAAAAATGGATCTAATGTTTGTCATTATTCGTGGTGTAGTTTTAAGTTCTCTGGTGCATTATAATATATTAATCTGCAAGCATGGATAATTTCAGAATCTCGTTTAGTGTGAAAATTTGGTTTATCAATTTCATATTCAATAGAACGAAAAATACACAACATATGAAAGTATTAAACACACAATAATAAAATACTCCTAATACCAATAATAACAATAATAATACCTTAATATTCTCTATCAATTGCCATAGTTTAATGTTAATGTTCAAATTTCAAACTATTATTCTATCAATTGACACACATAATCAAAATTCTTTTACCAATACCCATCTCAGTTTTATTAAGTTAATCATGAAATCGATAAGCCAAAAACAATTTTTCTTTTCTTATATCACATTTTGATATGAATCCTCGCTGTAAAATTCCCAAATATTCATCATTTGTATTTAATATCTTAAAACATATCTCTTATTATAATATTCTCTTTTCTATTTATTTATTATTCTTCATTATTTCTATTTCGAGAATTTTCTAGGGTGGATGAACCAAATATAACATACAATGGTTTTTTTCAATTATCCAATTGTGGTTTTTTGGCACCCTAAGTCATGTTATAAAGACGTTCCGTTTATACGAAAACCGTAAAACGCCTTTTAACTGTCGACTAAAACCTCCGGAAATCTCCTTTACTTAAATTCGTAGAACAATTTACGAGGTTTCAACATCAAATGTAATATGTCAAAGTACTTAAATTATAAAATTTTCTTGATGTCTGAAAATTACTATGTTATCCCTGCAGATATTTTCCAAAATCAAAACCACAAACATCTGATGTTTAGATTTAGAAAAGCTCAATTTGAAAACCGTAAAATTTATAGGTTAAATGAATCAAAACAAGTTTGGCTCTTTTCATGATCGTGTTTACAAAACTAATGCTGAGCATTCAAATTTATTGCGGAGGCGACTTCAAAATGTAATACAACGGAAATGATTTACGTTAAAACGGAACTCGAAAACGGAAATGATTTACGTTATTATTATTTTTTTTCTTTTTCTCCGCGACGAGTCAGAACTGCGTGCAAAATTAGATGCTCATATCATTACTTTACTCATTTAATATTTCAGTTTAACGTAACCAAGGATCATTAATTATCTTAAAACACTAAAATATTCATTATCAGAAAAAGAACATGGAAATATTATAAAATCACACTAAAAACACACACTTATAATAAATTTATCACATATAAGTCTCAAAAATTTCTTTAAATTCAAATATCTTATATGAAAAAATATACTCTTAAAATTCTATCAAAATGCAAATCAAAATGAAACATTTTAAAATCAAAAACAAAATACACGTTTTAAACCAATGATTTTTACTTTCGTTTTACTTTTTATCGATTTATTTTTTATCATAGGTATTTAATTAAATCAATAATTTGAAAATACTTTCACCGAAACACATTTATAATAAATTTTTATCAGTATCTATTAATATTAAAATTTTTCACCCTTAACAATAATTCGTAAATTTTAGCTTACCAATTGAAGTGGTTATTCACACTCTTTACCATTATGCTTATTAATTTTCACCATTACATATCTTCATAATTTTAACATTTGCAGCTCGGTTCTGAATTTATCTTGGTGAAGTTCTTGGCTTAGTTAGTCCCAGTACACAGTACCCCAATTGGAACACTATGAAAGAGCACTTTAAAGAATTTTTTTTTCTTTTTCGGAAGTTGTAGAACCTTTCCTTTTGGTAACATTTTAAGAAGGCACTATTGCGTTGAACTGCTGGAACAAAGTTGTATCGCGAACACATTTTTCTGTTATGCACACAATTTCGATGACCTAACACTTTCACTGATGATTTTTAAATGGTGGGGATTACGCACTTTTTACATGATGACACTCGCGAAGAATTTAAATGGTGATCACACGGAGCAATGGGGAACACAATCACTACGAAGATTCACCTGAACGCGCACAATCTTCGATGGCACACACATACTACGACGGAATGACGGGGAAAGAGGAGACTCGACCTTGACACATAAAGCCCACAGCGTGAGATAACTTTTCTCCTGACCGAAGACCGCAAACAGCAACCGTAAAACTTATGGGCTGGAACTCCACTGTGAGATTTTCCCGTGCAGCAAAACTTGCATCTCTGTTACAAATCTGTACATCCTTGACGACTCAATGTAACATACTGGACAACCCAAGGAGAGAATGGGCGTCCAGCACATCACAGGGGCTGATGGTGTAGTCGTGGCTTGAAGAATAGACAACTCTGCAAGTTACGGCATCACAAAACTTTATTAAAAGGAGAGTAAGTCTTCCCAAGGCAGTTACATTATCCGAAAAGCGCACAGGTTTGTTGTTCAGGCGGCTTATATAAACTTTGTCATGTGATCATGATAATGATTAGGGATTTGCTGTTGTCGATAAGTCATATGTGGTTTTATGTAATCTGCGCAGAGCCTATATTAAATCTTGGGTGACGCCACGCAGGTTTGAAAAAGGAAGCCATTTAATATTTTCTCTCGAGGTTATTAGAACTTAGAATCAAAAGCGAAATTTAGTTCATACGCCCAAGGGAATTTAGAATAATGTTAGATTTTAAAATGGTATGGGGTTTTTAATGTTATATATATATATATATATATATATATATATATATATATATATATACATATATATGTGTGTATATATATATATATAATAATAATCACAATCGAATGACTTGCTGCGTACAACTTGGGGAGAGCTAGTCGGGCGAAGTGTTCATCCAGGAAAGCACTGAATAAATTTATTGGAGAAACACACGCGGAGTCATAGAAGAGAAACACAGATTTCAGACGATATCCAGGAAACCCTTTTTATTTAATTATCAAGTAATAAGAAGACTGCAGTGGCCACTGGACTTGCCCTGCGTCCATGCAACAGGACGGGGCGCGGAGTGCTGTTTCCATGATAAAGTTAAGAGAAGAACGTTGAAACCACCGGACTTCTGGTGTCCGTGGACAGCAGATCCGACAACAACGACAGTTAGGAGCGACGAGGGAGGTTTTTAATTCAAGCAAATATTAAATGAGTGTTTTGCGATATTGACACTAGAGGGCCTAAACTACTTAATTTTTAATTGGGCGAATATAGTCTGGTGGAGTTAACGTGTCCACTTCGGTTTTCCCGGGGATTACTTTATTGCTAGATCACGCGCTTGTTAGATCTGCAATCTATTGATCTGGGCGGTCTCATAAACTCTAAGATAAGTGGCCATAAAGTTCTTGTAATGTGCGGTTTCAACATTATAGAGAGCATAAATACAGAGTGGTTCGAGGGCTCTCAAGAATTTTGACATTATTCTGACGTTTGGAATCCCATAAACTTCGAACACTCGGACCAGAGATATATGGGGATGTTATTGAGTTCAGATAATTCACATGTCTGCTTAATGATCTGCAGGGCTAATATAAATTACAACTTACTTTACTTTTAGGTGGCAATTTGGAAAAGGGGTCGTGGTTTATTAAAAAGAGAATATGCTTTAAAGTTATTTCGGAAGACGCGTTTTCTTGTTACATATATATATATATATATATATATATATATATATATATATATATATAGGAACTATTACAACGCAGCGCTGAGTAAACAAGGCGACGACAGTGCCATCCCACGGAGAGAGGTGTTACTTGGGAGTTGACCCCTGGATGCCGACGCTGACGGTCGTGCGAGAAAAGGGCAGACGGCCCTGTACTGTAACTGAAGTTTGGGCAAGACGGCCCCTAGAACTGTATTTGTAATTTGCCAGCGACAGTTGTAAAGAAGTTAACTTAATGCTCAACTCAACTCAAATCCTTTTGTACATAGCTTATTTTATATATCTAATCAAGCTTAAATATAGAATAGTTAAAATTACATGTAGTAGTGTGAAGTTATTGATTGCTTAAGAATTCGCTTCCCACAAATGGGAGCCTGGCAGGGATAGGTTAATTTTAAAACACATAAGTGAATATTAGTGATATTAGTGACTTTAGGATTAAATTAAAAACTGTGACTGTGATAGTGATTAGTGAAAGACTGTGAATATTAGTGCCTTGGATAACTTAGTGACTTTCCAACCTGAAAAGAAAGACATCTATTGAACCCGAGAGACCAAAACGGTAAGCGAGTTCTTATTCTTATTATATTGCATGATGGAAGCATTAGAAAAAAATTTGAAAAAGCGCACTACGCTGAGAACGGCAACGACAAAAATAATTAAAAGATTGGAAGCAGTTATGCATGAAACTCAGCCAGATGTAGATTTAATAGACGAATTACTTATTCTCTTAACCGATAAGGAAGAAAACTTAAAATTAATAGATAGTAAGATTGAGAATGATATTACAGACGAAAAACAGCTTGAAAAAGAAACAATTTCAGCAGAGAATTATCACGAAGACGTAATAATAGCTAAAGTCCGTGCTAAAAAAATTATTAAGAAATTAGAAACGGAAAGTAAGAATCAAAATAAATCGACGGAGTTAAGTTCAGAAGATTCGTTTTCTAGAATCGCCACACCAGTGAAATTTCCGCGTTTAGTTATTGAAGCATTTAATGGCGAAATAAGTAAATGGCCAAATTTTTGGGCCCAATTCAAAAATGCAATTCACGATAGCGAAGTATTAACAGAAGTGGGAAAATTTAACTATCTGATCACATATTTATCAGGTGACGCGAAAACAGCTATTTCTGGTTTGTCACTCGTAGCTGAAAATTATAAAAAAGCTATCTCAATTTTAGATTCTAGATTTGGAAAAGTAGAGTTAATCGTGGACTTTCACATGTCAAAATTATTAAACCTGACGCCGTGTAGAAATTCAAGAGATGTAGCAACACTACGCAAAGTTTATGATACAGTTTCCGTTGAAGTAAATGCGCTACAAAGTCTTGGTATTGAACCGAACACCTACGGAGCGTTACTATTCCCTATTTTGATCAAAACCATTCCGCACGATATAGCTCTAGAATTTAATAGATCCACCGAATCAGAAAAAAATAAAATTACGGATTTGCTACAATTTTTGAAAAAAGAAGTAGAGTTGCGAGAACGGATATTAATTTTAACACAAACGCCGGACAGTGAGAATCAGAATCATTTTAAAAACATAAGTATGAAACGACACAATTTTGAGAAACAGACTAAAGATTCGTACAGATGGAATGAAAACAGAAGTAAAGAATCTAAACCAAAATTTAATTACAGGGACCAGTATCGGAACAAACACTCGAACATAGTCTGTTATTCTTGTAATGAAATTGGCCATAAATCTCATGAATGCCAGAACAAAGCTCGAGGATTGCGTTGCTTTAAATGTTCGAATTTTAATCATAAAACTGTTGATTGTACTAAAGATGTGTTTAAAATTAAATCTTATGCTAATGATGATAAAATTAAAAAGAAAATTACTATTATGGGTTATGAAACTAATGGATTGTTTGACAGCGGTAGTGAAATTACAATGATCAAAGAATCCATTTATGAAAAGCTTAGGTAAACCAGAACTAAAGAACGATCATATTATTTTAAACGGTATCGGTAATGGTGAAGTGAGTCCTTTAGGCTACTTTAATGCGGAAATAAAAATAGACAACTTTGTTATAACTGGTGATGTATACGTTTTGAAAGAATAGTGCGAAGACGCTATTATCGGTATGAATGTCATGAAACAGTTAAATATCATATTAGATGAAAACGGAATGAGAGTTACCGGGGAGCGAAAAAATTATCATGTAGGAATCGTTCGAATATGCCGGAAACGTGTCAAGGACACAGAGGCAGAAGATTCGCCACTCCATAATATAGACAAAACATCGAGCGAATTCGAAAGACTGTTTACAATACGAGACGCCGTAAGCGAGAACGAAATTGACATCTGCCATAATTTAGACTCGAGATTGAAAACGGAAGTTGTAAACCTCATTGCGAATTACAAACCAAACAAAACTAAAAACACGGGGTTAAAAATGAACATTGTTTTGAAAGACGAATTTCCTGTGAAACAGCGTTGTCGGAGATTTCCCTTTGCAGAGCAAAAAATAATCGAAGAGCAAATAAAAATTTGGTTGCGTGATAATATAATTACAGAATCGTGTTCAGATTACGCTGCACCCGTAGTGTTGTGTAAGAAAAAATCAGGCGAGTACCGTTTATGTATTGACTACAGGCAGTTAAATAAAAAGATCGTTAAAGACAATTTCCCTTTACCCCTTATAGAAGACGCGTTAGACAGATTAAAACAATCGAAGATTTTCACGATGCTTGATCTAAAGAACGGATTTTTCCATGTTGATATTGCAGAGAAGAGCCGCAAATATACAGCATTTGTCACTCACGAAGGACAATATGAGTTTTTAAAAGTTCCTTTCGGACTGTCCACTAGTCCCAGTGTGATTCATCGATACATTTATACAATATTTAGAGATATGTTAAAAGACAACACCATTATTATTTATATGGATGATTTGATAATTCCATCGAACAATGAGAAAGAAGGTTTACTTAAATTAAAACGTGTGATGGAAGAAGCGTCCGAGTACGGATTAGAGATAAATTTTAAAAAATGCCAATTCTTGAAGCAAAACATCGAATTTTTAGGTTATGTAATAGAGAACGGAACAATTCAGCCTTCCCGAAGCAAAACGTGAGGTGTTAAAAAATTCCCAGTACCCAAAACGACGAAACATGTAGATTACGGTGGAACGAAAAAAACTTTTTTTTAAATTTCAATATGCTCTAGTTTTCAAAAGTTGACTTTTAACAAAATAAAGACGGAAATTAAATATTAGCGTAATTGGTGCATGTTTTCAGTTAGCGCAAGAAGGGCAAACTTTTGGTTTTTATTAAATTTTTGACAAATTTCGCAATTATTTTGAAATTGAATAAACTTGTAGTACAAAAAAGTAGCAAAACATGTAATTTAAACATTCTTTTTAGTCAGGAGACCTGCTAAACTGATTATATAATATGTTTTACTTCATAAAATTGGTACACATAAAGGCACTTAAGGACGAGGCACTTAAAAGACACTCGGACATCACGGTGGAACGAAAATTTTTTTTTTGGAATTTCAATATGCTCTAGTTTTCAAAAGTTGTCTTTTAAAATTAAAATTAAGAATATAAAATGTTTTTGCTCTACTAAAATATTTTCAAGTGCCGCAAAGGGCTTCAAAATGGATATTTTTATGAAAAAGTGATTATATTTGTATTTTTTGTTAATTTCTTTTACAGTATATTAAAATAATGTATATTTCCAGTAAATAAAATATTCAAAATATGATATTTTGACAGAAAACTCGCATATTCTAAGTATTTCTAATTTTTAGATGCCACAACAGAACAACTGATTTTGTGGAATTTCGCGATTTTCATCATATTAATTTTACAGTAGCATATTCTTATAATACACATTGGAATGAAAGAAAAAAAAATTAATTGACCGAGCTTAGTTAAAATAAGCAAATCACACTTATTTAGAAAAATATTAATGTAATGTCTATAAAGTCAAAACGTTACTTTGAAAAAAATATTCATGCTTTTCAAAAGTCCATAGTAATCACACATGGTTTCCATTACTTATTTCACTGACACATTGAATTGTTTTATTGTTTCAAATTTTGGCATTTTCTTTTGAGAATGTATTTATGTTTTTATCAATGCATATCTTGCAGAAGTACCACGAACGGACAAGGATGACCTGGTAACTAATTTAACAATCCTTTCTACTACTTGTGTGTGACATGGAATGTTGTTGAAGTCAATAATTTGTTTCTCGTGGTCAAATTCTTTTGCTTCCTTTATAAACTGTTTTAGTTTGTCATCAGAAACTTGCCTCGTCATAGGAGGTTCTGCTACTTTAATATCATTCCATTCAATCATATCAATATAATCTTTGGCATCAAAGTTTATACGTGGAACTAAATTCTTTCTGATGGCTCCTTCATTTTCCGCCCTTCCTTTTAGAATCCGGCGTAATCCAAGCTCTCTTACTTGACTGCGATTGTCTAATATCATACAAAGGAGGAGATTTTCAGAAGCGGCAAAGTATGCATTTATTTGAATGACAGGGTCAATTACATTTCTAAGTGTCTGATTGAGGTAACGTGAATAGCTTACAAGTTTCCACAAGTGCTTCGATCCACGGATACAAGATGGTTTCAGCTTTATGTTAAACCAAATTGGTGCATAAACTTTCAAAATGTAATCAGTATTCGGAGATTTTTTTGCAGGAAATTCTTTTCCCACATACAAGCGAAGTATTCGGTTTGCTAATGTAAGCCATCGTGAATAACAAAATTTTCCTGGTTTTCTCAAGGACAAATCAGAAGAGCACTTTCCAACAGAGATGGCATTATGCATTTCTAACAAATATTTCGGGTCCACACTTAAATCATCCTTAATTTCTAGTAATGGAATGTTATTTTCAATAAGTGAAAATTCAATCACTGGAAGTTCATAACAGTTTTCTAGTTGTTTACCTATTTCTCCTCCAAATTCATTTGGACCTTTAGTTTTTCCATCTAGGAAACAAAATAGGTGACGTAGGGACAGTTCATTTAAATTATTGACTTCAACAACATTCCATGTCACACACAAGTAGTAGAAAGGATTGTTAAATTAGATATCGGGTCATCCTTGTCCGTTCGTGGTACTTCTGCAAGAGATGCATTGATAAAAACAAAAATATATTCTCAAAAGATAATGCCAAAATTTGAAACAATAAAACAATTCAATGTGTCAGTGAAATAAGTAATGGAAACCATGTGTGATTACTATGGACTTTTGAAAAGCATGAATATTTTTTTCAAAGTAACGTTTTGCCTTTATAGACATTACATTAATATTTTTCTAAATAAGTGTGATTTGCTTATTTTAACTAAGCTTGGTAAATTAAAAATTGTTTTTCTTTCATTCCAATGTGTATTATAAGAATATTCTACTGTAAAATTAATATGATGAAAATCGTGAAATTCCACAAAATCAGTTGTTCTGTTATGGCATCTAAAAATTAGAAATGCTTAGAATATGCGAGTTTTCTGTCAAAATATCATATTTTGAATATTTTATTTACAGGAAATATACATTATTTTAATATACTATAAAATAAATTAACAAAAAATACAAATATAATCACTTTTTCATAAAAATATCAATTTTGAAGCCCTTTGCGGCACTTAAAAATATTTTAGTAGAGCAAAAAGATTTTATATTCTTATTTTTAATTTTAAAAGACAACTTTTGAAAACTAGAGCATATTGAAATTCCAAAAAAGAATTTTCGTTTCACCGTGATGTCCGAGTGTCTTTTAAGTGCTTCGTCCTTAAGTGCCTTTATGTGTACTATTTTTATAAAGTAAAACATATTATATAATCAGTTTAGCAGGTCTCCTGACTAAAAAGAATGTTTAAATTACATATTTTGCTACTTTTTTGTACTACAAGTTTATTCAATTTCAAAATAATTGCGAAATTTGTCAAAAATTTAATAAAAACCAAAAGTTTGCCCTTCTTGCGCTAACTGAAAACATGCACCAATTATGCTAATATTTTATTTCCGTCTTTATTTTGTTAAAAGGCAACTTTTGAAAACTAGAGCATATTGAAATTCAAAAAAAAGTTTTTTTCGTTCCACCCTAATGTGGATGCGTTGAGCCAAAACACCGTCTTAGTGACAACACGTTCGCACGCAGAGTTAACTACTAAAATTGCAAGAGCACAAGATGACGACGAGTGGGTTAAGACTATCAAAGAATTAGTGAAATTGGGTAAAAACAATGATTATTCAATTGAAAAAGATGTTCTATATAAGTGCGAAAATGGAAAAGATCTTTTAGTTGTTCCGGAAGACTTGCAAAAAGAAATCATACGTGAAGTTCATAACAAAGGTCACTTTGGAGTAGCAAAGATAGAAGAAATTTTGAGACAAGACTTCTACATGCCAAAAGTGAAAACGAAAATCGAAAGTGTCATTGCGAATTGTATTGAGTGCATACTGTGTAATAGAAAAAGTGGAAAAAGTGAAGGATTTTTGAATCCGATTCCCAAAGAGAACTTACCATTAAGCACGTACCACATAGATTTTATTGGACCAATGCCCTCATCGAATAAAAAGTACCAGCACATTTTTACCGTGGTAGATGCATTTACAAAGTATGTTTGGCTCTACCCCACAAAATCAACGTCAGCTAAAGACGCCATCGACAAACTGAGGTTACAACAAACAACATTTGGAAACCCGTCAAGGATTATTTCAGATAAAGGTGGTGCATTTTTGTCCAACGAATTTCAGGAATTTTGTAAAGAAGAAGATATAGACCACGTCAAAATAACAGCCGGAATTCCAAGAGGAAGCGGACAGGTGGAGAGGATGCACAGAACCCTCATCCCGATTTTGTCGAAACTATCCATCGATGATGCAACCAAGTGGTATAAGCATGTACCACTGCCGTTCAAAAAATTATTAACAGTACCATTTCAAGATCAACAAAATTTACACCGTTTGAGCTTCTTACTGGAGTTAAATTAAAAAGTAAAGAAGATTTAAAGATAAAGGAAATCCTAGAAGAAGAATATATCAAAGCAAGTATGGAAGACCGAGAAAACATGAGAGAAATAACAAAACAGAATATATTGAAAATACAAGAAGAAAATAAGAAAACTTTTAATCGAAAAAGGAAGAACGCAAGACAATACAAAATTGGAGAACTCGTTGCGATTGAAAAATCCCAATTTGGAACTGGAACTAAACAGAAACCTAAATTTTTCGGACCCTACACGATTACGAAAATAAAGTCCAACGACAGATTTGATGTCCAGAAGTTACGCAACCACGATGGACCGAATGTCACAACAACTGCCGCAGATCACATGAAACCATGGGCAGCTGAACAAAATTAAGTGTCACAAAAATTAAAAGTCCTAGATACTGTTTTTTTTCTTTTCTCTTTTTTTTTTAGATTTCTGTACAGAGTGAGCAGTTTTGGAGGGCCAAAACATCAAGATGCCCGAGCGTTATAGGAACTATTACAACGCAGCGCTGAGTAAACGAGGCGACGACAGTGCCATCCCACGGAGAGAGGTGTTACTTGGGAGTTGACCCCTGGATGCCGACGCTGACGGTCGTGCGAGAAAAGGGCAGACGGCCCTGTACTGTAACTGAAGTTTGGTCAAGACGGCCCCTAGAACTGTATTTGTAATTTGCCAGCGACAGTTGTAAAGAAGGAAGTTAAAAAGTTTTAACTTAAGAAAAAAAGTTTTAACTTAAAAAGTTTTAACTTTTTTGTTTTTAAGGAAGTTAACTTAATGCTCAACTCAACTCAAATCATTTTGTACATAGCTTATTTTATATATCTAATCAAGCTTAAATATAGAATAGTTAAAATTACATGTAGTAGTGTGAAGTTACTGATTACTTAAGAATTCGCTTCCCACATATATATATATATATATATATATATATATATATATATATATATTAATATTGTTTCTCTTTTTGTCCGGCCTCGCGTTTTCGCGCCGCCTCCACTAACTATGAGTTGCTGGGCCTGTTCTCTTAGACCCTGGAGCATTCTTTTTTTGGAAACTTCTTCCAAATTGCATCTCATTCTAAATTCTCCCTTTCTACAGCCATCCGAAAAGGCTCCTCGCCAGTCGATCTGAGCACCTCACGCTCACGCTCCATTCTGGCAACTCCTACGGGCCTGGGGTGGGGCACACAGGTTGTCGGAAGGGCGAGTGCGGGGGGGGGGGGATCGTCTGCTGCGGTCTGCCTCTACCGGTGGAGGTACAACCAGTGGTGAGGTTCAAATAAATCAACAACAGGTTCTATGTCCTAATGACCATTTTATGTATACCAAAAGATATACCGAAAGGTACTTTAATAATTCATCCATTAATTACTCCAATAAAAACATTAAAAGAGGCAAACATCTAGATTATGTTTTAAGTAAGAGTTTTAAATTAGTAAATGCCTGACAAACTATTATTGAAGATATTTCCATATTGCTGTTTGATTGGCGTCCTCTCTTGCAATTTTCTTTGCTTTTATTATAGGCCATGTGATTTATTCTCAACAATCTTTGCACTGTAGGAATAGGATTCCATTCCTTTCTGATTAGACTGGACCGGCCGCTCGGTGTAGAGTAAGTTTATTTTTTTAAAAAAATTTGTCCTGTGAACGATGCAGCTGGCGCCCATTAGCAAACGGTTCGCAGAACCGATACCTACATTAGGTATCGGTTCTACAGAACCGGTGAGAACCGGATAAATCCCACCCCTGGGTACAACCCGGAAGGCCTTATCTGCTATGTCGGGCCTCATCCGGTGCAATGTAATATCCAGATATCAGAGAACTGTTGACCACGAAACTTCTTGACCGTACTTGAGAAAATCCTCAGGAATTAACGAGCTCATCACCGCAATATTGAAGTCAGAATATGTACTCGTGGAAAAGCATAAACTTTTAATATTTGCATTATCTAATGCAAATATAAAAAGTTACACTAGGTTACACAAAATCAATGCAAAATATAAAGATAAAAAGTTTATTGCCTAAACTGTTTAAGGGGACTCATGACCCTTAAGTCGAAGATATAAGGCATATTTTCATACTTTTTGACTCTTTGTAACTATTTTAATTTACTCACAATTTTTCAAAATTTTATGTATATGATAAATTGATATATTTATTTTAATAAACAAATTTTCAACTCTCAAAATAATTTTAAATAACTTTTTTTTAAATTATTTAGATGTACCTTGTTTTATAAGTATTTTTATTGTATACTGGCTTGCGAGCAGACTATGAAATTAATTTTGTACTTAAATGTACAATTCCTGTTTTATACTTAAAATAAATAATTCAAAATGCAATTGAACATAAAACATTCAACATTAAAATATTTTTTCTATTTTTTAAAATTGCTCAAAATATACTTAAAATTTTCTTAAATTTTTGCATTAATTTACCCCTGAAAAAATAACAAAATGTGCAGTGATTGCAATAATTCTAGTTCAGGCGTAATAAAATAACATGATTATGTAGTGATAAAAATTTCATAGAATTATGTTTCATAGTTTTTGAGGTATCAGTTGCGGAATGATGCAAAATTACATTTTCAGAAAAATGAGTTTAAAATTTTTCCTACCATAAACTTGATCAGTAATTAAATATTTAGAATATCAATATCTCCGGAACTAAGCGGAATATTTTCATGCGGTTTGCTTTATTTTGTTCAGAAATGATCAGGCTTTAACATATATTTTTTTCAAAAATCGAATGTTTTAAAGACGTAAGAGTAGTGAGTCCCCTTAAGCTACCTCAGTTTCGTGAGCCATTTTTTAAAACTGTTCACTCAATTCTTTCATTAATTTTTTATAATAATATAGAGAGAGATCGAGAGATCTACCTAGATCTACACTCCACGTGATGCTTCCTGGGCAACGTTTATAGGTAAAAAGATCTCCACTTTTTGCTTCAAGAAATACTACTATTATTTCCCCCCGGTTGGAGCCTGTGTTTATACGACAGGCTTTTAATAATAAAATGGTTAGTAACCGGCAGAGCTATATTTATTGGTTTTAATGACTGGAATAGAATGCGTGTAGTGTCAGGTAGAATATAGTAGGTATTAATGGTCATTGTAAGAAATCATAAAAAGTAATAATGTAGTCTATACTAATAAAGGGACAAGTGGAAGTCGAGAGATCACGTGACCGTAACTCATCCGGGAGGGCCACTCCTCGAAAAAAATGGCCGACAAATATACAGGAAAATCGGTGTATTTTTTTTCTCATGAAAGTACATAAATGTTACATATTTGGAAATAGCTTCGAAAACTGATAATTTTTTCTGCGTACACTTATTCTGTTAATTCAATAGTTTTAGAGATATTTTCATTCTAAAATCACTCACTGCTGAGAAACCAAATCATCTGGTGCAGTGGTGCTGCCATCTGTCGGCAGCGACGGGAATGAAAATTGAAAGGAATTTATTCACTTGAATTTAATACATTTGTAGGCTTTTTTTCTTTTGTGGGGCCCGAAGTACATAAATATGTTACACGGATGGCTTGAGCGTAGCTAGGCGAAGCCCGGCTAGTAGATAATAATGTGGTAACTAAAGATTACGCAAATAGTTTAAAAAGACACCCAACATTTTGCCTTTAAATAAAAAACGATCGATTCTATTAATTCATTGTGACAAACATCCATTATACTGACATGAATTTCGAGGTTTTTGGTAAATTGTTGTTCTTCTTTCCAATGCCCCTTGGCCGGAAGTTCCAGACCAGGTCCATATAGGCTTCGGGCTGAATAATACGGCTTCGGTTTACAATAGCACCACAAGGGTCGGAGTCCGTCGTGGTTAGGAGCCATCACAATTTTGACCGAGCAACCACAGGGGCGACATCTGGGAGGATAGTACCTCCCCCAACCCCTAATCTCATAGAAGAAATTTCTGTTCAACGGATTTAAGGTGCCCATATCCGTCCTAGACACGGAAGTATTTAATGGCGCTTGTCAGGATTCGATCAGAGCACCTTCAGTACCGAAAGCCGGCGCGCTTCCGATAGGGCTACCTTAGGCCTAACTGATTGTATTTACGCTTAGCGAAAAAAAATAACAAATGTATCATTTGTTATTTCAAATTTTAGGAAAAATGGGGCTATTTTATTGAAGACTAAAGATACTTAAGTATTTACACATCATGAGTAGTCTATACTGCCGCAAGCTCTTCAGCAAGGCATAGCCGCTGAGGAGTCGCTGAAGGAAAGAAAAGCAAATGCGGAAGTACACTGAAGGAAAATAATTGCAAATGCAGAATTCCTCTAAGTATCTACTGATTACTGACTACCAGCAGTTACATAGCCTCAACCGCAAAAACTATCGTCTATCAGAGTACACTGTAACTACTTATAGGCTGTGTCTTGTTTAAGAGAGCATGACAAAGGCGAAACCTTGGTCCAAAGCTGCTGGGTATGGCATCTGCATTAGTGACTCCTCCTACGAGATCGTGTTCCGTGCATTTTCATCTTCGCGTGTCGTTACATGCAATCTATGCCGATAAAAATGGATCCCCTACAAATCAGTTAGCCTTGGCCTCTATCCCAACATGTTAGTAGTTAGAAGTTTGATTAGAGTAACTGTTACAGCGTGATTTCAGTGATAACTAGTACAAAAGTGTTGTGTTTGAAAAATTAAAATTACTTGGTAAATAAGTAACAAACCAGGTTTACTTCTAAAAGTGGAGCGTTAATGATAAGATTCAGACTTAATTTAAGTCTAAAAAAAGAAACTTACACCTTTATTTTATGAATAGTCCCACGTGGTTCGCATGCACTAAGACAAAGTTTTAATACTTAAAAGAAATAATAGAATAATTCTGGCTCCCACAACTAACAGGAAGAAATGACAAGAGAATACTTGCATGAAGGACTTCATTTTATTTTCAGAAAGCACTTATAACAAATTATTTAAAAAATTAAGAGTTACTAAATTAGGCCTAAAGCCCACCTCTATCCCAGTTTCCTCGTACCTACAAAAAAGAAACGAGCTTCTTCTAACACAGCCAATCAGAGAGTGTGCTTTCTGTCGAGTCGAAAAACCACTTCATTCTCTCCTTCAAAATCTCGCCAAGACGCATGCCCGAGAGAGCCAAGAGGTGCCATATTTGGCTTGAATTGCCCCTAGTGGTAATAATTCCACTCGATATTTTTAATGCCATTAAGTTTTACAATTGCGTAGCAGTTATAAAGCTCATGAATAATCCTTGAAACTGGATACGTGAATGGCTTTATGACAGTAACTGCGCTATTTGTTTATTTTTTTATATCAATGCGTTTTATATCGTTCAACTGCCATTGGAAATATTAATAATAATAACATTCTCTTATATTTATATTTTATTAATAATACTGCATCGGTTGGCTATTCCTCCACATACCTCCTTAGATCGTTTGAGACAAGCCAATATTACCTTCAATAATGGGCCAGAGGTAACCTATCGGTAGCTCGTCGGCTATCGGTATTAAGGGTTCTTGGATCGAAGTGATCTTGGACCCTTGTGGTGCTGTTATAAAACCCGAACCGCACTACTCAGCCCGAAGTCTATATGAACCTGGTCTTGAACTTCCGGTCAGTGGGCACTAGGAAAAACAACAACAACAACACCTGTCACTCATAAACGAGAACACAGCCGATTGGGAACATTTAAATATCTCTTAAATCTTGATTATTTGAAGTCAGTATCTTAAAACTACAGAAAATTGACAGCCAGTTATTACGTCCTAAGAGAAGTAAAGAGATCGAAACATTAAAAGTTATCAAGAAACCAATGTTTATACTTATGTAGACATTTTAAGAGTCGAACTGTTCAAGAATATCAAAGTTCAACCCTAATCTGAGAGAAGGAGTGCACTTAAACTTTATCTTCCTCCACTTGCATGTTATGGCAGATGCATTTATTTCAGATTTAAGACTAGATATCACAAAGTCATGCTTCTCTCTAAAAATACGTAACTCTCCGCTTATACAAAGTTCCGAATTAACATATTTTCCATATCACGATGACGAAATGTAGCCGAGGACTACAAATTATCTCACGCATGGCTATGCCGCCACCCTGATTTCCATAGAAATAGATTTTGCGCTGCAGAAAGAATCTATAAATCTCTCCTAACTGATACGATTCGCTTGCTTATTTGCCACATAAACGTGCCCTCCGCACACAATCCCCTATTGTATCTATATTTTGTCATATAAATTACGAAATTATGAGTGTATTCATTTTAGTAGGTCAACACTTAAGGTTATTAAGAGCATGAATATTTATAAATCAGTCATGGAATCATTGAATGCTAAGTCCTCTCAAAAATTGTAGAAGAAATAATTGGTCTATAAACCTAAATCTGGCTCTCCTTTCTTTCTATATGTGTTGGTTCGCACACATTATACACGCATGATCTCAAATAGAAGACTTATACTAGGGCATATTTTATATGCTCCCACTCAACCCAGACTCTCATCGCCAACATAAAAAAGAAAGACTTTATTTAATAATTTATGCAATAATGTTTATTTTTTATATATACTAGGGTCTTCGCTAATAGGCTCGCTACGCTCGCTCCTTTGTTAGGGTCAAGGTCAACGTATATTGAGTGTTGGAATGTTGTGATGTTGGAATGCCATGGTCTTACGACTTTACCTCCAGTAGCAAGATATGCGCATCAGAAAATATGTGCTCAGCAGTAAAATAAAAATTAAGCCATCTTCAGATAAGTAAAATAAAAAATATAATAAGAATTAAAAGAATAAAATTCAAATATTTAGAGTAATTAGTAAAATGAGCGTCCACCGGGATCGAACCGGGGACTATCGCATACAAGCAGCGCGCTCAAGCACAGCGCCAATCATGGCACAGCAAGTTGAAGGAATAAGTTGCTAATAGCGAGATACATAGGGGTGATTCTAGGGCAATGCAAGAGCTTCCATCCATTTACTGTTGAAAGGGAATCACTGTTTCAACTTTAAGATTCAATTAAACATCGAAATTTTAAGATAGAGACTTGAAATGAGGTTTATATGAATGAGAAAGCTTTCATCTTCCAGATGATGTAAATATTTTCTTTGTAAGATAAAAACTCGAGGAACATCGATATTACATCCACATATGTGACGATATTTCTAGAAAAAGTGGGTTTAATATTTTGATGAAAATATTAGTCTGTTTTAAATTATTTTTAAACAAATGAGGTCTTGTTTGAAGGAGAAATGTCTGTAGTCTTAGATTGTAAAAAGATCAAAATTCTACGATTAATTTTTGGCGAGTTATCGTAATCTGAACATGAAAGTCAATATTTTTCCACAAAACAAGAAATAAAAAATCTTAAAGTCCGACGAAGATGAGACATGTCTTACTTTCTTCCGCGCATTTTTCTGCATCTATTGGTATTGGTCTCGACCCCATACCCCCAGCGGTTTCGGAGGAGATAGCGTGACAAGCTTTTGTCAGCGGCGGCGCGCCAGTTATTTTTTTTTTAGAATAGACAGATATCTATATATATACTGCTCAAAACAATTAGGGGAGCACAAGATTTTAACGAAATTGCGCAAATACGTATTTGCACCATTAAGTAACATAAAATAAATCATCCATAATTTAAAGCCTAGCAGGACACAGAAGAAGAAATCTTCATATGCAAATCAAAGTTCATGACGTCAAAAACCAGAAAAAGAACATAAGAGCGGAAATCGGGATGTTGCAGAAACGTCTGTTTCACTGCTTTAACTGGGAAATTCGATTGCTCAGTTATTCTTTTTCAGAAAAGGTGACTTGAAAGTGTCTCAACCACGTGATTTACCGGAATCCATGGCATGGCGTATTATAGGCAGACTTGAATCCGGGCAAATACAACGTAGAGTCGTGGACGCTGTTGGAGTCACCAGAAGTGTTGTTGCAAGGCTGTGGAATCGATTCCAAGAAACAGGGAATGTTAGACGTCGACCAGGGCAAGGTCGGTCACGCGCCATTACAGCAACTGATGACCGGTATATACTGTTAACAGCTCGTCGAAACAGAACAGATAATGCTACTCAGCTGCAAAGACAGTTGCTCTTGGCAACAGTATGAAGGGTGTCCAGCCAAACAGTACGTAATAGGCTTCATCAGGGAGGTCTCTATGCACGTAGGCCAATGGTCTGCATTCCGTTGACCTCACGCCACCGTGCGGCCCGAAGAAGATGGGCTGCTGAACATGGAGATTGGGAGCAACATGATTGGAACCAAGAGCTGTTTACAGACGAGTCCCGATTCAGTCTGGAGTGTGACACCCGACGTGTTTTGGTATGGAGGGAAAGGGGCACTCGAAATAACCCCACATTCGTTCGTGAAAGGTCACAATACAGACGAGCTGATTTTATGATATGGGCTGGAATCAGCATAGGTGGACGTACGGATCTGCATATCATTCGGAATGGTACTTTGACGGCCCGAATGTATGCAGACAAGATACTGAGACCTCATGTCATACCTTACACTGCAGCCATTGGAGATTCCTTTGTTTTCCAGCATGATAATGCCAGACCGCATACAGCTCGTCTTGTGGAGAACATGCTTGAAGCTGAAACAATACAGCGTATGGAATGGCCAGCGTGCTCTCCTGACCTGAATCCAATCGAGTATGTTTGGGACATGCTCGGACGACGCATTGCTGCGAGACCAAGGCCTCCTTTTACTCTCCGAGACTTGGAGATTGCACTTCTTGAGGAGTGGAACAGTATTCCAAAAAGTCTTATCGATAACATCATCGCATCCATGGAAAACTGGTGTGCAGCAGTCTGAGCTGATCGAGGAGACCCCACGCCATATTAAAAATCTTGCATCATTTGTGAACAATACTTTTTTTATCGTTTACATGTAACCAAATTGTTGCCCTAAATCATCTTTTCATGTTTTTTCCATATTTTCAAAGAATTAAAGCTTAATTACAATTTTTTTACGTCTTTTTTTCTCTATTGAGCATTGATACGCGTGTACTATCCATTTTATGGCAAGACGTGACTGTCTCGCACGGTTTTCTTAACTTCCTTGCTTGCTCCCCTAATTTTTTTGAGCAGTGTATATATATATATATATATATATATATATATATATATATATATATATATATATATATATATATATGAAACGATAACTTTTTGCTGTGTTCACGCATCAGTACTATTTTAAATCGCTTTCTGGGTGACCAGTCAAATCTTCGCACCATTTCTTTACTTTTATGAGGTATGCACTTTTCGAAAACAAAGGCATTTGCGTTGACTGACCTGAAAAATAAATACCACTGATTTCGACTTATCACTTAACTTAGGTGAAGATTTTAAATTAACTCCCAAAACAGCTTACTGTAGGACAATGCAATGCATTCCATCCATTTTACAGGAGACGAAAAGAAAACAACTCCTTTTTGTGCTGGGTAAACTATTTTCCTTCTCAAAAGATATCGAAAGGAGCGATTCCATTCATTTCGATTGAGGATCGAGATCTCTCCCTGTTCTCCAGGAAGTAAAAAAAGCGTTTCTTTTGTCTGCTTTCACTTAGCTGCAGAACAAATCTCACCGTACTAAAGAACATGGCATTTATTGCATTCTGGAGTTCGTTAAACGTTTCCTTGGAGCTTTAAGTGCGTGTGTAGACGTCTTTAAACATCATAGGATGTAAAATCATAAAGCGCTGAAGGTTAGCATAAAGATTAGGATATACACAAATATATCTAGACTTAGTTGTCAATTGTATTTTATGTCTGGAGCATCTAAGACGTGAGTCAAGTAGATTTACTAAATACGAAAGAAATAAATCTAAAATATGGCGAATGTCAAAATCTATTAGATCTTTATTATATTATTTATATCATAATAGTTGTATAATGATCCTACTGTCGATGTGAAAAAATATTATAAGATTCTTGTCATCCTTTCTCCTACATTCCCTTGATTCGTTTTTCAAACTCTTTAAATAAGCTGCTCCGGAGACTAAATATGTTGTTTGAGTGGTTTCCTTGCATTTCACCACTCTATACAGTGTTCCGGCCAGTCATGGTACTGACTACCAAAAAGGCACTTCTAAGATTTTCAATCTGTCGAAAATATTTATTGAATTGATGATTTAAAGCTACAGTGATTCCACATCTTCCTATGATATGAACGATGGAAAATGTGTAGTATATTCTTTGAGTAGCCATTTTCGTGATCCAACAATATTATTTAAGGGCAATAAACCAAAAAGAAAAACTATTTGAGAGTAAACTTGAAATAACTTGATCCAAAATAAAGTTGAATACTAATATAAGTTGTGTGGGTGTTCATGAAAATAACTGTTTGCGGTTTCAGAAGTAATATGGTTATTTACAGAGAAACTCAGAAGTCGAACGGTTTTATATCTTGAGGATTCTACCCACTAGAATACAAGGAGATACACGAAATGCTACGATTGTTTAGAGTCCAGTATAAGGAACTTTAATAATTTTACCAGACATTGTTTGTCCAGGATTGATTTAGTTCTTGCCCATTAGGAAGAGTTGTAAACAGTTCACAGTTCCATTGTATTCGTAGTAGTAACCCGTCTATCTTATTCCAATACATGATAAGGCCGAATTTCAGAGATGGGGATGGCACAGGAGGGTTTTGAAACACAAATTAGTAAGTTAGTTTTATCAATATGGACATATTTGTGCCTGCGCCGATAGGTTGATAGATATGTAGACACCTAAAATATTATAAATCTAGAGCCTTACCCTATCAGGTTTTGATGACAAAGCGAGATTTTTCATCAGTATTATAGTATAATAAGTTAACATCACTCATCCAGAACCACATTAGACTAAACAATTCTAAAAGCGAAAAATAAAACTTAAGGAAAAATATTCTTCTACTTTCATCCCTTATACATTATCTGTGAATCAGAGTTAAAATTGTAGATACGTTGTTCATTTTCCGCTAAAGCAGACATGTAACAGACACTTTCTTTCCGATATTTCATTTCGTGTTCCTACCATGCAGTACCTAATCTGATATCCCAAATAAAGGATCATTAGTTTGTTTTTTCAGTGAAATCCGTGTGTTTCATCTATTATGACCAATGTAGTCACAAATATTATAACATACATACATACATATATATATATATATATATATATATATATATATATATATATATATATATATATATATATATATATATATATATATATATATATATATATATATATATATATATATATATAATATATATATACATATATATATAATATATATATATATATATATATATATATATATATATATATATATATATATATACAGTGGACGCTCGTTAATTCGAACTCGAAGGTTCTCAGAAAAAAGTTTGAATTATCCGAAGTTCGAATTATCCGATGTTAAGAGAAAATATATAACTTTAAATATGTATCACTGAAGAAGAAACTCTCCTAGTATGTATAACCCCAGAAAATATATTATACCATGTTATCTAAAGTTAAACATATTAAAAAGCAATACAGACTTACATTAATCATAAAATGAAGCAGAAGATATGCAGTATAAAGTAAACTTTTATTAAAAATATGAATTACACTTTGGGGAAAAATTGTAAAATGGATGTTTGGTTCTGTTTATGATGCCCACATTGTTCAGCCAGCTTCTCGATTTGAAGTAAACATTTCAATTCATTTTCAGAGGAAGGTTCCATCTAAATAAATGCTTTCAGAGTTTTAATAGAGTCCATTATGGCTTTGACCATTATGGCCACATTAGAAATATCTTTCGGCAGGTAAGTAGAGAAAAGCCCTGGCAGTTTCCTACCGAAATTAGTGCATACGTCTTCGATTACATCAGAGCTTTGGCCACATACAGTTTGATAAGAAATATTGTGCCTTGACTTAAATCGAGAAAGCCATCCATCACTGCATTTAAAATCTTTAATACCCATTCGAATTGCCTATTCATCAGCCTTCGTCAGCACTAGGGGTCCATTTATCGGAAAATTTCGAGATCTAACATCCGGGAACCATATCAGTAGAGCTTTTTCTAGAACTTCTTGGGACGCATTTCCCATGCCTTACCTTCCTCTAGCAAATTTTTATTTTTCCCATGAATCTAAAATTGACTTCTTGTTTTTCAAATTGGTTGACAAGGCATTTTTTTAAATTCTATAGTCAGCTTCTAACTTTGTTTTACATTCGCCATTCTCTACTTTCTTTAAAATTTCTACCTTTGTCTTCAAAGTTAGGGTTTTGTACTTTCCACGTGTAGACATCCTGAATTTTTACACGTTCACACCACACAATGAGGAAGAAAAACTAGACCACATTAACTTGTCTGCACTGCAGTTATAACTGACGCAGCTCCCTAGAATCTATAGTAAAGACTAGTTTTTCTGAAATTCTAAGAAAATCGATCCGAATAAAGGAAAATTGCTTTTTCCGTTTAGCACTAATAAGAAGGACAATAGCTACTAACGTTTAGCGGACATGCAATAGTCTAGGAATGCAGGCATGGGCCTCTTTACACAGAAAAGAAATTTTGACACACAAAATAATAAATACAGTGTGTATTTTCTCTATTAAACGAGGAAAAAGATTTTTTTTTGTCAAATTTTTAGTTCGAATTAACCGAAGTGATAAAAATTTAGTTCGAATTAACGAGATATTTTTAACATTAACTCCAATACAAGTTTTTGGGGGCCTTTGGATTAGTTCGAATTAACCGAAAGTTCGAATTAACCGAGTTCGAATTAACGAGTGTCCACTGTATAATATATATATATATATATATATATATATATATATATATATATATATATATATATATATATATATATATATATATATATATATATATAAAATATATATATATACATATATATATATATATATATATATATATATATATATATATATATAAAATATATATATATACATATATATATATAATATATATAATATATATATATATAGAGCTATAATTTCGACTGGAGTCTTTTGTGCGAAGAAATGTTATTTTGTATACAAAAATTGATAGACTTGAACCTTTCTTTTATACCAGTCAAAAGATTTTTTATTTATTTTTATCAATACTAACAAATATCTACAAATCATTGTTTTTGACATAAGACCTTTATACTGGGCTTCAAAGATATATATCTATATCTATATATATATATATATATATATATATATATATATATATATATATATATATATATATATATATATATATATATATCGTAAACAAGGTTATGTTACAATTTAATTAAAGTGAAATAAAAGTCGATTTTTTGTGTTGTTCATTCAAAGTAAAAATTAATTGCACTATTTTTAACTTTAATGTTTTCCATCCATAAGGGAGAGTTTTTAACGGCCAATTTAATAAAAATAAAAAATAAACAAATAGTATGAAAACAAAACGATCAAGTATATAAAAATATTTCATAAATTTTACTTTATTAAGAATGAAAATTTAAAGAAATTTTGTAGTTTCAAATATTATTTTGCTTTTTCTTTCGTCATGTAGCTCTATGAATATCCCTCCGATATATATATTAAGTAAAAAGTAAGTTAATACAACTGTTTAGAAAAATTCAGATTCCTGCCCTATAAGTGTAAATTTATTAACTTAAAATGCAGTGAGATATATCCAAAGTTACTAATTTAATCTCAACAATACTTCTCAAACCGCTTCTCAAAGGATACGGAGGGAAAATTACACTATAGCGAAACTTTTACATATCAAATTACTACAGTTCAATGACACAAGATCCAATTTAATCTAAGTGAAATATAAAGCTGATATTTTTTGTGTTGTTATTTAGTGTTAAATAAATTTTTCTTTTGTCGACACTGAAAGAAGCTGATTTCATTCATTTTAGCTGAGGATTCAGATCCCTTGTGCTGCCGTCGCCATTCGAAAAAGGAAGGTAATACTTCGTCTAGATAATTTTTTCTTTTGTCAACCTTCATTTCACATTTGTATAAATCTCACTGGAATGAAAAAGAAACATGTCGTTCATTGTGTTTCCTTTTAAGCCAAGTGTTTTATTTTCTTTCTTAGATTTTAACCTTGTTTATGTGGACGCCTAAAAGATCATGGGTTCTAAATGTTCAAAGGAAAAATCTCCGGGCTGAAATTCACAGTAAGGTGTATGTTTAAAGTTCCACGTGTTTTAATTGACGTACGTTTAGTTTTGGTAATATATATAAACACCTATTTTAGTATATAACTTCTACTCGGATTATTCTTCTTTTAGAATAAGACTTCTTTAACGGATACATATTTTTAGTATTATGGTAATACTTTAACATTAGTATTACCATTATACTAAAAAAGGTGACTGTCTATCAAAATGGTATAAATATTCACACATAATATGAAATTCCCTGTTCCTCCTCTGTATTATGGGATATCTATAAGGCTAAATGCGTTCTCTAAGGCTACAGCTACACTATGGTTAGCTTAGTGGTTGGGGCGCTACCTCAATGTTAGCCTCCTCAATGCTAGCCAATGTTAGCTTTCGCTCACCTCAATGTTAGTCTAAAGATAAAATGTGTCCAAGGATTCTCGGCTTGGATTGAAAGATTTTTTTTTTAATTGTACTCCTTAATAGAGGAAGAAGCTTTACAATTTTTCGCCTTGAAAAAAAAAGAAATTTTCGGTTTTTTAAAAGTGCAAATAAAATTTATATTTAAATTTAAATTATTCGGGAGAGGAAATCTGGTATTGTGTATTTTAAATGCTCATAAATTACTTTGGGGTACGAAATTTATGAAATGAATTCTGTTACAAGGGGCAGAAAAGTTCAGGCTATCTGAAAATACCATTTTTTATCGGATTATCAGCATTTATGTAGCTGTAAATAGTAGACAAATTTTCTCCATAGATTAACATTGAGGTGAGCGAATTTAATAGGGTAAGTACTCAGCAGCCTTAAGTAGCAATGATTGCGGGTTCGAACCCTTAATATTGCTAAGGTTTTTTAAATTATTGGATTCCAGGTTTAAACCCAAATGCCGATATTTTCAGCCTCCTCTTTTCTGAAAATGACAGATTTGTATTTTGTATGTAATTCGCAAGAATATTTATCCATTGTTTTCGCATGAATATTAATCGACTTGTTTTAATTTTGCTATTATTTGGCTTCAAAATGCTTTAACTCCATTCCTACTATTTAGCCTCAAAATATATGACCTGAGTTGTTTCGACAAATCGACAGTACACATCAAAACTTATCGGTATCTTCAAAGTTCATATTTAACAATAAATAGCCTACAAACATTTTATTAACTGCACAACTTAGCATCTAGAAACGATTCGGTCTACAATAGATTGTGTTACTGATCAATATCTCATGAGTCATTGTTTTGATTCCAAATACGCCAGCCATTTCTAACCATAAGTCGAATTAATTAGTTTTCACCTATTCAGAGCAGATACATAAGTTAAATGTAGTTCGCTTCATAATATATCGCTTATGAAAGATATTAATGTGTAAACATTGCAGAGCTGTGAAACAGAAATTGAAAAATTGCGTTTCACTTTGCCATGAATTACATCTTTTACCCTTGTTCTTTACCCAGAAATATAAATGTAACAAAATTAATTAGTCTTTTCTAAAGCCTTAAAACATTTTTTAACAGTCAACTGTTCTTTATCGTGATAGTGTAACAAAATTGTGAAAGTAAACTCTCACGCAAATTATTGCGAACGGAACCACGTAACTTCCTCTCATAATAGTCTTGTTCTACTGCTCCTTTCCTTCATTTGGTTAACTTTCTACTTCCATTATATTTGCTTGAACAAAAAGGGAATTGAATGAAAAAAATTTCTAAATTACATTAATTTATTTTTTTCATGCATACATATCTGTATTATTAAAATTTGATTTATTTGTAACTTGTATTTAATATTAGATATTTTTCGATAAACACTAATTAGTTTCTAACATAAATTTAAAATTTAATTTCATTGTGGCTACTTTAACATATTTATTCAAATACATATTTCCCTGGTATATAAATTTACCTTTCACATTTTAATAATCATAAAATTTATATCTTTAAACGCTTGAACATATATATAACTAATACACACACAGACACGCAGTTACATATATGTAGATAGATAGATAAATATAAGTGGGAAATACATATATATATGTATGTGTGTGTGTGTGTGTGATAATTAGGCCCTACCATCTAAATTTAACAAAATTATCAAAATCATACATTAAGCTTACTTATTTCAATATTCTCTAATTTACCAATTTGTCACACGAACTACAATTACCCAAATTCAATTTATACTCTTACCCTATTTTGCGAGACTAAATATGTGCACGGTCCCGGAGGGATGAGGTTTATCACGCAAAAATATCAAAAAATCCTCCAAATTAAACTTTAAAACCCTTGCAGTGACTTCCGGTTTTAGGGAGAAGCTGACTCATCAAATATTTGAGTCAGGTGAACGAGTCCTATTGAGCCCTCGTATATCATTCACGATCGCAGGCCGGAGTTCTGCTCTCAACTTCAGAATTCACAGCTAACTAACTTCTTTCAAAGTCTCTCTCGGGGATTTCGGCTTGGCGCCTATTTTCCCATTGGCTTTTGCAACGGGAATGTCATATTTCTAGCTCCTTATTCGCCGGGCCTTCGGCACCCGGATGCCTGAGATTTTCCTCTCTGGCTCGTGGGCGATCTGCTAACGTCATCAATTTCGGTGGAGCCCGACGAATTCGTTATTCCTCTGTAATATCAACTTCCCGCCAGGACAGCGCCTGTCCGACCCACTTTTTTCTCCTCCGCGCGTCTCCACCTGCTTTCATACAATGGGGTAACTGCCCTCGGGTCTTTAACGGTGTGAGAATTCATGAATTCGGGCTGGGGAGGATTTTAATTATTGGGCGAATTATTTTGTCACACCACCCACCTTGGACAGTGAAGTCGTCGACCACGGGAGCTCGATGAACGTGACCAACGACATCTATCCAGAATTATCAGATCTAACAGACAAGAGACACTGGTGAAATGACATCCACATTAAATGCGGGATGTACCAGAAAATATCAGTGAGAGCAGACCTGCGAAATTTAGCGTTAATGGGATATGGGATATGGAAGATGACCCATCAGAGAACCACTGTTCGCACCACAACATCTGTAACAGAGACTCACTTGGGATCGTGAACACAATTTCTGAACCCTTGAAGCTTGTAAAAACAAATAAGCTGCTCCGATGAGTCACGATACCGGTTGTTTGTACCTGATGATAGGGTTAGGGTGTGGTGCAGACCCTACAAGGCCATGAATCCAAGTTGTCAACAAGCAATTTTGTAGTGGGTTCATAAGGGTGTGAGGTTCCTTTTCATTGCATGATTTGGGTCCTTTGGCCTTCATATATATATATATATATATATATATATATATATATATATATATATATATATATATATATATATATATATATATATGCATATTCATCATTCAATCTGCTTAAAATTCATCAAAGAGAACCTTTTCAAAAGTTTCCTCATTATTCTTCATCAAAAGTTCCAGACTTATTATACAACCCATAATTTACTACTCGAACAGTTTATGAATGTATATCGGAAATCAAACCGTTACTTCAAAGTTCATATTTCACAATTAATGGCCCCGCAGACAAATATTCCACAAGATACACAATTCCGTATCCAGAAACGATTCAGTTGCAATGGTTTAGAATGCTTTCTCTACATCGCAAGCCATTGTTACTGCCAGGGCAGCCGTTTCTGCTCATAAATCGGGCATTAATTGATTTGATTGTTTACAGAGCGGAAAGAAATGGATTTCACTCGTGAAATTTGCTGAATATATCGGGAATGAATGATCTCTATCTAATGAGATTTCATTATTGAATAACGCATATTACATTCTCCTAATTACTTATTACATACAGTGGGAAACTTTTGCGATCGAAACTCAAAATTGAAAATTTTTTCTCAAAGGTAAACGGTATGAATTCTGAAAATATAGGATCAATCTGGGTATTCAGGTTTAGGAAATCGTAATGCAGTTTAAGAATCGTATTTTTCTAATGTTGGCATCTTAGCCCTTCCGTGGATAGACTTAGCTGCGTAGTATTGGATTTCTAGCTATAGAAAAATATACTTAGTCATTGGGACATTTTTTTGGCCATTTTTTAAATTGTAAATTAAGCTGTTATTCGCAGTTCTTTTGAAAGATTCACCATCTCTTAATAAGGTTTCAAATATGTTTTAACACGGAACTCGCTTATGCAAATGCTTCAGGTTCACGCAACAGAGATAAATAATTGTTCACTAACACTGGATAATCTGTAAAGTAAACTATTAAAAAAAGGGTACTTTAAGGCTGCTGTGTATTTGCCCAATTGGATTCGCTCACCTCATTGTTAATCTATGGATAAAATGTGTCTACTATTTACAGCTACATAAATGTTGATAATCCAATAAGAATGGCATTTTCAGGTAGATTGAACTTTTCTGCACCTTCCAACAGGATTCATTTTGTAAATTTCGTCCCCCAAAGGAATTTATCAGCTTTTAAAACACACTGTACTAGATTTTTTTCCCTGAATAACTTAAATTTCAAAATATTTGCATTTTTTAATAAAAATTCCCCAACGTGTAAAATTTCTTTCTCTATTACGGAATACAATTTTTTTTTAAATCTTTCAATCCAAGTCGGCAACCCTTGGACATATTTTCTGTGTAGGTTAACATTAAAGTGAGCGAATTCAATAGGCTTAGTACACAGCATACTTAAGGTGTGGGTCGTCATTACAAAATTTAACTGCTCAGTTGTAAGGTATACACAAGATTCGATTCACAAGAATCGAACTTTTGAGTGAATTAAAGAAGCTGCTTTAGATATGCTAATTTCGGCATACGCGCTTAGTATAAATACCACGTAGCGTCATTAATGAAAAGGGGAGGTTGTTAAGGTTGAAAAGGTGTTATCCTGCGCTAGTGCTTAGCGGGCCAGAAGTTTACATGGCAGTACTGCTGGTTTGACTTACTGTTCGTGAGTATAAAAATGTATTGTTCTTGAAAGCTGTGTTTATACATTCCGTACAAGTAGTACGTATGCTTATTGCTGTAAAAGCCAATTATATGTGCAACGAATTCAATAAACATTGTTTCATGTATAAACTGCGTTTGTATAAAATTCAAATAGAGTGCCACTTCAAATTATATACACCCAAGTCTGGGTAGAAGTGAGCATAGAATCTCTATACAGTATTTCTACTCATATCGCTCATTTCCCTTTTTATTTTGAAGATGATCCCTAAGTTTATTCATTCATAAATTTAGAATATAGAAACTTTTTATGTTCTGAAAATTTCTCTTCCTTTAAAGAAAATTTACCTGGTCTATGTCCATCATTCATAATTCATGCTAGCTAGTGTCAGGTACAGATATTTCTGTGAGCGACACAATATTTAAAATCAGATAGCTGTTGTGGCAACACGAAAGGTGTGTGTTTGTAATTCAAAACTTTTATGACCTTTTCTTTTATCGGTTTCAAGTTAATGAGAATATAAAAAAGAGTGTTATGAAACCAAAATGTGGCTTTCGGTTCAATTATTCAAAGAAACTTTTCCTAGTTGACGTAGCTCAATTTTGTATAATTTCCTCCTATTACACTGCTCTCTATTAACAAGTTGACTGTCATGACAAGTCGGGAAAAGTTTCAAACAGTCCACAGAGTTGTGAATAATCGAAAAGCCTCATTATATATATTCATATATATTGATTGTGAATGATATGTATTCATATTCACATCTGAGATATCTATTGGCCACGGAACTTTTACATGAGAGCTATATTCAAAGTATCAATATCATCACTATAATACTGAAGTCAGAAGAGATCCTTGAGGAGAGGCAATAGCATTATATTATACAAATATAAAGGGTTCGCTAGGTGGGACAAAAGTAATAGGAAATAATAATCAGTTTACTACCAAAACCGATTCAAGTAACCTCAATTGTCTGAGCCAGTATACAAAACTGTTTATTCAAAGTAATATTCTAATTATATTTTACTAGCTGAAAACCCGCACTTCGCTACGGAGTACATTCAAATTAAATACAACGGTCAATGTATGCAATTAATGCCAAAAAAATAAATATATATATATTTATAGTAAATACGACGATCAATGTATACAACTGATGTAAAAAACAAAAAAAAATGTATTCATAAAAAAAATATTACGGGATATTTTTATAGACAAAATGATGTAGAAGAAACTATTCAAATTAAATTTAATAGGACATACTAAGGAATATAGTACAATTAATATAGTACAGTTTGAGGAACATAATATCTTTTATTGTATTTTAATATTTTTTTTGATAATGTAGAATCGTCTGCAGCATTAGCAAGAAAATAATTTTTTTTTTGTCTATTTAGTTGTTATGCACGTGACGATAAATTTATTTAAAGTACCAGAAAAAGAAAACACTTGATCAGCATTTAATAAATTAAATTCTAAAAATTAATCTTTAAAAATTCATCAAAAATCAGAACATGGACGTAAAGATTCCAAAAAGATCTCATTTTAAAGGAATTTTATGATCTTTCTCGTGATATAAATTTTATAACCCTAAAATTATTATTTTAGATGCAAACTTAAAACAAGTTACTAAAACAGCTTAAAAATTTAATTTTAAAAAATCTAAGAAGATTTTTTTCAAATCTTTCTTAGTGCACCCCTACACTATAAGAAGAATCGCCATGCAAAATTTCAGCCCTTTAGGTCCAGCGGTGTCTGTGCGTTGTATGTCAGTGAGTCAGTGAGTCAGTCAGTCAGTTACGGAACTGTTTTATATATATAGATAATATTGAATCCTACCAAATGAACGACCTAGATTACTTCCACGGGGTCATTCCTGTACAAAGTTTATAGGTAAAAAAGATCTACAGTTTTAGCTCGAGAAGACACTATCCTCTCTCTCATGCTCTCTCTCTCTTCTTCCTGCCTCTCCCTCCCCCCCCCTCTCTCTCTCTCACCTCCACAGAATGACACCTAAGGTTTTATATCCAACCTTCAGTAATGAAACGGCTAGTAGCCGACAGATCCGAGAATATTAGTTTTAATGATTGACTTAGGATGCATTTAGAAGGTAACTTATAGGATTTTATGTAATTATGTTATTGTATGTAGTTATTCAAAGAGAAACCTCAAATTTGCTTTTAAAATAGAAACGTTTGACTCTATTAATTTTTTTGCCTTTAATTTCGGATTTTAAATAAATTGCCTTTATGCTTTACAGCAAAATAGTAATCCTTGTATCATTTGTTGTTTTAAAGTTTATAGAGAATGAAGTTATTGTACCGTGTAAAAGCTGAAGATGTGTAAAGAGTCACACATCTTCGGTAGGTTTATAAACTCTTCACGTGTCATAGGCTCATCAGCAAGGCATAGCCGATAAGTATACTGCAGAAATAATATTTCAGGAAGCGCAATTCCTTTGAATTTTTACTGATTACTGGTATTGGTTTATCTTGCTGAGAAGAGCATAACAAGGTGAACCTAAATTCTAATATGCTGGATATGTGTGTGTGTGTGTGTGTGTGTGTGTGTGTGTGTGTGTACATATTTGCATTAGTTAGCCGTCCCACAAAGGTTAATATCACGTGTTCTTTAAGAATCCATGCCTATCATAGGCAGTTTATACCAGTCATTAAAACTAATAAACATTTATCACCTATAAACTGTTTGCTTTGGCGTCTTTTCCAGTTTGGAAGATGCTAGAAGTCTAATTAAAATAACCGTGCTTCATCTTTGTTTGCTTCCTTTTACATCTTTGCATGTTTTACATCATTTTCTTGCTATTGCAAATAATGATAATAATAATACACTCTGTTATTTAGTTTATAGTTCATTAATAATATGTCATCTGCTGGCTATTCTTCCAAATATCTTTTAAGATTATTCGTGACCAGCCAAAATGGCCGTCACCGACGTACGAGAACATAGCCGACGTACAAGCACATTGATAAGTTTTCCATGTCTCTTGGATTCTGATGACTCAACAGTCAATGCCTTAAAACTACAGAAAACGACAACCAATTTTTACGTGCTAAAAGAAATACAGAGCTCAAAACCTTTAAATTTTCAAATGTATGTTTCGGCATTTCAGTAATAAACTGTTTAAGATTATAAAAGTTCATCCCCTCTCTAAAAGATGCAGTGCTCTTAAAATGTATCATCATCCACGTGCCCGACATAGCCAATGTATCTATTTCATATTAACGACTAGATATTCCAAATTCATATTTCTTTCTAAAAATACGTAATTCTTCGTTTATTCGGTGTTCCGAATTAATATATATTCTATATCATGACGACAAAATATAGCCCACGACTACATATTATTTCACGTATGGCTATGCTGCAACCCTACTTTCCATAGAAATCGGTTTTGTGTTACAAAAGAATCTATAAATTTCTCCTAACTGATACGAATTGTTTGCATATTTGTCCTATAAACATGTTCTGCTGCCACATTTACCCACCATATCTATATGTTGTCATATAAATTAAGAAATTATGGGTATGTTTATTTTAGAAGGTAAAAACATCGGTATTTAATAAGAATGATTATTTAGATATTAATTATGGAATCATAAAATGATTGTTCCTCTTAACATATACAAGCAAAATATTATTGGTCTATAAACCTAAATATGGCTCTCCCCTTTTCTCTATATTAGTTTGTTCGCATAATAAAATACTAAACTAAATTCAAGAACCAGAAACTGAGACTAACAGTCGAAAAAACAACAGAAATCTGGAAATAGCACTATAGCAGCAAAAATTGCAAGATTCTGTAATAACAATTTAAACTAAAATTTTTTTTAAATTTTAATACCACCATTAAAAACCATAATTAGCAAAACCGAAGAGGTGATCGACCGGTGTCTTCAATAGTTTGTTCGCATACAATATTCACGCATAATCACAAACAGATGTCTCAAATCAGAGATTATTTTATAAGCGAAATTACAATCCATAATTTTATCACATATGAGAAAGAAAGATTTTATTTAATAAACAGTAGAATAATCTTGTTTATTCTCTCATATATATATATGTGTGTGTGTGTGTGTGTGTGTGTGTGTGTGTGTGTGTGTATGTATGTATATACACTCAAGAGCCAAAACATTATGACCATCCCTACATTTTGCAATGGCAAGTGATCAGGTGGAAGTGGTATTTAACTGCTGCTGGAGAGTCTGAAGAATCATTCTTTCACTTACTTCTGTGTGTTATGGGAAAGGCTGCGGATCTAAGCGACTTTGATAGAGGGCAGATTGTAATGGCTCGAAGGCTCATAACAAGTATTTCCGAAACTGCACGACTCGTGGGTTGTTCGCGACCTACAGTTGTTTGTACTTATGCAAAGTGGATGAATGACAGTGAAACCAGCAGTAGACGACATGGTGTTGGATGTCCACACGCTATCAAAGAAAAAGGTCGTCGGAGACTGTCTCGCATGGTGAAGCAAAACCGGAGCCAGACAGTGGCTCAGCTGACAGCCCAATACAATGCAGGGCCAAGTAGAATAGTATCGCAGCACACTGTTCAGCGAATACTGTTGGATATGGGGCTACGCAGCAAACGTCCCACTCGTGTGCCTTTGCTGACCAAGCGTCATCGCCAACTGCGCCTGCGCTGGGCCCGGGAACATCGCGACTGGTCCATGGATCAGTGGGAGACAGTTGCCTGGTCAGATGAATCACGATTTGTCATTCATCACGCCGATGGCCGTGTCAGGATACGCCGTCTTCCAGGCGAACTGTTGCTCCCTCAATGTACAGTAGGTCATACACAGGCCGGTGGTGGAGGTATTATGCTTTGGGGGACGTTCACTTGGGCGTCTCTGGGACCCGTGGTTGTGGTAGAGCAGACCATGAATGCTACAGGGTATCTGAACATCATTGCGGACCAGTTGCACCCTTACATGGCCTCTGTTTTTCCAGCTGGAAATGGAATGTTCCAACAGGACAACGCCCCGTGTCACAAGGCTAAAATTGTGTTGGAGTGGTTCCATGAACATGATGCTGAATTCCAGTTAATGTCCTGGCCGCCTAACTCACCGGATCTCAATCCGATAGAACACATTTGGGATGTCATGGGACGGCAGCTCAGAGTTCAAAGACCACCAATTCGCAATATCTCGGATTTGCGTGACCGTTGCTTAAACATCTGGTACAATCTGTCTCCGGCCATCTACCAAGGACTTGTGGCATCCATGCCAAGGTGGGTTGAAGCTGTGTTGCGCGCCAAAGGTGGGCCAACTCGTTATTGACAGGTGGTCATAATGTTTTGGCTCTTGAGTGTATGTGTGTGTATGTGTGTGTATGACACAGTGCTTACACCACGTAACTCTTTATCTAATTAATTACTCTAACTAGCAGTCATCAACAATAGGCCTGCGGCAAAGAACTAATATTTAAATAACAATTAAGGACTTTATTAGTATTATTTAAAACTCTAATCAATCCAGCTAATTCGCCATTTCCCTCAACTTTCAGCCCCACGACACGCGACCTGCCCGTCCGAAAACAATCTCTAATAAGCCTTTTGCTCGTTTCGTGCGTCGCAATTTCGTGGGCGTTATTCAACATCTCGGTATCTGTGACTCAGTGTCAGGCTCTTTCGAACATTCGGTCAGTCTATCACCATCTGTTGGCTCCTTTAATCCCCATCTGGCTAAATCTTCACCTGTTAATTATTTAGATTCTGTCTAGCGCTTAATTTTAACCCAATTAAATCTAGTTAATTATAGTTTTCGCCCCTGGCAATATATATATATATATATATATATATGTGTGTGTGTGTGTATGTGTATATATATATATATATATATATATATATATATATATATATATATATATATATATATATATATATATATATATATATATATATATATATACAGGTGGTTATCAAAATAATGGAAACGCCTATCAATATTCATGGTGTTTATTAATGTGCTTCGTATTCCTTAAAAAACGAGTCTGGCCACCGGTATTTTTTTATATAAATTAGTGTATGTATTACTCTACTATCAGGTAGCAGTAATGAAACTAAGGGCATCGTGCTTTTGGGGAAAACATCGTAAAATGTCACATCTTGCAGACCTTGAGAAAAGGGAAAATTGTTTGAGCGCGTTTAAATTCGAGTATCTTTTCCTGCAACCCCTAGGCTAATGGGTGTTTTTCGAGTTATGATATCGAAATTCATGATAGCATACAGAGTGCACGGAAAAACATCATTTGCCAAACAGAATAGAGGACGAAAGGAAGAGCTGAGTGAAAGAGACGGACGAGGATTGTGACATAAAGAAAGAAAACAATTGCAACCAAAATAACCGAAGATCTCAATCTGCGTCTGCATGTTCCGGTATCAACCATTAGAGGTAGAAGGGAACTCCCCAAACACAGTATTTACGGAAGAGTAGCTATTCCCAAGCCGTTTGTAATAGATACCAATGCAAAATATCATCCACAATTGTGCCACGAGCGCAAATCCTGGTTGAGAAATATCTCGAATAACGGCATTTATACTGACGAATCATTGTTCAGATTGTTCCTCACAACAGGACATGCGTATGTCTGGAGAACACCTGCACAAGCGTAAGATTGTGGCTGTCTCATCTCAACTGTCAATCATGGAGGTAGATCAATCAGAGTTTAGGATGGCATCTCATGGTTTTCTACAGGCCCTAATGTAACCCTAAAAGGGAGCTTGAATGGGAAGGACTATGTCAAAATTTTAGCTTACCAGGACCGTCCTATGGTGCAAACATTGTTTCTTACAGGAGATGGTGTTCTCCAGGATGATAATCCCCCTATACATATATATAAATCTATCAAGTACTGGTTTGAAGAGCATGAAAATTAAGTCAAAAATCTTATCTTGCCCTGTACAATACCTCCGATTATATATCATCCAACCACTGTGATATGTTTAAGCGGATAGAGCCAGGTATCGATATCCACCACAGCATCTCTACAGGAACTTTAATCATTTTTCCCTTAAGAATGGTATAATATATTCTTAACCACTATTTATGACTCGTATAATCCAATTCCAAGGTGAATCAGGTGGAATTACATGACAAAGGTGCTCATGTGCCGTATTTATAAAGGTTTTCATGATGTTTCTTAGTGTTTCCATTATTTTGATAACCACCTGCATATATATATATATATATATATATATATATTTATTTATTTATTTATTTATTTATTTATTTATATATAAATATATATGTATGTATATATGTTGTATGTACGTATGTATGTGCGTATGTATGTATTAATTGTTTTATTTACTGTATTAAACATTTCCAAGATATTGCTACTATATTATTTGCTTTATTGGGAATTTAGGTAATCTTTAAAAATGACGGAAGCGAAATTCTGTCAAAGTGATAACAATAGAACTTTAGTACTAGCAGTTTCATATGAGTTCAGACACTGATTCATAAATTTTGCATTCATTCTCCAGAACATTATCCAATATTGAAAACAAAACGCGTCTGTTGTCCTTTTAGAAAGACAAAAACCGTGCTCTCCTATTGCATGTCATATTTAAATGTTCCTCTGATTTGCACTTGAAGAGGAAACAGGAAGATGCCACTATAATTTATTTTTGTATGGATATTGAGTTCAGAACCTCTTTAGAGGCGAGAAAATGCGTTCCGACTCTGATAAATTTTCCTGTTGCACGTTTTCCCCCAACTTTAAAAATATCAAAAATGCAAAGCGACGTTTATTGTTTTCCCGTTTTTGTAAAGTACGATGCCTTATGTTTTATCCATTTAGGTGGTCGGCTAATCGAGGAAATCGTATTCACAGGATTTTAAAATTTCAAGGGCAGTTCTCTTAATAATATACCGAGAAATATATCTTTGGGGAGTTATAAAAAGGTAACTCTAAGGCTCTCTCGGAATTTAATACATATTTACGGATTTAGTTTAGAAAAATTATAAATTTTCTTGTTTTAGTTAGAAAAAACATTATCTTTAAAACCTTTTATTTAAATTTCAAATGGCAAGCAATAAACAAAAACTCGTATGACACCTCGGCCCCCTTCGCTTTCGCCTATCGGCCAATGAATCACCTGAAGACCAGTCGCTACGTAGCAATACCTGAATACGCAGCCGAGGGTTAATTTCCCAAGTTCGGTGACATTTTTCATTAGTGGGGGGCCCGAGGGTGCCGGATGGACGATACAGATCCGCCATCCAAGCAAGGCACCCCAAGCCCCAGCAATAAACAAAAACAACAAGAAAAAAGTGCAAGAAAACAGACAAGAACAAGAAAAAAAGAAGTAAAACGAAGATGGAAACAGGAACGTATCAATTGCTCAATGCTGTTGCCTCCCTATATCGGCTGCAAGAGATCACGAGCTGACAGTGCCTCACAGGTCTGGCGATAGGAAATGTCCATAACGTGTGGTTTACCACAAATAGTGCAGACAGGATTCTAGAATTTTCAAGCGCCTCAGATGTTTAGCCAAACAGTCCTGACCAGTTATGGAGACGAGAACCTTCAAACTCGAATTTATTAATTTTTAATTTTTTTACTCTACATACAGAATGAGGATAATTAATATTATTTTTTACTACACTGAACACCCTTAGAATGCAAAATGAATTTTGGTAGAATATTGTCTGCTTTTTAATTTTTCTTTCTCAAAAATGCTATTATTTTTCAAAATTCTCCATGCTCATTCCATATCATTAAAAAAAACCTGAATTTTTATAATATAAGTTTACCATATATATACATGGGTCGCCCAAATGAAAGTGGCACTACAGTCGGTGTGACGAATGGTTTAATGGTATTGCTGTAAGTTAGTATACAAAATAAAAATATATGCAACAAGAACATATAGGCTAGATATAATTTCCTTGGAGGTTGAAACAGGTGTCCCAGAGGTCCACGAGATGATGGATACCCTGGGTGAAGAAACTCCGGAGTTGGCAGTGGAACCAGTGGAACCGTGCAGAATTGTGTGAACTCTTCCTTCGCTCATAGACATTCCATCCGCTATCTCGCGAGTGGTGATTCGCCGACTATTGATCACGAGACTGTCCACAGCTGCAATTGCTTCCTGGGTGATAACCACATGCGTTTCACCTGGTCGTGCCCTGTTGTCCGTACTGCTTCGCCCGTTGCGAAAATCGCTACACCATCTGAATACTGATCTGCGTGACATATACTCTGTGCCATACACATTTTGCATGCGACTCTAAATTTCTCCAGCACTCATATTAAAAAAAATGCCCGGCGTATTTTTTTCCATAGGCTAAAATTATACAGTATAATCGTAGACCTAATGCTAAATGAGTTTAAATATAAAATGAGACGATGTTTATTTCTTATATATATATATATACATAAAATCCTAAGAGTCGACGTTGCACCCCCCCAAAAAAAACTCTGGACTGGAGCCACCCCTGAGCAGAGCTACATGCTTTGCAATGTGATGCTGGTGGGATGTCCCAAGTAAAGAATACTGAATTAATGACGTTCTTTAAAACCTTAAATTTGTCAGTTATAGAGTACATCAAAGGACATTGAGAGATGCTTGTCACAGAAAATGTATGTATTCGAGTGCTAGATAACAACATTCTTCTTGTCATCTTCCTGTTTAATAAGAAACAGAATTTCAAAATAGAAGGGAACTTGAAATCAGTTTTCTTTTACCTTGCACGTAAATAACAATCTCTTCCTTGTATTACTACCTATGATTCGAGATTATATTTAACCTTATTTCATATATTTTCAACTCTTATATAACTTTGATATCATTTCATATTGCTTAGATTTCTATTTGCTCTAGAACGTCCTTTTCGATAACAATATCTATTTTTTCATTTCTGCAGCAGCACTGAAAACCCCAGATTTTTTCTTCTTTTTTTATAATTTTATCTGAATTTTATTTCAAAATTACCTGGAATTTATTTTCTCTATACTTAGGTTTTCTCTATACTTAGGTTTATCCAACCATTAATTAACTGATATTTCGCAAGTAAAGTAATAAATGTTTGTATTCTCCTTAACAAGATTAACTTTTTCATGAAAAATAGAATTTTTCCTTCTATTTTTATGTTGTTTCATTGTATTATGTTGGCTGAAAATTTACTGGGCTGGATTACATTAGTTTCCGCAAAACAACACGAGGGACTTCAGGATATAGTTACCGTTGCAGCATTCCCTATTTCTGACTAGTTATAAGAGTAGCTCTGATACTCATGTCCGTATGTTCTTTAATTTTTATAAATAACTATCATTTGACAATATCACTGAATACAAACCTTTTATCTCTTTTAAGTTTTCTTTTTGATTTTTTTTACTGTAGAACGTAGAAGTCGAAATGTGCTTGTTTAAATTTTGCTTAGTAATAAAAGAAGTTATTTTTGGCCTTTTCTCCATGTGGTATTTCCTATTCCTTTGTTTTGTAATATATCTTAAAACAAAGAGTTAGGTTTAAAATACCTAAAAATTTAGTACAGATATTTTATAATTTTTTTTCTTATTCGGAGGCACTTGCCATGAGACATTTGCCTTTTGTTATTCACCGCAAAGTCTTGCTGAATACTTTACACCATTTAGGGGAGCCAGAATTGCTCCCTACAAGGGGACAACACGTTAATGACCAAGCCTTATATTGTTGTTGTTGTTGCTTTGGCCACTTGACCGACAGCAACATCAGATAAAGTCCCGAAGGCTATGACCGATGAAGGTGTGGCTCCTGTTTCGATTTAGCACCACAAGGGTCGGAGTCTGACTGGCCTAAATGATCGATCCCGTAATTTTGAACCGAGTCAAGTGATGAGACCGGAACACTTGACCCCGCACCTTCAGAGATAAATTTGAGAACTTGGAGGACATTGCAGCCACGCCCTTTTTTACGTTCCCCGGTCACCATTAGTGAACACGGCGGTGGATTTGCAGCGATGAGCATCGAACCGAGGATGTTCAGATCACTTGCCCGCTGCTCTTACCGACTGGGCCATTGCGCCCTACCAAGTCTTATTCAGGATTTGAATCCAAGCCTACTGCATGGAAGCTCACGTTTTAACCACTATACTATCTGGGTGGCTAATGTCGCTGAAACGGCGACACTACGAATAGAATTTTGAATGCGAATATTGGAGCAACATATGAGTATACGGAAACCGAATAAAAGAGATAGGAATACGAATAACGTAAGGGGGTACTTATCCCTACTTCCAAAAATCCCCAATCCATACGGTGAGAAAGGCACATATCAAATAAAAACATAGCCATATGTACTATATGCAAGCGACTTCATTCTCTTTTACATCCAAGAATTGACAGCTTCTTTTTGTTGTTGTTTCCATATAGGAGAATGTTATTTTACGGTTATATTACTTTTTCTGTTGCCACTCGACAGAATATAACGTTGCGGTTGTCACGGCAATCACTAGTAGCGTTTCATACAAAAAATCCTAGCAGCCACTAGCCCCCTCTACCGGGTTTTTCGGAACAGCTATAATTTATAAATAATCATTCAGAGAAAAGATTACGTCCATAAATATCATTATAAGTCATAACTTTACGTCCTAAAAAAAGTTTATGGCATCATTTCACGTAAGTCAGGTTATATTAACTTTTTGGATATTCTAGTTATCCCTCGTTGCACATTTTATGACGTCAATTTTTTTTTTAATTAAAATAAAGTGAGTTATTTATCGAGTGACTCTATGAGGCATCGGGATGCCATCAAGTATTTACCAATAGAGATATAATTAAGTGAAATATCTGGAGAAGAATGTTTGACCTTTATTCTAAGTAAGTTTAAGTTTGGCATAGCACTATTAGCTAGTATAGTGTCAAAAGTATTCTGGAGTTAGTTAAGAGTGCTGATATTGTCAATGTTCACATATTGTACTTAGTATGAATTAAACAAGTTAGACCAGTGAATTGTTTAACAAATATGGCTTTTTATAAGTGTCAAATAAGGATTTCTACTGCTCTACGCATCTTTAATGTTCTGCCCTAGAAACAACCAAGCGGACTACATAAATGCCAGATTTCAGAATATCTAATGAGCACCCGAGAAGTCGGTAATCGCTGTCATAATTATTTAATTTTTAAAATATCAATCAATATTTAGATATTACTTTGTTTTTTAAAAATCTGCATTTTTTCGGGGGGGGGGGGGGGTATGATAAAAAGAGTCTTTTTAATGAATACTACGTACTTCTGTAGACATGAAAATTCCTACAGGTAGCTCAAATTATCACACGTGCTGGGCATAAAAGTTTTTGTACAGGACTTTAGTCAAGTATTTGGCACTCCAGATATAATTTAATGGAACGTCTGGAGATGATTGTTTGATGGTTGTTTTGAGTAAGTTAAAGTTTGGGTTAGCACTGCTTAAAGTGAAGTATCAGATGTATTCTGGATTTAGTTAACAGTTCCGTTATCGTCAGTGTACGCATACAGAGCTAAGAATTTAATCAAAGATAGACTAGTGAATAGGTTTGTAAATGGGGCTTTGCTGAAGTGTCGAAATCAGAAATTTTCCTGCTCTATACCAGTGGTATTCAAACTTTTTTCGATCACCACACACTTTCTTTAAGGGAAAAATAACTCGACCCCTGATGAAAATTTTCTTGTAGTCGCAAAATTTTTTAAATATTAGAAAAATGTTTAAAAAAATAAGAAAAGGAAATAAGAAAATTTTGATTAACCATTTTAAAAATCAAAATGCACTGCAGATTTTGTGTATATATTTAATTTCCATCATAACAATAAAAAAATGTGTCGCTTATCTTCTGCATTTATTCTTGGCAAATCCCACGTCATTAAAACTTCATATTTAAACACTGATATGTATTTGTATTTCATTTAGGTAAAAATTAACAAAAATTTAACTTTAAAAAGAGAATGATTTCAAAATTATAAGCTTCATGTTAAAACACTGAAACCTACAAGCTTCATTTATTTAAATAAAGCTAAATCCGGAGCATGGGATTCTAAACACAACATTAGCTTACTTTCTTTCAGAAAATTCTAGCTTGCATTACTTAGGTCAAGCTAAAAGACCTTAGTTCATATTTTTCAGGAGATGTATATTTAAAAAGCATGTTCAAAACATTCTTTCGGATCTGTATTCCTATCGTGTGTCGTACCGTCTAGATAACTTTGCACAAAATGTGGTCATATTATTCATAAAGTCCGTTTTTCGCTATCCACAAAAAAAATTCCAAACATGTGAAGATGAAATTAGGAAAAATGCAATAAAAGTTACTTACAAATGAGATTTCTGCATAATCTAATACGTATAATTGGTTTTACATGATGCTTTTTCTAAAATGTTCCCCTGGAAGGGTCCAAAATGTTCCAAAAATTATAGCTGAAGTACATGTGATGAGAAAATCACAGAATATTTACTGAGGTAATGAGATCGCGAATAAGATGATTTTTCTGTTTGATTTAACAATGGGTCTCCATTAAGTTTAGACAAAAGACGATTGATTACTTCACATTCTTCTTTTTCCATCTATCCGCTGAAAGATGAATACTTCTTTAACAATAAAACTATTATGTTAGCTCGAAAAGTGGTTCTTATCTTTCTAAAAATAATTGAGAAAAACAAGTGTATTTTGAGATAGGAAATCAACCAAAAATAATTTTATGAAAAGCACAATTTTATGAACAAAAAGAAGTTAGTTCTCACGATAATGAGGAATGATTTATTTCGATATTTCAACCATATATCAAATTCTCTTAAAATAAATATTCATTTATGGCAATATTTAAAGTAACTCGATTTTTTTATAAAATATGAAAAGTAAGGGTTCCTATATCAGTGACTGGTCTAGCGATTTATAAAACTACCCTTTTCTACATAATTAACATTTATTGAAACAAAAAAAGAACGTATCATATGTCTGTGCGTGGGATTTTTTTAAATTTATGATTGAAGTTATTACTAATAAGGTGTGAGTGGTTCAAAACCCGCGATTTTGGAAATTATTTTATTCCAATCCTGTTTGTTACACAAACGTTTCATATATCACTTTCATAACCGAAAATCAAATCTTTAAATTGGCATTTATGTATTTATCAAATGATTCAGAAATAAATTTAACAAGACCACGCGAATACAATTTAAAGAGGTATGATGCCAAAGATGTACCCCTGACTGCTCATGTTTTATTCACCCGGAGTTCACCATGTCGATGGCTTTAATATGACGATCGATGGAGGGATCGGCTCTGCTCCGTGATCTTAGTAACTGTTAAGGAGGATTATCTATTAGCGAAGATTAACCAAATTGACGTAAGTGGCCTTCAGACCTCGAGAGTTATATGCAAATTCAGCTGTACTAGCCTCAGTGATCCATGATCAGATTCGATAGTTTCAATTGGAGCATTATGAGTGTATATAGTACGCTTAGATCATACTGAATGCAGTACGCACACACACACACATATATATATATGTGTGTGTGTGTGTATTTGTGTGTATATATACACTCATGGACAAAAAAATTAGCGCACCAAGAAGGAGTCGTCAAAATGAAACGAAATTTTACATACGTAATGACTACTTTGATATAAGTAAATGATAAGAAAATCAAAGAAAAAGGATAATTTATTTCAGAGAAAAAGGCAAAAGAACTGAGTAGTTAATACTCCTTGGACCCCCTCTAGCGCGAATGCACGATGCGATACAATCGGGCATTGAGTCATACAAGTTCTGTATGATGTCTTGAGACATTTCGTTCCATATTTGCTGTAATCTTGCCTCTAGTTCGTTCAAATTCGCGGGATGCCCAACTCGTCGTCCCAAATGATCCCAGATATGCTCGATTGGAGACAAATCTGGGGATCGGGCAGGCCAAGGAAGGGTAGTAACAGTGGAGACACTTTTGTGACACCCTTGTCGTATGAGGCCGAGCATTGTCTTGTTGAAAAATGGCTCCTGGGAGACGTTGCATGAGTGGCAACACATGTGGTTGCAGGATTTCATGAACATACCGCTGGGCTGTCATGGTGCCACGGAACAATACTAGGGGTGACCGTGTATTGTAGGCAATGGCACCCCATACCATCACACCAGCTGTGGGAGTGATGTGTCGCTGTACAGCAAAGGTAGGATTGAAGCGTTCACCACGGGCTCTCCACACACGAACACGATTGTCATCACTGCCGAGATTGAATCTGGATTCGTCGCTAAAGACGACCTGGTTCCATTCCGCTGCAGTCCAGTTTCCTCGTGCGTGGCAAAACTCCAAACGGAGGCGTCGATGGGTGGGCGGCAAGGGCAGCACACGTAATGGGCGCCGCGATACCAACTGTCCTCCAGCCAGGCGCCTTCGTATGGTTCGAGAAGACACAGAGGCCCCTAGTGAAGGTGCTACCTGTGCCTGGTTGGCGGCCGATGAAGCAGTTGGCTGTACGCGTGCATTTCTTACGATGTGGCGGTCTTCTCGACGACTGGTCTGTCGAGGGCGTCCTGAGCCTGGTCTTCGTGTACATCACATCTCTCGGGTCCACTGGTCCCAACACCTCCTCACAACACAATCAGAGCGGCCTAATTGACGAGCTACTCGCATAGGTGACCACTCAGCTTCCATTATCCAGACGATTCTCCCCCTCTCAAACTGCGACAACAGGTTATATTGTCTTCGAACACGGCGTAATGGCATGTCTATCTCAGCTCTTCCTTTGTAAATGATTCAGCACACTCAAACAAGCTTTGGTTACCTGTTTTATACTCCACAGAGTACGATGTTCAACGCCCTCTACCGGCTATACGTAATGCGCAATCACGCTGCATTTCTAATCATTTGCAAATCTCCCCGAAATGTACCTTCATTGCAAGTCTCGTTACGATCCCGCAATTATTTCTTGGTGCGATAATTTTTTTGTCCATGAGTATATATATATATATATATATATATATATATATATATATATATATATATATATATATATATATATATATATATATATATATATATATGTATATGTATATGTATATATATATATATATATATATATATATATATATATATATATATATATATATATATATATATATATATATATATATAGGGTGTCCATAATTATACTTCCCTACTTTAAAGTTGTCTACAGTCGAAACTATTGTTCAGAAAGTTATGAAATTTTGTGTACGACATACTGAAGGGATGAGAATTTGTTTGAGCGAATAAAAAAATTAGTCCAAAATTTCACCGCCAGAAAGCGTTTTTTGATGAATTACACATTTACGACTGGTTCTTTACTTAAGATTTCCCCATCTTTTTATCCATAGGTCACCCTAACACAATAGCCCACACTCATTAAATTTTACAATCTTTAAAGTGATTGCAAAGTCGATCGGAAGCTTGTTCGATAACTAATTTTAGGACAAAAGATTTGAAGGAACGAAGAAGAAACAAATATCCAAATTATTTTTTGCCGATGTAAAGCAGAAGCTGTTATAAAACCTAGAAATTTTCATGGAGATTTTGTTTTCAGCGTGCTTGCTATTGCTAATCAGAATGTCATCGTTGCGATTACCAGATTGAGATGACCCGAATGGTGATCTCTTTAAATAGCACAATCGAGGCCGGAATGAAATGCAGTTCCAAGTCACAATGAACAATTGAAGTTTATTCCATGAAAAACACATGTTACTCGCTTCGAGCTAGCCCCGTGTCCGCCGTTGCTTGCGAATCTAGAATTAGGTCAAAGAGCGTTTGCCATGAATTGGCAGAGAGAGTTAGTATATGGTAATGCGAAGCATCTCGCCAAGGTTTCAGAAAGGTTACCACATGAGAAAGAAAGTTCAGATAAGGGCGATTAAAGATTATTAATAATATTATCATAGAATATCCCCCATCTAAAATGGATTGGAGCCGCGGCCATCGACTCCCAGACATTCCAGATAGTGATAACATGAAAATTAGTAGTTAGAATATTTGATTGAAGCTGGCTCGAAAATCACAATTTTTTTATGTTAAAAAATACAATTGAAAGACATAATAGTATGAAAATGGCATAATTTTTAAAAATAAATAGCTGGAGTTAAAATAAAAATGGAATGGTGCACTTAAATGAAAACACTAATAACAACAGATGTAAAGATGTTCCAAATACAAATACAAGCAAAAAAAATTGTGCATGTCTCAGTCCCTGACATGAGTATCACAGTCTTTGAAAAGGTTTCGGAGTCCTGGATGGGCACAGTTCACATAGTTATAAAAGCACAAAAGTTATTATTTTTTTCACAGTTTTAGTCGTTGAGTATGGTTTCGTTCTATTGGAGATCTCCTGGGTTGTAGTCCCTTTTAGAAAAATAATGTTCTTGGTTGTTTATTGTTACGTTTCTCATTGATTATTCACTTTTTCTCTACGCAAAACACTTTTATATTATACACTCATGGACAAAAAAATTAGAGCATTAAGAAGGAATCGTCAAAATGAAACGAAATTTTACATACGTAATGACTACTTTGATATAAGTAAATGATAAGAAAATCAAAGAAAAAGGATAATTTATTTCAGAGAAAAAGGCAAAAGAACGGAGGAGTTAATACTCCGTTAGACCCCCTCTAGCGCGAATGCACGATGCGATACGATCGGGCATTGAGTCATACAAGTTCTGTATGATGTCTTGAGACATTTCGTTCCATATTTGCTGTAACCTTGCCTCTAGTTCATTCAAACTCGTGGGATGCCCAACTCGTCGTCCCAAATGATCCCAGATATGCTCGATTGGAAAAAAAATCTGGGGATCGGGCAGGCCAAGGAAGGGTAGTAACAGTGCAGAGACAGTCTTGTGACACCTTTGCCGTATGAGGCCGAGCATTGTCTTGTTGAAAAATGAGTGGCATGAGTGGCAACACATGTGGTTGCAGGATTTCATGAACATACCGCTGGGCTGCCATGGTGCCATGGAACAATACTAGGGGTGACCGTGTATTGTAGGCAATGGCGCCCCATACCATCACACCAGCTGTGGGAGCGATGTGTCGCTGTACAGCAAAGGCAGGATTGAAGCGTTCACCACGTGCTCTCCACACACGAACACGATTGTCATCACTGCCGAGATTGAATCTGGATTCGTCGATAAATACGACCTGGTTCCATTCCGCTACAGTCCAGTTTCCTCGTGCGCGGCAAAACTCCAAACGGAGGCATCGATGGGTGGGCGTCAAGGGCAGCACACGTAATGGGCGCCGCGATACCAACTGTCCTTCAGCCAGACGCCGTCGTATGGTTCGAGAAGACACAGAGGCCCCTAGTGAAGGTGCTACCTGTGCCTGGATGGCGGCCGATGAAGCAGTTGGCTGTACGCGTGCATTTCTTACGATGTGGCGGTCTTCTCGACGACTGGTCTGTCGAGGGCGTCCTGAGCCTGGTCTTCGTGTACATGACATCTCTCGGGTCCACTGGTCCCAACACCTCCTCACAACACAATCAGAGCGGCCTAATTGACGAGCTACTCGCCTAGCTGACCACCCAGCTTCCATCATCCCGACGATTCCCCCCTCTCAAACTGCGACAACTGCTTATATTGTCTTCGAACACGGCGTAATGGCATGTCTATCTCAGCTCTTCCTTTGTAAATGATTCAGCACACTCAAACAAGCTTTGGTTACCTGTTTTATACTCCACAGAGTACGATGTTCAACGCCCTCTACCGACTATACGTAATGCACAATCACGCTGCATTTCTAATCATTTGCATATCTCCCCGACATGTACCTTCATTGCAAGTTTCGTTACGATCCCGCAATTATTTCTTGGTGTGCTAATTTGTTTGTCCATGAGTGTATTTTTATCATTGGTTTTCAGTTTCAATTTTTGCTCTTTATTATGTAAACAAAAATATTAAAAGTTCTTTCAGTAATTAGTAGCATAAATTTACCAAATGCTGTCAAAATGTAACTTTCAGCATCAGTACCAAATGTCTGGTACCTGATGCTGCAAAAATTCGAACAAAAAAATACAAATTCTAACAATTGACACTAACATTCAATTATTGTGAAGCAGAAAAAAAATCAATACAAACATAAATTCGAGGTATGTGACCTGAGGAAAATGAAAAGGGGTAGGCAAGTTTCTCAAACAGATGGAATGGCAACTGTTCAAAAGGAACATTTGAACAGCGTGAAGAAACAGGGAGGACAATGAGTGGAAACCCCAGTATAAAATCAGTAATATTTATTTAGTACATAGTATTTTTCATATAAAATGTAGTAAGCTTCAAAAGAAAAAATATCAGTTTCACTTACACTCACGGGGTTTCTTTAACATTAACTAGGGAGGCGATAGGACAGGAATGCTAAAATAGAAAGATTAAGGATAGCTAAATGATTTACAAATTGCTGACCTCCATGATAATTTCACTACTTAAATTTAATTTTTTTCGATTTCTAATTTTCTCGTGAAATATTTCGTAATATTATCATTATTTTCATTAAATTTTAGCTCTGTAAAATCACTAAAGGTGGTTAAGGTAGGAGTGAAGAATTTTTCTTTTAATACGGATACTAATTCTGTAAAATTATTAATTTGGTAACAATTTTGAATATAAATGTTAAGTGCTTTTCCTTTCACAAATCGTAAAAAAAATTTTAATTTCCTTTCATCGTCTCTATTTCCTTCCGTACATTTTTTTATTAAAATAGGATAACCATGAATCTAAATCTATAGTACCATCTTCAAAGGGCACAATGATAATCTCAGTCTCAGTATTCAGGATTATAAAAGAACCGTCATGGTCGACATTTACTTTGGCAGTGGTCATTTTTCTTTACTTATACAATACTAGAAATTACAAAAATAATATAATAACTGACCTGCTTACACCATCAACTTTTGTACTTACAAAATTAAATACTTTACTGTATGACTTCATTTTTAAGAGTAAAACATTCTGGCGTTGATCTTCGTTTTAAAATTTAGCGTTTTTAAGCTTTCCTTGATTTCTCTGTGCAGCGTTCGGCGTACACAAAGGAAATCATTTTAATTATCTTGAATATAAATTTGTTGACTATTAACGCGCAGAAACAAAAAACTTGAAGCACTTCTTGGAGATTTGGAGTTGAATACGAGTGTATGAGGACTAGTAATTTTCTTCTTTCAAGATGGCGCACTCAGGAGCGCATGCGGGTATCGAAAGTGAAACTGTAGAACAAAGACTTTGTAACTTGCTGACATTGCAGTCGGTTTCCGTTGCATTTTGACAGTGTAGATCCTGCCGGCTGTCTGAAATGACCCGAATGGTCATCTCTTGAAATAACACAATCGATGCCATAATGAAATGCAGTTCCAAGTCACAACGAACAATTGAAGTTTATTCCACGAAAAACAATACATGTTACTCGCTTCGAGCCAGCCCCGCGTCCGCCGTTGAGCGCTAATCTAGAATTAGATCAAAGAGGGGTTGCCAGGAATTGGTGAAGAGAGTTAGTAAATGGAAAGGCAAAGTATCTCGCAAAGGTATCAGAAAGGTTACCACATGAGAAAGTTCAGATAAGGACGATTAAAGATTATTAATAATATTATATATATATATATATATGTGTGTGTGTGCGTGTGTGTGTGTGTGTGTGTGAGAGAGAGAGAGACAGAGAGAGAGACTATAAATTACTGGAGGGGGAGAGAAAGAATCAATGAGACATCCGTTCCTATAAGATTATTGTGTCCCAACGTGCTTTTGATACAAATTAAATAATTAATTAATGTATTAAAATAAGGGATACAAGAGGATGCAAATCAAAATTTTAAATGACAAATAAATGAGTATACTTATTTTGTTAAGCCCGATGAAACCGCATTACCGTTGCCATGCAGTGGCTTGGCGCTAACCATATTGGCACTATTTCGTAGTCAACTATTTGCTGTTCTGTTCCATAGTTGATCGGGATACGAGGTGTTGCATGACTTGATTGTCTGCTATATTCCAACCTGTTCTTATATGTTCTAATAGGTTTTTAATAAAAACTTTTTGCTATTATCGATTTTCTAGTACAGTCCTCTGATTCATCGACCATAGAAAGTTTCTTATAGAGAATAACCTACTTTTGGACCATACATATTGCCTCTATTATACAATTTACATCGAGTAATAATCGTTAAAATGATCATTAAAATGAAGAAAGGCAACACAATAGATGTTTCTAAATTTTACTGTATAAGTGTTTAGTATGTCATCTCAAAAAGGTAGGCGGTATGGCTTTTAGCAAAATTGCTACTTTCTTTCTCCCATCTTCAACAATAATTCTACCCGTGATGCTATAATATTATATTTCTAGAAAAAAATTATGTTTCGAAATTTGCAGTAATATGAATACTACTAAAATGGAGATGGTCAGTCGTAAAAGCTAATTATAACCAGAGCAGAATGATTTTTTTTATATTTCTTTACTAAATATGTAAGCGTGAATGCTTTTATCAAGAGATCTATATTTATGTTTATTTATTTTTTCTGTTAATTATAGCAGGATACTTCGTGTTTATTTCACATACATACATATCAAGACAGAGAGAGAGAGAGAGAGAGAGAGGCGTATTTTAATTTGAGATACCGCTTCTTCCTACATATATTCAATTCTAAACAGAAATATCATTCATCAAACAGAATTATTATTACCATGTTTTTATTAACTTGATTTCTTGTTTGTGTGTGTTTGTGTGTTTGTCCAGTACAAATCTTGTAATCGATTTTAAATTAACTTCCCGACTAGATAGACATTTGAAACTTTTAGAATAGCTGAGAACACGATGGCAATGCATTTTTTAATACTTTTAGCCATCTTTAACCAGATTTTACCATTTTTTTTATTATTTTACGTTAATTTTGTTCTGTAGACTGGTGCAGCCATCTATCGTCCGGAACGGGAACTAAAAGTTAAACGCAAGTTAACTTCCAATTAATTTCATTTTCTTTCAAGTTGATGGGATAATTCACCAAAAAAAAACTTTTAAAAAGTATTTATTAATACATAGAATTGTCAAGTTTATATGATTCGACAGAAAATTTAAAAACATGGTATATAAAATGTTCTTTTTATCTTGAATTATTTTAACATAACATCGCAGTTTTTTGGTCAAGAAAATAACTGAAAAATAAAAATAAAAATCTAGCTTAACTTTATACGTTCATGAGTTAACCTCGTAAACCTTGTGTCAAAAGCTAGACAAAATGTTGAAATTTATTGGCGACTTTTGGATAGCTTTCAACAAACACAGTATTTTTTTTATGTTTCATTTTATACCTTTAAAAGATAAAAGCTTTGGTGGAAACCAAAAGTTCGATAATTACTGCTGCTTATTAGCTGACTTCGGTAAAAAAATATTTTTTTGCTATTGCAAAAGATTTTTTTAGTGTTAAAAAAGTCAACTTGATCTATAAAATTAATTACTCGATAACAAATAAAGGAAAGCCTTTTTGTTACTACAAGAGCTTTTAAAATATCTTTATTGAAATTAATTTTTAAAATATTTTTAACATATTACATTTAATTGTCACATTGTCGCATAGATGTTTTTAAATACAGTCGAACCTCCATATATCGAACTTCCACATATCGAAATTTTCTATATATCGAACTCTTAGCAAATCTCCATGTTCATTACATAGAAAAACTGTTTCTATACATCGAAAAAATCTCTATATATCGAAATTTTTTTTCACGACATATTGGGAGATCTTATTCCTCTTTAGAATAAAATCTCCCAATTTTTGACGTTTGAAACAATACGTCGTGGACTTCAATTCGCGGAAAATGTCCCTGATGAAGTTTTTAGGGGACTGAATAAATGCGAGCATTTCTTTGAACTTTCCGCAAAACGGGCTGTTCAGCAAGCTATTCGTAGTTTTTTTTTTAAAGAATGTAGTCACTGTAACCACTGTCTGAATTATTGTTTTCTTTAAAAGGTATATAGTACTCAATAAATCTTTCATACAAAAATTAGCTTTAATTTTAATGTTTTCGTAGAATTATGATAAAACTATGATCAATTCTATGCATCGAAATTTCTATATATCGAATTTTTTGTCCGGCATTTTGCTACTTCGATATAAGGAGGTTCGACTGTACTATTAGCTGGAACTATTAATTATCGCAAATAAATACCATAAACATCTATAAATGCCAAGTTAGATATGCTCAATTCGGCAACTGGATGCTGTAAAACTTATTAAAATCTGCTTCTTTATTAGCAGCAGTTAATCTTTATCTTTTTCATTCAGCTGTCAGTTATAAATGGGCCAATAACTTATTTTTCTCCTTTAGCTGTACAACAGTTCCTCTTTCACGCTTCCGAGGACAGACTTTTAATTCCGAAAATGCGCTGCGGACTTATTTTTATTCGCAACCGAATCTACCAAAGTAGGATATACTTTTGCTGATAACGAAAGCTGTTTAGATGAAATATTATGCAGAACAATTCAGTTACGGGGCTATAAAATATTCCTGGCCTGCTTGATCGTCACATACATGCATAAGTAAGGTATGTTTTTATAGACAGTCGCATACTAACCCCAGATAATTTCTTTTTCACAGAAGGCACATATTTTTCACACATCTGCAATGAAAAATATGTGCAGATGTATGTAATGGAAGAGTATTCCATTCCCTGTATGTAATGGAAGAGTCCCCATGAAGGGACTCTTCCATTACATACAGGGTGCGGCAGAATGGACTCCCACGTTTCTGAGGATCACTGGTAAGGGAGTGGTGAGGGTAGGGTGGCAACAGTTCGGATGGATCTTCTAGCTGTCAGTAGACACCATGAGTGGGTCCAGTGAACATTGCGGTTTCCAACTGAACTTTATACGTTCATGAGTTAACCTCGTAAACCTGAAGTCGGCCCTCGTCGACTGAAGGGACTCTTCCATTTATGAAGGTCAATGGTAAGGAAGAGGTGAGGGTAGGGTGGCAACAGTTCGGGTGGATCTTCTAGTTGTCAGTAGACGCCGTGAGTTGGTCCAGTGAATATCGCGGTTTCGATATCGAGGTGTTCTTTAAAGATAACGATTCTGTAATCGCAACACAGAGGGATTTATAGGACGCGCTTCGGCTTCTATGCAAATGATGCCGTTCCTGATCGAAAAACAATCCTGCGATGGGCTTCAAGAGTGAAAGCTAGTGGATCTGCATTACCAAAGAAGACAAGTGGTATTCCTCGGAACAGTAGAACACTCTTCGAACATGACGTGAAAAACTGGAAATGTGCAACGAGCCCTCGAGTTCGCTATTCGTTTGGAAGTTGCAACCATCTCGCCAGAGATGACCAACAGAGAGATGGAAAACTTTAGAGCAGGGCTTCGGCAACGAGCGCCACCTGAGTGATATTATTTTTACAACCCAGTAGGGGAAAAAACTGGATTATAAGCACTTTTCGGAAATGTAAAACTTTTTTCTGTAAATTGTTTCGTTCGCTTTTGAAATGTTGGAGTCCATTCTGCCCCATCCTGTATACAGACGTTATAAGCGTGACCATCACTTGCGAATTACTTTAGACGCAAGTCGATGCTGTCGTTGGTTAAAAATACTAGCTTTTTCCTCCTAGTGTTGTCCGGGCTTTTTACATACAGTACATCTGCATTTCGGGAAGAAAAAAAAATCAAAGAACAAATTGCAGGAATATTCAAATTCTGCGACATAAAATTAACAAAAAAGCACAAATTTATTTACTTGACGTAATATATACTACAAATCTTTAAGAATCAACTGCCTCAAGCGTCAACAACATGTTTGTACAATTATTATGAGGAGGGTACAACATTTTTACATTGCACTGTGTGTATTAGCACACGATTATACAGCTATACTTTAAGTCTATTTATGCCGGAATTGAATTTTTCGTGCTATACCACCTCTAAAACTATTTTGAATTCCTTTCAAGGTATCTCCGTAAAATATTGTTCCTTCGTTCTACTTTCACAAACCTTTCCTCCGAATTTTTACTTCGAGGTAAAAATTCTGAAAATATTTTAACTGAAGCGAAAATTGCACAGAAAAAAAAAAGTTTTTAACCTGTAAATTTATTATAAATATAATTAAATAAATTATTATAAATACTGAAAAAGAATTAATTTGAAACCTTTCATTAACCTATTCAAGACCTATCATGTTTCCTTTATTGGAAATGCACCAAACAGTTTTTAACACTTCTTATCACATTAATTACACAAATAAGTTGTTTCCATAAAATTAAATTTATTTTTACCAGAATTACAAAATGTTGCGTTTTCGCAACATCAGTCCAAAAGAGTATAATTTTTTTTAATTTTAAAGTAGATGAAACATTTCGCATGAAGAGGTACATTACACTCATTACATACAGTAATTGTTTGACTTTTGCAGTGTTTACATCTTTTTTGTTTATTTTCACTATTTTTAGTAATAATATGGCCCATACGGTCTTTCTGAGTTTCGTTGAGAGTTAGATTTTGAATTGAAGATGGTCTTCCAATATGTGAAGTTTCAGATAAAACAGAATTTATCTCTCAAAGATATAGATCTCTGAAACTCTAAGAAACTTATTTTAGAATTCGTTACATCTATGTTGAGTTTCCATTTTTCCCATACAATATGCTCCTTTTTCATATTATATTGCTTAATTTTACATTTATTAGAAAAAATGTCGATTTCACCTGCAATGTCTTTAGGTGATTTGACATTTTCACATAAAATATCATCATCAATAGCTTCTTCATCAGTCAAATTATCCGGATCTGGAGGGATAATGACGAATTATGGTTCATCATTATCTTCTGTTGATGACGATACCGAAATATCATCATCATCTAGTTCATGAAAATACTCACAATGCCTCTTCCAACGTCAAAAATCGCTTTTTTCGAGAGACAAACTTATCTGAAATGAAAACAATACCAATTTACTGCATAAGAAACTAGGCAGCATATCAAAATCCTAAATAATACACATTGGACTGATGTTGCGTTTTCGCAACATTTTTAAAAATATGAATTTAGAAACATAAAAACAAAAATTATGCCTTACCTATTGAAGCCATTTTGTTCTTTAGTCTCTAGTAAACTCGGAACAAGCATCAAATCGGAAATTTAACATGCGCTGCTATCTACACTTATTATATGAAATTAGTCATTTATTTCCCTTTCAAAACACCATAAAAAAATTTTTTGCAAGTGCTAACAGCGGGCAAATGTGGAAACAAAAAATTTATTATGAGCAATTAAAGTAAAAATAAAAATGTTACTTCAGACGTACAAAACTTAGAACATGCCTTTAAAAATTACGGAAACTAATGTTGCGTTATCGCAACGCCAGTCTTAAATGGATTAATAAAAAGGGATAAAATGTGCAAACTCGTTCAGCAGATACAATCAACGCTGAAAACGCTTTAACTCAGACGAAGTTCAATTTCTTTTAAATAACATAATTTCAAGTCGTTCAAGTATTTTTTATACTTATAATAATCTTTACATATAGTCGCATTTAAGGTAAAAAAAATCATTACGAGATGCGCTTAGCAGGTACACAACATTGCAAAATATATATATATATATATATATACAATTAAAAATAAAAAGGTTTAACTAGTTTCGAAATAATCAATAGCTCTTCATCAGGCTGCAGAGCATCAGGTGTCATTGCCCCCATGGACAATTCCTGAATACAAGGATCATCAAACTCTTTGATATAAAAAGGCGGGGCAGCAGAATATTCTAGAAAAAGGTTTATGGAGATGGAGCGAACACATGAAAGGTAAATGGTTGAAAGAGGAAACATGGGAGAAATTTTATGACCACCAGTCCAGACAAGGGACACATTCGTTAACGTTTTCAGGGGAAAGAACCTCCACCGTTTACCCGGTGTAAATTTTTTTCCCGGTTTTTTAACCCGAAAAATCTTGCAAATTTTACCAATTAAAAGGTGCAAAATGTTTTTACTTCTCTAAAATGATAACAGATGGCAGCACTAGCCATTTTTCTGCTCATTTAACTGGAATACATTAAGTGTAAGTGAAAAAAGACTAAATTTAGGCGTTTGCCCACTGCAAAAGGCATCCCTCAAATGGTTTAAACGAAGCGTAAAAAAAGAAGGAAAAAATAGCGGGAAAACAGAAACGAGAAGACTGAATAATGAAATGGAATTCAGAAATAAGAGAATAAAATTAAATGACTAGGGAAAAAAAGGAGGAGAGACGGGAAAATAAACAGACGCATTTAGGCGCAAATTTATTTCCAGGCAACTTCTAAAGATATCGTTTACATGTCATTGACAATTCCAGAGGAATTCTTTTAAATAGCAAAGACTGGTAGAAAATTTCTTTCAGATATAGAATACACTTAAGTATAAAAAGATTACAGTATTGTACGGACCATAAGAAGCACCTCAAATTTATGGGAAGATTTTTCAAAAAGAATATTTTGTATTTTGTTAGGTATATTTAAAAATATTTTCAATTTCTTACTTAATGAAGTTAAAAAAGTGTATAATAAATATAATAAATAATATATATATATAAATATATATAATGTACATAATAAGTACATATGTATAATGTACTAATAAATATACATGTAATATACATAATAAAATATTCGTTTTATTTTAACGTTACCTTCGGACCATAAGACACCCCAATTTTAAGTCGATTTTTTTATGTAAAAAGGTACATCTTATGGTCAGAAAAATATGGTAAATTTTGACTCCCAGACACTTTTATGTGTCCTAATAATAAAAAATTCCAAATAAATACCAATTATTTAATGGATGCTTTTGAGGGGCTTACTGAAAATATGGTTAGGCACAAAGTTTCACTTTAAACACAGTATGTACTATCGAAGAATTTTTGGCAGGAATTCCCAGAACATAGTACTGAACTCTATAATTAATGTCTGATTATTGCAGTTGACTGCAAAAACAAGCAACAATAAATTTAGGAATTATGAGCATGATAGTACGACAGACAAAATTTAATATGACAATGCTTGCTGGTGTGGTGGGATTACCGATTGAAATGAAAGGGTCTTACTGATTCTTTAATAGCTAAAAGAGAGGGATTAGATATGATATTAGCTTTTGCAAAAGGTTCAATTAAATGAAATCTTTGAGCTGAAAAGTACCTCAGCATCTTGTAATGAATATCGTCTACTGAAAAAATCCTTTCTGTAAATAGAAAATAAAACCTTGAAAAAACATTTTTTACCAGTTTCACTTTAAAAGAAATATAGGAAAAAGTTTATAGAGTGAAATAACTTGTTTCTCTTTAGGTATTTTGCAATCGATGGAGAAGAACTGAAATCAGAAGAAAATAATCCATTTTCTACCCTACAGTGACAAAGAATTAAAGGATTTAAAACTTCACTTTCCGCCGACAAGAAAATGACTTATTCCCTGAAGGCATATAGGTAGTTATATGGGTTACTGTCATATAGGAACGGATACTTTTGTCTTAAATTGAAACGTAAATATATATATATATATATATATATATATATATATATATATATATATATATATATATATATATATATATATATATATATATATATATATATATATATATATATATATATATATATATATATATATATCTATATATATATATATATATATATATATATATATATATATATATATATATATATATATATATATATATATGATATGTGTGTATATATATACCGGGGTCCCAAAAATGACCAACGATTTGAAAAATCAATTAAAGAAAAACGGAAGGTGATAGAAATGTACGGTTTGATGCATTCTGCTTAGGTAACCAGGGAATTTTTTCTCATCGATTTTCAAAATTAGTTACAAAGATCATCAACAGATGGCGCTGTTGACTGGGAAAAACTATAAAACAATGTTTTCATGATAACCACCGTTTGCTGCAACAACGTGGCGCAGTCTGAGGACAAAATTCGTAGACCCCCGTGCAAACATTTCAGTTTGAATGTTCTGACAAGCAGCGGAGCTGTATTGTTCCAGTTCATCTATAGTTTGTGGATTGTGACGATACACCTGGTCTTTTAAGTACCCTCAAAGAAAAAAATCACAAGGTGTCAAATCTGGGGAATAGGGAGGCCAATTCATGCCACTTTGCGTATGATTCTTCCTTTGTAAACATTGTTTTATAGTTTTTCTCAGTCAGCAGTGCCATCTATTGGCGAACTTTGTAACTAATTTTGAAAATTGGTGAGAATAAATTCCCTGGTTGCCTAAGCAGAATGCAGCAAACCGTACATTTCTATCACCTTCCGTTTTTCTTTAATGGATTTTTCAAATCGTCGGTCATTTTTGGGATACCCGGTATATACAGGGTGTAACGAAACTCTTGGGCAAAACTTTAAGGGGTGATAGTACACATCAAGACAAACAATATTATATAAGAAACTTAGGGTCCCAAACGTCTTCCAAAGGAGATAGACGCCATTAAAGTTTAGGGTCCGAAATTTCAAATGATCATAAAAAACGGGAAAATTTGTCGATTCGTTTGCTGTTTTCGCTTAAATTATTCTTTATGTCAAGATTTTCTGGAAAATAAATTTTAAAGATAAAGTTAAAAAAATGCCGATAGAGGGCGCTTTAGTCTTTGGAGTAACAAACAACTATTTTTTACTGTTATTTTTTGTATCAGATTAAATACTTTCAAAAGCTTAGACTTAAACTTAAATTTTGAGCTCAAAATCTGAATCGTTGGGGGTGGTTATGTCATGAAAACTCAACAGTGTTCAGGAGGTGAAATTTGAACCCCCCCCCCCTCCTCCCCTGTACGCAGTTCAGTTATTCACGATTTTAGATGCTCGGTCGTAGACCAGGCAGCAACTATTACCCACTAAACGTAAAATAAACGAGAGAGGGATGACAAAAATGTTTGGGCCGGAATTATCCACGATCATTTGATCGGGCCATATCTTCTGCCAAGGCACCTGGACGGCGGAATGTATCTGGTATTCCTACAAGAGGTGCTTCCAGTTCTGCTGCAAAGTGTTCCAGCCAACATAAAGGCTCGTATGTGGTTCCAACATGATGGAGCGCTTGCACATTTCAGCGCAAATGTGAGAAGTGCATTGGATACAGCATATCCAGGGCGATGGATTGGACGGGGTGGTCCGGTAAATTGGCCGGCACGCTCGCCTGACCTCTCCTGTCTAGACTTCTTCCTCTGGGGCCATATGAAGTGTCTTGTTTACGCAAGCCCTGTCGACTCCAACGAGGAACTGGTTGCGAGAATTGCCGTCGTAGCAGGCGATATCCGGGAGATGCCCGGGGTATTTGCTAATGTTCGAAAGTCCCTCCGCCGGCGGTGTGAGGCCTGCATCCTTGCTGGTGGGAGCTCTTTCGAGCAGTTTTTGTGATTCCACAAGAAAATCATGCGTGTACCATTTTCTACGTGTCATCATTCATTCAACCTTTATGCGCACGACGTGCGTACATCAAATTGTTTTATTTTTATTTCGAGAGGAGAAATTGCTCATGACTAGTATTATGAATAATTTTTTTAATTTTGTCATCCCTCTCTAGTTTATTTTACGTCTAGGAGGTAGTAGTTGCTGCCTGGTCTACGACACAAAGTCCTACGACACCAAGATCGGGAATAACTGAACTCTGTTCAGGAGGGAGGGAGTTTCAAATTTCCACTCCTGAACACAATTCCGTTTGCGCTACTTAACCACCCCCAACGAATCAAATTTTGAGCTCAAAATTTAAGTTTAAGGCTAAGCTTTTGAAAGCATTTAATGTGATTAAAAGGTAACGGTAAAAAATAGTTGTTCGTTACTCCAAAGTCGAAAGCGCCCTCTATCGACATTTTTTTTGCTTTATCTTTAAATTTATTTTTCAAGAAAAAACTGACAAAAAGAATAATTTTAGCTAAAACCGCTAACGAATTGACCCATTTTTCCGTTTTTTATAATCATTTGAAATTTCGGTCCCTAAACTTTAATGGCGTCTATCTCCTTTGGAAGACGTTTGGGACCCTAAGTTTCTTATATAATATTGTTTGTCTTGATGTGTACTATCACCCCTTAAAGTTTTGCCCAAGAGTTTCGTTACACCCTGTATATATATATATATGTGTGTGTGTGTGTGTGCGTGTGCGTGTGCGTTCAGATGGTACATTTTTAAATAAAATAAATAAATAAACAAAAGAAATATGCTATGGAATTTTTACGGCTTGCGCTAGCATGTAGAAATACTAATCAAGGAAACTTCCGGAAGCTTCACAATTGCATTATTACTGGAAACAAAATAGTATCTCATAAAAAATTCGTAAAAACTTACTTTTCCGAAACAATATCTGTGTCTGCTGCGTAAATGGTGTCAAGTCCAAAATCGTAGTTTTGAGAAAAGCGGGATGGAAAACTAGCATGTTTGTGTTATGTTTCCCATTTCCCAAATTTTCACTAATAAATAAAAATATTTAGGTGTGGCACTGGACTTAGCTTTCTTTGCCCTGCAGTAGCCCTTCATTTTTCAAATATACCTGGGTCGATAACTCTAGGGGTAAAACCACTTTACAGCCATTTTTACGAAAATGAGTTAACAGTGTCATCTTGTAGCTTTCAAGGAGTACTAACACCATATGCATTCATATCTGGGGCAGAACCACTTTAAAGCCGTTAAAAATAGCGATAAATTTTTGGTGTGTCGGGGGAAAAGCCACTTTACTCCAACTTCAAAATTCAAATTTTCTCAAAACGAAGTTGTTAGAGTAAAGTGGTTTTAACCTGGACCCTTCTCATTTTATCCCCTTTTTAACTGAACACCCCAAATTTTCACTGGTGAATAAAAACATTTAGGAGTGGAATTGGACTTAGCTTTCTGTGCCCTGCAGTAGCCCTTGACTTTTCAAACATACCTGGTTCGATAACTCATTTTAGCCCCTTTTTGGATTTAACACCTCAAATTTTCACTGGTGAATAAAAATATTTAGGAGTGGAATTGGACTTAGCTTTCTGTACCCTGCAGTAGCCCTTGATTTTTCAAACATACCTGGTTCGATAACTCATTTTAGCCCTTTTTTCACTTAACACCCTTTACACAGCAAACGCAGATATTTCTGTCTTGATTAGACATGAAGTTTTATACTGATAGTTATTACCTCATGTTATAATTTTTAATTATAAACATTATCATCCGTTATTGACAAAGATGACTATTTTAGTATCTTTTTTACTCTTTAATCTCTCGTAAAAGAGACTAAAGCTGTAAAGCAAGAAGGATGCTGAAACAGAGATAGTGCATCCCACAACATATATGATTTGAAATGCAGCATTAAACGATATATAGACAAAATTTTAAAAATATCTAATAATATATTGAATAAAGCGATTGAGCATCTAATAGTACATTAATTAAAACGACATGTCATGTATTAAGATACTGACTGAAGAGATTGACCATCCAGTAACACATTAACAAGAGTGATCTACGATAAGTCAAATATAGAGTAAGATCATCATGAAGGTTAATTAAAATCATCTAGAATCCTCGATGTTCTATGATAGAATTTCCTTGAAGTACTAAATATTTGAGTGCAGAATACAATTTATGAGCAGGACTGAATGTTTGGAATTTATCCAAGAGTAAATAGCACCGTACAAGAAAGCGTTATAAGAAGTGCTGACTGAGAGCCTAAGCAAACTTTATTTTGTAAAGCTCTGTGACTTTTAAGGGGAAATAATAATAAAATATCATTTTACGTAATAGTTTAATCATTTTTAAAAATCCACATTTTTCAACGAAATAAAACTTTTACCATTAAACAGGGGATGGTTATAGATATATGTATTGGGATTGGGAAGGATGATTCGGAATCATTTATATTCAGACTTTAAACAACTTCCTGCTGTTTGGCAAAATATTTACCAATGGATCAGAGATTCTATAGGGAGATTTACTCGAAAAAGGCCCCAAATATTCTGTAATAACTCTCTGTAGGATAATCTGAACCCAAAAAAATACGTTATAAACCTTGACGTGTGTGCGATCGGTTGCAATACATGCGATGCTGGAAGTGCTCTTCGTTTACTGTCAGACACGTTTCGAAGCGGTGTTCCATTTTCCTGAACGTATAGGCAAGGATATCGGGGATGGGGGAATAGCAGAAATATCACGTTGGATGTTTTCTTTCACATCTTCAACAGTGCGAGGCTTGTTCCGATAGACTTTTCCTAAAGGAAGAAGTCTGCTGGTGTCAGATCAGGCTACCGTGGAGGCATTCACCACCACGGTCACGTGATCGTTTTTTTTAAAATTACCCTGTTGTCGAAGGAGGACTCAATTTTCTCCATTCTCCTTGCCGATACGTGACACGTTGTTTCATCTTACAGGAAGTAACCTTCCGTTAACTCACGATCATCCAGTAGATTCACAAACTGTTAAAAAAATGGCCAGGTACATATTGGTTGTCTAGTTGGTGTCGAAAGAAATGGGACCTATAATGCGCAACCGAGATATCTTGCTCCATATACCAACTTTTTGATCATGGAGCGGTGTTTGACGAGTGGCAAAGGGATATTTTAGAGTCCCATATACGGGTGTTTCGCGAGTTAACATAACCCGGCAAATGGGACTCCGCCTCATCCAATAGCCATGTGATGTGATGTGCCATTTACTGAGCAGCCCGTTGTACGTTGCTTCGTTCAGATTGATTCGCCCTAGCGAGAATTATTACAGAATACTCAACGCCTTTTTCAAGTGAATCATGCTATAAAAAAGATATTGTTGAAGGAATAACTAATAGGTAGTAACAGCTAAAAAAAATCTACATTTCTGACCGAAGAATATCTCTGGGAATTTAACAACTCTTTCTTTCGAGTGATTACACTATAAAAAAGACATCGTTAATGGAATAACTAATAGGCAATAATAGATAAATGCTATCTAAATTTCTGACCGCAGAAAACCTCGGGCGTTAACAAGATATGATCATCAATACATACAAGGAAACCTCGATTAATTTGACAAGATATTGACCAAAACTACGTACATTCTAAAAACAATATTGTGAAAGAAATAATTTAAAAACATCCGTAGCCATGACCTAAAGAAACTTCGTGTGATTTAAAAAAAGCATGCTTATCTATACATATAAAACAGTTCCGTAACTGACTGACTCACTGACATACAACGCACAGACTAAACCGCTGGACCTAAAGGGCTGACATTTTGCATGGCGATTCTTCTTATAGTGTAGGGGTGCACTAAGAAAGATTTTTGAAAAATTCTTCATAGATTTTGTTAAATTAAATTTTTAAGCTGTTTTAGTAACATTTTTTAAGTTTGCATTTAAAATAATAACTTGAGGGTTATAAAATTTATATCACAAGAAAGATCATAAAAGTTCCTTTAAAATGAAATCTTTTCGAATCTTTAACTCTATTTTCTGATTTTTGGTGAATTTTTAGAGATTCAGTTTTAGATTTTAATTTATTAAATGCTGATCACATGATTTCTTTTTCTGGTACTTTAAATAAATTTATCGTCACGTCATAACAATGAAATAGACAAAAAAATATTTTTATTTTCTTGCTAATGCGGTAGACGATTGGACATTATCTAAAAAAATATTAAAATACAGTAAAAATATGTTCCTCAAACTGTACTATATTAACTGTACTATATTCTTTAGTATATCCTATTAGATTTAATTTGAATATTTTCTTCTACATTATTTTGTCTATAAAATATCCCTTACGATTTTTTTATAAATGTATTTTACTTTGCATCAATTGTATACATTGATCGTCGTATTTATTATAAAAATATACACACACACACACACACACATATATATATATATATATATATATGTTGGAATTAATTGCATACATTGACCGTTGTATTTAATTTGAATGTACTCCGAAAGTGCGGGTTTTCATCTAGTAAAAAGTATATATTTTAAGAGATGATTTTAATACAATGACTTTTCTGACTCGGGGAAATATTGTGGTAGTATTTCTCAGTACATTTCCAAAAGTCACAGAAGTTCTAACAAGACATTATTGTAGAGATAAATCGTACGATAAGTTTTTTTCGAATCAGCTAAACACTTGTCAAAAGAGATATTATCTATATTTCGATGACCATTTAACAAAATTGTGTCGTTGTAGCAAAACGTCTCAAATTTTCATCAAGTGTAGGACAAAACAAATTTACTCTCTGGTGCAGTACAACATTCAACAGATTATAACTGTTCTAGGGAAAGCCTGCACCTGCTTGTCTGTGTAATAAAAGAGTATTCAAACTGGTAAAATCCCGCATAACAAGGTATTTTATTAATGGATAAAGTAACAAACTTACATAATTTCACAAGATCACAGAGGACAAATCTTCCGGAAATTCAGAAGTTTGGGAAGTTCCGGCACGCGAAACGGAAAATTTCTCACCTCTAATGCATGTTTGTATGCGACTTTATCTTAAATCCCCGTCAAATAGTGTTTGTTTTCAGTCGTCATCCAACAACTTTCTATCAATGATTGGGGCTTAGGCGTCTCTAATTGCATGTTTTAATAGGTAAAAGCAGCTTTTCTCTTCTTACAAACATCCTATAACTTTATAACACCTCTGAAGATGGCACTAACCGTCGCTTTTAAACCCTAAAGGTAATTAAGTAAAAACCAGCCTCAAAGAGTTTATTAGAACCTGGCTAGTTAAAAATGCAGACGTGATGCTACTTACTTTGGAACATTTTAATTAACAATCACTTCATAATTGTGTTTTGCGGAACGCATTAAGTTTGGATTGCGCTGTCGTCTGAAGACCGCTTCTCTTCATTAACCACATCTCCTCATATAAACTGAACAGCGATTGTGCTGACAGAGATATTCTTAAACTAATAATAGAGTTAAAATCTCATGCTAACTCAATTAGGTTGCTGTCAGGGGGGAAAAGCTCTTTCGGGAATCTTTTAGAAGACCTGTTAAATATTGATAACTGAATGCGAAAGCCTGATTCACAACGGTTTCGGTTAATAAAATAATGAATACGTTTCGCAATATTTGACTTGCTATTTCATGACTAAGCCAATTATAGAAATTGAAAGATGGAAATTAATGATAATTAAATTAATACGTTTTGCAAATTTCGACTCGCTATTTCCTGACTAGGCCTATTATAGGAATAGAAAGATTGAAATTAATAATAATAAAATGAATACGTTTTCAAATGTTTTTTTAAAGGAAAATACGGAGGCAATTTTAGAATAAGAGAGGCAAATGCGTTAAGCTAACGAGTTCCATAGACGGGGTAAATACACAGTTATTTACAGTAGGTAAAATGCATACAAGCTACGACAGAGATACACACAGAGTGACTGAACATCACATGTATTAATAAACTTATACAGGATCCCAAAAAGAGCCAATTGTAACTTTTAATAAGATATCCAATAGAAATCTTTGATAAGAGAACAAGTCAGAGAGAAGGGAAAGAACTGAGATCAGACGATGTAGTCTGCGATTGCATTGCTGACAGGCACTTGTCTTGAGACATTCGTTTAGAACGTCGGAAATTCTCTCTTTCGCTCTCTCTCTCTCTCTCACACACACACACTTCATTATTTGTTCGTCGTTGGTGTTCCTTAATTCATCAGCCTATAGAGTATCCTATTTCCGGAAACTTATTGCAAAATTCTCCGTCGATTCAACATTTTTTCTGTTCTTATCAGTAATGGCTCACAGTCAGCCAACCTGAGCGGTTCCTGCTGCCCTCTGGCATTTCTGTTGGCCATGGGATGGAGGAGCCCTGGTCTTTTGTCTAGGATGGGAGAAGTTTCTGATCTTGCAGTCTACACTGGCCAATGGGGGTTTCAACCGGAAGGCAGAACTTCCTGGTGGTCTTATGTAGGACCCCATCTAGTACAATGGAATGGTTCTAGTTACAAACGATTTTCGGCTGCCGCTTCCCCTACCCACTTCAAAAAGTATTGAGACGTTGCAGGACAGTCAAACGTAGCGGCGCTCGTCTCAGATAATTTCTTTAGTTTTTCGTAAGTTTTACTGTAGATATTTTTTAAACTTTGAAATGAATCGTTCAGCGAAAAAAGTACGTACTCTTCAAGAAAGATTAAAAATGCAGGGTGTTTTAAAAATTGAAAAGTTTTTTAATACTCTCACACAGTAACCGATACCGAAAAGAATGCAATTTGAAACACAGAAAAAATATTGTTTACTTGTGGAGAGAAAACCGCCAAAAAACAAACGAAGATTTAAGACTATTATAATTGAATCAAACTTCCTGTGTATCTACGTGTATTTCTTTTTATTATTATTATTATTATTATCGTGGATTTCAGTACAACTTTGTAATTTTATCTTCCATTACACCACATATATGCACGCATTTATGTATGTGAGTAAATATATTTTAAGGATATTAAATTTTTAGATGCGTTAATATGTTTTTGTTCCCGCATATATATATATATATATATATATATATATATATATATATACAGTGGAATCTCTATCTATCGTTTTCAGAGAGACTGACTGAACTAAATGATAGATGTATATATATATATATATATATATATATATAAAAGATGTAAAATTTAAGTTGATCCCCTGTAAATTTTCTTCCCTTCCCATGCTTAAGATGGCATTACCAAATTCTGTTTTCAAGAACCCAGGAATATTTTCATAGAGTCAGCAATTCCTGAGCAAGCCACGAAACCGTCCGACCCCTTTTCTATGCCCAAATAAGGCGATCGTCCTGCACAACTGACACAGCTTGCAAGAAACATCTTTGCTCAGCAAATTCTTCAACCGCAGATACCTCTATACGCAAACCCCGGGAATCACTCGGGTGTTGGCTTTCCATTAGATAAGATGTCTGTTTAGCCACTCGGAAATAATTTTCTTATTCTAATATTTCTGTAATCTGATCTTATTTCATTACAGAATTTATAGCCGGCAGGATGTTCTGCAGTGAGGATACCAGTTTTAAATTTTTAATTTCAATAGGTAAAGGGAGTTTTAATTAATTTTACCAGCACCCGTCGTAAAACTTCATTCGCCCTTACGTGCGTCGAAAATAGCAGCGAGCAGAAGTGGATTATAACTGACCTTGGTGGATTTACGCTGTTCGGTGACCTAGTTTTGAAGAAGCAATGCAGAAAGGGGGAAAACCCAATTTGAATCAAACCGTGGACTTAACCGGTGAAAATAACGAGCCATCTCACATCCGATTTTCAGATGTAAATGTGTTTATAAAGCCCTATTCAAATGACAGAACTATTTAAAGAATTTAAGACGGAGATAAGTAAACCCGAAATACATCAGCAATTGTTAAGACGGAAAAAAGGAAGGGAAGAAACTTACGAAGCGTATTACTACACTAACCAGCAAATAGCTTCGAAAGCAGCGATGACCTCGGAAGAGCAGAAATATTACATCATAAAAGGAATAAACGCACGCCCAGAAGTAGATCTCCAACTTCGTTCGACAAAAAATTGTGATGAACTAAAAGACATGTTAAAACTCTTGGATAAGCAAAATTCAGAAGAAAGGACTTTTTATAACCCCAAGCTACCAGTTTTCCATAGACCTCCAGCCTGGAGTCCACGCTTCCAACAACACCCAGGAAATTACCGACAGTTTCGGCCAAATTTTGATCTTCAACACCAGGAGTGGAGACCGAGGAATAATTTTTATCCGCCCCGTTTCCAGCAACGTCCCCGACCAGGGTTCAACACCAGTGCACCTTCCTTTCAGCCAAGAATGACAGTGCAGAATCATAATAAAAACTTTAATGTGAGAATCAACGACAGTGACTGAGTGCCAGTAGTAGAGAGCCTGTTGTGTGGACAGAAAGTCCAGATTTTATTCGATTCAGGCTCAACTCTAAATATTTTACCAGGACCCATATTAAATAAAAATCACCAACTAAATTTCAAAAGTTGCAACATTAACATTACAGCTATGGGATGAAACGTCCAGGTAAGTCAGTATATAATGCTTCCGTTAAAATTGGGTGAAAAAATTGAAACATTAAAATTGTATTACTTACCTAATGTACAATTACCTTATGTTATATTATCTAGTCATGCTATTGGACTCTTTGATGTCACTATTAATTTTAAAACTAGAGAAATTTTTCAGGATAATAAATTACTTAAGCATTTTAATTGTACCAGCTGTCATAATAATAATCCTAATAAGAAAAGTGATCAGGGAAATAATGAAAAAGTATCTGCATTTTTAAGTAATAATAATGATTTATATAATGTGATTTCTTGTAATAATGATAAGTGTGATATTGACAATTTAATACAAAAATTTGATCATGTTTTTGCTAAGAATAAGTTTGATGTGGGAGAAATTAAATTAGAATCACCAAAAGTAGTCTTAACCTCAGAACTTCCTATAAGTCAAAGACCATACAGAACGTCGCCTAGAGATGACGCAGAGATAAAAAAACAATTAGATGCCTTGTTAAAAGCTAAAATTATTAAACCTAGTTATAGCCAATATAGTTCACCTATTACTCTCGCGTTTAAGAAAGAAGATAATGCTAGGACTCGACTATGTATTGACTATAGGAAAATTAACCAAATTACCAAAACCGATTGTTAACCCATTCCCAGAATAGACAGTGTTCTAGACAAATTGACCAATGCTAAAGTATTTTCTACGTTAGATCTATCTAGTGGGTATTGGCACCTGAAATTAGAGGATGAGGAAGCTGAAAAGCTTGCTTTCACTTCTAACTATGGCTTGTACCAATTTACCAGACTTCCGTTTGGATTTAAGAATGCTCCCGCAATATTCCAAAGAACAATTAGGCGTATACTTCATAAATATCAAGTTAACTTTGCTCTAAATTATTTTGACGATATAATTATTTTCTCAGAGTCATTAGAAGAACATATTCAGCACTTAAAGACAATTTTTGAAATTTGTGAAAAGGAAAATATTAAACTAAAAAATTCGAAATGTCATTTTGCTAAAGATACTATTGATTTTCTTGGCTATGAAGTTAAGCATGGATCATACAGCCCAAATAATACTAATGTAGAAACAATAAAAAAATTATTGGCCCCAAGGAACGTTAAAGATTTACAAAGATTTCTAGGCACCATCAACGTATATCATAAATTTATTCCTGATTACGCTAAAATTAGAATTCCCTTAAATAACCTTTTAAAGAAAGACCAGAAATGGGCATGGACGCCTGAATGTCAACAAGATAGTTTAATCTCAAAACCCATTTTGGCCCTTTATAATTCAAATTATCCTTGCCATGTCTATGTTGATGCGTCAAAAGAAGCCATAGCCTCCATAGTAAAACAAGAACATCCTGATGGAACTCAACATCCAATTGCATATCACTCCCGACGACTTAGACCATATGAAATTAATTATACGATAACGGAATTAGAATGTTTGTCCGTAATTGATAGTCTTGATAAATTCCATTGCTACCTTCATGGGTCACATTTTACTGTACATACAGATCATCACATCTTAGTTTGGCTTAAAACTTTTAAAAATCCCACAGGTAGACTTTTCAGATGGTCTCTAAAAATTTCTATGTATGATTTTGACATAAAATATAAGAAAGGTACAACTAATGTTGAAGCTGACATGTTAAAAAGAAACCCAATTGCTTTTAATATAACTACCACCCCTCCAGAACCCTTGTTAGATATAAAGGAAATCATCCATTTTCAAATGTTAGAAAATATAACAGCACCCAGATGTTTTAATAAGGATAATGTTGTAGTAGTGAAAAGACAAGGTTTAATCAAAATTGTAGTACCAAAAGCTTTAAGAATTAAATTAATAGTGAAAGTACATGAAAAATTTGGTCATCCAGGAATAGCTTCAATGTTAACCCATTAATGCCGACTTCGTTTTCTTTAACCATTTATGTTACTTCTCTCATATTTGTATGTTTTAAGTCTATTAATGTGTATTATACTAAAATTATATTTTAGTTGAACTTTAACTATGTTATTTTTACTGGTACGTTTTCGTACCAATCGGCGTACGTGTGTAGTACACATCGAGAATAAAACCTAATACTAAATTTATTTTTTAATGAAAATAATAACAAAATCGGGAATACCACAATTAAATGAAAAGCACATTAGAAGATTTTCTGACAGAATAAAACAATAAAATGTCTATTGAGTGCAAATATGATAGTTTATATGGCACTGAGGATGCAGTGGCACATTACACTTTTCGCACTTGTAGCTGCTTCTACCGGAACAGTTCTTGCAACGGGCATGTTCTTGATCTGGTCTTATTCACCAGTGCCTATTCTTGTCAAATCTTATTTGTGAAGGTCGACACCACCCATATGCTTATTATAAATTTTTTACTGTTGTGACATGGAAATATTAATTTTCCATTCTTCTGCGGCACTCCATCAAGTAGCAGATGCAATAAGTTTTGTAGAAACTTTGTACTTGCAGCAGTAACAACTTTATTGTCATTCCGTTTGACGATACTGATATCTTCATGACATATATATTCATAGGTCCCCCTTGCCAACTTCTTTTCTTTAGAATTTGGAGATTTCTTTGGATGATAAAGGAGCATTTTTCAGCCTGTTTTCTCTCAATGTCCCGGTTCCTGCTATGCCTCTTTTCGATAGCTCTTTCAGCAAAGGAATGCTAGTAAATAGTAAGTTGTCCATGACAACATGTGTCCCAGGTGGGATCTCGCATTTGTCTAGTAACCCAAGAACAACATCGGTACCTTGGCCTAAATCAGATTTTGATAATTTTGTAGATGCTCCACAATAAGGTTCAGCATGCAATAAAAAACCATTAGAAGAACACAGAGTCCAAAGTTTGAAGCCAAAACGTATTGGCTTACCTCTTATGAATTGTTTTAGTCCGTGGTGCCCGAAATATAGAAGTATAGACTCATCTACACTCAAAATTTTATACCAACAGCATAAAAGCATGAGTTTCAAACGACAAAAATTTATAAAATACACTTTTATAACAATGATTTAAAGTCAAAATATTATTTCAAAAAATTCTAATTCAAATGTGAAAGATTTTCGATTTTCATTCAAACGTGAAAGATTTCCGATTTTAATTCAAACTTGACTATACATTAGCCGGTTGGTACGGTTTCGTACCAACGATATATAAATTTTTATATTTTATAATACAAAGCAAAACATGACTTTCGAGTGGCATGAATTTATAAAATACACTTTTATAACAGTGATTAATAGTCAATATATAATTTTGAGATAAATCCAAAACTCTAAACTTACTATTTTCTATGTGATGTCAGAGGCATCTTGTTTCACGACACTTTCACCTGAGCATAACGTAAAATAACAACAAGAACTTGAGAGCAAATGGCGGAAAATCTATTTTTCCCGCTATCAGTGAACTATTCTTGAAGCACATGAACAATATTGGACAACTAGACACATTTAGTGCAGAGAAAAATAACTATTCTTAAGCTGGTATGTTTTCGTACCAATAGGCATTAATGGGTTAAGAATTATTTCACCTCAATATTATTGGACTAAGATAATTAATGATGTTGGAAATTATGTTAAACATTGTGAAACTTGTCAAGTAAACAAGAAGTCTCATCAGAAAAAATATGGTTTTATGCAATCTCTTCCTCTGTGTGAAAAACCTTTTGAACTATTATCAATTGATACTGTAGGTGGTTTAAGTTATTATAATTCTACTAAGAAATATTTACACATTGTAGTTGATCATGCCACTAGGTACATCTGGACATTTCCCTCTAAAAGTGCCACCACGGAAACCTATATAAATTGTTTGAATTCTATTTTTCAAAATCATATACCCGAGAAAATTTTAAGTGATAGGAATTCCGCCTTTACCTCATCAAAGTTTAAACATTTTCTCAGACATAATAATGTTACACAGCTCTCAACATCTGCTCATATACCGCAGACGAGCGGAAAATCGAGAGAGTTAACCAAACCATAGTAACTAGATTAAAATGTAAAGTTAGTAATAGTCCTAGTAATGTGCCATGGACAAAAATCTTAGACTCTGTCACCCAAGAATATAATAATACCCCTCATTCGGTAACTGGATTTCCCCCAATTTATTTAATGTATGGCGAATTGCCTTATAAAATTTCTTTCCAAAATAATGAGATATACCCTCCTATAGAAGAAGCTAGAAAAATTGCACAAGAAAGAACTAGACAATATTATCAGTCGAATAAAATAAGATATGACAGAAGATTTCAACAAGTTAAATTTAAAGACGGAGATTTAGTTTTATATGAAGAATTTCAATATCCAAATACCCGAAAACTTGCCCCACCGTATTCAGGCCCTTATACTATTCTAAAAAAATGTTCAGGTGTTCTTTCTGAAATTGATAAAACCAATACTCTTTATAAAACTCCCACTGAGATTGTACATTCTACTCGCCTTCGATTTTTCTGTCCTTCTGAGAATTTTCAGTTAAATGATATTAAAAACTCAAGCGAACAGAAACCAGAGGATACTGAGGGACTCCCATCAAAGGACTGCCAATATTGTGAGTCTCCGAATCTACAACTACTTTTTAAGGACAACTAAAAATGGTATAGACTGATCATGTGAAGTTTATTTTGAATTTTGTAATTATTAAGGTGAATTTTGAATTTTATAATATTTAATTTAATGTCATGATGCATTCTTTTCCTCAGTTCAGTTGTTCTTGTTTTATTTTTATTTTTCTAATTTTTTTTAATAAAATTGTCGGGTTGTGATGGCCACACAACTCGAAACTTTTTTTCATTCGGCAAAATTTTATTTTTGGTTTTGGGGGTTTTCTTTGAGAACAACTACAGTTGAGAAACTGAATCCCTTTACCTACATTTGTTCATCCACAAAAATTTTCTTTTGAAGTGGTGGGAGGAATTTATTTTAACCTCCTTTCCAACTTCATAGTCAGCATTCCTCAGCAAACGTGAGGATACACGGTTGTTTGAGAGAGATGTGATTTGTATGTCAGAATTAAGGTATATGTAAGGTATTAAATGTGTATTGCTATTGAAACGAATTTTGATGTAATGAAATTGTTTTATTAATGTAACAGTGCTTTGAAGAAAAAGAAGAGATATTGATATGAAATGGAAAAAAAATTATGATATTGTAGTTTTGTACGAAAAGAGAATTGTTATGAATATAAGAGTACCCAAGGAAGTTAAATAATATAATACAGTGAATTTTGATTGTGATATAAACCATGTCAGTATTAATAGAATATAATGTGAGAACTAATACTACAATATGTGGACAATGTTAAGAGGTAGTTTCCAGGTAGTGTCAATATTTACACTGCTGGCCACCCAAATTGCAACACCATGACAGACAAGAGGTATCACAACAAAATTTATTTTGTAGATAACATGTTGACCAAGTATCAAATGATTAAATTTATAGACTTCTGTGAAGTGTGGTTCCTGCCAAAATCAGTAGCCAGAGTAGCCACCATTGTTGGAGATCACCGCTGCCACACGCCTCGGCATTGATTCAAAGAGACTTTAGATGAGTTCTTGGAGTACAGCAGACCAAGCAGCTTCCACACGTTGCCAAAGTTGATCTGCTGTGGCAGCTGGGGATGGAATCTGGGTCAATCGTAGAGCAACCATGGACCACATGTTTTCTATCGGCGAAAGATCCGGAGAGCGAGGCGGCCAGGGAAGCAATTCAATCTGGCGATTGACGAAGAACCGTTAGACAATGCGTGCCACGTGTGGTCGCGCATTATCCTGTTGAAATATGGCTGTGGGCAAGCCCTGAAGGTAAGGAAGGACAACTGGCTCCAACACCTCGGAGATGTAGCGCTGGCTGTTTAAAGTACCGGCAATGCGTACTAGAGGTGTGCGAGAGTGATATCCAATACCGCCCCATACCATAATACCCAGTGCAGGACCAGTGTGGCGGTGCATAACGCAGCTGTTCAGCATCCTCTCTTCACGGTGTCTCCAGACTCGAATGCGACCATCGTGGTTTTGCAGACAGAAGCGTGACACGTCAGTAAAGACAATTTCATTCCATTCTGCCGTCCACATCCTTCTGTCATCGCACCATTGGCGGCGGAGACGTCTGTGGTTCTGCGTCAAAGGTAGACAAAGCAATGGACGTCTTGCGGACAGACCACTCTGCTGTAAACGGCGTCGAATGGTACGAGCAGACACTGGATGATGCGTTACAGACTGCATGTGCTGTGCTATGGTTCGTGATGTGACTGAGCGATCCGTCACTGCCATGCGCACAATTTGCCTGTCATCACGTGAAGTGGTGCGCTGAGGTGGATACGATCGAACACGCCGGTCCGTCGTACCCTCCTGCATCCAACGATCACATATCCGCATTACAGTTGTTTGGTTTCGTCCAACACGACTACCGATTTCCCTGAAAGATAATCCACAATCTCGGCAGGCCACTATCCTTCCTCTTTCGAACTCGGATACTTGATCAAAAGATGATCGCTATTTTCGACGAGGCATAATTGATCGTTTTTTTAAAAAAAACCACGAGAAAAACTCAATTGCCGAACTTGAAATCGTCAAAATCTCCAAGCCTTAAATAGCGCTTTGAAGTGGCGCCACAGGCGCGCGTGATGTGCGTCTGCGCTGAAATTCTAATCATTTGCATATCTCACCTCCGCTAATGCATGTTGTAAATTTCATGTTATTTGCATGTTTCCTTCAGGGTGTTGCATTTACAGTGGCCAGCAGTGTATATTGTGTTTTATTCATATCAAATATATCAAGATAACATATCATATAGTCATAGAATTTTATGTTATCGTCTTATATTTTGAATGCAAGTCTTATATTTTGAATTTATACTGTAATTATGGTTAAGTGCATACGAAGCAAATAATATGAAGGATAGTAGGGAAACCGCATGGACCTGCTATGTGGAGGAACCGTTGTGGAGTTTGCCAGATATTTTTGTAATCTTATATTATATTCTGTATAGCTGTAATATTTTGTATTTCATTTTTGTGTGTTATGTATGAGAGCCTCCACCCGGGTAGACAATGTTTTAAAAATGGGGGAATATGAAAGATATAAAATTTAAGTTGATCCCCTGTAAATTTTCTTCCCTTCCCATGCTTAAGATGGCATTACCAAATTCTGTTTTCAAGAACCCAGGAATATTTTTCATAGCGTGAGCAATTCCTGGGCAAGCCACCAAAACCGTCCGACCCCTTTTCTATGCCCAAATAAGGCGATCGTCCTGCACAACTGTTGCAGCTTGCAAGAAACATCTTTACTCAGCAAATTCTTCAACCGCAGATACCTCTATACGCAAACCCCGGGAATCACTCGGGTGTTGGCTTTCCATTAGATAAGATGTCTGTTTAGCCACTCGGAAATAAATTTCTTATTCTAATATTTCTGTAATCTGATCTTATTTCATTACATACATATATATATATATATATATATATATATATATATATATATATATATATATATATATATATATATATATATATATATATATATATATATATATATATATAACGAGACGATTTTAAAGTGCCTGCCGTTCAAATATAAAAAAATTTTAGATATTTGAACAACATACACTCGTAGTTGTAATGAATAAATAATTTTAGTTAAATTAAAAATCATTAAATTAAAAATTAAAAATCGTAAAACCGTAAAAATCAAAAACTGACCAGCCTTATCTTCCGACAGTGTCGCTTTCCCCTTGCTTTAATGGTAAGTATGATAAATGCATTTAAAGCTGAATTGGCCCTCTGAAAATCGCATATGGAGAAAGATAATTTATCCCATTTCCCAAATTTAAAAATGCTGATAGAAAATTATTGCAATGGAAATACTACAACCAATCAGTTTTCTAAACAATTGGACTCCTTATTGGAAGATTTTAATACGAAATATGAAGAATTCTATGAATCGGAGGCATTCTTAGCTTTTTTTTATTAATCCTTTCCCCTATACAGAGGAGGATGTGACGTAAAATCGCAACATATTTTGATATTTCCAATAAGGATATATATATATATATATATATATATATATATATATATATATATATATATATATATATATATATATATATATATATATATATATATGTATATGTATGTATGTATGTATGTATATATGTAAATATGTATACATATAAATGTATACATATATATATATATTTATTTATATATATATATATATATATATATATATATGTATATATAGTATTTATGTGTATATATAAATGTATATATATATATATATATACACACTTCAAATAAGCCGTTTCCTCAGAAACTATAGTCAACATGCCGCCTTATATATTTCATATATTTCTGGCCTCTCGTTAATCCAACTAACTTCCCTCGAGAAAGTTTTATGGTAAGCATTATTGCGGGTTAGTATCGTCATCCTATCCCAGTAATTGCGTCTAATCCACTGCATGCGGAGTCGTTCCATGAGATGCCTTCACACCTGAGGCCTTGACTATATGAATGTTTCCCAAAGTATCTGCAGGTGAAGTAATAAAGCCAAATGGGGAATTTTAAATTGAATCAGAAACAGATCAGATGGATCTGTTCAGTGGATTTTTTTTGTCCGAGGGATTTTTATTGCATCGGAATGAACAACTAACTAATGGCATTCCCACTTTTACAACTAGGGAAAAAATTCCGGTGTAAAATATTTCCAATAAAAATCTAGATGCAAGTTTAGAGTTAGATTTATTGGTCTCAGAAACGAGGAGCAGGAGAAATTCCAATATAAGTGAAACGTACATGTATTACGTCAGAATAATGCAGGTATTCTGAAAGTTAATAATATAAGGTTGTCTACTGGCAATAGTTGAGTGGAGAAGAGTAACGATTAAAACAAGTTACCACTAATTATGAATTTTTTTTACGCACAGGAATGTATATTCTGACCTAATAAAAGATGATTGCGTACTGATTATACTTTGATGGAAAAGAGTAAAAATTAAAGTTATCTTTTAATTAATTATAAAACCATATGTTCGTAAGACTGGCTTACAGGAATTTATATTTGGGACGACAATAACATAAAATGGTCTACAGGCCAAAGTTTTATGTTGAAAAATAAAAAGTGACTTTATTTTTAGCTTATTGTGCAATTTTATCTTTTTTAAAGATGTACTTACAGATATATGTGTATCATTGACCATGATAACAGACGATAGTCTGCAGGTTAAACTTTTAAAGAGAAAAGAAAGCGTTAAAACTATTTTAACTCATTTTAAAACTATTTTAACTCATTATAAAACTGCATTATTTTAAAATATTTTTTGGTCCAGAAATCTTAGAAATTCACGAGGCTTCAAAACATTGTTAATTTAGTCTCATGTTGTTAATTTTATTTCACATGTTCAACAACGTACAACACATTTTTACAAAGGAAAGAAGTCAACCCCTCTTTAGACATATCTTAATACCTTTCTGGGTGTATTCATCATATGCATAAAAATCAGAATTCCATTGAACCTCAATTTTCGTGGATTTGATTATAAGCGAAATTGCTATCCGTTATCTGAAATGAATTTCCTTCCAATTCCTTTTTAAGTTTTGAAAACCTGCTATCATGCAAAAAAAATTTTTTTTTATTTACTAGGGGCTTCGCCTCTAGGCTCGCTACGCTCTCTCCTCTGTTATGGCTAATAGCGAGATACATAGGGGTGATTCTCGGGCAATGTAACAGCTTCCATCCATTTACTGTTGTCACCCTTAATGCGAAGGGCGTTTCATCACTGTTGAATTATCAGCTTTAAAATTCCATTAAAAATCGAAAATTTAAGATATAGACTTGAGGTTTATATGAATAAGAAAGCTTTAAGCTTCCAGATGATGTAAATATTTTCTTTGTAAGATAAAAACTCGAGGAGCATCGATATATAGGGGATATACATCTAACCATCGATATAAAGGGTTATCGATGTATCGATCTATACATCGATATAAAGGGGATATATATCGTCCCCACATAGGGGACGATATTTCTTGAAAAACTGTGTTTCATTTTTTGAGGAAAATATTAGTCTGTTTTAAAATATTTTTAAACAAATGAGGTCTAGTTTGAAAGAGAAATGTCTGTAGTCTTAGATTGTAAAAAGGTCAAAATACTACGATCATTTTTCGGCGAGTTATCGTAATCTGAAGATGAAAAAGTAAATATTTTCCCACAAAACACAAAATAAAAAACTTAAAGTCCGACGAAGATGAGACATGTCTTACTTTGTTCCCCTCATTTTTCTGCATCCATTGGTATCACTCTCGACCCCATACCCCCAGCGGTTTCGGAGGAGATAGCGTGACAAGCTTTTGACAGCGGCAGTGGGAATTACTTTTTTTTAGAATAGAGAGATTAAACAAACTTCTGTGCTATATGTGACTTACGTACTTCTGTCTAAGTACTATTAATGACTGCATGTCATATTGCCTACATTGTTGATTATGCCATTTTACTGTTATAAAATATACTGTTACAAAACAATGCACTGTTTTACATTTTTTGGGCGAAATGTGATAACCATATCTAAGAGATTAAATTAAAGGGATGATGTCTGGAGATAATTTCGGCTTTCCAACTTTCTTGATGGGTCCCGAGCACCCTTCGTGAATGTAGACGTCCCACTGAGAATGCGTGAATAAAACTTGAAGAATGACAGTTGTAATGTGCAATTCAATAACCAAAGGGCTATTCTAAGTCATTCACTGAAGCCATAAAATTTATGATGCAGAAATAAAATAAATTTATTTATTATAAAATTGAGCATTCATTCTATGGCTGTAAGAATCCCACTTCTAAGGATTGAAAGGTTTCTCAAATGTTAGGAAATACGTCTGCCAGATACAGACATACAAGGAAAGAAAATCATTTTGAAGCGCAGGAGTTATCATAAAGTCGAAAAATCACTTCCTGATGAAACACCAAGGCATTGTAATTCATAAGCATATCTTGGTTTCAATAAGATATAAGCGTATTTCCATATCCCATGTTCAAAAATTTGAGATTTTACTGCAAGTAGCTACTTTGCAACAAGCAATTAAACAGCCCTTCAAAAACATTTTCAGTTAGTCTTTAAAGCAACTTTGGACAGCATTTATACTTGACAGCATTCTAATTAAGACAAGACGAGTTTCTCACTATTAGTTTAAGAATATCTTTGTCCGCCCTATCTAAATTGTGTTTAGAGAGCATTAATTAAGAGAAGTAATCTTTAGACAACCATGCGATCAAAACTTAATGCGTTACGCGAAACACAATTAAGAAGTGATTATTAATTAAAACATTCCAAAGCACAAGGTGTATCTCTTCCACTTCTTAATTAGCTTTATCTTAAAAAGACGAGGTGTTAAGTGTTTAGTTAATTATCTTTGGGTATTTACGGGAAGGAAAGTGGCCTCTCCAGATGGTGATGCGATACTGACAGGGAGCTAATAATTGTCAGTATTTGGTTACTCTTAATAGATGGGCATTTAACAATGATTATCTAAGAATACAAAAATGTATTTGATATTCATTGAGGAGGTGAAGATGAATTGTGATTTCTCTTTATACCGGAATTTTTGAATCAAGTAAAACTTTAGATGAGAATGCTTTTTCATATTAAGCCTAAAAGATATATAACTCCTGAACCCGAATTTTAGTTACTCACAATGGATGGCTATTTAACAAAGATTATCTATACAATGAATTAATACAAAAGTGTATTTGATTTTCATTGAGAAGGTGAAGACGAATTGTGATTTCTCTTTGAATCGGAATTTCAAATCAAATATAACTTCAGAGGCGAAAGCTTTTTCATATTTAGCCTAATAGGAAAGATATAACTCCTGAACGAGAATTTTTCTAGAGACATAGTAAGAATCAAGTGATTTGTAGCTTTTGTTTTTGATATTTCATACGTTCTTGTGCTTTCGTATATGTTTTCGGTATCTCAATAAATGCTATTTTGTCACAGAATTTTTTTTTCTTGCACTTAGGAAACAGAGATAACATATCTTTATGCATTCTTCAGAAGCCCACAAAATATATTTTGTACTGTATTTACGTGAAAGCACATAGTATCTCAAAATGAATTCTAATTTACATGCCAAATTTGACTGCATGTACCTTAGAATGCAAAAAATATAGAATCCCATTCGTTTTAGCCTAACATTTTTACAGTACTTTATATATGTCCGTGTTAAAAGGGAACTATAGTTTTCCGATAATCTAGTACGTTGGCAATATGAATGGCGCTAGATTTTTGGATTTCAATCTGAAATTGAATAGAAAGTGATAAAAATTAATTTAGTCTAAAATAAAGGGTTGCAAATGTAATATTTATTCTCTTAAAACGTTGAACATAATGGAATACATTGACCAGTGTATGTAAAAGCCAAATTTAAAGATAATAAAATTGACTTATCAGCGGTTTTCATGCAGTAGATCCAACTTTTCTCTTTATTTTAATGGCTGACTATCGCCAGTTTTCTTTTTAGACGTCTGACTGAACATACATTATGAATGACTGATGAACCTGTTTCAAATTAATTCGTAGTAATACTTTTGTTGTCACCATCGTCAAGTAGCCTAATATCAAGTATTTTACTCCACCTTCAACATATTTCTGCCAATTTTTTCAACCATTCCCTTTCCTTACCTTTGTGGAGTTCGCAGGCTAAGGTCACAAAGGCACGAGGTTTAGGGGATATTAAAATATTAATCAGTATGTTACTGTAAATCTTATAAAACTAGATAGTACCCGTCAAAACTTGACGGTAAATAATTGGACAGTTCCAATAAAAGAAAAGGTTCCTAACCTTGTTAAAATATTAGAAATTTTTACAGAATATTAGCTGTTTTTCAATTCGATGTTATAATTAAAAATGTTGTAATAATCCGAGATGTTATAATCCGAGTTTATAATTAAAAAAAAGTCTTTCTTCTTGGAAAAAAGCATGCTTACCTATAATTTTTCAATACGACTTGCACAATCTAACTAATATGCTATGTATACAATCTAACTAATATGCTATAAATATGCTATGTATAAATATATTAAGCAAAAATAAAATATATAAACTAAAGAAAATCAGATTAAAAAATCATACAAATTACTCACGTGCAAAAACTTTTTGCAGTCTATTTCAATAAATAAGAATAAATTCAAATTTAACAATCTAATTCAATCTATTCCGATTTAATATAAATATATTATATATTCATGTATTACGCTTTATACATGTATAAATATGCTATGTATAAATATATTAAGCAAAAATAAAATATATAAACTAAAGAAAATCAGATAAAACATCATACAAATTACTCACGGGCAAAAATGCAATAATAAACAGAAATTAAAACACTATCATCGTAATAGAATGCTTTACGAAAAATCGGTATGAACAAAAGAACAATTTTAAGCTAATAAATATACAATTAAACACAATTAAAATGTCAAATTCAGTTACTCAGCTTGAAATTTACACCCAAATATAATCATTGAGACATTACGAAATTTAAAAAAAAAGGCTGGCCGATATGTTACGTCACACCGTTTAAATAAGAAATCGAATAGAATACAAACCGTTATAAAAGTACTATTAAACGTAAATATTAAACAGAAATTAGAACACTAATCGAATAGAATGCTTTACGAAAAATCACATGAAAGCCACATGTGAGCACATGAAAGCCACGTGTGTTGGCAATTTAGAAATATTCATTTCTACCGTACACAGTTTTGAACATATCACTACGCATGCGTCGAGTTTGCAACTTTCCGAAAATACTAAATTTCACATTATTGTAATATTTGGTTAAAATACATATATTATATGGTTAAAATATAAATATATATATTAAAGTAATATTATAATGAAAAACTGTTTTATTGTGAAGAAGATTCTCTGATTCAATTTTTCTTAAATCAACGACGATGAATGAATCACGGTGAATGAATGAATCACTCGTGTTTACATTTTCAAGTTCTGAGTATATAAAATGAATACTTGTATTACAGCCGTCTAAAAATCAAAATAAAGTTGATTTGTGTCGATATTACGTTGTTTTAATTAAAATTATTTGGGTTTAGATAGCAAATAATCTTTTTCAACTTTACTTTTAACTTGTTAAGCCTAACTCATAAATCAAGATGGATGCCATAGGCTGATATATTTATGAAGCGGTCGCTCCGGAAGCGTTACTTGACAGATCCATACACAGAACACGGCAACTATTAGGGGAATAAAAGCTCCGTGACGCATGCTTTTGTCAATTGACTTGACACTATTAGTAAAGAAATACTGTCTGAAGGTGTGATAGAACCAGAGCACTTTTGCGAGGCTTGAACAGTTCACGACCATTTCCGAGCGTAGCCGAATAATTGTCTATTCGGCTGTGCTCGTAAATGCTCGTAACGATTACCAAAATTTAATGCGTACTGTATAATGCGTAATGGGGCTTTTTTTTATTAGATATACAGTTCCATGTTGACTGCTGTTGGATAAGCGTTCGAGAGAATCGGGCGTGGAATGACATTTATTGCTGGACTGACAAAACTTTACTATACTTCTTTAAACGAATGACCCCCGGTGTGAATTCCATGCCTAAATGAAGTGATTTGTTACAGACAATACAACTGAATACAAAGCTATTGCCCAGATTAAATGCAAGCTAATATCCTCACAACATTTCAATATGATTGACATCATTTCACTCAAGCCAGCTTTATTGTCAGTGAACTGCTGAAGGACGTCCACTTCTAGTAAGTGGATGCATTGCTTTTAATCGAAAGATGGCTGCTTCAATTTCAGTTGAGAGCTTTTGGAAAACTAATGTTTCAAGATTTCTTAAGACAAGAAAAAAAAATTGAGCTTGTGTTAGAAAAGAAAGGCGAAAATCCACTTCCTGAGCTGTACAATTCAGCAGAGAATCCGCAAATGTCATCAATGGCGGAAATCAAGGACATTCTGAGACAGCTATTGGTTACTGAAGGTGACATGGATGCTTCAGCTATACGACGTAAATATCGTCTATCTAAGCAGAAAGCAAAAGAGTTAAAGAAAAAAATTGTAATTGATAGATCCCATGAAGACCTAACAGTTGATATGAACTAAAAAGGATATAAAAATAAAATTTGGATCCATGTAAATTTGAATTCATGTACCTCAGAGTATCTTTTATAAGGTACTTTGTTTTACAATAATCTTGGACAATCCCCCCCCCCTCGCTTCTGCGACTGAAAAAAAAAAGCAGTTTTCAGTGACGACTCACATTTTATTTTTCAAGATCAAGTAGCACCATCATACGAAACATTTTTGAACTAGTAAGGCCCCTCTTCAACAGACTATTAATTTCACGCCAAAACAAGTATTCAGTATTTTTATATTAAGAGGAGGCACTGAAAGCTTAGTTGGCTGAAAGCTAATGACATGATAAATACTTTCTTCAAAATACTGAAAAGAATTTTTTTTAGAAATTGAATAGAAATGTGCCACATACATGTTACACAACGAAATTATTATTTTTTTTTAATTCTAAGTTGGTAAAGTCAAAACCAAAACAATCTTCAGGAAGTAATTTCAGCTCAAAATAGACACTTTTTTATTTGTAATAAGTAAGATGGTTGGGCAAAAGCTATAGATAATTAATAACTAATTTTTTTGAGATTTCCTATTAAATTTATCTCAATTTTATTGTACATTACTGGGATTGCGTGTAAACTAACTTGTGTAAATATTTATTAATATATACAGTATACTTGATTTATATAAAAAAATAGCATGAACTTTATATGTCCACCGACAAATCTCATAAATAATGTTATTTATTAGAGATTAAGAGAGCTTTATTCATACACAATGACATTTACATTAATCTTCTTATGGCGGAAACATACATAATCGAAAAAAAAAGAGTAAACCAAAATAACTAACCTCCAAATATGTAAATAATTTCTATCTCCAAAGGTAATCCATTTTCTCGTAAACAAAAGCTCGAGCTTTAAACATTTTAATTCCGTGCAACTCTTCGGAGAAGAATCCGTTATGTGTTCTAGTTCTAGTTCCTTTGCATCGATTGCAAAGTACCAACATTAGAAATAAAAAGGTTTGATTTTAATCAATTTTTCTTTGTTCTCATTATCACTGAAAGCAGTTTTTTGTCTTATGTCCCTATCTCCTATTCACTAAAAATAGTTTTCTTTAAAACGGGAATATTCATAAAAAAATATTCTAAGTCCAAATAATCTGAATTTAGAGAGAAACTTGATTTGTGATTTCCTCTTTATCTATAGTCAAATATAACGCACAAATATAACTTTTTATTACCCCTCTTTTTATTAATAGCACTCGAACTGCCAAAATATGGTAGTACATCGCATGAAACAATCATAAAGGAATTAGTTCCACCCGTCCATCGTTTCATTTCCTTTTCTAAAAGCAAATAAAGCCCGGCGGGCAGCTACTAAACCTCCAATTTCTTATTTCAAAAAACAATTGATTGCCTTCTTTTATTCCTCCATTTTCTGTTTTACTACCCTGATCACATTGAATCAACAAAAAAACTTCGCGCAATTATAACCCATTGTTTTCAGCGTCTCTCTGGGGGGAAAAGGGGGCTGTTTCATTTCCACCTCCTTTTTTGTTTTATTTCCATGTTTATCCTTTATAAGTCAGTCAGTTTTATTTAATTCAAGGCTCCGTTTTGGTTTATGCCTTTTTTCCAAATGTTGAGGAAACAGAAATTATATAAACATTATAGGGTGCTTTTTTTTGGCAAGTATACTTTAATAACAAATATCTGTATCAACTATAAGCCAATAGGGAATTGTATCTGTCACGATCAATATATAAATTGGAGACCAAGCAATTCGATCGAATCACTACGGCTTTTAAAGATAATAATTGTTTGCTAAATATACAGGAATATTCCGAAAAACTAAATTGAGGATAGTGTTGTAAAATCTGTTGTTATCACAATTCTAAAATAAAGTATCAGAATTTTTGCATCAGATTTGTATCATAAATAAAGATTTGTATTGGAACTTTAAGTTTCAGCTATCATCCAATAAGTTATCTTATCTGTCATAATCAATAAATATACTGTATATGAAGACTGACAACTGGGGCGAGTCCCGACAGCTTTTCAAAATGACAACTGTTTGCTAAATAATATAAAGGAATATTCAGATAAAAACTAGATTAAGGATAGTGTTGGAAAATCTGTTGTTATCACAATTCTAAAATAAAGTATCAGAATTTTTGTCTCAGATTTGTATCAGAAATAAAGATTTGTATTGGAAATATATGTATCAGGTATCATCCAATAAGGAATTTTATCTGTCATCATCAATAAATATACTGTGTATGAAGACTGACAACTGGGGCGAGTCCCGACAGCTTTTCAAAATGACAACTGTTTGCTAAATAATATAAAGGAATATTCAGAAAAAAACTAGATTTAGGATAGTGTTGGAAAATCTGTTGTAATCACAATTCTAAAATTAAGTATCAGAATTTTTCAATCAGATTTGTGTAAGAAATAAAGATTTGTATTGGAACTTTAAGTTTCAGCTATCATCCAATAAGTTATCTTATCTGTCATAATCAATAAATATACTGTATATGAAGACTGACAACTGGGGCGAGTCCCGACAGCTTTTCAAAATGACAACTGTTTGCTAAATAATATAAAGGAATATTCAGAAAAAAACTAGATTTAGGATAGTGTTGGAAAATCTGTTGTAATCACAATTCTAAAATTAAGTATCAGAATTTTTCAATCAGATTTGTGTAAGAAATAAAGATTTGTATTGGAACTTTAAGTATCAGCTATCATCCAATAAGTTATCTTATCTGTCATAATCAATAAATATACTGTATATGAATATTGACAACTGGGGCGAGTCCCGACAGCTTTTCAAAATGACAACTGTCTGCTAAATAATATAAAGGAATATTCAGAAAAAAAAACTAGATTAAGGATAGTGTTGGAAAATCTGTTGTTATCACAATTCTAAAATAAAGTATCAGAATTTTTGTATCAGATTTGTATCAGAAATAAAGATTTGTATTGGAAATATATCAATAAGCTATCAGCCAATAAGGAATTTTATCTGTCATAATCAATAAATATACTGTGTATGAAGACTGACAACTGGGGCGAGTCCCGACAGCTTTTCAAAATGACAACTGTTTGCTAAATAATATAAAGGAATATTCAGAAAAAAACTAGATTTAGGATAGTGTTGGAAAATCTGTTGTAATCACAATTCTAAAATTAAGTATCAGAATTTTTCAATCAGATTTGTGTAAGAAATAAAGATTTGTATTGGAACTTTAAGTTTCAGCTATCATCCAATAAGTTATCTTATCTGTCATAATCAATAAATATACTGTATATGAAGACTGACAACTGGGGCGAGTCCCGACAGCTTTTCAAAATGACAACTGTTTGCTAAATAATATAAAGGAATATTCAGAAAAAAACTAGATTAAGGATAGTGTTGGAAAATCTGTTGTTATCACAATTCTAAAATAAAGTATCAGAATTTTTGTATCAGATTTGTATCAGAAATAAATATTTGAATTGGAAATATATGTATCAGGTATCATCCAATAAGTTATCTTATCTGTCATAATCAATAAATATACTATGTATGAAGACTGACAACTGGGGCGAGTCCCGACAGCTTTTCAAAATGACAACTGTTTGCTAAATAATATAAAGGAATATTCAGAAAAAAACTAGATTTAGGATAGTGTTGGAAAATCTGTTGTAATCACAATTCTAAAATTAAGTATCAGAATTTTTCAATCAGATTTGTGTAAGAAATAAAGATTTGTATTGGAACTTTAAGTATCAGCTATCATCCAATAAGTTATCTTATCTGTCATAATCAATAAATATACTGTATATGAATATTGACAACTGGGGCGAGTCCCGACAGCTTTTCAAAATGACAACTGTCTGCTAAATAATATAAAGGAATATTCAGAAAAAAAAACTAGATTAAGGATAGTGTTGGAAAATCTGTTGTTATCACAATTCTAAAATAAAGTATCAGAATTTTTGTATCAGATTTGTATCAGAAATAAAGATTTGTATTGGAAATATATCAATAAGCTATCAGCCAATAAGGAATTTTATCTGTCATAATCAATAAATATACTGTGTATGAAGACTGACAACTGGGGCGAGTCCCGACAGCTTTTCAAAATGACAACTGTTTGCTAAATAATATAAAGGAATATTCAGAAAAAAACTAGATTTAGGATAGTGTTGGAAAATCTGTTGTAATCACAATTCTAAAATTAAGTATCAGAATTTTTCAATCAGATTTGTGTAAGAAATAAAGATTTGTATTGGAACTTTAAGTTTCAGCTATCATCCAATAAGTTATCTTATCTGTCATAATCAATAAATATACTGTATATGAAGACTGACAACTGGAGCGAGTCCCGACAGCTTTTCAAAATGACAACTGTTTGCTAAATAATATAAAGGAATATTCAGAAAAAAACTAGATTAAGGATAGTGTTGGAAAATCTGTTGTTATCACAATTCTAAAATAAAGTATCAGAATTTTTGTATCAGATTTGTATCAGAAATAAATATTTGAATTGGAAATATATGTATCAGGTATCATCCAATAAGTTATCTTATCTGTCATAATCAATAAATATACTATGTATGAAGACTGACAACTGGGGCGAGTCCCGACAGCTTTTCAAAATGACAACTGTTTGCTAAATAATATAAAGGAATATTCAGAAAAAAACTAGATTTAGGATAGTGTTGGAAAATCTGTTGTAATCACAATTCTAAAATTAAGTATCAGAATTTTTCATTCAGATTTGTGTAAGAAATAAAGATTTGTATTGGAACTTTAAGTATCAGCTATCATCCAATAAGTTATCTTATCTGTCATAATCAATAAATATACTGTATATGAAGACTGACGACTGGGGGGAGTCCCGACAGCTTTTCAAAATGACAACTGTTTGCTAAATAATATAAAGGAATATTCAGAAAAAAACTAGATTTAGGATAGTGTTGGAAAATCTGTTGTAATCACAATTCTAAAATTAAGTATCAGAATTTTTCAATCAGATTTGTGTAAGAAATAAAGATTTGTATTGGAACTTTAAGTATCAGATATCATCCAATAAGTTATTTTATCTGTCATAATCAATAAATATACTGTATATGAAGACTGACAACTGGGGCGAGTCCCGACAGCTTTTCAAAATGACAACTGTTTGCTAAATAATATAAAGGAATATTCAGAAAAAAAACTAGATTAAGGATAGTGTTGTAAAATCTGTTGTTATCACAATTCAAAAATAAAGTATCAGAATTTTTGTATCAGATTTGTATCAGAAATAAAGATTTGTATTAGAAATATATGTATCAGCTATCAGCTAATAAGGAATTTTATCTGTCATAATCAATAAATTCATCAAAGATCAAGACTGACTATTGGGACGAGTCACGGCAGCTTTTGAAAATAACAATTATTTACTAAATATAAAGGAATATTCTGATAAAACTATTTTAAGAATAGGGTTTGAAAATTTGTTGTTATCACAAGCCTAAATATATTGACAAGAAGAGCCTTTTTTCCAAATCTTAAAGAAACACATATTATACAAACACTTTAGGTTTTTGACAAGTATAAATCTATCCCTCGATTTACACGGTAGATACGTTCCACGGCAAATCGTGTAAATCGAAACCGTGTAAAACAAGAGACAGTATTCATATTAAACAAGGGGATAGGTGAAAGCCGTAGTTATGTTTATATTAACAGTGTAAAAATGCAAAGAGTTTATACCGAAGTGAAGACAAAGTAATTTATGTAATATGCAATGATAAATTATTTATTTACATACGTATTTCAAAAATGAACGTCTTATCTCGTGTAGAACTGAACTAGGAATGACAGTATGGAAATGAAACAAAATCTACTTTAATGACGTCAATGCTAAACGCAACGCGACGCAATGCACTTGTAACGTCTGTGCAGATAATTAATGAGTACGTTCAATGCAAAACACTCAAATAATGAAATAATACACCGATTTTTTTTTAACTTATAAAATTTAGAAACCGTGTAAATCGAGTACCGAGAAAATCGAGGGACAGGTGTACTTTAATAGATTTTAATAGACATGACTGACACCAGGAACGAATCACGATAACTTTTGAAAATAACAATTGTTTACTAAATATAAAGAAATATTCTGAAAAAAAAACTAGATTAACGATAGTGTTGGACAATTTGTTATTATCACGCCCAAGAATAATATCAAGAACTATTTTTCCAAATCTTAAGGAAACAGAAATTTTACAAACATTATAGGTTTTTTGACAAGTATACTTTAATAGACAAGACTGACAACTGGGTCGAATCACGACAACCTTTGAAAATAACAATTGTTAGCTAAATAAAAAAAAATATTCTGAAAAAAATACATTAAAGATAGTGTTGGACAATTTGTTGTTATCACATGCCCGAGAATATTGACAAGAAGAACCAGTTTTCCAAATCTTAAGGAAACAGAAATTATACAAACATTATAGGTTTTTTTGACAAGTACACTTTAATACTAAATATTTGTATCAAAGAGGAAATTTATCTGTCATGATCAATTAATACACTGGAGATCAAGACTGGCAATTAGAACGAGTCCCGAAAGCTTTTGAAAATAACAGTTATTTGCTAATGATAAAGGAATAATCAGAAAAACTAGATTAACGATAGTGTTGGAAAATCTATTCTTATCACATTCTTAAGAATTTTAACAAAAAAGAAGAGGATTCCTTAATGAGCCGCGAAAAATTCCTTAAACCGAAGTGATGTCAACATTTGTTAAAAAGATTACCTTTTGGAGCAAAAAATATATATACCACTAAAAATTACGAATGCACCAAATTTGAAAAGTTAACGTCAGACAAACTACCTATGTTTCACTGAATTTAACGCATTGACTCTCAATCCATTTTTGTGTAAATGTCATTTTCAGGCCATTTGGACCGAAAATGATATACGTCATAGAGATTGAGAAATATGTAATTGTTATTTATTGTTCCGTTTTCCTGGGTTCGTTAGGATTGAATAAGAATCTCTTCAAAAAGTTCACAAAATATAAATTTATTATTTTGTAAATTCTTCAGGCGTATACACAAATTCAAACATAAAAGACGTAACAATTGTCTTCTATGCAGCAGAAAAATCTAAAAGCACAAGTCAGAATACCAGAATTGTCAATACAATACACACCAATTAACGCAGTTTCAATGCATTCAATTCTCACTAGGAAATTGAACTGAGTTCCATTGCCCATGTCAGGTATATTTGAATCGGTCATTTTGAAAAGGAGTTATCTCCATTTTTTTCGATTTTTCATGAGCAGCAAAAAACTATGACTCGCCTTCATGCATTATTAATTAGACTAAATTTAGTATTTATTATGTTTATAAGGCATCAATCCTTATACAAAAATGTAATTTGTTAATATTTTTTTAAACTTGGGGGACTCCCAGAAAAGTTGGAGAAAAGTGGAGATGAGTTTTTGAAAATGGAGATGACTCGTTTTCAAAATGAGCGATTCATTTATAGATTTCCAAAGCGCCTCCTATAGGTCAGTCACAGCTAGATATTTCTAGAATCTTCCAGAAAGGTTTAGTGGGGAAGTTGGCGAAATATCACTAAATCTGGCAATCAAAATAAGTCACAAAATCCATCGCCAATTTGGCGATAACTCTCATATTTGGCGTGATTCCCATAGACTCCAATGTTAAATACAGCTATAGAAGCTCTTCCGTAGAAGCCATTTTAACGAAACAAAATGCAATATTTACAAAATTCGTAACAGTATTTTTTTCATGTATGAGCCGAAAATGTTATTTATTTGTTGAGTAAATACTGAAATTATAATCTGCACAGTATAACGAGGAAATAAGTTTTTCCTTCGGAAAATGTACAATATACGTAGATTAAGTGGTGTTTTTAAATAAACCAAAGAACATCTGTTTAACTTCTATTTTAGTCTGAGAAGCACAACTTGGGATATATATTTCTTGATCTTTAAGAACGTTTAATATAGCAAGATAAATTAATTCCTAAGGTTGAAATACTGTACTATATTATTGTTTAACCTTTTTCTTAATTATTATATTTAAAAATACCTCGAATTGAAAACGCATTTTTTGTGGTATAATTTCGATTTACCATCTTGTCTCTGCATTTTTCCTGATAGGGCAATTATCCAACCGGCTAAACTACTAAGTAAATGCACCCTACCAAAAAAAAAGGCTGGATTGGCCGACCAGCAACTCATCACTATATCACATTGACCTCTATCTGCGTCTCAAGAAGTTCTCAAGAAGTGTCAAGAAGTTCTGCAGAAGTCGTAATAGATCATGTAACTGCGGTACCAAAAATTCTTCTGCTTTATCTGTCAATGACAAAAATATAACTTGACTCAAAAATTGCGAGGGTCATTTCAAAACTAATGCATAAGACGGTGTGTTTTCGCACTGGAAGCTACAGTGAGAAAAAAAATTCGCCATTTGCAGTTGAGGATTAGAGGAATATTCATGTGTGTTTCAAAATTTTCTAACGTGTTTTGTTTTGAAGTGACAAATTTTTAAATGGGGGTCTGCAGTTGTCTCGGGTACTGCGAGTAGACGATCAAAGATCATACATCAAGCTTGAAAGTTTGTGCTCGGTGGGTTCATCACTGCATGACATCTGTCCAAAAACAGAAACGCCTGGACACTGCACTGTTGTTGAAACCTTTGCGCAATCAACGTCTTTCCACCTTAGAAGAGCTTGCTTCAGCCGTTACCCAAGTCATTAGAGGACTCAACAAAAGTACCATGCTTCAAAGAATAAAATATGTTCCTAGATTATCTTATTGAGAAGTAGGGGGGACTATATAGAAGGACTGTAGAGAGAAGTTGTCAGAAATCAAATAGGTATGAAAGAACTAATTTACTGTGCATTACTTTTGAAATGACCCTCGTAGTTTAGCAGTGTACTGAAAACGGTACACTGCAAAAACGTGTTAAAGGTATTTTCAATGCATATAAGAGCGTTTTAAATATATAAATATGTACGGAATCATTACTTTTGATCCTCTCTCAAGTGACATATATATATTTTAGAATCATAATCACGGTTTAAAGTAAATTTAAAGAAAAAAAATTCATTATCACATAAAATTTAGTATTTGCCCCTAAAGCTATGTATTTAGTAAGGAAAAACTTTCATTATCCTTAAAGGTGGCAGAAAAATCAGCAATAAACAAATTATAATTCTCCTCCTTGTTTCTACTTCTACCCCTCCCCCCCCCAAAAAAAAAAAAATGGTCTGCTTCGTAGTTTGTAATCCGCCAGTTTCTAGTTTAAAAATCGGAAGTAAAAACATATCTGATAGCTGTATTTTGTTTCTCTATTTTCTCGCTTTTACTAACAGAACACTCTAATCAACAAAAATATTTACAGCCTCAGGAATCCATTGTTTTCAGAGTCTCTCTGGAGAAATACTTGAATCGCTTCGTTTCTTCTAAAGCTATTTTTTTAAATATCAATGCTGATTATTTACATTTGATGTCTTTCTTCTGTATTAGGTCGAGGAAACGTTAAACTGCTGTTTACTCTTTTAGATACTCTCTGTTTTTCAGTCGAAAACACTCTTTATTGTGTTTATTTTCTCTTTTGTAAATGTTTTTACTCTACTGTCTTGTAAAAATCAAAATCACTATGATAAAATAATAAAACAATATTTTAATCAAAAATGTTCCTGCTTCAAATTTTTCCTTAAATAAGTAAGTATCAGGGAAAACTTTGATAAGGGATTAAAAGTAAAGCATAACATCTCAGGGCTCGTGACGTCAAAACAATAGTTATATGTGATAAATGGAATATACCTCTGTGTAAATCACTTTGCCCCCTGGGCATTCAGTCGCTTTATTATGAAAAATTCTACAAATACAAGATCCATTATAACCATTTGATTGTACGAGCGATACATTTTCTAATACCAGACTTTATTATTATTTTTTTATTAGTCTAGAAAAATATTGATATGCAATATTTTTTAGCCATTGGCGAAGAAAAATTTCAAATTAAAATTACCGTTCTTATATTTTTACTGTGTAGTTATTCTGTCCCTCTAGTAATCATAAATTTTAAAAATCAGAAATTTGGATAACGGAGATGCTTTCTCTGTGTTTATTTTTCTAATCCTCTTCTTAGAAATAAGATGTTTAACAGAATGTTTATTTTTCAGGAAGAAAACTTTAGTGATACTTCTTTTGTAAACACTTCTTTTCAATTGATTACACTTATCTTCCACAAAATTCCGTTGTGGTTTTTTTGCTCTGGTGTTTATATTTTCCTAAATGCTAGTCATTTTATTTGCTAAAAGTATATATATATATATATATATATATATATATATATATATATATATATATATATATATATATATATAGCATATCCTACTCTAAATATTTCTCTAATTATAAAATCTTGATATTGCACATTATTCTGATACATTACTATTAACATTTAGAATACCAACTTGAGGGTAAAAAAACGTCAGGAGAATTTGAAACAATTGACCCGTTAGTGCATAAAAAGGAAAATAAAATTCAGTATCATTTTCTTTTTTTACAGCTGACCAATGAAACGTCCTGAGAAGTGGTTTGACTACTTTGCCATATTTTTCTAGATCTAGATATCAAAAACAAAGTTAATTACAATGGTAAACAATCTTAACATGAAAAATAAAAGCCAAAAGTCTAAAATTACAATAACATTCTGTTTCACAAAATTATTGTCAATCAGGTTTCAACTCCCTAAGAAATTTCTAGAAGCCACATATCTAATGGATGGCTAAAAACATGGAAATTACTAACATTTCATACAGTCCATTTGATTTTACTTTTTGATGAAACATCGTACAACTGGCAATTAAGGAAAAAGAAACAATTGGGGATTTTTTTTATTATTGCTTTATACACTTGGAGCGAAACTGTTTAATTAGAGACTTTTCTACAAGAAGATACAAGAAGCAAATGTGATATTCACAATGAAGATTAAAGTTCATAAGTTTAGAAAGTTTCGCGACAAATTTAAAGCTGAGTAATGAGGTAGGATATACATGAAATATAACGAACTATTTTTCATCATGTTTTGTGCCGCAGTCTCTACAAAACAACATTAAAAGAACAAACATTCCTTCCTGAAACCAAAAAAATAAGATAGAGAGGGACTAATAATTTTTACATACATTGAAAACTTACCAGTTAATTATTAACCCCCCAGAATGAGACTTTTTCCTCTATTTATATGTTTCATGTACATATTTCAATTTGTTTCATCTATATATTTTCTTTTAAAACCGATTAAATTACCCTTTTTAAAACCAGTTGATATAACTTTAAAAACCAATAGCTACTCTGAACACTCGATATAACTTCTCACACTATCAGTCCACAAAAATTGGTTTGTTATATCGTGTAGCAGTGTAAAGTAGCAATTCATACCACGTCAATAATTTCGCCCAAAAACGTCAATGCTTTCCATTATAAATAAGATATACGCACAGGTGACCAAATCTAAGCATGAATAATTGTTTGAGAAATTTATGCCAGTGTTTCAGAAACCTATAGTATTTCAAGCCAAATAAATTCTTAATAATGAATCATTTAGTCTCTCTTAAGAAATTTCCCCATTCGCATAATTCCTTTAATTTTATGTATCGCATATAGATTTGAATTAATTTCACTAAATATTTTCTTTTAGAATCATTTAAATTTCTCTTTAAAGACCAATTAACATAACTTTAAAAACCAATAGCTACTCTGGAATTATTACGTAATTTTTCATACCATCAGTTCGCCAAAATTGGTTTGTTATATCATGTAGCCATATAAAATAGTATAGTCGAACCCCGTTATAACGAACTTCAAGGGACCAAAGGTTTTATTCGCTATATCCGGTGGTTCGCTATATCCGAACCGATAAGAAAAATGTTAGAGTTCACAAAATGTATAACTCATTAGTTGCTAGGTGTATTCAATAATGATGTATTGAAAAAATTATAAAATCTATTGAAAATGATCATTAATGAATTAAATTGACTAAAATTGATTACACTAAACTGACACAATGCTAATTAAATTAATTAAAAATGAAGACAAATGGAAATAAATTAATTTTACCTTTAATTCTTGCTCACTATTTTGATACAGAAATAATCGGTAATCTTCTGCTGACGTGATGCCGATTTTCAAAACATTTTATGAATTCCTTTGTCCAATACATCAAAAGATTCCAACAATCTTTCTTCCACTGTTTGTGTAGACAAAAACTTATTAATTACACCCATCGCTGCTGTAGCATCTGAGATGGTAGGAATTTCGTTATTTTTGTGCTCCTCTTCATCAGCATCAGATGCAAAATCGTCGATTTCAGAATGATTCATTTTAATTTCTTCCACAATATCTTTATCAGTCGGATTTTCACAAGTAATGACTTCATTATCACATGTTTCGAACAATTGCATGTCACAATCTGAGAATGATGAAATTTTGTGCTTTTCTTTGCACATCGTGATAGAAAAATCTTCATCATCTTCTTCTTCAACATTCGTTGTATCTTCAACATTCTTAAAAAGTTTTTTTTTTAAATTCAGTAGTCGATTGAAAAAAAAGGTTCGTTATAGCCGATTCTTAAGATTTCGGAGGTTCGCTATGAAAGGATAAATTAGCATTAAATACAATAGAAAAAAGGCGGGACCAAAAATTTCGTTCGTTATATCCGGGAGTTCGTTATATACCGGGTTCGCTATAACGGGGTTCGACTGTAATTTATACGAAGTCAATAATATTGCACAAAAAGATCAATGTTTTTCATTATAAATAAGATATAAGTACAGATGACTAAATCTAATCATAGATAATTGTTTGGGAAATCTACTCTAGTGTTTCAGAAACCTATAATATTTCAAGCCAAATAATTTGTTAACAATGAATCTTTTAGTCTATCCTAACAAGTTTCCACATTCACGGTATTCATCGTTTTCCCTGTTAATCAGATATGACCGAAAAGAAGCCATAAACATAAATTGATATCACATCTTTTTCTTATATTATTCTCGAGAAATGGGCAAACACCCGACAAAACACATTACAAGGATTTTTTTCTCTTCCTTCCCATGAGGTTTCTTTTTTCCTCTGAATAAAAGAAAGCTAGAAGTAGCTGATAGTTCTACTTCTCTCATTTTGTGATGTATGTTTAAAAAACAAACAAACATGTTTTCCTTTTTTTACTAACATATTTAATGAGACTATATTATCTTCAGAATCGAAGTAAAAATTACTCTTCCCGTTTTTCTGTATTTTTCAACCTGAAAACAGTAGACGCATAATGTCATAAGAAAAATACAAAAATTACAGCTCTTATAATAGAGAAAAAATAAATGTAAAAAGTACTTTTCACGTCAGATGTGTATCATTTCTCTGCTGAAACTTATTTTTAAGTATAGCTGCTGTATTTTTTAGGTCAAGCTTTCAGTGTTTTTCCATGCAGATTTCAGATTCGGTTTATTTCTTATCGCGAAAGTAGGAATATTTGAAAGAATTATATACTTCAGGGTTATTGTATTTTCTCAGTTAGAAATATTTTCCCTATGATCAAATTATTACTTACATGATATTTATGTGATTTCTCTGCCCAACAAATTCTAAAGGAAAATCTCCAACTTAAATCTTAAGACGTCACTTAGGATGATTTATTAGTTACTGGATTTATGTAGATTCGATATTTACGCAGCTTTTGTAAAGGAATAGAAAAGTGTTCAACCTCAGTGCCTATAAGTTTGTTTTTAATTATTTAATGTAATGTGAGTACGTGTGCATAGTCAAGTATATGACATGAAGGGTGTGTTTCGAAATTAAATATGCTCAAATACTTATTAAGAGGAAATTTTTGTCTCACTTTAAAGGGAATTTTTCCCAGTACGTTTATTTGAAAGAAAAGCATTTCCATAATTATAACTCTGAATCGAAAATCCAAAAGATGGTTTAGTTAAAATAGGATAATGAAACTCTGCTGAATTTCATACAGATATATATCATGCGGGGAATTTTCGATAATTCCTTCCATAGATATCATATCATCAAAAATTCCATTTCATTGGGTGATAAATTAACTTTAAGTATAAATTCACATGCGTGTAAAGCTTTCTTTCTTAAGAACAGTCTTGGACGTGGGCTTTGTTTTTTTTTCCCCTTTGAGACCTCTGCAAGACACGCCCGATAAACACACCTGATGTAACCGGAAATCTATTGACAGAACTATCCTACAATTTTGGTTCTGAGAGAAATTTCGTATCATCTAGCATTTTGCGCTATAAGTTAACCCTTCAGCGGGCGCGCCAAATTTCAGAACACCAGCAGGCGCGCGTGGTACAAAGTGCAACGTCTCTTTCAACCTTGATTTGTCCTTTTGTAATAAACTTTTTTTTCAAATTGAAAATAATAATTCTGTGTTTTATGACAAGATATAAAAAGTTGATAATTTTGAGATTATTCATAATTAAAGGCCAAAGAATGCAGATACAATCACCTTATTTCAAAACTGTCCGGTTTATTGTATCTAAGGGCAACTTGCGAATTGATTCCTATTATGTCCAAAAACCTAAAAAAGCAATGAGATTGTTCATCTTCGTGATATGTGGAATACCGTGTAATATCTGCACATTTGATTGACTGCAACAACTCATGCTTTTGTTGTATTGTAATCCAGTATAATCGCTGTTTACCACGGTTAAATCACGACTAACAATGAATGGAAAGGAATACAAGGGTCAGAAAATCATACGTGAATTAGAAAGAGTGTAGCTATAAATAGAAACTGCTTAGAACATTCAAACCTTACATTTAAAAACAAACCATTCAAAATTACGAAAATGTTGCACTTGTACACGAGCGCGTCCGCTGAAGGGTTAAGTACACCATTACGCCAATAATGAAACGGATGCCTTCAATGGAAGAATTTCTCAAGGACTTTCTTAACAGCATAACTCCACCACAGATGAAATCGGCCGTTGTTATTGTTACTAATTCTCCCTAGCCGGAATTATTCCAGACCAGGTCCTTATAAGCTAGTGGGCGAAAGGGTGCGGCTTCAATTTATAATGGCACCACATGGGTCGGAGTCCGATTTAGCTACATGCCCCCCCCCCCCCAATTTTGACAGAGCAACCCCCAGAGACAACGTCTTGGATCGTACCTTTCCCATCCTCTCTGATATCACGCAGGCACTTCCGGTAGATTTAACGTGCCCATATCTGGCATAGACACGGAGGAGTATAATTAAACTTGTCGGGATTCGATCCGAGCACAATCAAGACCAAAAGCCGATGCTCTGCCACCAGGCTACCTCGGCAGCACCAGATAAAATCTAGGTTCTAACATTTTCACGTAATATTCATATACGATTCCTAAACAAAAATTGTAAAGATAAAATTAATCTCTATTGAAGCAAAAATATTACGTACATAAGAATCACTCATTTATCTTTAAATAGAATACAGAAAAAAAGTGTTCCAAAAGTTTTCGAAACAATTGTAAAGGAATTATTTTTCACTCTTTCACACTTATTTCTTTTTAACCCTCCCTAACAAATAAAGTTTGCTAAGCAGCTTCTAATTCTCAAGTATCATTTTTAACACAAAAAACTGCTCCTTTATTTTCCTTGTGTTTTATTTGCCCATCGCAAAGAAGGAACAAGAATCTTTTGCTACAATTACAATCTATTGTTTTTAGTGTATCTCTGGAGAGAATGAACTTCAGCTTCTTTTTTTCAACTTATTTTGTTACATGGACTACTTATTACTGAAACTATACAGACATTTTTTGTGTGTATGTGTTTATGAATTTCAATTTCAGATTACGCTTTATTTTGTCTGAACAATATGGGAATTTTTAGAGAAAAATATTATTTTAAGTACAGTCAAACAAAGGGAATGTTCTTAAAGCATTATATATATACACACACACACATATATATATAATATTAAAAACTAGTAATTTGTTAATTCAACACTCTTAACATTTAAAAACTATTAATTCCTCACTTACTATTCAAAATTACAAACCCTTTTTTAATCCCTTAAGTTATTTAATTCCCTTTGGGCATTCGCGTTAAATTCCATTATTACAGCCTTCGGCAAAATCATTAAAGATGGCTGTCTTTTTTAAGTAAAGGGACACTGCGCGGCGTCAGTACAAGTTTAAATCAATTCTGCACATCAACAACAACTTTAAACCAATCAACTATTAAGACACACCCTTTAATCACTTGATGTACTGAAGTTTACATAAGACTTGACATCCGGAAGTAGGACGGATTCCTGTACTTTCTCTTGCTGCATTCATACCGACGGATCGGTCGGTGTATTGAATAAAAATGGTCCCGTAAAAAGCTCGTATTCGTCGTCTTTAGTCATTAAGTAAATTTATTTTTGAGCATAACTGTATCTCCTCACCGTAGCATGGAAGACTAGATATCTTCTGAGTCTGCGATCTGTCTCCCATGCTACATATATATATATATATATATATATATATATATATATATATATATATGTGTGTGTGTGTGTGTGTGTGAATATAAATATATTCGTATATATATATATATATATATATATATATATAATGTCTTATATTATAGCAAAATGATTAAAATAAGCAAATAATACCATTTAAATATGCGTAACTTTTATTTGAGAAAACCCTTTGGAAGTCATCTACACGCAAAATTTACCTATGCAAAACGTTTCCCAATATGGTAGACCAGTTAAAAAATTGTCATCTGTTTATTTGGTCCCCTACGTAAACTAACACGACAGTGATCATTCATCATGTTTCTAATCATGTGTGTTCTCCAAGGTAATGAATAGGGCAAAGATAGAGTGATATATGACGTCTCAGTCGGTTCGATGAACGAAATTCCTGAAATTCCTTAAGAGATAAATGAATGAAATACAGCACGAACATACTGTTCCCGGGACAAACTTCTTATATCAAAAACTGAATGTTTCTTTTTCTTACATACATGAAATATTCTATAAATCAAAGGAGTATATATATATATATATATATATATATATATATATATATATATATACAGAAGGTCGTTCGCACTTTATGGAAACGATTTTACAATTTATTTTTGTCGTTTGAATTTTGAAATAAAAATTTGGCAACTTCGGAATAATCGTCTGCTAATGTTTTGTTTTGATTAGAATGAAAAATAAAAGATTTATTTTGAAAATGGCTCCTAAAGTTGATACATGGCTCGAAGGTTACGTAACTGCGATTTCCGAGGATAAATATCCGTATCAACAAATAATAAAGCGGTGTAAAAATCACGGTTATAGCATTTTAAAAAAAAAGGTATTTATAATATATTAAATTTGAAAGGAAAAAAGTGCCTAACTGAATGTAAAAATGAAAACATGACCGCGAAACCCCATCCTAAGACTGTTCGATCGCAGGTAAAAATCAAAAAAGTGAAGTTTCTGATCCTAAAAGAAAATCCGCCGACTCGAAAATCCATTGCTTCGAAACTACAAATGCCTTCTAGCACTGTAAGTAAAATCATTCATATAGATTTGAAGTTAAAAAAGACTTTTAAACCTAAAGTTCATCTGCTTTTACCAAAGCATATTGCTGAAAGAAAAACAAATTGTAGAAAATTATATGAAAAACTCCTAGCTGCTGAAAAATGGAAATTTGTGGTAACACTCGATGAGGCATGGCTGCATTTAAACAAATGTAATTAAAAAAATCAATTTTCTATTGTTCAACTGACGGGAATGACCGTACGAAATGGTTTCGTCAGTGTAGAGAAAAGTTCTCAAATGGATTCATGATAGTTGCAGGATTTTGTTACAACGACAAATTAAAAATCAAAAAAGTCTCAGGTAAAGCCAAATTAATTCACTCTAATATCAGCAGAGTACTTTAAAACCAATTTTTGAAGATGAAATTCCAACCTTACAGGGAAAGGACATTGATAAAGTTGAGCTTCATATGGAGAAATCCTCTAGTCACACGTCTAAATCAACTACCGCTTATTTAGCAAAGAAAGAATCAGAAACAGGAATAAAGTGTATCCCATTTAAAGAAATACCTGTAAAATCACCTGACGCTTCTTTTTTTTGCGCTTTCGGTTTATTAAAACGAGCCTTAGGAAAACGGCATCCAAGAACACTGAACGGACTTTGGAAAACGGTCCAAGAGAAATGGGGAAAAATTGACATGACAGTAGTAAGAAAAAGTTTTCTTTCATGTAAAATTCGAGCTAGAGCTATTTTCAAGAACCATGGCTATTAGATAGAAGCGAATCGTCGCAAAAAAAATGCGGTATTTAAAGATAAAACTTAACTATCAAAATCGTTTTCATAAAGTGCGAACGACCTTCTGTATATATATATATATATATATATATATATATATATATATATATATATATATATATATATATATATATATATATATATATATATATATATATATATATATATATATATGGCCCAGGTTGAAATTCCGACTGAGGCATGGATGTCCTTGCCCCGTCCCGTCATAGGTAGTGGTGTTAGCTCACTTATATGGTGCTTTCACAATAAAGCAACCAACAAATTCGCTGTGTGGAATGAACCAATGTCGAATTAACAAGTATCTGCCATGTTGGGAAAAAACAGATTTTAGGAGTGCTACCTGAAATTTTAAACGAGCGTAATATTTGACGGATGTCCAAATAACTTTTTTTTTTAAATTAGCTCAGAAATGCAAAATATTTTAGAAATTTCCCATAAATTTAGAAATAATATGTTAAGGGAAATAGAGGGAAACCATAATAAAGGAATCTGCTAGAATGTTACAGGATTTATTAGAATTAAAAGCAAAAATTCGATATTTTATAATACCTATCTACAGAAAAAAACACTTATTTTGCAAATATGTATGCAAAAAAATGGGCTTAAAAAATGACAAAATAAAACTATGTCCGAATTCAAGCCACGGGGCATATTTCAAACTTTATAATTGCTTTCCAAGCAATTTTGAGGAGCACTTTTGCCTCGGAATTGTAGAGAAAGTGCAATAAACCTTTATTTCTCTGCTGAATAGTAATAAAAAATATTCCAAGTAGATACATATCTTCTATTAATACGCAACATGATTTTAGATTCCCAGTTTTTAACTAATAATAAAAACAAACATCAAATAAATGCAATGTGTGTGCGTTCCCGTTTCTTTTCGTTTAAGGTCTTTTATGACTAGTCGTTCTTCCGTTGTTCCGCTTGTAGAAAAAAACACGTAATTGGATTTAGAAGGCGTTTAATGGTGCTACGCGAGAGAATAATGAAATTTCGTGGCAATTCGTTTCTCTTTTTTTTCTGGCGTACCTCAATTGTTGCAGAAAATTGAAAGGATTTCGGGTTATGGTTATTTTAATTTAATGCCTTGCCACGAATGAAATGTTTCTTGCACAAAAAAACTATTCATATTACTTCCTTTTTTCTGAGTGTTTTATTTATTCATCTTTTATTGCAGGGTAATACTTGCTCCGAGTTCTAGCGAAAAATTGTTCTATGATCAGCGAATTTAGATTAAATATTGTACTTTAAACGTTTAATTTACTTATGCAATCAAACGGCAATCTTTTGGTGTTTTGAAACTTGGTTTAAGTATGCATTTATGTCCCCTTTTTAAAGTTTCTCTCTTATGTAAGTGATTTACTCATAAGTTTTCCCTTCACGTATAATGCAGTCAATTTGTGCTCAAAAAGGGCCCTAGAGGGAAAGTTTTGAGGTAGTTTTGATTTCTTCCATTTTATATGTTTTTTGGCGTGCTGAATCCGATTCTGAGGTTTGCTAACAAAATTTCGTGACGCAACATTGAAGAAAATGGAAAAAAAAAGGTAAAAATGTTCTTTTTTTTCGTGGTTTTTGCTTATAACTCGGAAATTATCAACTTTTCGTATATAACCCCAAATATTCAAAATGAAAGTACATAAAATTTCCTACAAATTTCACTATTTAGGTTTTTTTTCTCCGACGGACTGTTTGGGTTCAAGCGCTATTTCAAAATTGGCGTATTTCGGCTGACTCCGCAAAAACCCACTTTTTCCACTCCAAAACTTTAATTAATTTATTATTAAAGGCTGTCATTTAATTCCTCCTTCCAATACAATGTAGCATTTTCAAAATCACATTATATTTAAATTCTGTGCAAATATAATTCCGTCTTGTATGTCTTTTCATTTTATTTATTCTCTCCCAGCCTCACCAAATGATAACCTACACTACTGGTAATTAAAGGGTTTGGTTAGGTTTGATTGAGAATGAATGCTACGGTCGTAGGATTACGTTCCTCCATGACGATCCTCCGGAAAGCAAATTTTCAGACGCTAAAATCGTCCGTCGTCGCGAGTTATAATTTTGGCAGCGGACCAAACCCAGTCTGTATCGCTTGGGCAAGAAGTAAACTGTTAAACAGAAAATTACCAAAGTGTGTCGAAATTTTAACATACATATGCATATATATACACACGTAAATATATATAGATACATATATACATATATTGATAACCATTTTTTGATCATATGAACAACTTTTATACATTTTGGTTTGTTTTCTTACTTCCTCCTTTGTACTACATGTGTTCTTCTGTATAATATGAGATATACATTATACGTACAAGTATACATAATTTATTATTTATGCGACTTATAAATACTATACATATCTAATTAAACAGCATACAAAGGGATTAAGAGAGTTACAGACCTTGGAAACGAAACTTGAGTGACGAGCATTTTACGAGCAAAATGTTGAAAAGTACCCCTAAACTTCATAACGCTCTAACTATTTACCGTGTGAAGATAAATGAGCATAAATCTATATATTTTTGAAGGAAAATTTTCACTCTACAACTTTTTCTATTACGAGTTTTCTGAGAAATGGAAGGGGAAAGAGTTAGAAGAGGAAGTTTGACGAGATACTTGAACCACTACCACTTTTTTTGAAAAATTTTTATATTCAATGGCGCATATCTCGAAAACGGTAACACTTAGATACAAATATGGATATACCATTTGGAAGGGAATTTTATCAGCTTTAATTTTTGAATTTGACAATTTCCTGTGCGAAGCACCATTTTCGAGATAAACACCAAAATCTGAAAAAATTGACCTTTGGGACCCCCCCACCCGCGGCGCCCGAAATGGAGGGTACCTTTATAAGGCGTTGTTAAGGGGGCCAACCCCTACACATTCCTGAAAAAATCTCATCCCCTTTATTTAATGCGAAATGAAAACCTAATTTGACTGGACTATTTACTTTAGGACTTTTTACTTTTTAATCAGGAAAAAAAAATAAATGAATGCAGTGTGAGATATTGAATGGTTGGGAGGGGGAAGGGGAAGGGTCGGATGAGTATCAGATAATTTTTTAACAGAGATATAGCTCAACTCCATTTCAGCAGGGTTTGTTCAACGACATAGCGGTGTGTCTGAGTGTATACAATACTGGTCAGATATGTGGATGGTAGTGTGTCTAATATCTTCATAAGCCATAATTCATTCTTAAAGAGAGAAAAAATATGAATGAATGTGGTGGGAGAGAAGGGAAGTTGCAATAGTCGAAGTTATGATAGTAGGACAACAGTGTTTTTATCAAGTTTATCACTTTTAAAGTAAACACATCACAAACTTATGTTTATAAGAAACATAACATGAGAAACACTTCACTGAATACATCAATTCTGTTATCTCAAACATGAAAATTCGTTAAAATATCCGCAGATTTAAAACTGAAACTTTTGTATGTGTGTGTGTATATATATATATATATATATATATATATATATATATATATATATATATATATATATATATATATATATATATATATATATATATATATGACGCGCTCGTTACTTACACCCTTCCCATTACGTCGTCTTACCTTCAAACTTACTACGTCTTAATCTATTCATACCTAATTATCAAAGTTATGGTAGTCAATGAAGTTAAGGCCGGTGGCAAAGAACTACAAGTAATTACATCTAACATCGTTTATTTCCTAATATTAACCTACCCGATTCAATCTGATAATTTAATCCAGAATTCATCACGTCCCGCGCGACGCGTGACCGTCTTAATCAAGAATTTCCCGCCGTCTGACGAAAATGCTATTGTCTTTTACCATCTAAACTTATCGCGAATGCCCACAAGAGCTTCGTTACGTACACACCGGTGATGAGCCATGGGCGGTCCTAATTTTGTTTCTATTTATAGATTCCCTTCCTGGCTCTTCAATTTACGTGAATCAAGTCCACCTCGTAAAATACTTTCTCTGCAATGCTTTTATCCCGATATCTCGTAATTTCACCGTTTTAAATTGTTAATTCCTTCTTCTTTTCTAAACAAAAGCCCCTCCCCATATTTTAGCCTTACGTTTTAGCCTTACATATATATATTTATATATTTATAATAAACAATTAGTTTAAAAAAATTTACGAAATTTTCTCATAAAACATTTTGTAAAATTTTTACTACCTGATATAATTCTATGTTTTGAGTTCATTTTATGTAGGAGGTTACCATTAACGTGTGTGGAAATTATATATATATAAATTATAATATATATATATATTCATTTTATTATCCGTTTGATAGATTAGAGACCCAGGATAAAAGAAAAAAAATTATAAATAAAATATGAATTGTTTGAGAGAATGTCGCCATGACAGAAAACGAAATACAACGTGTCCGTTCCAGAAAAATACTTGAAATTCTATGCAGATTTTATAACTATTAGAATAAAACCTGTATTTAAATTATTATAAGAGGTTCATTTAAAATATCTAAATGCGCTTTTGATGCTTGTGAGGCTTTTTATGGGACCTTTTGTACTAAAAACAGGAACTACTTAGAGCTGTTAAAGGAATTACTTATAGTTTTACCGAAATTCCCCGTTTAATTTGAAATTTACTAACTAGTTCATATTTTACAATAAGCTGAGTCATATGTGGATCCTCTGCATTTTAAAATTGTCAGTGTTCACCAGTGTGTTTATCTTCACTGATGATCGGGAGATCAGCTGTATTTTATGCATTTATTATCTTTTTTCCTAAGCACTGATTTTGATCATTAGAAATTTTACAGAGGGGTTCACAAGATCAGATAATCAGACCAGTTTTGCATCGTTCATATTTTCAAATTTTCCATGGACAGTCGGGAATTTATTAGGATAGATAACCTGGAGTTAAATATATCATGATATTTATGACAATAAAATTCTTGTGCAATATTTATATTCTGTGGAAATTTTAGAGTAATTTTACAAGATGACATTCACTGGACTAGAGCCGAATCTGACTAGAGCTCGACTAGAGCCAAATTTTCCGATTTTACCTGAACAATCGTAAATTTATGAGAACAGATAACAAGGAGTTCGGTATATTTCATATATTTATGACATTTAAACTTCCTATGCAGTATTTTTTTCAATGAAAATTTTAGAGAACAATATCACAGGATCAAATACACATATTGACGTTCTATCAAAACAAGATATGCATAAATTCCCTTATTAAATTTAAAATATTCAGGTTTTTCATCAGATTTTATATAGTAAACTAATAAACTAATAATAAATTAACATACTAATTATAAAAATTCATGAGAAAGTGTCCATTTATACAAAAATGAATTCTAAAGTTAAAAGTTCTGTAATGCACCACTTTCTATCTGTTTAGTATTCACAAATTTGAGCCCGTGTCTTATCTTTAAATACATTTGCAACAATCTCACCTTAACTGATTAAACAAAACGATTATCCAAAAAAAAAACAGCGTGATAAAACTTATGCAGATTTAAAAAATACATGTTCACGCGACTATAAAAAAAAGTATGTCTTTTAAACTTTAGCTCATGCAAGAAAACTATTTCCGTTCTGAATATTAAGTGGAACAATCAACGTTAATAGTTCCTTGTGTTAATTCAGAACGTAGAAAGTTCCCACCCTTTATTTTTTTAACCCCGAAAAACGAAAACTACAAATAAACACAATGTTTGCGATCTTTTTGGTCTAAGGTATTTTATGACTGGTTGTTTCCCAGCTCAGCTCCGAAGCCAGGAAAAAAAAGCAGTTAATTGGATTTAGAAGGCATTTAATGGTGCAATGCGAAGAACAGTAATAAAATTTCGTAGTAGTCCGTTCCTTTCAGCCGAGCTTCTGGCGTTCCGGAGAAACTGAAAAGATTTTGGGGTTACAGTTTATTTAATATCCTACCCAAAATAAAAAGTTTTTTAAGTAATTGTATGTCATGTTAGCTTTGTCTTTTCCATCTACACTAGGCATTGTTTTTTTGTCAACTGACTTTTTTGAGATTGCATATTTCTCGGGGTGAATTTGATATACACTCATGGACAAAAAAATCAGCGCACCAAGAAATAATTGCGGGATCGTGACGAAACTTGCAATGAAGGTACATGTCGGGGAGATATGCAAATGATTAGAAATGCAGCGTGATTGCGCATTACGTATAGCCGGTAGAGGGCGTTGAACATCGTACTCTGTGGAGTATAAAACAAGTATCCAAAGCTTGTTTGAGTGTGCTGAATCATTTACAAAGGAAGAGCTGAGATAGACATGCCATTACGCCGTGTTCGAAGACAATATAAGCAGTTGTCGCAGTTTGAGAGGGGGAGAATCGTCGGGATGATGGAAGCTGGGTGGTCAGCTAGGCGAGTAGCTCGTTAATTAGGCCGCTCTGATTGTGTTGTGAGGAGGTGTTGGGACCAGTGGACCCGAGAGATGTCATGTACACGAAGACCAGGCTCAGGACGCCCTCGACAGACCAGTCGTCGAGAAGACCGCCACATCGTAAGAAATGCACGCGTACAGCCAACTGCTTCATCGGCCGCCATCCAGGCACAGGTAGCACCTTCACTAGGGGCCTCTGTGTCTTCTCGAACCATACAAAGGCGCCTGGCTGAAGGACAGTTGGTATCGCGGCGCCCATTACGTGTGCTGCCCTTGACGCCCACCCATCGACGCCTCCGTTCGGAGTTTTGCCGCGCACGAGGAAACTGGACTGCAGCGGAATGGAACCAGGTCGTCTTTAGCGACGAATCCAGATTCAATCTCGGCAGTGATGACAATCGTGTTCGTGTGTGGAGAGCCCGTGGTGAACGCTTCAATCCTGCCTTTGCTGTACAGCGACACATCGCTCCCACCGCTGGTGTGATGGTATGGGGTGCCATTTCCTACAATACACGGTCACCCCTAGTATTGTTCCGTGGCACCATGACAGCCCAGCGGTATGTTCATGAAATCCTGCAACCACATGTGTTGCTACTCATGCAACGGCTCACAGGAGCCATTTTTCATCAAGACAATGCTCGGCCTCATACGGCAAGGGTGTCACAAGACTGTCTCCGCACTGTTACTACCCTTCCTTGGCCTGCCCGATCCCCAGATTTGTCTCCAATCGAGCATATCTGGGATCATTTGGGACGACGAGTTGGGCATCCCACGAGTTTGAACGAACTAGAGGCAAGGTTACAGCAAATATGGAACCAAATGTCTCAAGACATCATACAGAACTTGTATGACTCAATGCCCGATCGTATCGCATCGTGCATTCGCGTTAGAGGGGTCCAACGGAGTATTAACTCCTCCGTTCTTTTGCCTTTTTCTCTGAAATAAATTATCTTCTTTGATTTTCTTATCATTTTCTTATATCAAAGTAGTCATTACGTATGTAAAATTTCGTTTCATTTTGACGACTCCTTCTTGGTGCGCTAATTTTTTTGTCCATGAGTGTATATGTATATATATATATATATATATATACATGTTTCTAAAATTTTGTACAGGTGACAAAATACAAGTTTTGAAGTTCAACGATCCATTGATGTTCTTTTATTTGAGGAGATGAAACATGTGCTCAATTATGTCATGAAGCGTTTTTTATGTATTTGTAATTTTCATGGGTTATGATTTCTGTTTCAATGAAAAATTTCTTCTCTTGAAAACAGAGACTTGCCATGTACATCATTGTTGTAAATGTTGCCAAATATATTGAAAGTTTGTATACTTTCTGAGAGAAGAGGGGGGTAATATAACTTCGTTTTTCAAGTCTACTTCGTTCACATACTAAGAATATCAAGATAATTATGTCGAATTCATTTTAACTAAAATAGAATTCACCAATTTGTTTCCTATCATAGTTGTATGCTTTTAGAGGCAATTTTATTTTTTTTCAAACATATGTCATTTTCTGCTAGATCGAATCTTCTTAACATTCTGTTCAAATCTAGAATAAATGTATAAATTTAGAATTTGACGATACAGTAGTTTTATTTTAAAAAATCGCAAAACAAGCTCTGAAAGTAAACATCTTGTTCCTTAATTAAAATGCTCAAGCATTATATATTTTGCAGTTGTTACTTTCAACATGAGTTCTACTCTGCATAAGTAAACCAAACAAGCCTTCGAATAGTACAGCCTACTAGACATATATCACTTTTTATAAACAATAGACTTCCAGACTAAGCACAAGATTTCAAAAGAAAAAATTCTATTTATAATTCAGTCATAGAATTTCGAAGACAACTTTGTGCCTTTACATATATTTACATAGATACACACACACACACACACACATATATATATATATATATATATATATATATATACATTTGATAAGTAAAAAGATCCTGCTTCGTCAATTTTGCTGAACCTTAGTCGTTACGGAAAACTAAAAAGATTCCATTTTAATTCTTTGTATCAAAAATTATCTAGGGATTTACAGAAAAATATTGTTTTTCTTTTAACATTCTTTTTGAAGTATATTTTGATTGGATCTCAAAAATTGTGCTCAAATTTTTATGACTTAGTAAAGACTTCGATTAAATCAATCATGTTAAAAAACATTTTTTTTATCTTCATCGAAAATTTATTTACATATTTAAAAATGAAATGCCTCAAAGCTTGTTGGCATTTTCAATTCATATCGTAAAATTCGCTTATCAATGAGATTAAATTTTTTTTACCTTCTTACAGAAAATAGCACTAATTTTCAATAAATATTTTCTCATGAGCCATACAAAGTACCTTGTCTTCAAAGAAAAACAGAAATTTCATTGGAACAACAAATTGAAACAGAAATTTCATTTTTAATTATCAATGTGTAAGTGCTTATATTTAAAATTCCTCCTCTTTTTAGCTAATTTTTTCGATAGTTAATTTTTACGGAATTAGAAAAATTCCTTATAATTGAAATTATTTTGTATTAGTTTGGTCATTTCACAAATTATTTCTCTTTTTTTCGTTCAAATACATTTTTTTGAGAAAACGCAGTCTGTTCTAAATAATTTTGGATTTGCTTTCTCTTGAACTATCTGATTACGATTTTGACAATCGAAATAATTTTATATCTTTTGCATTTCATTGTGGTTTATTAGTCTTTCTTATCGAATTTTTTTTTACAAGTGTTTGCGGAACATATGTCTAAATAAATTCCATTCTACCCACGCTGCAAAATATTTAAAAGCATCCAGTATGTGATCAAATTTTCCAAGTGACTTTCTGTTCGCCTGCAAGAATATTTCAAGCGTCAAAAGTGATTGAAATGGCGGCAAATTCGTCTGGTCATCGTGCCAGTGCGCTCCTGAATTCTAAACAAAAGTAAATAAAGCTTTTTACACGAAATCAGTTCTACATTTTAGGATACGCTAGCATCGTATAGGGGTTAGCGTCAGGGCTCCAATACCTGACTTTTTAAACCCCTATCTGGATCTTACAATAACAATATAGGGATTTTCGAAATTATCTCAAGATCTAGATTTTTCCCTATAAGTTAAAAATATAGCAAAAAAAATAATATTTATTTCTTATTACAACATAATTTATTTACAATAAGACATTACTAAAATCTACAGCTTACTGTGTATGTGTATTGTAGTATGTGTTTGAGTATAAAATGATTTAATGAGTGTAAAATCTTAACAAGAGGAGAACATTTCGATTGGATCGCAACATATCTCCATCATACAAAACCATCTCAGAATTTTGGTTTTTGTTACGTAACATAAAAGATGGTTTCAGTAATCTCCAAATATGATATCTTATCAAACTTCATGACCCATTTAACTACCTCACTCTTCTGAGTGCGTAGAAAAAGTTTTTTTCATAAGTCAAAGGGGACAGGTGATCTTCTACCACGAATTTTTTAATTTTCAATTTTTAACTCCATATACAACATGAGAGTAATTAATTTTCTTTTTTACTATATGGAGGATTCCTAGAATTCAAAATACGGATTTTTTTAAAGAATAATGCCTGTTTTTCAAAACATTTTTCAAAAATGCTAACATTTTTCAAAAGCATTTTTCATAGAGCATTTTTCAAAATGCTCCATGCGCATTCCATATCATTTAAAAACTTTAAATTGTTTATTATACACTGAGCGGCCACTTTATTATGACCACCCTGACAGTTTTATGCAAATGAGCTATCGCGTCACAGTGTTGCCGCTAGAGGGCGAGATAGCTATAAAAGGGGGAGACGGGGCAAGTAAACCAGCAATTGTAGTGTGTTGCTTGCGAAGATATGGGCAAAAAACGATTTAACTGAGTCTGAACGCGGGATGATTGTAGGCGCTCGAAGCGTCGGAACCAGTATCAGCAAAACGGCTGCACCTGTGAAGTGTTCGAGAGCAGCAGTTATTAATGTTTACAGAGAATGACTACAAAGCAGTAAACCGGGTCTCAACGTCAGACTTGTGATCGTCACAGGCTACTGAATGTTCGATCTGAAAGGAGACTTGCGAGAGTTGTCCAGTCCAACAGATGAGCAACAGTACGTCAACTAGCGGGGAATCTTAATCAAGGATCAACTGCGAACGTCTCCGAATGAACTGTTCGCCTCACATTACATCGCACAGGCTATGGAAGCCGACGACCGTTCGAAAGCCTCTACTGTCTGTCTTGATCAAGAATAGACGTCTACAGTTCACAAGGAAGCACAAGGATTGGACAGTAGATGACTGGAAAAGGGTCGCGTGGTACGATTAATCGCGTTTTTAACTACACCATGCAGATGGCAGGATGCGAATATGGAGTAAACGGCACGAAATCATGGACCCCAACTGCATTGCCACAACACTTCAAGCTGGTGGAAGCAATATTATGGTTTGGGGGATGTTTTCTTGCCATTGTATGGATCCTTTGATTCCTGTGAAACATCGTCTGAATTCCCAAGGGTATTTAAGTGTTATTGCAAATCAAGTATATCCTGTTATGTTAACGGTGTACTCTGCCGGGGATGGATACTTCCAGTAGGACAATGCTCCTTGTCATAAAGCTGGCATTGTCCTCAGATGGTTCGAAGAGCATGACCGAGAATTTACCTTGATTCGTGGGCGTGCACAATCACCAGATCTCAATCCAATTGATAATTTGTGGGATGAGATCGAACGGGGCATGAGGCAGCTGGATCCAGTACCATCAAATCTTAAGGGATTGGAAAGTGCAGTTCATCGAATATGGTCTCAAATTCATTCCTCATACCACGTACCAACATCTCATAGAATCCCTGCCAAGAATAATTCATGCAATATTAAGGGCAAAAGGTGGTCCAACATTGTATTAAGGGGGTGGTCATAATAATTTGGCCACTCAGTGTAAGTTTACCATATATGTAATAATGTAATTGTGCATTTAATTTTTTTTTTGTATGAATCTAAAGTTTTAAGTAATTTTTTTTCTATTCTGCCTGTTATTATTTTTATATTTTTGCATTGTTTCACTTTATTTTATGGTCTTTAAATTTGAAAAATATTTGTGATTTTAAAGAATTATGCACAGTTTTGTGACAAACACTTCAATAAACAATCTTTAGAAATTTGGAAGAAATCTGGAGGAAATAAATAAGCATGGAGCATTTCGAAAAATTCTAGGATTCTTGAAGATTTTTTTGAAAAACAGGTCTTATTCTTACAACATACTTATTTGTGAATTTTAAGTGTCCTCAATAGAAAATTATATTAATTATTCTCCTTTTGTGTGTAGAGTAAAATACTGAATATTTAAAAAAAAGTGTTAAAGGTCCCTTGTCCCCTTAATAGAATCACAACAAAAGACACATATTCTCTTAAAACTGAAACTGTTAACGATCGTATGATGGCAAGACAGGCAATAAATATATATCATCAAAATTGTCACACCTAGATACCTAAAACAGAACTGGCAAAAGGCGCAATTGGGGCAAATATACTGTTCGATCCAGAATTGTAATGAAGCAGCACAGTCCACGCTAAATCATTTATTTTCTATGCTACAGACATCACAAACAAGGAAAATATTTTTCGGATTCGAAACGCGTGGAGTTCCACAGCTCATCCCAGTCTCGTGGTTACTCTAAAACAAAAAAAGGGAGAGAGTAATTGCAGCGCCATCTAGAGATCGTAAATTTTGAAGTTGCTACAGTAATTGAGGGAGGGCGTTATAGGCGACTAGAAAAAAAATCTTCAGAAAATTATTTTGGAAGAACTTAACTCAGAACTTAATTTGGAAGGGAATGGTGAAATGGATAAAATTTGAAAGTTAAATAACTTCAGGTTAACTTCAAATAATCTTAGAAAATTGAGGGTTTTATCTCATTTGTATTTTTTTACCGTTTTAAATTGAAAAAGAATTTTAAATGCTGGGGATTTTGTTATAATCTGGGTCTTTTACATTTTTCTTGCTGGGAGTCTTAGGTCGTCTGCACACGGAGCAACTCAAGAGAAACTGATAACTGACTCCAGTCACAAACCAGTCCGTGATGAGTCGTAACCTATGTAATAGAATAGAGCCACGCACACGGCGCAACTGGTTACAAACTCTCCCGACGAGTTTAGATTTAGTTATTAATCAATTTAACAACATGTCTGAAGAATGGTAATTATACAATTAACCAGCCTTCGCATAGTGGAAAATATTTAAGAAACTAAATTTTTCCTTTATATTCCAGAAATAACATTTTTAAAATTTATCCTCCCAAAATAATTAAAGCATGAGTTTTTAGTATTAAAAAAATATGTGTTAAGCCATTAGAAAAAAGCGCAGTGTTTAATTAATTACCTCTTATAAATGAACGGAACAAGAGAACAAAAGCTTTATATCGATCTAAGTTGTGTTTGGTTAAGAGGAGATCATGTGGCGGAAATATCCCCTTTATTCATAACTTAAACGCAACCTAAAGACTGTTGCTTGAAAATTCAATTAAGTTTTAAGATAAAGTCCATAATATTTGCTAATCTAATTCAGGTGATAAGGGGGGAAAAGAGAACAGAGGAAATGGAAACATTCAAAACGGTGCTTCCAGTTTGATTAAACAATTGCCAAAATCGATTTCACAATCAAATATTTGCTAAATTTGAGGACAGAATTGTACTTCCAAGTAATAATTTGTAGTAATTTATCCACTTAAACGAATATCCTCAACATGTGAACTCAATTAAATAAGCGTTGACTTAATTTAATCAATATAAGCATATAATTAGGACAAATTTAACTTCTTTAGATTGAACTTTTGAAGGGGAAATAATGTTTTGTTTACAAATCTATATATTCAAGTTGCTAAGTCGATTCTTTGGGCAGTCCGTGAAAGAAAACTACCACATCAATTTACTTCATTTTGGTCTTAAACGAAAGATTTTAATCTATAGATGTGTTAAATTTGATTTTTGTAACCGCAATTTCTATTAATTAGCAACAATTTACAATTAAAAATTGCTTTCTGTGCATGCTCAGTAACATGTTTAAATCTGGCTTTAGTTACTCACTAAGCACGAGATCATGTAAAGATATTAATTTGTTTCTGCGCGTGCTCAGTGACATACTTAAATCTGGCTTTAGATACTTACAAAGCACGAGGCCGCTTAAACGCGTTAATTTGTTTATTCCGAGGAATCTCTCTAGCTCTCTCTCTCTGCCATTTTTAATTTTTAAGTATGTTTGTGAGATATTGAATTAAAAATGGAAATTATTTATTTCACGCTGTTTTGTAACCCTATTTCTTTTTATTGGTTTCAATATTAATCTTTTAAAGTGTATTTCTCTTTTCTTAATATTATGATTTTCATCATTTGGCATTGATGTGTTGAGTATAATTATCGTGTATTAGTACGTTTATTTACTATCCATCCGCGTGGGCATCTGCACTCCGTGATTCCTCCACCCGTTTACTAAGCAGGTACTCATTTTAAACAAACAGAACTCACACTTCGTATCGTCAAGTGAGGATGATGATAGTGATATATATTACGAAGGCAACAATAATTATGACATGGATGCAACAACAATAGATGAGCTGTATTCTAGTGAAAGTGATTAAGACTGATAATTTGACAGTATTGTTTATTTTTTAACTAACAATTTAAGATTTTTTTCTACCGAATTTGACGTTTTCTTTTCTTTTTATTACAAATTTTATTTATGTTAATAAATATTTGGGAAATTTTTAAACAAATTATTGAAAAGCTATGGGTGTGTACTATAGTCGAATTTTAATTTTTTTCCGAAAATTTCGGGCAAAATCAAGCATGAGTATTATACTCGGGTGCGTATTATAGTCGATATTTTACGGTATGTGATTTTAATTATGTTTCATAGTAATGTCCTCAAGTTTAGACAGAAGGCATTCTGAGAGTGTGTTCATTTCAAAGTTCTAACCGAACACTGGTAATCTAATTTTGGTATATTTTTCTACTGCATATTATTTTTGATAGGGCATGGAGTAAGGGATAGTATTTATTAAGAATCAGAATTTCGGTGGGAGACTTAGCCCCTTACACTCCTTTACTAAATTCCAGAAGGGATGGAACAGCTCCTCTCATCTCTAGAATTATGGTAACTGTCTTAATGAGACAGAAAAGTTCTCTCCTTGTTAAGTCCACGGCCCAAGAAGTTATAATGAATACCAATGTAATGCAACATTGAAGAAATTTAGGAGGGTTATTTAAAATAGAAGAATCCTTTTGACTTGCGATGCGATTTTCCTCCTGAACAACAGTGGACCCATTCCTGGTTTCAAGAGACTTTTAAGAAACTGGAGAAATTTTTGGGAAGAATACGCTTTGTGGATGATAAAGATCTGATGAAAATTATCGTGCCACTGGTTGTGAACGCGTAAGAAGAAAATTTATAAAATACTAGATGAATACCCGTGATTCGCTACGGAGTACATTCAAATTTAGTACAATGGTTAATGCATGCAATTAATGCCAAAAAAACAAAAAAAAATATTTATAATAAATACAACGGCCAATGTATACAACGGCAAAAGAAAATTATAAAAAATCGCAACGGGTATTTTTATTGACAAAATAATGTAGAAGAAAATATTTAAATTAAATACAACGGTCAATGGATGCAATTTGTATGTTTAATATCCATAAAACATACTAATTCGAATTAAATTCTAAAACAACTTCCATCTCAATTAGTCTAGTGGTTAAATTTTATCTTTTACTGTATTTTAATATTTTATGTCAATTTATTTCATTGTTATGCACATGACGCAAAATTAATTTAAAGTATCACAAAAAGAAAAGAAACCACGTGATCAGCATTTAATAAATTAAATTCTAAAAATTCATCTTTAAAAATTCATCAAAAGTCAGAAAATGGAGGTAAAGATTCGAAAAAGATTTCATTTTAAAGTAATTTTTATGATCTTTCTCGCGATATAAATTTTATAACCCTCAAATTATTATTTTAAATGCAGACTTTAAAAAATATTAGAAAAACAGCTTACAAATTTAATTTTAAAAGAATCCAATAAGAATTTTTCAAAAATCTTTCTTAGTGCACCTCTACACTATAAGAAGAATCACCATACAAAATTCCAACCCTTTAGGTCCAGCGGTTTGGTCTGTACGTTATCTGTCAGTCAGTCAGTCAATCAGTTACGGAACTATTTTATATATATAGATTGTATTGCAAATTAGTACTAAATGTTCATAGCGACTGAGATGAAAAGTAATTTAGACGTTAAAAAAATATTGACATATTTAGACGTTAAAAAATTGTTAAAAAATTACTTGTTGGTTGTTCTGTAATTCTTATATTTGTACCCCTTTCCTGAACAACTGCCGTAAAATTTATATGCAAACAAAATAGCTTTTTCTTCGTAGTCATTAATGACAGAGCAGTAAAATTTTAAAAATTGATTCGCTAGTTGCATAACGAATAAAATTCATTATAACTGTTCTCTTCTTTGGAAAATCATCTGCAATTAACTGCCGTCAGGAGCAAAGCTTTCACATTTCTTTCACTTGTCAAACCTGAAAAACGAACAAAAGGATGTCAAAGAAGTTAAAACATCTCGTAGCCTTCTAAACACAAATTCTTCTGACTTAAGAGATATTCCATTATTTTAAAGACACATATTTTTCGCTTTGTTTCCTTTTTAACTGAAAAGAAATGACGTTTAAACTCAAGACGGGCATCAAAGACAGGTAATTTAAATATCCTGAGATTCAATTCAATTTAATGTATGAATTATTTTTCTTCTTAAATTGCGTATTCATGCGTTGTTTTCAAGAGAAATTTTCCACATTAGAGTTAAATCAATGGCTTCTCTGCCATACACATTTTCATTCACATTTGTGATTCCACGTTAAAACTACCACGTTAAAACGTCCGTAAGTGACTAAGGAATCGAATCTGATATTCCTGTTTCCTAGCACTTGTCCCAACAAATACCCAGTTAATCGTTGTGTTGGGGATTATACCCGAACTCTTTACTTTGCGTACATTTGTGTCAGACATCACACTTACGTAGTCATGGCATATTTCATAATGCCTTACGATTCTCTCCAACCTGAAATAATCCAGGAAATCTTTTACTCTCTCCCCTCTTGTGAAAATCTCTTTAATTTTTTTTATTATCATTATTTGCAGCTAATGTCTCCACGAAAACCCGAACACGTGTTACCATCCAAAGTTGTTGGGTTTTTCTTTCAATTTAAAAGTATTAAGCAAAATCAGTAATCAGACTTGGACATTCTGCCGTCCGAACAGGCATGCTGACTATTACAACATCACGCCATGCCATTAACTTCCTTAATGGTCCCCATCCAAGAGAAACCAGGCCTTTCTCTCTATATCCTCTTGTTCAAATAATTTTTTTTACCATGTTATTATTAACTCGCTTTCTTGTTTGTTTATTTGTGTGTGTATTAGTCCAGTACAAATCTTACAATCGATTTTTAACTAACTTCCCGACTAGAAGCTTTTAGAATAGCTCAGAATACGGTGACAATGCATTTTTTTAATACTTTTAGCCGAAAAAATCCGCAAGGTGTCGCTTCGATCGAATTCAATGCTTGCACTTTTGCGAAACAGCGTTTGACGATTTTGAAAACAGAATACATGTGAATTTAGTTTGTTTACAAAAATATTGTGCGAAAAATTTTTTAAAAATTATAGAAATTAAAGTTTATAAAGTCTGTGGATAGTGGAAAGGATTAAAAAGTAATTAAAATTAAATAAAAGAAAGTGAAAAAGAATAATTAAGTGAAGGTTTGTGCAATTAAGAGAGAATTGTCAAGTTTATATGATTCAACAGAAAATTTAAAAACGTGGTATATAAAAAGTTCTTTTTATGTTGTAATTATTATTTTTCATTATGGTGCCAAAACAATAAAAATGTCTCTGCCCTCCATTATCATGCTATAATTTTCTTCCTCCTAAAAACCTACTAACTTGCGTTGGGAATCAAACCAAGCGTTCCGAACAAGTGGGCTTAATATCCCCTCATTAAGCCATGCGTGTTCTTCGGAGAGGCCCTTTAACCCTACCTCCAATGCCAAAATCACTTTTATTTATCACTGATCGACCCTTAACGACGATGACTCATCATCACTTGTGTATAACCTGCCTTAAAATGACTAGGCTATCTCGGGAATCTATTCCAGCCTTCCTATATTTTTATTACAGATGGGTTAACTATTACTTCATCCCTCGGTCATGATCTTCTGTTATGAACCCCCTTCCGACTAGAATGGTGAAAAATTTGACAGAAATCATTTTAATTAAAATTTTAGCAACTTTAATTGTCTGTCAATGCCGAGAACTTGTCAGTAAAGACATTCTCACTTTTACCGCTAGAATCGTTAGTTTCTTTCAATGGCGATAGTGTATACGTGAAGGAACACCATTCCTTGGTGTCCCCTCAATTTTGACCTAGCAAACCCCAGGTGCGACATCTGGGGATCTCGTGCCTTCTCCTACCCTCTTCGACATTATAAGAGGACTTTCAAGTCCATTGATTTAACGTGCCCATATCCAGCCTTTGCACGAAAAGAAATCTAACTAAAAATGGTTTAATTTTTAAAGGAAATAACAGGGGCGCGGTGGCCCAGTTGGCAAGAGCAGCGGGCCAGTGATCTGAACGTCTCTGGTTCGATGCTCGTCTCTGCAAATCCACTGCCGTATACACTAATGGTGGCCGGTGCACGTGAAATCTGTCGTGGCAGCAATGTCCTCCGAGTTCTCTAATTACCTCCGAATATGCTGGGTCAACTGCATCGGTCTCGTCACTTGCCTCGGTTATAAATTACGGGACCGACCCTTTAGCCAAGTCGGACTCCGGCCCTCTCGCGGTGCTATTAAATACTAGAGCCGTACCACTCTGCCCAGTAGCCTTAAATGGACTTGAACTGATAGATACTATTGGTCAAGGGACATCAGAAACAACAACAACAACAACAAGGAAATAATTAATTAATTTTAGCAAGAAACTAATATTTTCCTGAAACATGATAACCCATAATGTATGAAATATGCTATTATTTAGTAAATTATAATTATTCAATAATTCCATCTAGTACGTAGGTTACACTCATGAAAATAGTCCCATTGCCTGAAAAGTGTTTGAAGTTATAGTAATAACGTATAGAAAACTGATAAAATATATTCCCTTTTGGGAAAACTGATATATATTAGTAAGAAACTGATCTTTACTCTAAACCTGGTAACTAAAAATGGGAAAAATATGTATATTTCGTAAATTTAATTACAAAGGCTTCCTCAAATACCTACACTTGACCCCTGAAAACAGTACAACAAAGATACAAGAATAAATAATTTAATATTTTGTAAGTTACATTTCAATAACTTATTTAAGAACATAGATCGCTCTGTTATAGCTCCGTTACCTGCAAACAGTTAGCTAGTGATGAGGTGCGATAAAAAATATCCCAAAACTGATTTTTCTTTGTGTTCCGTCCAGCATCAGCAATGATCCTCAGTAGAACGCAGCACTGGCCTAGTAATTCTCTTAATTTTGTAACGGTTTGTGGCAGTATCTACTTTTCGTCAGAAATTTGCTGCACGTGTAGCAAGCAGAGGGTCAAAAACGGTTTCTGCTCAATTCTTCTGTTTTGATGTATTCTCTAAAGTGAAAGGTTTGGATGAAGTTTGGGGGGCGAAAAATATTCTTCGTCATTGATCTGTAAGTCAAATCATAATTCATATTCTTCATGCTTATTGAGTTTTTCATTTCCCCAACGTTGATCCAATCCCATATATTCAATTAAATTATGCAATTGTATTCTATTAATTGTGCAAGGGTATATATTCTATTAATTGTGCTTGTGTATTTTATTAATTGCTCAAATATATTCTATTAATTGTGCTAGTGTATTCTATTAATTGCTCAAATATATTCTATTAATTTTGCTAGTGTATTCTATTAATTGCGCAAATATATTTAATGAATTGTGCTAGTGTATTCTATTAATTTGCAAATGTATTCTATTAATTGTGTTTATGTAATTATTTTGTTTAAATTCTAAATAAATCTTAAAACGTTTCAGTCTACTAAATCCAGAAATCCCAACACTTTGCAAATTACACACAAGTTGAAATAAAAACTGATAAACATTAGAGAGAAATTGATTATTCATCGAAGCCTTAGTAAAAACACATAAAGAAATAAATATTTTAATCTTTTTGTAAATTACTCTTTAATAACTTTTACTAGATTAAATAGACCATTAGTCTGATATTAGTCTGCCTATCCAAGTAGCTAAATGCAGTTCAGAATACAGACGTGTGGAAAAATATCCAAATACTGATGGTGATTTGCAAGTTTCACCAAAGTTAATTTATAGAGAATAGCTCACTTCTACCCGCACTTGTGTGTATATAATTTGAAGTGGCACTGTAAATGAATTGGATACAAACACAGTTTATACATGAAACAATGTTTATTGAATTCGTTGCACATATAGAATTTGCTTTTACAGTAATAAGCATACGTACTACTTGTACGGAATATATATTAGCATTCAATAAAAATACACTTTGCAAAACTCACAAACTATGAGAGTCAAACCAGCAGTTCTACCACATAAACTTTGGGCCCCCTGAGCACAAGCGCCGGTTAACACCTGGAGCTGCTTACCTCGTAGCTCCCTTACTTCGCTTATCTATCAACCTTAACAACCTTTTTATTAATCAAGCTGCATGGTATTTATACCAAGCGCGTATGCCGAAATTAGCATATCTCAAGCAGCTTCTTTAATTTATTCACTCAAAAGTTCGATTCTTGTGAATCGAATCTTATGTATACCTTACAAATTGAACAGCTTAAAAATTTGTATGAATAAGCATGATCTATTTCGTTTCTGAATTTTTGAAAAATGTCCACAACCTTCACACCATTTCAATTATATTTTTTAATGTATATTGCCTAAAGAGAGAAATTTCTAAAACATTAGCAGAATTAATTGGATTTTTTTTGTTTTTTCCATCGCTAAAGTTATCTTTTTCTGTAAAAGGGCTAAACAGAAAGGGACCTTTTCGGTTTAAATCAAAATCTGAACAGGCCACGTTTGCTGCGAAAACATGTGACAGATTGAATTTAAAGTACTTATAAACTATTCCCCCATGACCTCTTTAGGTCTTATGTCCTATGTCCTCAGTTACTATGTCCATATAGGTATCAGCCATATTGGATTCGCTTACCTCAATGTTAACCAATGGAAAAAAATGTTCCATGGGTAACATCCATACTGGATTTGTTCACCTCAATGTGAACCTGTGGAGAAAAATTTTCCATGGATGTCATCCATGTTGGATTCACTCACCTCAATGTTAACCAATGGAGAAAATTTTTCCATGGGTATCATCTATATTGGATTGGCTCACTTCAGTGTTAACCTATGGAGAAAATTTTTCCAGTGATTATCGGCTTGGATTTAAAGATTTTTTTAGTTGTATTTCATAATAAATAAAGCATTTTTTCACTCAAATATCTTTATCATTCTTTAAAAGAAACTCTAATAATAACTTTAACTAGGGCAAGGTGGCCCGGTTGGCAAAGGCGTCGAGCCAGTGATCTGAGGGTTGCGGGTTCGATGCCGGTCGCTGACAAAATCCACCTCTGTGTTCACTAAATGTGGTCGGTGCACGAAAAATCTGTCCTAGCTGCATTGTCCTCCAAGTTCTCAAATTTACCTCTGGAGGTGCAGGGTCAAATGTTCCGGTATCGTCACTTGACTCTGTTCTAAATTACGGGACCAGCTTGTAGGGGGTAATGCTGGCCACCTATACGGTACCCCCTTAAATGAATGGCCAGCAGTCTCACCCGTTACTGAGAACTAATGGCGTCATAGCCAATCTTCCGGGCATTTATAATAAATAAATATTTTTTTTAATTTCAACTATTGGGAGAAAATATATAGTATACTGTGTTTTGACCGCCCATAATTCCTTTTTGGTGGACGAAATTTCTAAAATGAATAAGATAGCAGAGTAAAACATTTTTTTCTCTAACTAAGTGCATTTTTTTAAATCGTTAAATCTAAGTCCTCAATCAAAAGAAAAATTTTCAGCATAGCGTAACATTGAGCTGGGTGAACCCAATACTACTACTGTGCAGCCTTAAGCCATAGCTGTATTCTTACGACCGAGCAATTTAATATATGCTTGGTGGCCATTAAATTGTGGGGCATTTATATTTTGCAAAACAATGGATCGATGTCCCATAACGCTTATATAAAAGAGAGTACAGAGTACTTTCCCTTCGACAAGTTACAAATGAATTTCGCAAACATTCGCTCCTCATTTTTCTGGGCAAACATATTCCCTTTTTTTTCCTCAATTTGTTTCCGCGTTCTCTTACAGCCTAAAGGCGTTGTACTTCGGAAGTTCCTTCATCATCTTTCTTCCGACTCCAGTTACGTCCATAAATAGAAAGAAACCGATAAGATTTTTCACGGAGAGGGAAAAAGAAGAGGGAAAAGTTTCCCCTACCAAATTTTAAAGTAAGGTTTTTGCCACGCGATTTTAGTTAAATCGATAATGTTTTTCGCTTTTATACCCTTAAGGTTTAACCTGAACATCTCGTATGTAGGGAGAGAAAAAATTAGAAAAATAACATTTCAATAAACAGAATTTTAAATGTTATATATATATATATATATATATATATATATATATATATATATATATATATATATATATATATATATATATATATATACATATATATATAAATATATATATATACATATATACGTATATATATATACATATTTATATGTATATACATATTTATATGCATATATATATTTATATATATATATATATATATATGAAATAAATTTCAAACCTTTTCATTATTATTGAAACGCCAATCCAAATTCTTTCACCCTTTTTGCAATAAAGCATTACCCCTCAAATCGAACCAAAATAATCTAGTAGTTTTTCCCCTAAGGCCACGCGCGGAAAGAATTATATAGCGAAGTCTATTCGAGAACTATGACGAAAGCCATCACCTCATATGGCGTTTAAGTCAGATGATGAGCTTTGGCAAATCGGAAGGTCAATTTAATAGTACGCGGGCGAGAATTTTCTCGCTTCTGTAGTCTGTTGTTTGTCTGCTCTCAACGAGTAAACATGTGAGTTCGTTGCTGTCAAAATGTACGGGCTGGGACCCCGTTCCCCGTCCACCGCGCAATGTGTCCGTCCAACTGAAATGGATGTTCCACGGAAACTACTGAAAATAAAGATTCATCGAATTGAAAGCGCCTCTTCCTTGATCCAGTCCAATCATTTTTCCTCTCCATATGCCTTCCTACCTTGTGCCATGACTACCAAACTGTGTGGAAAATCACGAGCTCCTAAACTGATGTTTCATCACCACCGATTCATTTTATTATATATATATATATATGTGTGTGTGTGTGTGTATGTGTGTGTGTGTGTCTGTGTATGTATGTATGTATGTATGTATGTATATATATATATATATATATATATATATATATATATATATATATATATATATATATATATATATTAATATTAGATTATTTTGTTCTTTGTAGCTTTGCGAGAGGAGCAGTATAAAATCCTAATAAACAATTTTCCTCAAATTTCCCTTATGTTATACACATGTATAAATACTGGGGCGATCACCCTATGTATTTTGCACGTGTAAACCTGAACAATATATTTACAGTCTTTATTTTTATATTTCTCTTACCATAACATAACTGATCTCCGGGTGGAGTGATTTTGTCTTTATCTCCTTTTGACTTATTAAATGTATCATGTCGGACTCCGACCGTTGTGGTGCCGTTATAAACTAGAGCTGCAGCCCGCAAGACTATATGGACCTGGTCTGGAATACTTCCGGCCAGGGGGTGTAAACAACAACAACAACAACAACAAATATATCACTTAGAGTTAAAGGGATTGATTTTTATCTTGGATTTTTCCTTATACATGCCATTATTTGTGTGGTATTGCATTGTTTTTAGAAATCTTGGTTGTTGAAGCAAACTATTGTCGCATCCATTCTATACGATCATTCACAGTAACCGTGTTTAACAAAAGTCAGTTTAGCAAGAATGCTTATTGCCTGTTGGAGATGTTAGATACTGAAAGTCAACACTTTGAGCTTGCAATATTCAAGTGTATGAACACCGATTAGTAGAGAATTTTGCATATCTGGAGCATTTGCTATATTATATGTACCTACTTTTAGCATTGAGCATTGAGACTACTAACAATAAACTTAGTTTGTTTTTTGAATTATAGCTCTAATTTCTTATTACTGCACTTTTTCCATTGTCGGGACTTAAACCTCGCGGGAGGAACATTTCATACCAAATCCATAGATATCTGAGAATTAAGGAAGGTGGCTCCTGTTTTATTGGCACCACAAGAGTAGGACTCCGACATAGCTAGGTGGCACCACAACTTTGTACGAGCACCCCCAGTGGGGGACATCTAGTGGGCTCATACCCCCCACCACCCACACACCACATGGAAAGTCTTTCTACGTATTTAACGGGACCATACCCGGTGTAGCCACGGAGAAATTTAATGGTGCTGGTCGCGATTCGAACTGAACTCCCTCCTCCTCGCTCACATTAACTTCGAACCTTTACAGGATTTTAACCATTATAAGTCAGTAGATCTATTCGAAGGATCTTTGAAATTCTTATAAATATAATACAGTGGAATCTCGATCTATCGTTTTTAAAGGGACCGATTGAACTGAACGATAAATGCGGGAACATAACAAAGAAATATGACCGTCGGGATTGGGTGAATTAAACGACATATACGGGAAAACGATGATTCGGAGAACGATCGATTGAGATTCCACTGTATATTCTATTGACATCATGTAAATATTAATTAAAAATTCTAACGATATGCCAAGTTTTCATTTACAAATCAAAAACCTTCAATTATATGAAATCTGAAATTTGTGCTCTTAAATACTCTTCAAAATTATTTCAAGGAAAAATGAAAAAAAAATTTTCTTTTGAGAGTCTCAATTTCTGTAATTGTGTCTGCTATCGATTTATCGATAAAGGTAATTATTACGGAAACTTTCAAATTGTTTTTTTTACCCATCTTATCTTTTGATATTGATTACAAGTTTCAAGTATTTTTTTTAAAAATCAAATAATCGAGAAGAATAATAAGTTACTTTACTTAAGAAGAAAATGGTTTTCTTTGAAAAATTCGCGTAAGTGCTGCATAATCATTAAATTTTACTTCCGAAGGAAAAAAACCGTTAATTATTTTAAAAAATCTTCTGGGGTACATTTTGTTCACAAGGGTAGTAATTTACTCATTACTAAATTTGCTTCGTTCAAGTCTTTCGGAGTACTGTTGTTATTATTTCTTGGATATTGTACATTCTCATAAATAATCAACCCCTTTTTCTTTATCGATTTAAAAGCGGAATTAATGAAACGAGAAAAGGATAAGTAATTTTTAAAAGAATTAAAAAAAGAGAGAACTTTGTAGTTTATTGGAAAACATTATTTTGTTTTCTAATTTGTCCAATGCTACACTCGCGATTTTCGGTAGGTAACACTCATTTCTTTCAGATTCTCAAGAATTAAGAAACATAAAGTTGGCCAGTGGTAAAACATTTATTATGATATACAACTTAATTATAATTTTAAATACTATATACTGAATCACTTGTATATCCGTGAAGTGAATAGGGGTGATGATGAAGTAAAACAAAAATAGTTCAAGGGTTATTAATGAGAAGTATAGTGATTTTATATGAGTACATTGCAATAAGATGTTATGTATGTTCTGACAATGTTAACAATTTTAAAATGGAATAACTTCACTTTTTATCAACTTACTTGACATGCAGAATAACCAGAAAAATGTTACTTTGTTGAAGTTTCTCACTCTTGAGTTTCTCTCACTTGAGCATTGGAGATGGGAAACTGAAAGACTGAATCAGTTCTGTAAAACTGGAGCAACGTTGAACTTATATGAATCCCACGATGATGAAATTTTCAGTTCAGCTACCGTAAATGATCGATCGATTTCTGCCACGTGGAGACCAGTTCATTAGCTGAACACTGTTTACTGGAACTGCATCAAACTTGCAGATAAATCTGGAACCACATACCAAGCACGAAACGCAGTAGGTAATTAGCAAGAAGACACTGTATCATTGGGACTTGGAAAATAAAGATTATGTGCCCTTTAGCACTCTAGATGAAGAATAACTGGATAAAGCATGCTGAAGACAAGGAAATTGGCACACACAAAAATTTCTTGAAAAATACTTGTTTATTATTTTTTTTGAATATTTATAAAATAATATCATCAGTATTACACCTCCAGCCAGCCCGAAGACAAAATTTCGAAAAGACATGCTCCAATATTACAAACAGCATTCATTCTCGCTAAAAATCGTACTCTCTAAGCACGTGTGAGGCCTAAGGGAGCGAACTTCACACACGTCTTTTTTCAGACGAGTCCGGACGGGGGAAAAAAACAACACTCTTATGGAGGGGAAGCAAACGCTTTTGTACCCAAAACCTGTTCACACAAGCCTGGGTTAATGTGCTTACTCTGATAAAGAGATCCCATTTCCTTTTAGTCTAAACAACAAATATAAAGTCTGTAGAAGGGGATAAGTAATAGAATAATAAACACTAGCTGTATCAAAGGACTAAATTAAAAGAGAAATTAATTAAACTGCGATTATATTGTTATTATCTTTAGGAAACATCGGCGTATGAATACATGTAAGCTATTGCACACGTGGGAAGTAGTTATTTTGCAGTTAAGTTGAGAAATCGAATCGCGATGCGAAGTTTGAATGAGGGAATCGATTCCATAATTGGAAAATGTAAATATATTTAGCTATTGTAGATATTAACAGTATAATCGCTTTAAGCATAGAATATGTATCTGGAAAATAGTTATATTTTAAATTAATATTAATACAGCTAGCAATTAATTGTTTAAAGATGAAATTAATTAAGTTAAGTTAATAGCGGTTATAATTAAGTTTTTAAATTTTAGAGTAATTAATTTTATATAGTGGCATTATGCCACAATCCGTGATCAGAATTTTAAATGAACAAAACAAACACCTTTTAAGGCTCCTGTGTACTAACCCTATTGGATTCGCTCACCTCAATGTTAACCTATGGAGAAAATATGTCTAAGGTTCACCGATTTGAACTTCAAGATTTTTTTTTAAGTTGTACTCCGTAATAGAGAAAGACATTTTACACTTTGTGGCATTTTTCGCTTTTTTGAAATGCAAATAATATTTTAAAATTTAAATTATTCGGGGGGGGAAAATCAGGTATAGTGTGTTTTAAACGCTTCTAAATTCCTTTCGTAGACAAAAATTTATACAGTGAATCCTGTCGCAAGGGGCAGAAAAGTTCACGCTATCTGAAAATACCTTTTATTGGACTATCAGTTTTTATGTTGCTGTAAATAGTAGACACATTTTCTCCATAGGTTAACACTGAGTTAAACGAATCCAGTAGGGTCAGTACACAGTAGCCTTAAAGTGTCACACCACAAGAAGTAAAAACTCATTATTAGTTTTTAATGCTTCTTACCTTAATCCAACAAGAAAATATGTAAGTCCCTCAAGCAAAAACTCAATACAAAAAAAATGCAATTAGTAGGTACGTTTACTCCTCCTTCATTAAAAAATCAATGAATATACATGAAAATGAACCCCAGGATATATAGAGTTATCGAATGGATACAGGAAAATTTCAGAAATATAATTCTCATGGTGATATTTTTTGCCATATTTAAGTTACTATCCAGCGTCTCATAAGTGCATAGCTACAGCTTATTTTTACCATGTTTTTATTAACCCGCTTCCTTGTTTGTTTGTGTGTTTGTTTGCATGTGTGTTTGTACAGTATAAATCTTGCAATCGATTTTTAACTAACTTCCCGACTAGCTAGATATTTGAAACTTTTAGAATAACTCAGAACACGATTAAAATGCATTTTTTAAATACTTTTAGCCATATTTAAGCAGAATTAAATTAATTTTCAGATATTTCCAGTTAATTTTCTTTTGTAGACTGGTGCAGCCATCTATTGGCTGGAACGGGAACGAAAAGTTAAATGCAAGTTAACTTCCAATTAATTTCATTTTCATTCAAGTTGATGGGATAATTCATCAAAAAAATTTAAAAAAGTATTTATTAATACATATAATTGTCAAATTTATATGATTCAACAGAAAATTTAAAAAAATGGTATATAAAAAGTTCTTTTTATCTTGTAATTATATATACTATATATATATATATATATATATATATATATATATATATATATATATATATATATATATATATATATATATATATATATATATATATATATATATATATACACTGCTGGCCACTGTAAATGCAACACCCTGAAAGAAACATGCAAATAACATGAAATTTACAACATGCGTTAGCGGAGGTGAGATATGCAAATGATTAGAATTTCAGCGCAGACGCACATCACGCGCGCCTGTGGCGCCACTTCAAAGCGCTATTTAAGGATTGGAGATTTCGACGATTTCAAGTTCGGCAATTGTGTTTTTCTTGTGGTTTTTAAAAAAACGATCAATTATGTCAAAACAGCGATCATCTTTTGATCAAGTATCCGAGTTCGACAGAGGAAGGATAGTGGCCTACCGAGATTGTGGATTATCTTTCAGGGAAATCGGTAGTCGTGTTGGACGAAACCAAACAACTGTAATGCGGATATGTGATCGTTGGATGCAGGAGGGTACGACGGACCGGCGTGTTCGATCGCATCCACCTCAGCGCACCACTTCACGTGATGACAGGCTGTTAGGAAAATGAACCTTAAAACGGTTATCTAAACTTCAGTTTATTAGATCATTTACTTGTATTACTTTCCGACATTCATGCTATCGTTTTAGACTAATGTAGCACTTATTATCTAACAAATAATGGCGTCACAGCAACTTTGACGTCATACATCTGAGAAATGTTGTTTTTCGTGTATTTTCCCCATGGTTTGTTATTTTTTCTTTCCAGGGTATTTTATGCAAATATGTCAATGTTATGTTACGCTTGTATAAATACTGCTCGAGTTAGAACAAAGGTGCCGCTTGCAGCAGACACAGTTGAACTCACAAGCTAGTGAGATTCATATGTTAGAAGTCTCTGTGTGAGATTGTTTTGATTATACAAATGTTTTAAGTTATTGCTTTTAATATTTTTAAATGTTTATTGAAGTTTAAAATAAACGTAATTATTTTAACTGAAGTCTTGCTGATTTCTAAACACACCTCATACCAGACCAGTGCGTGCTCTTATATTGTCACTCTGCGTGACACTTGTTTATGGGCCTAGACATACATTCGGGTGTGTGGTGCAATTAAAGACAAGGAAGCCGCCTGACTCCTGTGGAAGTTGCTGTGGAAGTAGCTCCAGTGATGGCCGTTCCGTGTTTCCGGTACAGTACGTGTCCAGCGTGGATCCAGTGAACTGACTTCGTAGCAACAGTATGCTGAACTGTCTATGCAATTTTTCATCGTCAGCTGTAATTATGATGTGCTTCGACGGCGGGCCAGGTCTGTAAATTTTGTTTTGTTTTGTGCTGCTCTCCTTTACAATTATCAAAGATGGATCCTATGATGATAGATCCATTGGGGGCGGACAATTATGCCACTTGGGCAAATGATGTAAAAGTGTTGCTAATGAGTAAAAACTGTTGGAGTATAGTAAATAAAACAGAAATTAAACCAGAGGTGGTTAAGGATCAAGTTCCTGATCTTAAAGAAGTTAGGGATTTTGAGGCTAGGAAAGCAAAAGCTTTTAGTATAATTTATCTAAATATTACAAAACCCTATAGAGCCCTTTTGACAGGTATCGATGATGCTTGCAAGGCATGGAACAGGCTTGAAACCCACTTTAGGCCTGATTCTCGTGCCTGAATCATTGGGCTAACTGATGCCTTTTTTAAATGTAGGCCGAATGAGTCTGAAAACATAGGCCTCTTTGCCGCCCGTTTGACTGACATTGTTAATCAATTAAATGATGCCGGCAAGCCTATTGACGACTGGTTTGTTGCTTTCCAGCTTATCAGATATCTCCCGACCGAGTTTGCTGGCATAGTTCAGACGATCTATAGATACCCAGACCCCCAATTCACATCTGATAAAGTTTTGAGTGAACTTTTGGCCGAAGAGTCTCGTCTGTTACAGGCTCAAGGTGACCAAGAGGCAGTTGTACTCGAGGCTACCCGAAAAAAGAATTTTAGAACTTTTGAAGATCGCAAATGTTTTCGGTGTGACAAGAAAGGTCATCTTATCAAGAATTGTAGGGTCAACACAGTTAACCAGTCGAGGACACCCAAATTTGTCAAACCACCTGAAACGGTACAAAAGTCAAATACCCGCAGAAAGTTTTTAAGAAAGAAGACACAGAGTAATTTTATTGTCGAGGCTTCCCTGGGCAATAGTAGTGATAGGAAAACAGCCTGGGTTTTTGACACCGCGGCTAGTTCCCACTTCTGTTGCAATAGGTCCCTTTTTGTCGACTATAAGAAAAAGTCCGGAACCTCTATGGCTGTGGCCATTGATGGTATTGACTGTCCTATCGAAGGGATAGGAAAAATCAAAATGTTTTTCAGATATAAAAATAGGCAAGAAGATGTAACTCTGTCGAATGTCCTTTATTCGCCAAGACTTCGGCGTAATTTAATAGAGGGGTCTCTGATAGAAGGAAATGGGACTACATTCGAGGGTAAGAATGGTCATAGTAGAGTTCTTGGTAGAGATGGCAGATTAATTTTCTGTGCAAAGAAACATAGGGGGTTGTACTACGTGTACCCCCAGTACCCTAAGAAGGCCGAATCCCCCGAGGTCTTGAGTACTATTGACAATTCTCTCAGTAAGTGGCATCGTAGGTTCAGCCACATAAATAGCAAATATATTGTTAAAACAAGTAAGGAAAACTGTGTGCGAGGTTTACCAAAGTTTAAAAATACTGAGGATATGAAGTGCGAGCCTTGTCAAGTAGCAAAATCTAAACGTGTCTCGTTCAAACCTATTGCGAAGATCAGGTCAAATAAACCTCTAGAGCTAGTGCACATGGATCTGTGTGCAATGCCAGAGAAATCTAAGGGAGGGTACAAGTACTTTCTTAGTATTATAGATGACCACTCGCGTAAGGTAACGGTTTTTCCCCCTCAAAGAAAAAACAGAGGTCTTCGATGCTTTTAAGAAATGGCAAAAGAGGGCCGAGAGGTTCACCGGAAAAAAGGTGATTAATGTAAGAACTGACCAAGGGTTGGAATTTTGTCACCAACAGTTCGAAGATTACCTAGAAGACCAAGGTATACGAGCAGAGAGGACCAATACTTACTCCCCTGAACAAAATGGGGTACGTGAGAGGTTCAACTTCACAGCCGTAGACGGGGTAAGAGCCCTCCTAGAGGATAGTTCTTTGAAAAAGTCATTTTGGGACGAGGCAGTTTTATGTTTCACATACACCTGGAACAGAGTTTGCCATCACAACCAGGTAAAAACACCTTTTGAGATTTTTGGAGGTAAATCTCCCTTAGTGAAACATTTAAAATGTTTTGGAAGCACTGCTTTTGTTGGGACCCCCAAACAACTACGGAAAAAGTTAGATTCTCGGGCCAAAAAGGGCGTCATGGTTGGATACGCAATGCGTACCAAAGGGTACCGTATCTGGATACCGGAGGAACATAAGGTCATTGAGACCATTAATGTTAGGTTTTTGGAGCCCAGTGGTCGCGTACTGGACCCTATTGTACCAAACCCTGATTTCATAGACGTCGAGAGCGACACTGAGTCAGAAATCGACGAATCAGATGTTGAGCACGATGTGGAGGATAGAGGGTCTTCCAGTCATGATGACCAAGCTGAACCTGTTGCAGGTCCATCCAGAGACCCAGAATCTCCCTTGAAAACCACCTCCTGGACCAGGCGAGCTGTACTTCGTGCAATCGGCAACAGACATGATATATACTATTACCCCGAAGGCAGTAAAGCACGTTTGAGGTCGCTTAATGATGTGGAGGAATACTGTCGGGCAAATAAAATTAAGTATAACAAAGCAGACTTTAATTTCAGTACAAAAAACAATTATTCTGGGCCAGCTGAAAAGATTGACGAGAATGTGGAATCGCGTGGCGATGAATCTTGTCATTCTTCCGCATGACTAGATGAAATCAATATCCCATCAAGTTTTAATGCCGCCCTGAGAACCCCCCCAAGCAGATGAATGGTATAAATCTATGAAGGAGGAAATACAAGTGATGCATGATCGAGACGTCTGGGATCTAGTAGCCAAACCAGAGAAAGCCAAGATTGTTGGAAATCGTTGGCTTTTTAGCTTGAAGAAAAATTCGGAAGGTCAGGTGGTGAGATTTAAATCTCGCCTTGTTGCCCAGGGTTTTCTTCAGCGTAAAGGGGAATCTTATGATGAAACCTTCAGCCCTGTAGTAAATTTCACTTTAATAAGGTTGTTTTTCACTGTTCTAGTTGCTTATAAGAAATGGTCCCATAGACAACTTGATATAAAATGTGCTTATTTATATGCCCCACTATCTGATACCGTATATATGAGTCAACCTCAAGGTTTTGTTGACCCCCATAAACCACACCTAGTTTGTCGCTTGAAAAAAGCATTATACGGCCTGCATTAAAGCGGCCGTGAGTGGTTCTTTGATATTAGCAGTAAATTGCTTGAAATGGGCTTTAATAAAATTTCTTGGGCTAATTGTGTTTTTACATATCAAAATAATATAGTTCTGTTGCTATACGTGGACGACATTGTAATTTTTGGTGAAAATGATAGTCGTATCGACCGCGTCATAAAAAATCTAAGTTCTAAATTTGATTTCAAAGAACTAGGCAGAACTAGAAACCTATTGGGGGTGGAAATCGAAGAATCTGATGGCAAAATTTTTATTCACCAGAAGGACTATATTAGAAGAGTGAAAACCCTTTTCTGCAAGTTTAAGCTCCCGGTGGTTTCACTACCAATTCCTAAGGGCTTAGTGCTGTCAAAAAACCAATGTCCTGATTCGGATGAAGAACGTAAACAGATGGAACAAATTCCTTATCGGAGTGCTATAGGGTGTTTAGCGTTTCTTGCTAACCGAACTAGGCCCGATATTTGTTTCGCCGTTAACATCCTATCACAATTTCAATCAGACCCTGGTATGACGCACTGGAATGCACTTGTTAAACTTCTGGGGTATGTGTGTCAAACAGAAAATTACCGACTTGAGTTGTCAAGGGTAAATAAGTTAGAATTAGTTTGTTTTAGTGATGCCGACTATGCATCCAACAGGGATGATAGAATTTCTATGGGAGGAATGCTACTTTTAGTTGATAAGGCCCCTATTGCTTGGCGTACATTTAAGCAGAAATGTGTGAGCCTTTCATCAATGGAAAGTTAATACGTGTCTATTACTGAGGCATCAAAAGAACTGGTTTGGATAACACGTATTTTAGATGAGTGCTATGATAAGAATATTCTTGATTTTAAACCATCTGAAATCACTTTATTTTCCGACAACCAGGCTGCTATCAGTTTTTGTAAATCCCCCATAGAAAATCATAAAACAAAACATATATCAGTCAAATTACATTTTATTAGAAATTTGATGAATGATAATCTATTTAATTTAAAGTATATACATACAAAGAAAAACCTTGCTGACTGCTTTACTAAAGCAGTGACAAAACTTCAACTTAAAAATTTTTTGGACTCTGTTTAAGTTGTAAGAATTTTTATAAGTCCAGATGTGTTCTGGCACTTTTGTGTGTTTTATACCTTTTTGCAAGGTGTTTGGTTGTTTTTAAAAGTAAAAAATGTTATCTTGTATATATTTCTGTGTATGTATGTGGTTGTCTTGGAGGGAGAGAGTAACGGTCCCCGCGAGGGTACATTTTTGCTAATCGTAATGTATTCGGATTGCTCGAGCAGCCCCAATACCGTTTCGGAGGGGTGAAACTGTAATTTGCCAGAGAGTTATGAAGAATATGTTATGCGTTAGTAAGTGTGTATCTTAGCCCCCAGTCATGGCAGTCGTTAAGATTTTATTTCCGTAAGCCCCAGTTTTAAAATGGAACCTGTCATATGCCCACTCTTACTCTAGATAACCACATGCACATATAAATTTTCAATCTTACATACTTTTGATATTAATGTTTGATACTTTTTGCATTATCCCTTGTAATATTTTTCGGGGGGAGTGTGGCCACACTCATAATTTAAGAGTAGTATTGTCTTTCAATTGTATCTGAAATGTGTACTTTTCACTTGCTTTAATTTAAGTGTCCTTTTTTTGTACACTTGTAAAATGTGATGTGTTCTTTCTCAAAAATGTTTATTGTAATTATGTATGTAATCACGCATTACTGTGGTATCTTCGTTTTTAGCATTCCATGATATTTACGTCTTGCAATGTGTTTATTACCCTTTCATATGCTTGCATCTTGTTCATGAAATGTATTACTTGAATCGTGATTGCTTTTATTTCCTTGAGTGTATTGTATTATAGTTATACCTTCCCGAACTTTTCTGGGAAATTTTTTTTCTGCAAATTAAAATATAAGTAAGTTCAATTTTTTTTGTAGGTATGAACTGTGTATATACAATTAATGATAATGCTTGTAAACTAAATTTAAAGTACTTAATCTTTTAAATTTTCAAAATTACCGTAAAAGTTTTAGTTCTGTGTGGTCAGCTCGAATGACAATTAAGGTGACTTGTTCTGGGTGAACATTTTTAAACTTAAAAGTTTTTCTTAGATATCAAGTTCTGTGTGAACGTAAAGCAATTTTTTTAATGTCTTAAAAGTAATAGGCGGGCCAGTTGTTAGGAAAATGAACCTTAAAAGGGTTATCTAAACTTCAGTTTATTAGATCATTTACTTGTATTACTTTCCGACATTCATGCTATCGTTTTAGACTAATGTAGCACTTATTATCTAACAAGTAATGGCGTCACAGCAACTTTGACGTCATACATCTGAGAAATGTTGTTTTTCGTGTATTTTCCCCATGGTTTGTTATTTTTCCTTTCCAGGGTATTTTATGCAAATATGTCAATGTTATGTTACTGGCTTGTATAAATACTGCTCGAGTTAGAGCAAAGGGGCCGCTTGCAGCAGACGCAGTTGAACTCACGAGCTAGTGAGATTCGCATGTTAGAAGTCTCTGTGTGAGATTGTTTTGATTATACAAATGTTTTATGTTATTGCTTTTAATATTTTTAAATGTTTAATGAAGTTTCGAATAAACGTAATTATTTTAACTTAAGTCTTGCTGATTTCTAAACACACCTCATACCAGACCAGTGCGTGCTCTTATATTGTCACTCTGCGTGACACAGGCAAATTGTGCGCATGGCAGTGACGGATCGCTCAGTCACATCACGAACTATAGCACAGCACATGCAGTCTGTAACGCATCATCCAGTGTCTGCGCGTACCATTCGACGCCGTTTACAGCAGAGTGGTCTGTCCGCAAGAAGTCCATTGCTTTGTCTACCCTTGACGCAGAACCACAGACGTCTCCGCCGCCAATGGTGCGATGACAGAAGGATGTGGACGGCAGAATGGAATGAAATTGTCTTTACTGACGAGTCACGCTTCTGTCTGCAACACCACGACGGTCGCATTCGAGTCTGGAGACACCGTGAAGAGAGGATGCTGAACAGCTGCGTTATGCACCGCCATACTGGTCCTGCACCGGGTATTATGGTATGGGGCGGTATTGGATATCACTCTCGCACACCTCTAGTACGCATTGCCGGTACTTTAAACAGCCAGCACTACATCTCCGAGGTGTTAGAGCCAGTTGTCCTTCCTTACCTTCAGGGCTTGCCCACAGCCATATTTCAACAGGATAATGCGCGACCATACGTGGCACGCATTGTCCAACGGTTCTTCGTCAATCGCCAGATTGAATTGCTTCCCTGGCCGCCTCGCTCTCCGGATCTTTCACCGATAGAAAACATGTGGTCCATGGTTGCTCTACGATTGACCCAGATTCCATCCCCAGCTGCCACAGCAGATCAACTTTGGCAACGTGTGGAAGCTGCTTGGTCTGCTGTACCCCAAGAACTCATCCAAAGTCTCTTTGAATCAATGCCGAGGCGTGTGGCAGCGGTGATCTCCAACAATGGCAGCTACTCTGGCTACTGATTTTGGCAGGAACCACACTTCACAGAAGTCTATAAATTTAATCATTTGATACTTGGTCAACATGTTATCTACAAAATAAATTTTGTTGTGATATCTCTTGTCTTTCTTGGTGTTGCAATTTGGGTGGCCAGCAGTGTATATATATAAAATTTATAAGGTGGCAAGTTGATTATTGTTTCTGAGGGAAAGTCTTATTTGCAGTGTGTATATATATATATATATATATATATATATATATATATATATATATATATATATATATATATATATACAGTGGCTCCCAAAAGTGTTCGTACACTTACGATTTTCAATGAAATAGAGGTCTATCCATTAATTAAAATGAATATTCCAGAATGGATATTTAATAATAAGCTCTATAATCTATTCTTAACAAAACTGCATGAAATATTTTAAAAACATAGTAAAATTTATTTTTAAGAAACCAATAATCAAAAAGTAACAAAAACTTTATCTCACAAAAGTCATCGTACACTTGTAAAAAATCTCTACATATTAGTAAATATTCTAATTTTTCGTTAAATTAATATTTCCCTTATATTGTCCCCGGAAGACCGTGTCCTCCGAAGCAGACTGGAGGCGTTAAGTTATTTATATTTAGCTCTCTTGAAGAAATCTTAAATACTTGTATAAAATGGGTTTTTATACTGTCATTTATCTTTAACAATAAACTTGACAATTCTGTGTATTAATAAATACTTTTTTAAATTTTTTTTGATGAATTATTCCATCAACTTGAAAAAAAAATGAAGTTAATTGGAAGTCAACTTGCGTTTAACTTTTCGTTCCCGTCCCGGCCGATAGATGGCTGCACCAGTCTACAAAACAAAATTAACTGAAAATAACTGAAAATTAATTTAATTCTACTAAAAGATGGCTAAAAGTATTAAAATAATGCATTGTCATCGTGTTCTGAGCTATTCTAAAAGTTTCAAATGTCTAGCTAGTCGGGAAGTTAGTTAAAAATCGATTGTAAGATTTGAACTGGACAAACACACAAACAAACAAGAAAGCGAGTTAATAAAAGCATGTAAATGGGTTTTTTTTTAAATGCATTTAAAGATGCTACTTCCGGTCTTTTAATATCGCTTTCGGCTTATTAACAAAGTAAAGGAGTTTTATAATCCAAAAAGACTGGCGTTTGAAATAGGTCAATAAAAGAAAATTTGAAATTTTGCACCAAAAGAGCCATTTCAACTTAGGCAGATAGATCTTTAATAACATTTTACCACTATTTACCACTAAACAATTCTTACATATATATATATATATATATATATATATATATATATATATATATATATATATATATATAAAGATTAAAATATATAAATTGTCATTTTTAAAGTCTGTGTACATTTTGCCTCGATCTAATCGAGTTAGGTTATGTTCAATAAAACATTTTGCAGTGATGAATCATCATAGTCTGACAGTTGTATCTATACATAAAGCATTACTGATATTATCAGAAGTCTTATTTAATTTTCTCAGTACTTCCAAACATATCCTTACTTCTTCCTTTTAATACGTATGTTTAATACTTTGAAGCGGTTTTTCCAAAAGCAGAAAAAAACAATGTGGAAACAATACAATAATTCCCATTACTATTCTCTGATGTCAGTTTTAGTACATTACTAATGACACTGAAATATACACAGTGCAGTGCAATTTAACTATATATAAAGCTACAGTGTGACGTAGAGTTAATTTATACGTCACAGTCTGAAATAGGAATCTTAATGCATGCAACTTTATATTTCTTGTCATATTAAAAGCCAAAGTTATTTCCAGTAAGTTTATTTACGTGTGTTGCTGTGTATTAACCCTATTCGATTCGTTCATCTCAATGTTAACCTATGGAAAAAATGTGTCCAAGGATTGCCGACTTGGATTAAAACTTTTATTTAATAATACTCCGTAATAGAGAAATAAATTTTTCACCTTGGGGCATTTTTCGTTTTTTTAATGCAAATAATATTTCAAAATTTAAATTGTTCGGAGGTAAAAAGTCTTGTATAGTATGTTTTAAACGCTCCTAAATTCCTTTGGTAGTCGAAATTTATAAAATGAATTTTGTTGCAAGGTGCAGAAAAGTTCAGGCTATCTAAAAATACCTTTTTTCATTGGATTATCAGCATTTATGTAGCGGTAAATAGTAGACACATTTTCACCATAGGTTAACATTGAGGTGAGCGTATCCAATAGGTTTAGTTAGCATGCAGCAACCTTAAAAAGAAAGAAGCTTTTAACGATAAAAATAAAATAAATAAATAAAGTTCATAAAGGATACAGTACCTAATGATGTACTCTACGTATAAAAAGGGATATGGGCATGTTAAATCCCTAGACCGGAAAATCCCTTACTGTCATAGTTTTAGTATATTACTCTACTGAGATATACAGTGCGGTGCAGTTTAACTAAATATAAAGCTGTACTGTGGCGTAGAATTAATCTATACGTCCCACTCTTAAATCGGAATCTTTATGCATCAATCTAGTACCACATGCATCATCACTGTATCCTTAATGAGGTCAATGATGCTGAATGAGGTCAGAGAGGGTACGATCCTCTCAGATGTCGCCCTTTTTGGGGAGGCTCTGTCAAAATTGAGGTGACACCTAAACCAAGACTGACTCTGACCTTTGTGGTGCTATTGTAAACCGGAGTGCACTCCTCAGCCACTACAGACCTGTTCTGGTACACTTCTTTCCAGGGGCATTAGAAACAACAACAACAACAACAATGTATAAACAGAATATATAAAAAAATTGTCCAGTGTCACGGAAATATTCGAATCGCTGTAGAATTCCAGTATTCAATGACGGCAAAAATGATAGCACTAAGTTACTTGGAAATCATATATTAAATAAAAAAACTTTAAAATTTGACAATTGTTGCTTTTTTATTTTTAGTTTAAGAACACACCTTGATCCCTCATATCAGTATAATCATTGCAACGTAAAAGTTTAATGACAGTATCAAGATTCTGGTTAAAGCAGGACTTCTTTTGCGCATTTTAAACTCTTGGGATTGCATCTTTTGAAAGGTCATGCATCTCAAAGCGGAGTTAAAACAAACGCTTTATCAAAATTCGTTTGCTGTTTTGCTTTATATTTTCTCCAAACGCATCAGCATTTTGGCTCTGTATAAAGAATAGGCATAAAATATGAAAATTCTGGCGCTAGAATGCATTATATTTGCATTTCCAGCAGTAGAGGGATGTTTAGAATTCGAAGCAGACCGGGATGGAAGTGCCTGACCTGTTCAAAAATGCAAGAGAAATGGGATGAGCTCACACGATGAAATCTAGATTTCTGTATCCAGAAAATAGAATGCATAAAGAGAACGGATCTAATGGAACCTGCGATTCAGAACCTTTCTATCCCTATACAAAGATTTTCTGCAAAAAGAGGGGAATAATCCCTATAAATTCTGATATATATTTCGAACCAATAAATTGTCAATAAAATTTACAACTGTGTCGTATTTTTAATCAAATAAAAAGGAAATATCCAATGCAATAAACAACTTGGTAATACTGTCAAATGCACTCTTCAGATAAATTATGCTTGAAAATAAATCTTTTTGCTATTTCAATAATTTTGACTAGATTTATTTTAAAGTACTTGTTTCTAAGTGCATCCTCTAAAGTAAATCCTCAATATTAAACATAAATATTCTCTGATTTTAAAATATAAATAACTTTAAGCATAAAAAATGTCTAAAAAATGAATTTTTGCGTTTCTTTAAATATTGTAATAAAAAAAAATGAAACGAAAAAAAGTACTAGTAATAAAAACTCAACAGTCAAATGTTAATTTTCGGCTGACAATAATAAACTCTTCGCGTCTATGTCACTGTAGAAAAATCTGTTAAATACCTACCTGTTTTCCATTTATAAGATTGACTGCAGACCATATGAGATAACAATAAATTTGGTACATTTATCAACTACTTTAAAAGGGGTACACACTTCTTTACAAGAGCCTAATCAAAAAATTCTAATTGAAGAATTGTAATAATTCTTAACTGAAGAATCTAATTGAAGAATTGCGTAATTCTTTACAAGAGCTTAATTTTAGTGTGATTTTGGCGAATTTGGAAAACTTTGCCAAACCACACCAAGGGGTACCCACTTCTTTACATTTAGCCTAATTTCTTTTGATATGATATTGTTCGGAATTCCGCTGCAAGTACGTGTTCATTTCTGGTGGGGAGCAGGGGGGATGACAGGACTAATGATGACGTAAGAGGAAGAACGATTCTCATTCGTTCAATGGCGGGACATTCGGCGAACTATACTCATTATCCTTATTCAAGGCAAATTATTCTGTAATATTCTTACAAATTCAGGTTGTTATTCTTTATCTATATGTTCATATATATATATAAAACAGTTCCGTAACTGACTGACTGACTGACATACAAAGCACAGACCAAACCCCTGGACATTAAAGGCTGAAATTTTGCATGGTGATTCTTCTTATAGTGTAGGGGTGCACTAAGAAAGATTTTTGAAAAATTCTTCTAAGATTTTTTTTAAATTAAATTTTTAAGCTGTTTTTTGTAACATTCTTTAAAGTTTGCATTTAAAATAATAATTCGAGGGTTAAAAAATTTATATCACGAGAAAGATCATAAAAATTTCTTTAAAATGAAATCTTTTTTGAATCTTTACCTCCTTTTTCTGATTTTTGGGAAATTTTGAAAGATAAATTTTTAGAATTTAATTTATTAAATGCTGATCACGTGGTTTCTTTTCTTTTAATTTTGAGTCACGTGCATAACAACGAAATAGACAAAAAAAAATTTCTTACTAATGCGGCAAACGATTGGACATTATCCAAAAATTATTAACATAGAGTAAAAGAAATAGTCCTCAAACCGTACTATATTAACTGCATTATATTCTTTAGTATGTTCTATTAGATTTAATTTGAATATTTTCTTCTACATTATTTTGTCTATTAAAATATCCGTTACGATTTTCTTATAAATATATTTTTCTCATTTTTTTACATCAATTGCATACATTTATCGTTGTATTTATTATAAATATATATAAATGCATATTTTTGGCATTAATTGCATACAATGACCGTTGTATTTCATTTGAATGTACTTGGTAATGAAGTACGGGTTTTCAGCTAGTTTGATATAAGACTATTAAATACAATAGTAAATATTATCTCATGTTTTTATTGCCATCATGTCTATGAAATTCAGGATGTTGTGGTAAGTACTCCAAAATTATATATTCCAAATTCAATTTATACAGTTATTCGTATGTCAATCGTAGTTAAGTGAACATCCACTAAAATAAATCTCCAGATATATTTTGAGATAAAATTCTATCTTTGTTACCGTTCATCAATATAATGGGTACTATGTCCTTGAATTTTTTTCCGTTCTTAATATCATCATACTAGTCTTTCTACCTTTCTCGTGAGAGAGGATTGCGTAAAAGTTTTCCTTCTCATCACGTCTATCTTTTTCTGCGGAACAAAAGATAAAATTTTCAGACCATTTACCCGAAAGAAGCTGACAACAGGCATTAAAAATTTATAGTTAATCAAGTAGCCTTTGGTACAATTTTCTTTACACTCCCATTCAAAGTCTGGATTTTATTTTTTGAATGCCACGCTTCCACCGTGTGAAACTTAATCCACGATGCAGGATGCATTTCAGAACGTGAGGCATTACGGGAAGCATGGGTATCAGGAACACGGCTTTATCCGCTGCTAAAAATGTAATAAAGGAGACCGAGGATAATACAAGAAGAGAATAGACAGTGAAAGAGAAGCAGAATCACTGCAGAAAGAGTTAGAAATATTTTATTAGGCGTTGTAAAAATTTCCTTTTTTTTTTTGAAAGAGGGTGGACTACATTCTACCTCAGTAGGATATCCATAGTTTAAATTTATCTACTCAATGCTTACATAAAAATTTATTTCATATGATTTTCCTACTTTTTATATGGACTTTTAAAATTATCTTCTGAATGAGATACATGTACATATATGGGTCTGGGAAGTTTTCTTTTGTGAATACACAAATATACAGAAAAATATAGACACAAATGAACATAATGCTGGAATTCACTGAAATGTTTGATGGGTAAATCAAAAACTAAGACTGAAAATTTCTCTTAGTACTATATTTATGTGTGTGTATGTGTGTGTGCGAGCACAAACGCATGCTTATATTATATATATATATATATATATATATATATATATATATATATATATATATATATATATATATATATATTTGTGGGACAGGATAGCCGTGCAGAGTTTTAAATAACTAAACTATTATAGTCTATACTAACATTTAATGAATATTACTTATTTACAAAGATTATTATTTACAAGGCTACGTCTTTAAATATTAACATTATATAGGCTAATGAATGAGCAGTCGTCCACTGCCTTCAGACAAACGTGTTATAGATCTGACATCGTCTCCGTCCAACCGCTGACTGCGGTTGCCAGATCTCTCATTCTTTCGTTAGGCTGGAGCGGCGCAAATTTATGATAGTGTCCTCTATTGGCATATTTAGGTACTACACTCCGATGTAGGCTCAGGTACCATATATATATATATATATATATATATATATATATATTTATTTATTTATTTATTTATTTATTTATTTATTTATTTATATATATATATATTCATTCGTGTCTTACCCCTCATCTTTAAATTTGAATTTGTCTTGCATTCATGTGCTGAATACGAGCAAACTTCCTGTTTATTCTCCGCTATAGCAATTTTCTTGACAGTTAGGATATTATCGTATAAAACTTAAAAAGTATAAATATGTAGAAAATTCAGAGGTTCAAATAAAAACAAACTAATTCCAGTTTTAAATAACGGTCAACGTAACAGTATTTAACGTTAAAACTTGTCTCCTTTGCGGAACCCCTATGTGTGTATATATATACATATATCCTCGCTGTCGGCTATTATGTCTGCCCTCGTCCCAGCCGCAATTGCTTCTAAATCGGATGTCCTAATGCGGGATATCGTGTCAAATTTTGTCCAATAGGCGCGTTAGATCCTCAAAATCCCGAGCTGGCTGGAGGACCGTGCCCATAATGCTCCAAACGTGCTCAACGGGGGGAGAGATCCTTGATGGATAAGGTAGCGTTGGGTAAGCACGAATACAAGCAGTAGAAACTCTCGCCGTGTGCGGGCGGGAATTATCTTGCTGAAATGTAGGCCCAGTATGGTGTTATATGAAGGGCAACACAACGGGACGTAGAATATCGTCAACGAACGGCTGTGCTGTAAGGGTACCGCGGATGACAACCAAAGGAGTCCTGCTATGAAATGAAATGGCACCCCAGACCATCTCCCCTATTTGTCGGCCCATATGACGTTAGGCAGTCAGGTTGATAGCCCACCGCTGTCTGGGGCGTCTCCAGACACGTATCCGCTATTCATCGGGGCTCAATTCGAAGCGGGACTCATCACTGAAGACAATTCTATTCCAGTCAGTGACATTCCAGATCGAATGTGCCCAACACCACTACAAACGGGCTTGTCGGTGTACAGAGGTCAATAGTAGTAGGCGCAAGGGTCGCCGTGAGCTCATCCCCCTTTCTCTGAGCCGCCAATGAATGGTTCTTGTGGTTATTGAAGCACCAGTTTCCCGTATGATCGATGATAATGATGAATTTGGGGCTGTGAGTGCCGCTCTGACAATTGCTCGGTCCTCATGTTCTGTCGTTTCTCTAGGCCGACCACTTCCTTCTTTACCCAGTGTTCGGCCATGGTTCACCCAGTCCTGCCAACATCATCTAATAGTGGCATCGTTCCTATCCAAATGCCGAGCGATTCGCCGATTAGACCAACCGATTTCTTTGATCCCAACTACACGACCTCTCTCAAATCCTGATATCTGCCTATATTTTTAACGCACCTGTATGCGAGGCATAGTTACTGTCTACCTGAGTACACAGAATGAAATTCTGTGCTAAGAATTTATGACCTGGAATCGAAATTGCTCCTCATTAATATCCTGCCAGTTGCGCAGTTAAGATGCGCTGCAGCGTCAAATGTTCATTTATTGGCCGCCAAACTGGCAAAATAATGTATTTTTCGTCGAAACCTGTATGCATATCAATTTGTGTCCAATTTGCATTACCCCTTCTTGGCTCGTCAATTTTTTTTTTTGGAGTAGGGATCTAAGAGTGTGTGTGTATATATATATATATATATATATATATATATATATATATATATATATAGTGGACGCTCGTTAATTCGAACTCAAAGGTTCTCGGAAAAAAGTTCGAATTATCCGATGTTAAGAGAAAATATATAACTTTAAAAGTGTATCACTGTAGAAGAAAAATCTCCTAGTATGTATAACCCCAGAAAATATATTATACTATTTTATAAAAAATTAAACATATTAATGAAGCAGAAGATATGCAGTAGAAAGTAAACTTTAATTAAAAATATGAATTACACTTTGGGGAAAAACTGTAAAATGGATGTTTGATTTTGTTTATGATGCCTACATTGTTCAGCCAGCTTCTCGATTTGAAGTAAACATTTCAATTCGTTTTCAGAGAAAGGTTACATCTGAATAAATGCTTTCAGAGTTTCAATAGAGTCCATTAAGGCCGCATTAGAAATATCTTTCGGCAGGTAAGTAGAAAAAAGCCCTGGCAGTTTCCTGCCGAAATTAGTGCACACATCTTTGTTTACATCAGAGCTTTGCCCACATACAGTTTGAAAAGAAATATTGTGCCTTGACTGAAATTGAGAGAGCCATCCATCACTGCATTTAAAATCTTCAATACCCATTCGACTTGCCAATTCATCAGCCTTCGTCAGCACTAGGGGTCCATTTAGCGAAAAATTTCGAGATCTAACATCCTGGAACCATAGCAGTAGAGCTTTTTCTAGATCTTCTTGGGGCGCATTTCTCATGCGTTTCCTTCCTCTAGCAAATTTTGATTTTTCCCATGAATCTAAAATTGACTCCTTGTTTTTCAAATAAGTTGACAAGGTATTTTTTTAATTCCCTAGTCAGCTGCTAACTTTGTTTTACAATCGCCATTCTCTACTTTCTTTAAAATTTCTACCTTTGTCTCCAAATTTAGGGATTTGTACTTTCCATGAGTAGACATCCTGTATTTTTACACGTTTACACCACACACTGAGGAAGAAAAACTAGATCACATTAACTTGTCTGCAGTGCAGGTATAATTGACGCAGCTTCTTAGAATCTGTAGTAAAGACTGATTTTTTCTGAAATTCTAAGAAAATCGATACAAATAACGAAAAATCGCTTTGTCCGTTAAGCACTGATAAGAAGGACACTAGTCATTAACGTTTAGCGGAAATGCAATAGTCTAGGAATGCATGCATGTGCCTCTTTACACAGAAAAGAAATACAGATGATCTTGACACACAAAATATAAATACAGCATGTATTTTCTCCGTTAAACGAGGAAAAAGAAATTTGTTTGTCAAATTTTTAGTTCGAATTAACCGAAGTGATAAAAATTTAGTTCGAATTAATGAGATGTTTTTATCATTAATTCCAATACAAGTTTTTGGGGGCCTTTGGATTAGTTCAAATTAACCGAAAGTTCGATTTAACCGAGTTCGAATTAACGAGCGTCCACTGTATATATATATACATATATACAGATGACATGAACAAATCAAAAATGGTCTTTTACTTTGCAAAATAATTAAATTATCAAAGGTTTACAGTAAAAAAAAATGTATAGAAGTTTAATTGAGGTTTAATTAAAATAATAATAAAAACTTACAATTTTTTAATGAAAAGTATGTTACTCCCCTTTGCTTTAAACAAAGGAGAGTAACATACTTTTCGCTGTTTATGTCTGTTTTCTTTTTACATTACTTGTATTCATTTCTAACTAATTTTTATGTGATGAAGCATGGATAATCTACCCACGGATAATCAGGAATTCAGTGTAACTTCTATTCCTATATTAATTATCTAACTGTAATTTGAGAAGTGAAATCAATAAAAGAGATTAAACAGACATATTCACTACCACTATGTATCCGATAAAGGGAGAGGTCGTTTTATAATGTTCGATATAATGTAAGATACGTGCTGATATTTATTGAAATTCGCATCAAGATCGATTTAGAGCAATATCCATTCACCAATCGAAGCAGCATCGATTGAATACAATTTTAACTGCAAAAGAGGAATAATAAAAAAAGTACATCGAAATGATAGTCTACTAGATTCCCCCCCCCCTCCTGAATCGGACTCAAACTAACATCAGTATATCACTAGAATGAAGGTATATTTTGAGATAATTTTGTTTAGATATTTCAATCCATACCAATTTCCAGTGGCACCAGACAGGGCCCGACATAGGAACTAAGGCCTTCCATGATTGAATCCCTGCAGGTGAATAAGCTGTCACCACAATTTAGACCGAGCACCCAGCCCCCAAGAGCGACATGTGGTGAACTCGTTCCTTCTCCCACCCTCTCTGACCCCATAGAAGGACATTCCAGTCTCTGAATAAATGTGCCCATATCTGGCCTATGCATGAAGGTATTAAATGGCGTCGTCGGGATTCGATCCGAGCACCCTCGACACTAAAAGCCGACGAGTTACCACTAGACTACGTCGGGCCCACCGGAAAACCAGTCCCAAGCCCAACTTCCTATGTTATTTCTGGAATTATAGACTACTGTTCCCTATCCTTTTGTGAAGTAACATTTCTGGGCTTAACAAAGAATACTTTTGATGACAACATCTTTGCCCTCTATCGAAAAAAAATCGAAATTTTTCTTTTTTTTTTTCTCCTGGGATTAGATCTGCATCAAAATGCTAGGGCAATATTTCTGAAATTAAATAGTTGAGACGTAAATAAAAGATTTTTTTTCATTGACAGAGGGCAATAATAAAGTTTAAAAATAAACTTCCGTAAGGGTAAAAAACTGTAAAATATTATTAAACATTGATTATAGTTCGCATTACCTACCTTTCATCCGTATGGTTTTTATCACTTTTTTCGGCGATATCTCACAACATCTATAAAACTTTGGATTTAATTTTTCTTTTGAGGATGATCAATAACTACAGCCTCAAAAATTCCCATAACTGAGTAACTAACCCCAGGCCCGATTTTAACGGAGCTCGTTTTATCCTACACATATTAATAATAATACTGTAAACTTATCCTTTCTTTGTATTTTTAATCAAAATGAACCAGAACTGTTTTCCCCTAGAAAATTATTGTTAGTATCATACCTTCAAATAAACCCAATTAAACAATACTTCATACCATAAAAAATACAAAAAAATATTTCAAAGGATAATACGGCAAATAAGAAGCTTTTTTCTGCTTGCTTTAATGTGTACATGATTTCCCTTCTTTGCGCCTTTCAACTTAGCAGTTTCCAAAGTTTGGAATGAAATCTGCACAATTTCCTGGATTTCTCATTCACAATTTTTCCTTACCGTAAATTTTCTTGACAGCTGTCTCTTTTAAGAAAAAAAAATGTATTCCTACATTCCGCAAGTTTTATTTCTTACTCCTATTTTTCAATTGACAGTGTTGTAGTCTTTATGCCTTTGGGAAACTCTTTCGCTTCATGCCTCTTTTAATGTTTCTGGGTGCATGAAAGGATCTTAATTTCAAAGTGGATGTAAATTCGTAATTCAGGCAAAACTTTTGAATAACTGACAATTTGATGAACTAAGAAAAACTCTGCCCTGTTTCATTCTTGTTTATAATTTTATATATATATATATATATATATATATATATTTATACAGTGAAACTTCTTTTGCCGGCCACCCCTCTAAACGTCCATATTTTGTCTCGAACCGATTGAAGACTCCATTGAGCCAATGTTAAGGAGAAACCTCTTTTCGACGGCCACCCTCAAACCGCCAGTTTTTTCGGAACGATTACTGAACGCCATAGAGAAGTTTCACTGTATAAATAAATATATATATATATATATATATATATATATATATATATATATATATATATATATATATATATATAGCTTATGTCAAGACAATCGGTTTATAGCGATTTGAGGTTCTAGCATTGTCATTCTGCATCTGTTTACAATTTATTTGGAAAAGCATGCATCAACGAAGAAACAATTTCCCAAATGACCGCTCACCAAAGAATTCCGATAAAACCAGAAAAAGAGAGAAAATTTTAGTTAGCGCACCAGAGGGAGAAAGGTACAGTATACCGATGCCAAACATCGCCAGTATAATAATAATAACTGCCTTCCGTTAATGAAGACGAACGCCGATTTCTTTCATCCTTCCATGAGCTTGATTAACTTCGCTCACAGCTATCGGCTACCGTTTGTAGATACATTGGGTAAATCTATGTAATAGATTCTGATATGAACGGTTTCCTGGGAAAAAGTAAACCTCTTTCATTGTAGTCGCTTGTACGTCGAATAAATATTAATTAGAAAACAGACGTCTATATAAAAAAAAATAAATGGAAATATTATAATGCATTTTACTTCATATTAGTGCATATTTTTGGCTTATTTATTTTATATGATTGTCATTACTACTATATATATATATATGTGTGTGTGTGTGTGTGTGTGTGTGTGTGTTAGTTATGCCACAAATATTCCTCTGTGCCTAACTTTATGTCACTCATTCCCTAACTTAATTTGACCGATTAGCCTCTAATATTTAAGAACCCCTTCCTAAACTTTCCGTAATTTTTATATCTATCCACAGGTACGCTCCGGGCAAAACCTGACCGTGAGAAAATACCCTCCATGTAGTCTTAAACTCCTGGGCATTACGTTATTTAGGTATATAAATAACTTCGAAATCTGCGAAACATGGCACTCCTGACCGCAAGGAAAGGACCATTTGAAGAATTTTGGGGTGTTACGTGACGTATAATTGCCTTTACACATTTACACTCTTGAGATAGACTTCGGGGATCTCTCGTGGAGGAAAGACCTCAAATATATATCTCTCTCCCATAATGGCTTAATAATGGAGTTGCTATGTATATGAAAAGTGTGTGTTATTGAAGCTTGAACCACATAGGTCCAACGACTACGAAGAATTTCAATACTTAATATTTTTACCTTATATATATATATATATATATATATATATATAACATACAAAACAAAAAACATTTTTTAATTTTAATTTTCTTTTCATTTTCTTTTAAAATTACTTGGGCATAAGCAAACTAATTTCGTTTTCATTTTAAGAACAAAAGTTTTGAGCGTAACCCAAAAGCAATAGTAGGTAATCAGTATATCATCCCTTTAACCCCCAGTCTCGTAGGCGCCAAATCTTATATAGCAGGTCACGGGACTCAATCCCAGAGAACTGGCCTGGGGCCCTCTGTCCAATCAATGCAAGAGTGCAAGGGTCATGTGACTACGACCTCGTTAAGTTTTAAAATACCCACCAAGGTTTTGGCCGGGAATTTTTTAATTGTCGTGGCCCCGATAACTTGTAACAGCGGAGACAATAAAATTTTTATCCGAGATGTAACGTGTCCTCTGGTTCGGGGCTGGAGGGACCAGAGAAATACTTTTAAGAGGGCCTTTCGAGTGCCCTAATCTGCCAGCGAACCTTACCGGCCAACATGACTACTATTCGCGGGAGCTGGCTTCGAACTAGATTTTCTGTGACGCACGGCCGGCTATCAACCTTTCTCCTCCCACGCAGCAGCCGCCCGTGCTGATGTGACACACACACACACACACACACACACATATATATATATATATATATTTATAATGAGAATTATATATAATAAAGGGTAAAAATTTTTATTGCTGTATTGTTCGTAATGTCCCCCTTGTCTGCAATTTCAGACCACGTACATATAGGATTCGGGCTGAGTAGTGCGGCCCCGGTTTATAATAGCTTCACAAGGATCGGAGTCTGACTTGGCTAGGTGCCACCACAATTTTGATCAAGCACAATCACGGACGACATCAGGGGCAATCGTACCTGCCCCACCCACTGACCTCACAGAAAGATTTTCCGGTCTGTGGAATTCACGTACCCATATCCATCTTAGACAGGAAGGTATTAAATGGCGCTTGTCGGGATTCGATCCGAGCACCCTCAGTACTGAAAGCCGACGCGCTACCACTGGGCTATCTCGGCCGGTAAAAATTGTACACTGATGTAATGTAAAATGCCTAAAAATATTTCCATTCATTACCTTTTGTATAAGGGATCTGTTTTCTAATAAAAGTTTATTCGTAACCATAACACATTATATATAGATATACATATATAGATGTGCGATGATTATATAATATATAAAGCTTATTTGTTGACAAACGGTTTATTGCTATTTGAGATACAAACTTCTAACAGTGACATTTTGCATCTGTTCATACTTGAATATTTTAATCAATTTAATATACTGCATATTAGTTCAGCAAACTATATTAATTTGGCATGACTTTTAAAATTTTCTTGAAATCTTAAGCTGAATAATAATTTTCGTGGTATTCTGGCAAACAGGGGATATTCACATTTGCTGCAATAAAACTCATTTTCCCTCCCAGCATAAGCCAACCACTAAATGCAAGAGTGCACCGGATATCTAGATATTGTTAATAAACCGAAACTGGATTTTAACCTCCCAAGAGCTCCATTATCTTCATCGGCAGCAATCGGTGGTCGCTTGTTTGCTTTAGTAAATAAATATGCACAACATTAAGCAGCGAGCTTTATCCCGCAGTCTTCAGAATTGTATTTCAGATTCGTCGCCAATCTTTTACACGGGGGTAAATTACTTTTCTATTTGTTATACTCATCCTTTGATGAAAATATACTCCTTTATGAGATTCTGTGGGACAGTTTATACTAAAATATGCATTCTCTAGACCTATATGAATGTATGTACCTTATCTAACCTATTCGAATGTATATATGTATGCATATGTATACAGTATATAGTATGTAAATATAAGAGACTGTATTTAGAAATAAAATTACTTCGTAAATTTTGTATTGTATTAAAAATATATTTTAGTTCTTAAATTTGGGGATTATATGTAAATGCAGATTCGAGATTATTTGAAAATATTGGACATTGTATTTGAAAATCAATGCAAATTCAAATGCAAATTCTATTTATTAGCTATAATTTACAATTAAAATTTGCTTTCTGCGCATGCTCAGTGACATGTTTAAATCTGGCTTTAGATACTCACTAAGCACGAGGCCGTCTAAATACGTTAATTTGTTTATTCCGAGGAATCTCTCTAGCTCTACCATTTTTTTTAAATTTTTTATTGTGTTTGTGAGATATAGAATTAAACCTGATAGAATTTTTTTATTTCGCGGTGTTGAGCTACCGAATTTCTTTTTGCTGGGTTCAAAAGTAATTTTTTAATGTGTATTTCTCTATTCTTAATATTATGATTTTCAACATTTGGAAATGATGTGTTGAGTATAATTTGTATATTAATACATTTATTTACTATCCAGCCGTCATGTCTTGACGGGTACCAACTAGTATATTTAACTTCATAAATTGGGACTGACATCCTGTTTGGTGGCTAGTTATCACTTAATAAGATTTTTTTCTCTACATTACGCTGGATATTTCAAAATGTATGGGAAAGTAAAAAATTTCTTTTTTTTCTTCACGTTCTGTGCTTAGACCATACAGACAGTAATTTCCTAATACAATTGGTGTTCGTTATAGCGATCCCCTCATCCCAAAGAAAAAGGTAGTTATAACAAGTGGTCGCTATAACGAAAATTGATTTTTTTAAACATAATAAACTCTCCTCATTGGGTAAAAATTAAGATTCTTAAATAAATTGCATATTGGTGCACGATTACAATGTACGTGCTATTGTTCAGTTTGTTATCAATTAAGCATTAACAATGAAAATCCAGTTATCTATAAACATATTAATAGAACGAGGATTTCTAAAATTAAAAATTTAATGACGTTTTTTTCCTAGAAAAATAATCAGAACTCATTGTTTGATTTCTTGTGCATTTCTGATGTTTTTTTTAAAAACATAATTTTCCATCTCATTTAAAAGTTGGTGTCGTCGAAATGAATTGGGGACGCTGCACTGGGATTAAACGACCTGCAGGATCGTTATATGAGATGTAAAAAAGCGTATCATTATGAGGGATTCCTAACGGCACTTTATGCACCGGTCGTTGCATTGGTACGGTCGCTATAACGTGCAGTTGTTCTAATGAGCGCCAATTGTATATGTATTTTATTATATACAGGTTTTGCTGCATTTGCAACATGACTCGTTTATACTTCAGTAAATATCTATCTTTTTCCCTTTTAATTATGTATATATGTATTTAATTATGTATATATTTTAATTATGTATATAACACACACACACACACCTACTAGTAGTAACCTTGGCTATAACCCACCTTTGACCCACTTGACCTATTCTGTAAAGCGACAGTCAAATGTGTGTATTATTATTTTTCATTAGTACAGTGGATGCAGTGGCGGAGCGAGGGGGGACAAGGGGTCTATCATGCCCCGGGCGCCACTCGCAGAGTGATGCTAAATGGTCCTTTTAACTAATTGTATATATTATGTTACAATATGTTTTTTCGGGGGTCGCCAAAAAGTATCGTGCCCCGGGCGCAAGTTATGCTCGCTACGTCACTGAGCGGATGTAGTGTCCAGCCTCAGCATCATTAAGAATGAAACGGTAATGTCCCTATTCCTCTCAGAGACATCGAAAATTATAGATTCGACACTACTCTCGGTCATTATGGACATTTTAGGATTTGCACTTAAACAGCATCGGGAGTATCACTATTCATCTCTGTGACCTCGAAAGCTATTGATTCGACATTACTCTCGGTCATTTTGGACATTTTATTTTTACCCCTTCTTCCCCCTCCCCCTAATGGTGGTAGGAGGCTGAACTTGCATTTAAACGTCATCGGGAGTGTCCCTATTCGTCGCAGAGAACCTGAAAACTACGGATTCGAAACTATTCCCGGTCACTTTGGATATTTATATTCACCCTTTCTTCCCTCCCCCTATGCTAATGGGGGGGGGGCTGAACTTGCACTTAAACGGCATCAGAAATGTCATTATTCGTCTCAGCGACCCCGAAAACTATGATTTTGATATTACTCTTGGTCATTCTGGACGTTTCATATTCACCCATTCTTCGCTACACCTCTCCCAAATGCTAATGGGGGCTGAACTTGCACTTAAACGGCATCAGAAATGCCACTATTCGTCTGAGCGAACCCGAAAACTATGGTTTTGACACTTCTCTCGGTATTATGGACATTTTATACTCACCCCTTCTTTCCTCCCCCTCCCCCTATGCTAATGGGGGGGATGAACTTGCACTTAAATGGCATCAGAAATGTCATTATTCGTCTCAGCGACCCCGAAAACTATGATTTTGACACTACTCTCGGTCATTTTAGACATTTTATATTCACCCGTTCTTCTCTCCCCCCCCCCACTCCTAGTGCTAAGGGGGGGGGCTGAACTTGCACTTAACCGGCATCAGAAATGCCACTATTCGTCTCAGCGACCCCGAAAACTATGGTTTTGACAATACTCGAGGTATTTTGAACATCTTATATTCACTCCTTCTTCAACCTCACCTCTTCCCCCGACTATGGTGAATATAAAATTTTAGGTATTCACGACTATGGTGAATATAAAATGTCGGTATTATGGACATCTTATATTCACCCCTTCTTCCCCCCTCTCCCTCACCTATGCTAATGGGGGGAGGGGCTGAACGTGCACTTAAACGGCATCAGAAATATCACTATTCGTCTCAGCGATCCCGAAAACTATGGTTTCGACACTACTCTCGGTATTTTGAACATCTTATATTCACTCCTTCTTCAACCTCACCTCTTCCCCCCCCCCAATTCTGATGGGGGGCTGAACTTTCACATAGACGGCAACGGGAGTGTCACCCTTAATCTCAGCGACCCCGAAAACTATGAATTCGACACTTATATCAGTCATTTTCGATTATTTTTACAAGTGCCCTCTGCCCCCCTGCCCCCGCTATGGGTGCTAGGGGTGTCTTACCCCCCCCCCCCTGTGTTTCTTACCAGATTGTAAGTGATATGTGTACCAAGTTTGGTTGAAATTGCTCCAGGCGTTCCAGAGTGATGCTGGAACATACACACATGCACACATACACACATACATCCATTTATATATATGTGTGTGTGTGTGTGTGTATGACGCGTCCTTTATTTTGCCATATAAATTGCTCTTTTGGTAGGCAGCCGTAGCTTGAAGCTGAGAGGAATGACACTTCAATTCATAATCACTTCATATTTCTCTCCTAGCTCTAGAGAAAACCTTAGCTCAAACAACGGCTGTTTCGCCACTTCTCAACTTCTCACCCCGCAGCGTACATCTTTTTGGCGACGCGTTAACCCAGGCTCTGCGTTTAATTTTTTAATTCACGCAGCGAGCAACGATGGAGGTTCGTGCGGAAACGTTATATATTCAGGTAACTTGATAGGTGCTGCAATCTATTTATTTTTTTTTTGTAAATTATTTGATCCCAATTAAAATAAATTCAAGTCGTGACATATATATATATATATACAGGTAGTTATCAAAATAATGGAAACACTAAGAAACATCATGAAACCTTTATTAATACGGCGCAGGATCACCTTTGTGATGTAATACCACCTGATTCACCTTGGAAGTGGATTACACAAGTCATGAATAGTGGTTAAGAATATACACTGCTTGACAATTGCTTGACAATCTGCGGTCCTGTGTGGGCACGCATTGTCGTCCATAAACAGAAAATCTGGACCTACCACACCCCTAAAAAGACGAACATGATCCAGAACAATCTCTCTGCAATACCACTGCGATGTAACGGTACCTCGCTCAAAGATGTGAAGCTGTGTTTTGCCATTGTGCATAATGCCTGCCCACACCATCACGCCTTGGCCATACCGATGGCGTTCCTTAACATTCTGTGGTGCATAACGTGTTCCCCTCTCTCCCCACTCTAACTGTTGGCCAGAATCACTTGTCACAGCGAAACGGGATTTGTCAGAGAACATCATTCTGGATCACTCTTGCTGACCCCAACCGATATGTTCCTTACACCAACGTAATCTTTCTCGACGATGGCGTGGTTGAAGTGGGATGCATTGAACAGGCTTCCGTGTATACAAACCAACCTGATTTAATAGCCTAGAAATGGTTCTGGCTGATATATTTGTACGGGTAGCGGTCGCAAGGTCTGCATCTATCTGACTAGGAGTGATATGTCAGTTCCTTTTCGTCACTAGGGATACATATCGATCTTCTTGTGGTGTTGTGTTCCTTCCACGACCACCGGCATGCTTTCGAATAGCATTTCCGCCTTCAGCGGCCTTTTTTAATCACGATATGACACTTGTTACCACTCACATTACTCTGGCCACAGTATTGATACTTTGTCCTGCTTCGAGCCGTCCAACTGCTCGTCCACGATCGTACGCACTCAAATGATGTCTTGCAGACATTTTGCACTTAATTATTGCCCCACCACACTGATTTTCCCAGAAATAACTCCCAACGACCTATGGCGCTATTTTCGTCAAACACCTAACTGCATGAACTTTCGAATGAATAAAGAGTTTTCGTGCACTGCCTTTTATACAGATAACAGGTCCTGCCCTATTACGCTCTCTGCATTTCAATTTACTGTGATTGGTCTGCTGTCGGGAACGCTAGTTTGAAAAAACCAGTTGTTCCTTAGCAATTGTCAAGCAGTGTATTATACCATTCTTCAGAGAAAAATCATGAAATTTCCTGTAGAGATGCTGTGGTGAATATCCATAAGTAGCTCTATTCGCTTATACAGATCACAGTGGTTTGATCATATATAGTCGGGGGGATTGTATAGGGCAAGATATTTGACTTCTTTTTCATGCTCTTCAATCCAATACTTGATAGATTTAGCTGTATGTAAAGGGGAATTATCGTCCTGGAGAACGTCATCTCCTGCAAGAAACAATGTTTGCACCATAGGGTGGACTAGTGAGCTAAAATTTCGGCATAGTCCTTCCCATTCAATCTCCTTTTAGGGTTACAATAGGGCCTGAAGAAAGCCATGAGATGCCATCCCAAAGCCTGATAGATATACCTCCAGGATTGACAGTTGAGATCCGACAACCAGAATGTTACGCTTGTGTAGGTGTTCTCCAGACATACGCACGTCCTGTTGCGAGGGACTATGTGAACAATGATTCGTTGGACCAAATGCCGGTTTTCGACATATTACTCGACCAGAATTTGCGCTCGTGGTACCATTGTGGATGATACTTTGTTTTGGCTTCTATTACAAGTGGTTTGGGAATAGCTACTCTTCCGTAAATTCTTTGTTTGTGAAGTTCCCTTCTACCTCTAATGGTTGATACCGGAACATGCAGATGCAGATTGAGCTCTTCGGTCATTCTGGTTACAGTTGTTTTCTTTCTTCGTGTCACAATCCGCTTCAATACCTCAGACGTCTCTTTCCCTCAGCTCTCCCTTTCGTCCACTATTCTGTTTGGCAAAGAATGCTTTTCCGTGCACTCTATGCTATCATGACTTTCGATACCATAGCTCAAAACACCCATTAGCCCGGGGTTTGCAGTAGTATATGCTCCAATTTAAACGCACTCAAACAACTTGCCCTTTTCGCAAGGTCTGCGAGGTTTGACATTTTACGTTGTTCCCCCCAAAAGCACGATGCCTTAGCTTCATTACTGTTACCCGGCAGTAGAATAATACATACACTATATTATATAAAAAAAAATACCGGTGGCCAGACTTGTTTTTTTAAGGAATACGAAGCTTATTCATAAACACCACTAATATTCATTGGCGTTTCCATTATTTTGATAACTACCTGTATATATATATATATATATATATATATATATATATATATATATATCAAGAGAGTGAGAGAGAGAGAGATATTCTCGCGTGCGGACTGTTACGGTGCAAAAGCGCCGCAACATTCGGCACGGATGAAGGAATCAATTAAGAAATGATCGAGTTAAGAGAAGCAGTGACGAGTGATAAATAAGCGAGGGACGTGGACATAGTTTAGAAAAGAAACAGGGTGTTTAAGTGCCATTAAGGATGAAAAAGACACCTCCCAAAGAGAATTTACAATGTGGGGTATGCTTAAACCAGACGCAGATGTGAAAAATATAGGAAGAGGAGCACACTAACGAGGAAATGCATTGAATAGTGATGGTATGGGCTAAGTGGTGAAAATCGGAAACAGATGATATTCGAGAAGATGGGAATATGGCCGTGGGAATAATGATGATGGAGGCGAGTGGCCCCACCTACGAGAGGCGGAAAAAAAGAAGGTTCTGGAAAGAAATGAGTAGCCCAATAAAATAGAAATAAAATATCTCTGACCAATAAGAAAACGAGGGAATGACCAGATCAGATGACGCGGGGATCCTAAAAAAAAATCATTACGACCGAGTGAGCAGTAAGGGCGAACACCTAGACCATAGTTAAGAGCATGAGCCGAAGAATTAATTTAGAATGAGAAAGCTCGAATTGAAACTTCGCCAGCGTATGATAAATTAATATAGCTTGACGCTTTATTTGCACCGATGTCCCAAAGCGTAAATACTAGGCAGTGACTAACATCGAGACTAACCAGATTCTAAGAAAGAATAGAGCCGGCGGACCACGTGGAAGCACAGTGCCACATCCCGAGAATCGAGTTGCCTGAGCAGTATGACCCACCGTATGCTACAAGCTGAAGTTAAGGACCCTGAAGGAGCGCCGCAACCATAGACGGGTTTGAAAGGAGGGTTCCAAGCCGACGCGAGCGCATTTAATCGACTGCAGACGAGTTTATCAAACGAGGAAGAATCGAAAGACCAAGTCCCCGACAATGCCAGCGCTTTAAATTGACTTCACGAGAGTTCATCAATGGAGGTTATGTGTCGTTTGTGCTCCTTATTGACCACTGGTTTTAAATGTGTGCCCTCGCGATTTCTCATTCATACACTACGTATTCCGAATGTATATACTATAGATCTTTCTATTAGAAATTGATATAACGTTGAAATATGATGTTATTATGAGTTGATGAACGGGTTATAAAATCCATTAAATGAGAAAATATTGTAGTAAAGGTATAATAATTGTTAAGAAAGTACTAGTGATAATTGTAGTGTAAGAAGTAAAATAAAAAGGGTTATAATGATATTGACTGAAACTGTAAATGAAGAGATTAGTTGTGAGATCATAATGTATTAATAAATGTATCCGTTATTATATCAATCGGATAATCTGTCATTCTTCAAAAAACCCAACGCAATGCTTAAATCTACATATGTAAATCATATCACTGGGTATCATAATTAATAGCCCCAATGATACCATTACATTTGGTGCCGCCGACGAAACTAAAAGGGAGGTTATTTTGCGATAATTAATAACAAAAAAAATGATTATCTGATTGAAATAATAAATGGAATGAGGCAATGAGATAGTTAAGTTAAAGTGCACAGTGTTAAAGTAAATGAAAATTACCAAAGGGTATATATGTATGTGATAAAAGTGAGTTAAGAAAGTGTCAAAGAATAGAAAAGTGTTATGAAAATATATAGGCACGATAAATTTGAGAATAACTAGATAATATCAATTAGCAAAGTTGTGAATAAGGCAGAGTGTAAAATAACAATTTATGAAATTAAGGATGGAAATTTGAGATTAAGTGGAATGCATAAGAATAAGTTATGGTATAAAATGTTGAGGTTTGAATTGTATGAAATTAGTAATAAGAAGTTAACAAATGATAAGTAATTGTTGTGAATATATATGTGCAGTGTTATTTGAATATGATAAATATTGAGGAATGTTATATATATATATGTAATATTAAGTAGATATGATAAGTATTAGTATCAAAGTGTAAGAATATTGTGATAAATGTATGTAAAACTCTCAGATTAACATTGCAACGGTACGATAAGCAACCGAGAGGGAGTTAGATAAATAGATTAGAAAATTAAGTGAAATTGTAAAATTAGAAAAATGGCTAAGCGAAAACAAAATAAAAGACAAAGTAGAGAAATTAGGGAGGAAATATTAGATATGGGAGTGAAATCGTCCACGCAGCAGGATACTACCGAAGATGATATACAATTAATTCAATTACTACCGAAATTTGAAGGGAATGGAATGAAGGATATCGAATTTAAGTTTAAACAGGCGCGAGATATAGCGAATTTAGCAAAATGGAATGATGAGTTATTAGCCGTATTGATAAAGAATAGATTTAACGGAAAGGCGGCCGAGTATTTTAAGAATTGCAGAGAGTTAAGGGATGCAAAAAATACCAAAGAAATCGAAAAATTAATGTCTGAGAGGTTTACAGTCACTAAATCAATGCTTAGGAAACAACGGGAATTTGAGGATATTAAATACATGCCAGGTAGGAAGGTTACGGAGTTATCTATTGAAATTTTTTAAATGCTACGAAAGATTATATGGGTGAAGGAAATGTAGATAATCAAATTACAGACCGATTGATGTTAGCGAAATTGTTGCAGGCTGTGCATACAGATATTAGGAGAGAATTGGGGAAGTTAAAGATTGATAATTTTAAACAAGCGGTAGAGAAGGCGAAAGATTTTGAAATATTATTGAGTATGGATTTTGAGAACGAGAAAATAGACGTGAATAATGTAACGATTAATTTAGAGACGAAATACAACGATTAAAGGCGCATATAAAAATGTTGGAGGAAAAATTCATAGAAATGACGGAAATAAAAGCGTGTGCAGCTTGCAATGATTTAACACATAATATAGCCAATTGCGAGATGTTTAAAAATTTTAAAATACAATTAGAAGAGAATAAGATACAGTATTGTAAGGCGTGTGAACGAGATGATCATACGATAACTCAATGTAGCGAGTTTAAACAATTTAAGGAAAATAACAAACGTAAAAATGAATACAGTAGAGATAACATGAATAATGATAGACAAATCAATATTAAAAAACCGCGGTATGAACAGCAAAATAAGCACGTGGAGTTAAATAAGGAACAACAAGAAATAGCGACGAGCGGTGAGACACATTCGCAGGAAATAAATACAATGTATATCAACATCATAACGAGCGTAGAGAATGAATTACAACGAAGGGACACACCGATATTAATTAAGTCAGAAAAAACATATACGGCAAACGAATTAAATAAACAAGAAGAATTTAAGAAAATTAAGCAAATACCAGGGCAGAAAGTAGAAGATTTAGCTAAACAAATTGAAGAGGTCACAATTCAGTATGTAGGAGTTAAACGAATAACAGACCCAGATATAGAAAAAGTAATGATGAATAAATTCTTAAAAACGGTACACAAAGATATAAAACAAGAACTGATAGCATTTAAGGATCTAACGTTTAAAGAAATGATTGGGATGGCGGTAGAAACGGAAATGGTAATTAATGGAGAGGAACAGGAATATGAAGAAATAATTAGGATAATAGCAATGAATGAGAAAGAGAAAGAGACCGAAAATATAGCGGAACAAGAAGTTAAGGGTAGTGAAAATATAATTAATAATGGGATAATTAATGAAAAATCGATGGATAGTGATAGTCCAGTACAGCAGATAAATACTATAGTAGAGACGAATCAACAGAAACAAGTAAATCGGGAGGATAGAAGAAAAAAATGCGCTAATACTCAGAGACAAGTAAGGCCAAAGTATGAGAAAAATTCAACGAGACGATTTAAAAATAACATACAATATAAATACCGTTATAATATACCTATAATTAAAGACAATGATATTGTAAGTTTGAAGGAATTAGAGTCTATAAAAGCATTAAGACATGAATTTGGAGAGCCATTTGAGGTGCTTAGAGTGTTTAGAAACCTGAATGTATTGTTACGATATACAGGAAACCATCATAAAGTTATAAAAATCCATGCAAGCAAATTAAAACGAAATAGCAATGATACGAGACGCATACGATGGTAATATCAAAGTTGGGGCACGCAAATATAGTCGGTTGTAGTAATGATGGCGGTAAATTAAATTAAATAAATAAATAAAAGAAATGCATAGATAGTTAAAATAACACAGAGGTTAGGAAAAGTACAATAAATGATTCAAAGATGTGAGCATTTTTCTCGTTAAAAGATGTTATTTCCAATGGTTAAAAATACAAAAATGTGATTTTGACCACGAACAAATGTGATCAGGAAAATTTTTTTTTTTACAATGGGAGTAAGTTTGGTGAGGTAAGAGATTGTGAACGGTTGTGAAAAGAGGAAAAGGTTTGGAATTTGCCCGGAAGTTTAAGGTAGCGAGTAGTGTTGCAAAGGGGAGAAAAAGGTGACAATAAAGCAAGGGTATGAATAGCGAGGAGAGGTAGACGTCAACTGTCCAGTTCGAAGCAGGGGAGAATTAACAATAGGTCGCACGCCTAAAAAAAAATCATCGTGAAGTGTTGGGTTGAATGATGAGACGCGCCGAAATTCGAGACTTGTCACGCGTCATAAGAAAAAGAGTAATGTACAATGGGTGACAGGGGATTTAATTGAAAGAAATTGGGAGCTGAGCTGATTAGCAAAAAGGGGTTGAAGCTTCAACGAATAGGCAATAAACTCAGTCAAAACGTACTGGGAATTTAATAAAACGCGATGACTAGTGAAAAACCCATTGCAAGGTTAAGATGAGTACAAGGAAAGACATTGTGGTATGAATGAGAAAATGAAGTGTAAATAAGGCACACACGAAAGGTGGTCAAAAACGAAAGTAAAGATGCACGATATCGACGTAAATAAACTGTAACGTATAAGTAACTGTAAAGGTTACATAAACATTGACAGGACAATGAATGGACAATATATCATAATATAATGAATATCTGATAACATAATGATTATGATGACTATGTTCATCTGAAATATGGACAAAATCACAGTAGAACTCAACAATATTATGTGATTCAAGGAATGTAAATTTGTTTTATGTTAAATTTTGATCTTTGTATGTAAAATTACAGATGGATACAGTATAAGGTATGAATATGAATGGTAATATGTAATATGAATAGTGATATTAATAATATATTAATGTGAATTAATATAACAAAAGAAAGTAGTATGTATGTAGAATGATAATAATGAATAATACCATCGAAAATGAATCACAAATGTATAGGTGTGAGTACATAAGTATGTGGAATTCTTTGAATATGGTAAGAAAAAGAAGATTTTTTTGTGGTTTTTGAATTATGAATATATGTGTATGATTGGGAGAGTAAGTTGAATTGATGTAACATAAATAGATCATAGATAAGTACAAAATGTTGTTGATTATTAATGTAATGAATATGACTTGTATGATGTGTATAAAAGTATGGTAAGACATCGAGGTGATAAATGCATTGTGAGGTATGAATGAGACAAAGGCGAGGTAAGGGTAATAGGGTGCACAAAGACATATTAAAAGGGGCGAAGAGAATAAATACCGACAAGGAAGACGAATAATCAGTGGCGTTAAGAAGATTTTTTTTCAAAGAAGGGGGTGAAATGTTACGGTGCAAAAGCGCCGCAACATTCGGCACGGATGAAGGAATCAATTAAGAAATGATCGAGTTAAGAGAAGCAGTGACGAGTGATAAATAAGCGAGGGACGTGGACATAGTTTAGAAAAGAAACAGGATGTTTAAGTGCCATTAAGGATGAAAAAGAAACCGCCCAAAGAAAATTTACAATGTGGGGTATGCTTAAACCAGACGCAGATGTGAAAGTTATAGGAAGAGGAGCACACTAACGAGGAAATGTATTGAATAGTGATGGTATGGGCTAAGTGGTGAAAATCGGAAATGATATTCGAGATGAATATATTCGAAGAAGAAGATTCGAGATGAAGATATTCGAGATGAAATATCATCGGAAATGATATTTCCAGATGATATTCGAGAAGATGGGAATATGGCCGTGGGAATAATGATGATGGAGGCGAGTGGCCCCACCTACGAGAGGCGGAAAAAAAGAAGGTTCTGGAAAGAAATGAGTAGCCCAATAGAATAGAAATAAAATATCTCTGACCAATAAGAAAACGAGGGAATGACCAGATCAGATGATGCGGGGATCCTAAAAAAAAATCATTACGACCGAGGAGCAGTAAGGACGAACACCTAGACCGTAGAGAGCATGAGCCGAAGAATTAATTTAGAATGAGAAAGCTCGAATTGAAACTTCGCCAGCGTATGATAAATTAATATAGCTTGACGCTTTATTTGCACCGATGTCCCAAAGCGTAAATACTAGGCAGTGACTAACATCGAGACTAACCAGATTCTATGAAAGAATAGAGCCGGCGGACCACGTGGAAGCACAGTGCCACATCCCGAGAATCGATTTGCCTGAGCAGTATGACCCACCGTATGCTACAAGCTGAAGTTACGGACCCTGAAGGAGCGCCGCAACCATAGACGGGTTTGAAAGGAGGGTTCCAAGCCGACGCGAGCGCATTTAATGGACTGCAGACGAGTTTATCAAAAGAGGAAGAATCGAAAGACCAAGTCCCCGACAATGCCAGCGCTTTAAATTGACTTCACGAGAGTTCATCAATGGAGGTATGTGTCGTTTGTGCTCCTTATTGACCACTGGTTTTAAATGTGTGCCCTCGCGATTTCTTATTCATACACTACGTATTCCGAATGTATATACTATAAATCTTTCTATTAGAAATTGATATAACGTTGAAATATGATGTTATTATGAGTTGATGAACGGGTTATAAAATCCATTAAATTAGAAAATATTGTAGTAAAGGTATAATAATTGTTAAGAAAGTACTAGTGATAATTGTAGTGTAAGAAGTAAAATAAAAAGGGTTATAATGATATTGACTGAAACTGTAAATGAAGAGATTAGTTGTGAGATCATAATGTATTAATAAATGTATCCGTTATTATATCAATCGGATAATCTGTCATTCTTCAAAAAACACAACGCACTGCTTAAATCTACATATGTAAATCATATCACTGGGTATCATAATTAATAGCCCCAATATATCCATTACACGGACTACTTAATTACGTCACTTTATTAAATAATTAAATTATTTTACAATCGACACTTTAGACACCTTTTTAATTTAAAATACTAGATTGTGAAATCAAAGCAAATATGTCTATATACCACACCTAGTTCACGGGGAAAGTTCCCCCATATGTAAGCCAACATGCATCAGGAATGAAATGTGTAAATTTTACATTTTACATTTTTGATGTAAAGGCTACATCTTCTCATTCATGTGTTTAAAATTCCTAAATTATGCATATAACACTAACAGTAGCGACAAAAATTACCTCTTTTTGGTTTGTTTGTTTTTTATTTTTGCTTTTGTTTTTTGTTTTTTGTATTCAACATCATACATGCATTAGTTATTATCAAAATATAAAATAACTAATGCATGCATGTATTTACTTTGAAGAAAAAATGCAAAATTGTCCAATAACGTCAAATTTGCCATCTCGAAATCAAATATATTTAACGAAAACAAAATTATATCTTTCTCTTCTCGGTAATATACGTAATTACATTATTACCCCTAACAAGTTTTAAAACATTGCCTGATTTCCTCCCACGAGATTTTCAATAATACACAAGTAAATCCACGTGCATGGTTTCAGCATAAATTCATTTACTCCCTTACAAACCACCGGAAATCCAGTGTACATCGCGTATCTACATACTAGTAGTAATGAAGATGAATGCGCCGTTCTTTCTCCCTCCCCTGAGCTTCATTAGCCGAGCCCGCAGCAGTTGGTCGTAGTTTGCTGATAGAGTGAGCAAATTTGTACAAAGGATCACGGAAGATTTGTATCAGATGATAGCAAGAACGGTTTGAGATTTGTCGCAAATCCTTTCCTTTACATATTGGTCTCACGGTCGCTGTTACAAATTATGGACGGGGATTTTAATTTTATGTTACCCTGTGCCCGATTGCATTTCTATAAATGTATTAACTATCGCTATATATGGGATATACTAGCTGAAATCCCGCACTTCGTCACGGAGTACATCCAAATTAAATACAACGGTCAATGTATACAATTAATGCCACCACCACCCCCCCCCAAAAAAAAAAAAAAATATATATATATATATATATATATATATATATATATATATATATATATATATATATATATATATATATATATATATATATATAATAAATACAACAATCAATGTATGCAATTGATGCAAAAAATATATATAAATATTTATAAAAAAAATCGTAAGGAATATTTTTATAGACGAAATAATGTAGAAGAAAATATTAAAATTAAATCTAATAGGACATACTTAAGAATATAGTACAGATATATAGTAGAGTTTGACGAACATATCTTTTACTGTGTTTTAATATTTTTTGGGATATTGTCCAATCGTCTGCCGCATTAGCAAGAAAACAAAATATTTTTTGTCAATTTATTTCGTTGTTATGCACGTGACAATAAATTAATTTTAAGTACCAGAAAAAGAAATCACGTGATGAGCATTTTATAAATTAAATTCTAAAAAGGAGTCTTTAAAAATTCCCCAAAAGTCAGAAAATGGAGGTAAAGATTCGATAAAAGATTTCATTTTAAAGGAATTTTTATGATCTTTCTCGTGATATAAATTTTATAACCCTCAAATTATTATTTTAAATGCAAACTTTAAAAAAAGTTACAAAAACAGCTCAAAATTTAATTTAAATAAATCTAAGAAGAATTTTTCAAAAATATTTCTTAGTGCACCCTTACACTATAAGAAGAATCGCCATGCAAAATTTCAGCCTTTCAGGTCCAACGGTTTGGTCTGTGCGTTGTCTGTCAGTCAGTCAGTCAGTCAGTGAAACTGTTTTATACATATAGATTACATTCAAAAGGCCACGAGACCATCATTTGAATTTTGGCACAGCAATGAAGTGGATTTTTATCTAACTTTTTTTAGGTATTCAAGGAGCAAGTCACTATGTAGATAGCAGTTGGTATTGTTTTTTTTTTTTCACAATTAAAGCTGGCAGAGAACGAATATTTTACAGGCTACACAACAGGGGTGGCCGAACTGCGAGTCTTTATAACTTTCTTTTCAGTTCTACATTGAAATTTTTGAAACTTGAGCCAGATCAAAACACCCCAAAATAAAATTAGCGGCATGTCAAATAATCTTCATTTTTGATACAACTTATAGCTATGTATTCTACATTTAGGATAACAAATTAACATTTAACTGAATGGCTAAAAACTGCAACAACTCAAAGCATGCCACATTTGGGCAATTTGGCAAAATATTTAATAGAAAAATATTATTAGAGCTATTAAAATTAGTTACTTTAACTGTCTCAGAACAATTGCTTCTACAACTAAGTACTAATCACTTTAAAGGTACGAAACGACATACGACCCTGACGGCATAAGGTCCTTTATCGACTGTAAAAATTGTCCAGAAACCCAGCTTTCACCAGTACATACTGTTGCTGCCCAACTATTGTGGCTGTCCTTTTCAAACTCGTTTTGTCAACGCAAAAACTCCTCTAGAGCCCATAGGCATTTGATTTGAAGGCCTTATTTGAATAGTGGTCCAACTCCACTTTTTAAAAAAAATGGAGTTAGCCTCACTTTCATGATCATACAAGTCATTTCTATCTTATTTTTAACCTGGTACACCTCCAGCTTATTTCTATTGCCAACAGAGGGCATTACAAATCAGACTTCAGCAGTCATTTCTCAGCACTCATTAGACTTTAAGGCTCTGTATCTCAAAATGGACAAGAATGGAGTTGGACCACTATTCAAATAAGGCCTTCATTTGGCAGCTCCTATTATCCAGGCTTTCCGCTCTCCCTCGACTTTTTTCTTCTGCCCTATTCGTAGACATGACAACAACAACAACATTAAAACTATTTAAGAATTTAAAAGTATTAATTATTCTGATTCTTGGAGAATGATATGCTTAATGAAAATATCACGCAAAAACATAACATTTAGAGTCATTTTAATCTTTGTACATGAACTAACTAAATGAAATTTTTGTACAGAGTGTCTGTAAAATAATACTGGGGTTTCAAATGGCTGCAGCTATTCAACAAATCATGTTGCAGACATAATTCATACGTTAAATGAAAGAGAAACCCTCCAAGTTTATGTGTATGAAAGCTTACATGCAGTGTAAGGACTTTGCCTAAAAACAAGACTGACAGCCTTTAATATTTACATAATGCTTTATTGGCATTTCTTGGATAAATACAGGCTAATTTACAAAAGATTAAAATTAAACATTATCTAAAAATCGTGGGTTCAGGATGTCATGATGCAGGTCTTGCGTCTAACATCATTCGGTTCTGGCCCTCCTCTCTGGATTGTGGCTAGCAAAGAACTACCATCTCTGTCAAGCCTATGACGTCTTACTTTCAACTGACATTCCAGCGACGAGTATATCTCCTTTGTTGTCGGCATGTCGGGTAACGCCAACTTTGCAACGGTTCTCTTCGGCGACGTCTTTTCAGGTTCCAGCACGTCTGGCAATTGTGTTCGCAAGCGCCTGCCAGCCTTTTGAGCTCTGCAAAGATGTTTGTACTCAATCATAAACGGGGGGTGAATTTCTAAAGATTTCTGCCTCCGAAATGTCCAGTCGGCACCGGAGCGTCTGCACCTTTGTGTTGACAAGACGACTGTTTACTCATGAATCAAGTCAATTATAATCGTGATTCCGCCGGGTGGGTTCTCGGGAATTTACGCGTGGGTAAAAGGTCGTAAGTCATTACAGCAGACTCCAACAGACTCGGGGATTAGTACGGGAAAATTCCGAAGAATTCCATTTTCCAGTTAGACGAATCTCCTCCATATTTTGCCATAGTCGTGCGGGAATTGCTTAACGAAAGTTTCCTCAGTGATGCATCGGACGAGAAAAGTGGATTGCCTAGCCCCCACGGTCTCCAGATCTTACTCCCATAGATTTTTATTTTGGGGGTTATGTAAAACCACTAGTGTATTTCATTCAAATTCAAAATCTGGACCATTTAAAAGAAAGGATCACTGAAGCTCTTTCGTCTATCACGTCGGATGTTCTCTGCCGTGTATGGAAAGAGACTGAATATCGTCTTGACGTCTGAAGGTTAACTAAGGAAATCCTCACCGAAGTCTGCTGAACAGGTAAGAAACTTGGAGATTTTCTCTTCAATTTGACGTATACTTCATCTCTCTGTAATGCTTTGTTCCGAAGCTATAACCATTTAAAACCCCACTATTATTTTTTTGGACATACTTTTTATGAACTACATTAAATTTGTTACAATGCCTGTTTAAATAAATGCACCGATACCAATTTGCAAAAAAAATAAATAAATAATGCATATATTTATCAAAGTCCTTAAAATGCATCAACAAAACAGAACAACCTGAGCAAGCATCGTTGTATGTGTGTGTTACCAATCCTAAAATGCAACATAAACAGGGATAAAAACTTTCCCCATTTCTGGAGCTGTAATCTAGCCTCACATTCTTCTCGTCCTATTTTTAGAATCCCATCCGGGGGCCGCATTTGCACAAGAAATAGAGAATACCACTTATTTATTTTTTCATAACAGATACGGAGAAAAAAGAAGGAAAAAAAATCCCTAGATTTGTTTCAATATGTATGAGGACTTCAATACATCAACGGATATATTTTCCCGTGGAATTTAAAAAAAAATAAAATAACATAACATAAAAGTTGTGCTCCTAAATCGATGTTCAAATATATCCGAAATTGCACGTAGCACCGTGAAAAAAAATGCCAGATGAAAATATTTGCCTAACTCACTTTATCGAAGGTTCGTAAACATTTTTCGATCGACATAAGTGCCTTTAGTGTATTTTTTTTAAAGGGGGGTAACACGGGAAAAGTAATGCCTGCGAACGAATAAAATTGTGATCAAGCTTTTGTAAACCGTTCTTTTGATTCGAAAGCATGCCTTTTTTCTGTCTGGTTTTTTTTTTTTTTTTTTTTTTTTTTTTTGGGGGGGGGGGGGGGTCGTCATGCATCATTTTAAAGATCTTCGCTTTTAAGGAAACGGATATGAAAGAGCAACACTCTAATGCAAAGGCCATGCAACAAAAGGTAGCAGAGCAAATTAAGACTATAGATTAAAGGCAGGTGAAAATGCCTTTTTGTAATTATACAGGAAAAATTCATATGCTATTGTTTAGAAAGCATACTAGATAAAAAAATAGCTTAAAGGAGCTTTACGCCAAGATATTAAAAAGGTATTAAAAAAACATTAGCAGATTATTAGCCCGGCTCTTAAGAAAAGTTTTCTATTTGTAAGGTTTTCTATTTCTCTTTGATAAGTATATACATTTATTTATTTATTTATTGCAAACTGGCATCGATACATTTATTTAAACATGCATTATAACAAATTTAGTATAGTTGGCTGTTAAGAAAAGTTTTCTATTTGTAAGGTGCTATTGTTATTACCTTGACAGATTTGTGTTTCTGCCTTCTCAAGTTCGAAAAAAAATTCCAATAAAATAAGTAACAGAACAGTGCTTTGGCAAAGTTTAACACAGAAAGAAAAAGTAATGACTCTAATCAGTAACACCTTAGTCCGAATTTAAAAACTCAAAAGAGGGTTTTTTATAGTTTTTTTTATTACAAAATTGCTGTTTATATACTATGTAATGTAAATATGACACGTGTTAGTCTAGATCAGCCATACTCAACGTTTTTATTCTCTCGGGCCACATGCATACTTTTGTTTGTTAGACGAGCGCAACACAGTACACTAAACCCCATAATATAAAAATACAAAAAATAAAATTCAAAACCTAAATGTATCTTAGCGTTTATTTTAAAATGAGTGTGATTTTTTATGCTGAGACAAAATATTTTGGCTATTTTAGACAAATCAGGTTTATACTTGCTACGTGCTTCTGTCAAATCGTCATCAAAGCAAGAATCAAATAAGCCGATTTCTATAAATATACGTTCTTCACATATTTCATTTTGGTCTAGGGCAGGGTGATCCACAAAGCTATGTTGATGAACAACGTGAGTAGCAGATGGCACATTTTTGTACAGATTTGTATTTTTCAGGAACTCATTGGCAAAATTATGTTGACAAAAGCACCTACCTGATAATGAGTGTTTCGGACCGCAGTTGGAGTAGCCCTGGTCTAAAGTGAGTTCATTCATACCCTGTGACATATTGTCCAAATAATGTGTTGTCATTCAAATCTGGCCTCTCTGATTGATAATTTTCTAACACTCTATCCAAAATTTTTCCGCACATTATATTAAAGTTTATAGGGCCTGTGGCGACCTTGTGGTACAGCGCGTTGGCTTTCGGTGCTGAGGGTGCTCGGATCGAATCCCGGCATCGCGCCACTAAAATGCCTCCGTTTGTATCATCACTTGATAGGGGGTAATGCTGGTCCTCCTATATAGTGCCTCCATAATAAAATGGCCAGCAAAACTGCGGTGTATTATAGGCGAATGTCTTCACGACAAATGCCTCCACGCTGGTAATTAATATATATATATATATATATATATTAATTACCGTTATATATTTTATATATATTAATATATATATATATAATAATAATAATATATATATATATATTATTATTATATATATATATATATATTAATATATATAAAATATATATATATATATTATTATTATATATATATATATATTAATATATATAATATATATATATATATATATATATATATGTGTGTGTGTGTGTGTGTATTTGTCACGGCCCTTCGCCGTGCACCCTTTAAAACACTAACTACTCTAAATGCAGTCATAAAACTATAAGCCAGTGGAAGAACTAATACTTGAATAACGTTTAAAGACTTCTTTATTAATTAACATTAGTTAATTGCCCAATTAACCCAGCTAAATCGCCATTTTCAATCATCTTCCAGCTCCCGACAGACGCACGTCCTATCTCTATAAAAATATCCCCAAAACTGCGTAATTTCTTTCTCTCACGTTATACCACAGCATGGGTTATCATCTAGAGCCCCTTCTCGAACATTCGGGGATTGCATCAGACAGCGCGTGTGAGCAATTCGGTGACCCTGAACTCGCCGCGAAAACAACAACACCTCGCCAACGGGAATTTAGTATTCGTTAGCAAATTTTTTTCTTTTTTAATAATAATTTCTAGATCTGCCATATATATATATATATATATATATATATATATATATATATACGAGTGTATATATATATATATATATAAGTTTATCACCAATTGATGAGTGACTGCCAAGAAAACTTACCAGTTGTAAAAAATTGTAAATTTAATTAATATATATATATATATATATATGTATGTATGTATGTATGTATGTATGTATATATATAACCCTAAGAGCCGACGTTGTCTGCTCCCCCAAAACTCTGACTGGAGCCGCCCCTGATAAATATTCAAAAGCATGCTATCTTAACATTGGATTTTAATGTTGGCTCAACTATTCAAGGAATAAATTATGGCGAGATAGAAACATTACAGAAAAAAAATATATGTTTACTAAAAATTGCAAACTTATTTTTCCCTTTGTAGAATGGAGTAAAGATTATTTTTTAAGGGTTAAAGCAAAAGTCAATAACATATTAAAGTAACTCTGAAAGATTTTCAATAATGGAACAACATATCAATATAAATTGTCTGAAACTTATTTTTACATTTCAAACTTATGTTTTGCTACCAGTAAAATTTTGTTTTTGTCATTTCCTATTAACCCCTAATAAATTAACTCATATTAATCTTTATTTCATATAATTAACTTATAAACTTAAGGGATCGTAACTTAGTGGCTTGAAGCATGATTATGAAATAATGAACATGCTACTTACACTTTGTGTATATATCTATTTGTCTGCCCTATCTACAGTAGATGATTAATTACCCAAGATAGATTCTTAGATATATGAGTTATTAGACGATTGCAAAGTAAGTGATACAGACTGAAATGAACACGGGATATATAGAATTGGCTCTAGATGAACCTTAAAAATGTAGTGCTTTAGTAAGACATACATCGTTAAATTAAATAGATATGTGCAAAACTACACACGTAATTATCTCTAATAATGTCATCAATGAAAACCGTTATAAAATGTTGAATAGATAATTTAATCTCCCATTTAATATAGAATTCAAAAATGCAAAATTACAGTTAGACGCAAAAATATAGCTTTTAATAGTAGAGTATAACTTAAAATAAAAGATTTAACACATACACTCTGCTATTACAGAATAAAAATTATTTGACGTAGCGAAAGATATTTCACAAAGGAAATTTAGACCTGTTGGTTTAGTCAAACTTTGTAAATCTTTTGTATCAAAATTAAGGAAATAAACTGAGAAAAGAAACACTGTTTGATTGTAACGAAGACTTCAAGAATAAATACATAATTTTTCTTTTAAGTTTCTCTTCTTTTCATATAAATTACTTCATTTTCTATCCTCTATTCTCATCTTTTTTTGTAGTCCTCCTTTCTTTTTTTAATTTTTCCTCTATTTAATCTTCTTACATCCTCCGATCAAATCCTCTTTGTTGACAAATAATAGGCTTGAAAAAAATAAGGCTTTAATCTTTAAGCAGAATATTAAAAAGCAAAGTATTAAAAAAAAGAAATTGAAGAGATGCGAGATCAATAATAAACAACAAAGTAAAAAAAAAATGTGAAAACTTGAAATTATTTTAAGGAAAGCTTTCTAAATTCAGTTTGACTGAGGAAAACTTTAAAGAGCTTCTAATTTTTAGCACTTTTGTCGAATTGATACGATACAGAAAAATGCGTGATGACTTGAAAACTCAGTTTTATTTGTAAGCAATACTAGAGTAAATGGGAAAATTATCTGATATTTTTTACAAAGCATATATAATGACCTTCTCCCTAAAGGTACCATAAAATTAAGGCAGCTGTGTATTAACCCTATTGGATTCGCTCACCTCAATTTTAACATATGGAAAAAATTTGTCCAAGAATTGCCGACTTGGATTTAAAGATTTTTTTAATTGTACTACATGATAGAGAAAGAAATTTAAAAGATGCAAATATTTTAAAATTTAAATTATTCAGAGGAAAAATCTGGTATAGTGTTTTAAATGCTTCTAATTTCCTTTGGTGGGAGAAATTTCTAAAAGGAATTTTGTTCGAAGGTGCAAAAACGTTCAGGCTATCTGAAAATACCATTTTTATTGGATTACTAGTCGGGCTTCGCCCGGCTATGCTCGGGCCATCCGTCCACCAGACAGACGGCTTTGAATTGATTGATTGAGAAGGAGAAGTTTCATAAGAGGCACTATTAATTTGCAGTCTCCCCACACACACACAAAACCACAAAAAAAATTTGTTATTCGTATTAACACCCACCACCACCTGGTATGATATGAGCATACCTGCATTACAAAAAGATAAATTTTCATGTGAAAAGAAATCGGCTGGCTACTTTAGCCTATATTCGTGCAATACAAAAATTTAAATTTCCAGAAATTTGTGTTATTGATGACATAATAATGCATTATACATTGAAATTATATGAGTGCATGTATTAGGCAGAAATGCACATGTCTATGTTGCGAGATATTCTATACTCGGTTTAGTCAAAAGATAAGCACAATTGAAATATTAAACAGGTTTCCGGAGCATATGGTATTGTGGAAAAACAAATAAACCTCTCAATAAACACCAACATTTCCTAAATATAAATATTTATATAAAGGAAATGTGAATATGCACTTTTTTAAATATTTTAGCGTGTAATCAACAAAACAAAGATCAGAATTTATGTAGCTGTAAATAGTAGCCACATATTCTCCATAGGTCAACATTAAGGTGAGCGAATCCAATAGGGTTAGTACACAGCAGCCGTAAGCTTTAAATATATTTTTAAAGAAATAACCCCCCCTCCATCCCTGAAAAAATTAAGCTAGATAACGATGCTTTTAAATTACCAATAAATGTTATAATGAATTATACCATGCTGCCTTGCATTCCATAAACCGTTGCTCTCATTCTGCGTCGTTAAGGAACCTCATACTTTTAACTTTATGCTGTTTCTGAATCTTTATTGTGTTAAAATATTTCGACTTCATTTAAGAATTTTAAAGATTTGACGTAAACTTTATTCGTAAGTTTTTTGGATGAAAGATGATCCCTAAAACAATGTTAACTGAGTTCCCAAGTAGAGCGCTCAAAAGAACATACGATAACAATCAGAAATATTTTTTCAGGCATTTTGAATTTCAAACACGCGCCAATCCGTAGATGCCATGTTGTTTGCTTTTTCATTCACAGGAACACCATAAGAGGTAAACCAACACATTGCCCTATGGTGGAATAGCACAGATGCGTCCTCGCCTCAGAAGCGATTCGAACCCGATCCGTGTTGTCAGCCGTGTTAAACTCATTCACTCAAGGCAAGCCTTGCATACATATTAAAAAATAAGTACTTAGTTAACTTAAAAGCATTTTTGCCAGTGTGACACGGAACTCGACTTTTGTAATTATTCTGATTATTATACTGTTTTAATTTTAAAGAAAAAATACTATTTTCTTATTTCACAATTTCGAAACAACATTAATTCGGTTCCATGCACATTTATAAGTGTATTTATTTTATTTTTGTAAAATCTTAAATTGTCTATGTGCTGAAAATCATTCCTGTGGTTTTTCATAACGGGTTTCCTGGAAGAAGGGAATGTGCTTCCCGTATGCAATTAAGTGTGACCTGTAACAGTACGGATAGTACACAAGGTCATTTGCACAAGAAGGGAGAATTACTTGCCACCCTCTCGGCCATTAGGGGGACATAGCTCCTCCATAGCAACGACCCAGCAACCATCTTTTTAACCAATCATATGTCTGAAAGGTGTAATTGTTCTAGAACATTTTCTGACCTCTGCGATTTTCGGTGGTGGGAAGTTTTAACGGTTTTTGAGTTAAATTAAGAAAAAGCTGCGACTGTAATATAGCTCGAGGTTGTCCGCTCTTCGGCCCTAATCGCCTTTGTATGCTGAGGTATCTCGAGATTTCTGGTCTGCTTTTGGACCAAGTTTAGTAAAACAATGAGAAAAAATCATCAGTCTACAATGAGGGTGGTGGTAAGTAAAAATAATTTGTAATATGTTTAATCAGAGGAGAGCACAGAATAATTAATATATGTAGCTAGGTTTCATTATGTGTTCAAATATTTTCTTAATGTATGTAGATAATTATTATGTTGTTTCAGTGCAAATTGTAACTAACGATAAAATTAACTTTAAATAAGAAGAAGAGAAATTAAATGCTAATATTATTTATTAAAATTGAGTTTGTTTTTCTAATTATCTCAGACATGTGTCAGAATATGTTTTCTCCAATAAACAATTTTAAAAGTGCCACTATACGATCATCTATTTCATTACCTATTTAATTCCACATAATATATATTAATATATATATATATATATATATATATATTATGTGGAATTCCACATAATAGCAAGCTTGACAAAAATACATCAATTAATATCATCTACCTCAAGCCATGAACAACAGCAGCAAATTCTCCGATGTAAATGGCTGACTCGCATTTTTTTATATTCAACATAAAATATCAGTGCAGTTACATTTACAGTTAGCATGTCAGTATAATTTGCATACACAAGAAAAAAGAGACATGAAAATTTTGAATTACAACCATCCGCACGCTAACAATACGATGTGGGTGGTACAATCGTGAATATTAATTAATTTGTTTATTTGCAACTTAATTAATTCTCCAGCACGTTTGCTATCCGACGAGCTCCACACACTATGCTCCTTCTAGTGCTTGATTCTCCTTTAACTACGATCAGTATAAACATTAGCAGGAGTAGCTGTAACAAATCATATTTTAACAGGCAATGGGAAAGGCGAAATTTTAGGTTTTCAATCTCTCAATATTAAATATTCTTTAATAATTATAGGTATACAATTTGAAAAAATAAACAGAACGTTCTTACTTCTCTTCGCTATCTCTTGCTGTACATGTGAAATCAAGGCAAAAGTGATAAAATCAGTCCGTTTTACCTAAAATCATATCAAACACTATTTAAAATAGACTAGGTTTTTTCAACAACCAGAGAGAGCTTTTGTGAAAATATTTCGTACTACTAGACAAAACAAAAAGTGAAACTTGTTGCAATGTGATATCGGCAGCCCCTTTTTCTTTCCAAGAAATGAACTTGATTGTTTACCCCACATATGCACTCCCGAGTACCCGAAGGAACGTTAATAGGAAGGACAGATTAATGACTTTTTCCGTTCCAGAGAGCATCTGTTGCAGATATACCTGACATGCGGCGACTGCCCTGTAATTTGGGGGACAGCTGTGATCGATGACCAACAGTAGTGGAACCTCTCCCGCACAATGGAGGCGTTTGCTGATTGTCGCCTAATTGACAGCTTGGTTTCTGACGGCAGGAGCGGAAATGACCCAACGTTCCCGGAAGTAAGGAACAGTAAAGAATTCTCTGGAATATTCCAAGCTCTCGGGCGGAGAAGTTAAAAGGCCGGCTGCCTTTTGTCTCGAGAGACTTGCTACGCCGACCTGCTGAAAGGAGGTCGGAGGTGTGAAAGCTGGGGCCGATTTTATTCTCTTGAGAGATTGCACGGGTTTGCTCTGGTTGGAAAGAGACCGTAAATTGAATGATTTTTGGCTGGTGTTAGCCAGGGAAATGAATGTAATAAATATTGTTTTATAAATATTAAGGTTTAATAAAACCTGCTTGTAAATATTGTAAGCAAGTCTCCGCTTCGATTTTAGTTTCGTGTTTTAACTTTTTTCATCAAGTTTTTAAATCGCTGTAGGCCACGTCTCTACAACAACTACCAAAGCAGAATACTGCCGTAAAAGGCTCACCTTGAATCTCCACTTGAATAGAAAATATGTAAAGATCTAGCTCTGTTGACTAGATTACCTGTTAGCTAAGCTCGAATTTAGCTCAAGCTCAGTTAATTCTCTAAAATGTTTGCTATACAAGTCAGAATAATACTCGTTCCACCGATTAGGTATGCGACAAACATGGTACCTGAAGACAGTCGTTTACCCGGTGCATCACAATCCCGCGTAGCACAGAGTTACACAGGTACGAGTTAGTTTAGGACAACCGGAGCAACTAACGCCAGATGGCGAAAGTCGAGGCTCCAACGTCCATTGTCACTCTCAGCCCGGGCCATCGCCCGGTTTCCAGCCGGACTGCGTGGAAGTGGTGACAAGCCGAAGCCTTGATGGTGATACAGTGACTCCAGAGGATCCCACTCCCCCAGGAGATTCACAGTCGCGCTCTCCGTTACCAAGCGCCTTGGTTCTCACAACAAACTTTGGCGCCCTTGGGAGCAAGCCTCACCACCCCAACTCCGGCCTCCCGGCCACGTTTGGTATACAATCTCTAAGCTACACCGCCCCCAACAGTTGGTGATACGGCCTTCTCTACCTGAAGACCGGTCGCCCGATGACAACCCCACTCATCACAGTGCGGGTCCCGCAGGGCACCGCGCTCCAAATCAAAATTTTCCTAACGAAACCTATATTTTACTGTCCCTATAACTTGATCCATTGACGCTCACGTTTGGTATACAAAATTATCCACCTTCTATGCTCTTCCTAGTGCTTGATTTCCATTTAACTATGCTATCCCCTCTTCCTTTTAGACTCCATTGTGCTCGCAATCCTGTCCGTTTATGCATTTAATTAACAGGTTTTTATTCATCCAAACGGGATGAGACGGTGAAATGTTTTTATATCGCATAATATACCACAGGAAAAAATATTTAAAAGAAAATTGGCTAATAGAAATTATGGTGCAAAACTGGTAATCAAGTCAAGAATTAGGGGAAAAAAAATCTTAATGTTTTCTCTATGACTGGCTGAAATTTAAACTCTGTTTCTGAATGTCAGAAGGCAACTGATCCGGATTTCTCGGGAACAGAGAAAGAGGAAACCTGTAAAGTAAAATAAGGCCGGCAAAATTTCACCTAGTGGAAGTTGAGATTAATCAACCGAAAAAAATCGTGAAGGTTATATTATACACATTTTTTTAATGAGTAACGCAACTTATCACACAGTGATCACTGATTGTGAGAAAAGTTCCAGCTTCACATCGTTTGGGTATGGCGATTTTCCCAAAGCATCCTAAAAACATTCTAACCCCTTCTACCGCAATGGTTTCGTTATCCTCACGAAAAGTGGGAAAGACAAGAAACCGTGGAGTGATGAACTTTATATGTTTATTGTATTTTCGTTACTCTGTGGTAACTAATTTTTTCTACTTCTCATAATTGCAATTCCACTCTCTAGAGTTTTAAACTAACCCATGATATCTTATAGCTTTATGAACTAACCGATTAACAACTAGAAATTAGAACACCTCACAAGGGTTAAATCAGTAATGTCGGATTATTTTTTTTAATTGTGGGGGTAACAATTTCATGATAAATGATTGAAGAATAAAATAGATTTTACCTAAAGGAAAATGAGAATGAATAATGAAAAGCTACGATATGTTGGCCAATTCGCACATTTATCAAATAATAAATCATTCTTGATAAAGCAAATTTTTTCATATCGTTTATTAATTTAGTTCTTGTTTGAATTAACGATCTCATCTCTTTCTTTACAATATTTATTCTTTGCAAAATAGGAAGAAAAGAATCTAAAGCAATTCAGGTAACGAATTTTAGATAGAACATGCTTCAAACATGGGAACGGTTTTCTACAGTGTTTGTTAAATAGACAGAAAATCGATACCAAACAATTAATGGAAACAAAGGTAGTGAATTGATATTATGTAAACTCTGTTTCAAAAATGCTTTACTCGCAAAAATGAAAACAATTAATTTCGTAATATCGCCAACGTTGAATATTTTTTAAACTTAGAAGCAAGCTTCTGTCTCAACCTCGGAAGATGCGACAAAGATCCAGCGAGGCAGGGTTATGGTTAACACTTGTAGTCTATGAAAGAAACTTCATCCACAATCACAATCTTAGACTAATGACGGATTAAATAAGACTGATTGGGGCAAGAACTCGTTGGTTCTTTAAATGTTCAATGTGGGGAACTGAATTTGAAATTAAAGGAAAAAGATATTTGACGGCAAATAAAAAGTTATTGACAAATATATGACAAAGTAATAGATCTGGTTGTGAATGGATGAAGCTAGAGTTCATAAAAACACAGATTCGTCAATACTTATATACAGGGTGTCCGGGCTAAAAGTAACCAAAAATTATGACTTATCTTTACAGAACTTCCCACTAGAATTTAAAAAATTTTATTTAAATAGAAAAAACATCTCACCAAGTTTTAATATCAATAGATTTCGATTTGTGCACCTTTTGTAGCACGACAAACGTCTAAACGGTAATCCAGTTCTCTCCAAGTGACGAATTACTCTTCAAGTTATTAGACACCAAGTTATTAGACGAATTACTTGTGTATATAGAATGGTTCGTTGGATGTTTCATAGAATGGTTCATAGAATGTTTCGTAGAATGGTTCATAACTTAATTGGAAATGAAAAAAACAACTTACTCATTATTTTGTTTTACTTTAATTCATCTCAGAAACCGACGCCGAACAGAACACAGCCATACAGAACGTAAACATAATCGCTCTCGTCAGTAACGGTTACAGAGAAAAGAAACAAACATGAAAAGGCGCTCGCAGCGCCAATCGACAAGTGGACTGTATGGAATTTACTGAACATTCCGCCCCCCTTGGAACCTCGGAGGGGGTTTCAACAATGAAAACATTTAGAACATCACTTAGAATTAACATGCAAGAACTATGAAAAATTAAGAAATGTGCAATACGAAATTAATAATGAGTACAGATGGAAAGATAATCACTACAATGCTGAAAGATAAGAATTAAACATGTTATGCACTGAAGCAAATAGGTTCGAATGTTCAGGAAATTGGTAATTTACAAAGTTTCGAGATTGGTCTCAAAAGTTTACCACTTTGAGTTTTCAACTCAACTACACGAACCTTGTTGTCCTTTCCAGGGAAAGTTTTTGTAATTCGGCCTAACTTCCATTGAAGTGGAGCCAAGTTCTCATGCTTTATCAATACCAGATCACCAACGTTCAGATTTTGTTGTGAAATGCGCCACTTTGGTCGGGATTGTAAATTTGTCAAATATTCATTTGACCAACGATTCCAAAAATGTTGAATCATACGCTGAAGCATACGCCAACGGTCACAGTGGCTGATGTTGTCTGGAATTGGCAATTCAGGTAGATATGTTAATGGTTTCCCAATTAGAAAGTGTCCAGGTGTAAGAGCACGTAAATCGTTGGGATCACTTGAAATTCCACTAAGAGGTCTGGAGTTCAGACACGCTTCAATTTGGGACGTTACGGTAGTAAGTTCTTCGAAAGTAACACTCGAGGTGCCTATGACTCCTTTCAGGTGGAACTTGAACGATTTAACAATGGATTCCCAAAGGCCTCCGAAGTGTGGAGCTGCCGGAGGGTTGAAACGCCAATTGATGTTGTCCATAGTAAGAAACTGGTAGATGGAGTTGTCCATCATCAATTCTCGAAATTCTTTTGCGAGTTCTCTACTTGCCCCATAGAAGTTAGTGCCACGATCACAAAATATTTCTGCAGGCTTACCCCTGCGTGCTATGAATCTCTTTAAGCAAGCGATGAATGCTTTGGTTGACAAGTCACTTACAACTTCTAGATGAACTGCCTTGGTTGCAAGGCACACGAATACACATATGTAGGACTTGGTATTCCGACTTCCTCTTCCCTTGAAACTTCGAGTCAAAAACGGTCCAGCGAAGTCAATACCGGTATTTTGAAATACTGTTGAAGGGCAAACTCTGGACCCTGGAAGGTCTCCCATGAGTTGTTCCGCTAGTTTTGGACGATTTCTGAAGCAAGGAATGCATTTTCTCACTACTCTTCTGACAGTATCTCTAGCTGAAAGAACCCAGTATTTTTCTCTTAACGTTGCTTGAAGTAGTTCTGGTCCAGCATGTAGCAAGGTGAGATGATAGTGAGTAATGATTAACTCGACGATATGGTCACTTTTAGGAAGAAGAAGGGGATGCTTCTGCTCTTCTGGAAGCACTGAATTTTTCAACCTGCCGTCCACACGAAGTAACCCAGAATTATCGATGAACGGTGTTAAAGGAAGAACTCTGCTGCTGGATGCTAGTTGCCTCCCAGCCTGCAAACACGAGATTTCTGAGCTGAAATGAACTTGTTGTACGATCTTCACAATTGTATTTTCTGCGTCATTCAATTCTTCAGTTGTCAAAGAGGTTTTCCTTCTTTCCTCAGCAGGTATAGAACAGTTCCTGGCGAATCGAAGACACCAGGCAAAAACTCTTTTCAATTTGTTCCAAGAAGAATATCGCTGAAAAAACTCGGTTTTGAAAGTGTCATTTACCGTTTGTAGCATGGATATTTTGAATTGTTTCTTTTCCTCTTTCGACAACTCTTGTGATAATAGATTGTCTTCTTCAACCCTGAAACTAGGTAGCGAAGGATCCTTCAACCACTTCGGCCCATTCAACCACAACTCGCAGTTCACAAATTTTGATGGCGATAAACCTCTTGTGCCGCAATCAGCCGGATTTTCGAGTCCACAAACAAAGTTCCATTGCACGTTTGACGTTAGCTCTTGAATCTGTGCTACTCGATTTGCAACGAACGGCTGCCATCTTCTCGGCTCTGAGTTGATCCAGGCTAAAGTTATCTTGGAGTCAGACCAGGCAAATTTATTTTTGACCGGAATGCTCAGGTACGAGAGTGTTGAATGTAGCAAATTAGACAACAAAAGTGCGGCACAGAGCTCGAGTCTCGGAAGGGATTGTACTTTGAGCGGTGCCACTCTAGCTTTAGATGTCAGTAGGTTGACTCGTAATGAATCAATAGAGATACATCGGACATATATCTCTGCACAGTATGCCTTCTCTGAAGCGTCGCAAAAGGCATGTATTTCTACTTCAGCATGAGAGTTAAGTACATATCGAGGAAACGTGGAAAGTTCGAGGAGATGAAGTTCCTCCAGAAATGTTCTCCACGTAGTGCATAGTTCATCAGGAAGAGGTTGATCCCAAGAGAATTTCCCTTGCCACAATTCTTGAAGTAAGATTTTCATAAAAGTTACACATGGTGACAAGAGTCCAAGCGGATCGAACACTCGGGCGATTTGAGATAGTACTTCTCGTTTCGTATAAGTATCCTTTATCTCAACTGGTAATACTGCGAATTTGAAAACATCTAGCTTGGGTGACCATTTGACTCCTAGAACACTACAGTCTTTGTCATCTAGATGAACGAGATCGTTTTCTGTGGAGTCAATTGAAACTTCACGAAAAATAGAAGGATCATTTGAATGCCACTTTCGAAGATGGAAGCCTCCCTTGCTCGTCATTGCTTGCAACTCTGTTACAAGTTGTATAGCTTCCTCTCTTGTAGCAGCTCCCCCAAGAAGATCGTCAACATAAAAATTGTGAAGTGTTGCCTTAGATGCAATTGGGTACTCTTCCTTTTCGTCAAGTCCAAGTTGCTTTAAAGTTCTTGTAGAGAGGAATGGTGCACAGGCGGTCCCGTATGTCACAGTGACGAGACGATATTCTGCAATAGCATCTTCAGGTGAATTTCTCCAAAGAATTCGTTGCCAATCAGCATCTTCTTCATGTATTTTTATCTGTCGGAACATTTTTTCAACATCCGCACAGACAGCGATTTGAAACGTTCTAAATTGAATCAGGATTGAGTAAAGTTCTGGTTGAACCCGAGGACCAGTCATGAGAAGGTCATTTAGTGAATGTCCTGATGATGTCTTGCTGGATCCGTCAAACACTACTCTCAGTTTCGTAGTACTACTAGAGTTTCTTAGTACAGCATGGTGTGGCAAGTAGTAAGAATTAGCCTTATCATACTCTGCTTCTGGAATAACTTCCATGTGATTAAGCTCTAAGTATTCATTCATGAACTGTCTATATTGGTTGTATTTTTCCGGGTCAGACCTGAGATGACGTTCTATACCAATCAATCTACGAATGGCTGTTTGTTTAGACTGCCCTAACTGCGTAGGAGATGATTTAAATGGCAACCTAACTGTGTATCTGCCATCTTCATTTCTTGAATGTGTCTCTTTAAAATGCTCCTCGCAAGATCTTTCTAGGGAAGTTAGAGGATTTGCTCCAGGAACAGAATCCAACTTCCAAAATTTATGAATTAGATCATCCGACACTAATTGAATATTATTTACATGAAGAATTTGACTGAACGAAGAAGCTCTACCACCTATCACCCAACCAAGTTCTGACCGAATTGCAAAGGGCTTATCCTCCCCCATCGACAACGTCTGACCCTTCAACAATGGTAGTGTGAGATCGATTCCAAGAAGAATATCGACCTGACTACTTTTGTGAAACGTTGGGTCAGCTAACGTCAGATCCCCAAATAATTCAGAATATGAAGCATCCAAATCTTGGTGCGGAAGCACGCCCACTATTTTGTTCACCACGTACACGTTAGCACTAAAGGAACTCTGAGATGGAAAATGTGGACTGAACTGAATTTGGGATATTCCATTTGTTCGAGTGTCTGCGGAGCCTAAACAAGAAATACGAACATTGGCCTTTTGTTTACTTAGACCCAGCCTTTCGATGCACTCACTTGTGATCAGTGACGCCTGACTACCACTATCTAATAAACATCTGCATAATTGATAATTGCCCCATATATCTCTTACACGAATGACGGCTGTGGAGAGCAGAATTTGAACACTAGGGCCAACATTTGAAATGCAAGATGTAATATCAACCGTTCGTGAATTTTCGGACGTTTCATTAGAACTACTTGCTCCGGGAACAGAAGTAGGCGAAAACACGGGAGCATTTATAGAAAGCCCACCTGAATTTGGCATATTTCCCTGACTGCCTCTTCCACTAACAAATTCAATATGAAGCAAGGTGTGATGAGGTTTTTTGCACGTGTGGCATTTGAATTTACTTCTACAAGCCTGAACGCTGTGAAATTGTGTTAAGCAGTTGAAACAAACATTATTTGATTTAACAAATTCCCAACGCTTCTGAACTTGCATTTTTGAGAATGTTTCACATTTACTTAGGGTATGTTCCTTATGACAGAGCGGACACTGTGGCTGTATGTTCGAAGCTACTAATGTTACCTTTTTATGGAAATTTCTCTTTGCACATTGATTCGCTGTCATGATTGATCTGGCATGACTTGCAAGAAATTGTAGTAAATCATCTAACTTAGGTATTGCATCAACTTTAAGTGTTCTTTCGAACCAAGTTCTAGTATTAGAATCTAGTTTGAATAATATGGAAAACATAAGAAAGGTGTCTGCAGTTTGATCAATTTTGAATTTTAAAGATTCTAAAGTTCTCACAAATTCCTTCGTTGAATCTATTAAATTTAACATTTGAGTGGATGATTCATTATGGATTGGTGTCATGTTAATGAATTTTTTCATCAGTGAGGAAAGTATTTCTCGTTTGTTAAAGTACCTTTCGGTTAGAAGGTCCCAGGCAATTTGAAAATTAGTGTTAGAAATGGGTAGTGAATGTATAACCCTTTGTGCATCACCCCTCAAAACACCCTTCAGGTACTGCAATTTTTGAGCTCCTGTCAAGTTTGGATTGTCCGAAACAGCTGCTCGAAATAAATCAGAAAACGTTAACCAATCTTCAATTGTTCCCGAAAATGTTGGTAAGGATAGCGTAGGAAGTTTTACATCTGCTGACTCAGAACTTTTAACATTTGAACTTTTAGGTTGTTGCTCAGCTCCATGACTCTTATGAATGTTTGTACCAATAAGAGCAAGCATCTGTTCTAAAACGTCCAAAAGGTCATCCTTTTCAATAGAATAATCGTCTATTTCTTCATCCTTACAGTTAGTTATTATTGAGTTGAAAATACCTTTTATTTCATTTGTTAATTCGACAAAACGATTTTTTCTAATCTCTAATTCTGCCAAATTTAAATTTTGAATATCACCCTCGGTCTTTGTTTTAAGGCGCGTAATACTTGATTTAACACTCCTTTTTTGGTTTAGTAACGTTTTGAATTCCATCTTACAACCCAAGATACGACAAGAAAAATTCCTCCTTTCAACCCCACTCGTAAAACGTAGGGGACGCCGCCGTTTGACACTTGCAGAAGGGAACCAACGCAAAGCGAAACGCTTCCAAACACCCCACTCAATAACAAGGGAACGTTCGAAATCAACCGTTCGAAAATGCAGAAAGGAACCAACGTTAGAATTGACGAATTGGAGTTTCAACGTTTGATGTTCAATAAGAGCACAAATCAAGAATGGCAGACACAGCAGTTAATTACCAGCAACAATATAACTTTAGAATAAATTAGTCTTTCTTATTAATTCTTTTCAACTTAATTTCTGGATATTTCATGATCCGTTACAAGGGAATGATTCAGGCTACCGGCTCGAATGGCCAAAATAATGTATATAGAATGGTTCGTTGGATGTTTCATAGAATGGTTCATAGAATGTTTCGTAGAATGGTTCATAACTTAATTGGAAATGAAAAAAACAACTTACTCATTATTTTGTTTTACTTTAATTCATCTCAGAAACCGACGCCGAACAGAACACAGCCATACAGAACGTAAACATAATCGCTCTCGTCAGTAACGGTTACAGAGAAAAGAAACAAACATGAAAAGGCGCTCGCAGCGCCAATCGACAAGTGGACTGTATGGAATTTACTGAACAACTTGAATGATACGCTTTTTCAACTATCCACAGTCTCAACTTTTTGTTTATACACAAAATTTTTTTATGCACTAATAACTCCTGATATGCAACGAAACACTTGGAGAGAAATGCATTACCGTTTAGAAGTTTGTCGTGCTATAAAAGGTGCACACATCGAAATCTATTGATATTAAAACTTAGTGAGATATTCTTTCTATTTAAATATTTTTTTTAATTCTAATGGGTATTTCCGTAAAAATAAGCCATAACTTTTGGATACTTTTAGCCCGGACACCCTGTATATATTTGTGTGTTCGTGTCTGCGTCTGTGTCTGTGTTTATGTTCATTCGAACAGGCTGGAGTCTGATGAAATACAGGGTGATCAGAAAGTCAGTATACATTTGAAAAAGTAATAATTCACGGAATAATAGGTAAAAATTGACACACACGCTTGGAATGACATGGGGTTTTATTGTAACCACAAAAATAAAAAGTTCAAAAAATGGCCAACAGATGGCGCTGGGCAGCAAAACGTCAGTGACGTTGCATGAGAATCGTGTATAAAAGGAGCTGTAATGAGAGAGGGAATCAGAGAGTTTTTTTTTTTTTTTTTTTTTTTTTTTTTTTTTAAAGTTTTTCCTAACTATTTTTACTTTGCTCCCAAGAGCATTGCTTTATCTACCACATTAAACTTCCTTCTCTCAAGCCACTCCCCGGATCCAAATCCAACCTATCTCTTTTCACCTTTACTCTGGTCATTACTATGCAAGCCTACGTTGGAAGGCGTGGCCTATGTAACGTAGTTACACCATATTTCTGATGATCTGATGATGAGGGAATCAGAGTTACCGCGATACTCTACCTACCCTGCTTACTTCTTGTCGTGCTTGCGTTGTGCACTGCTATCGCTCGCGTCTCGGGACCCGCAGGTCGGGGGTTCGGCCCTCGGCTGTGCAGTCCTCCTATTTTCCAAATTTTCCCTCCTGCTATTTTTAGCCTCTCCATAGAGGCTTCGCTATCTTCTCGTTATGTAGTTGTACGACCCTGAAGAGGGCCTTTTTTATTTTCGTTTCCTCCTGGCTACTAAAAAATAATTTATTAAATAAAGAAACATTAATTAACTACTCTTACTTAAATTAAATTAAATAATTAATTACTACTCTGAGCCAACTTAATCCACTAGTTAACTAAAATACCTACTCTCTCTCCCCTTAAGTTAACCTTAAAGTTATGTATTATTAACTTAATACTTCTCTCATCCTTATTATTTACTTACACAGATATCTTGACACCATTAACTTGCTTACTGGAGGTAAAGTCCAATCGGACCAGGGAACTCCATTTTATACCCACAACTAGCTTCGAGGGAATCAGAGTATTTTAGGAATGCTGTTATCCAAGAGGAGCTTGGTCTCCTTTCTTTTACAAATTTTATCCAAAAGTTAACTATAAATTTTCACAACTCACTTGATAATGAACTACTTTCTAATCTTGCCAATTATGACCCAGCCAACCCTGCGAACAGAAAACGGCCTAGAGCCGTTCTCTGTTATTAATTTTTATATATTTTCCCCTTATTTTTCTTTTATTTTATATAAATTTTAATTATTAATTATAAATTCAACTTTACAGCTAAGTAAACTTTTTGCTCTACTTTTGTAGACAATTTCATTTATTAGTTAACTCTCTGTTTCCTTGCACTGCTCTTTGAGCATTGCTCCCAATATTAACATTAAACTTCCTTCTATTCTACAAATCACTTTTGTTCTTTCTCCCGGATCCAAACATCAACCTATCTGCTTTCATCTTTATAACCATTGGTCAATTACTATGCACTTCTACGTTGGCGGGCGTGGCCCAAGTAACGTAGTTACATCAATGACTCTAATGAGCTCTAATGAGGGAATCAGATGCACCAGCAATCGCAGCATGTTGACGTTACCAGAAAAGGCACTGTTAGTGAAGCTGTATTATCCGAATGGGGAATCTGCTTCTGCAGCTTTACGATCCTATCGCCATAGGAAGGGCATTCGAACGGGTAAAGGTCCTATGACAATTGCAGCTGTGAAGAGAATGATTTTGAAGTTCACGATGGATCGACATCAATAGGGATGCTAAAAGACAACATCCAACGCCAATGTCTCACCATAAATAGAAATATGCTGTACAGTGCTGTTCACAAAATTGTCCCTCGACTACAACTATTTATGAGGAATGACGGTCGAAATGTTGAGCATTTGTTCTGAAGAGCATTATCTTTGCTTTGTCATAATTTTTTATGCTAATTATTGCTTTTCTTATCACATAAAGAGCCATCTGTCGGCCATTTTTTAAAGTTTTTTGTGGTTGCAATAAAACCCCATGTCATTCCAAGCATGTGTGTCAATTTTTACCTCAATACCTACATTATTCCATGAATTATTACTTTTTCAAATGTATACTGACTTTCTGATCACCCGGTAGTATCATTAGAGCAAATATCAAACGTGGTAAGATCGGGATTAACCCATTCAAAGAAATTACGTTTGTAATCTTTTGCTAATGAGGAGTAGAAAGGGCTTGAAAAGGATAAAAAGAAACTAAATCCTTTCCATGGCAGAGCAGTGCGATGAACTGAATTCTAAATCATCACTGAGTTTCATCAGTAAATAGAAAGCATTTACAAAAACTTATATATGATTGCAAAATTTCGAAACGGTTGTTCCCCAGAACAAAGAAAGATAAGATATTTACAGTCAGGCAACTGGTAGAAAGCTATAGTTTTATTAAAAAGAACAGCAAGACTCCGACGGACAAGCTCCAGCAAAGATCTAACATGGTGAGGCAGCTCCTAATCTTTCAGGGGTTGGTTTATTTTGGAGCACTACGGTCAACTTTTTGCTACACGAGGGCTAATTAGACCGGGACCTACAATTTAAAGCCGATTCCGAAAGGCTACACACATCTATGCCAACAGTGGGACTCGAACCTACAGGATCTGAACCGAAAGTCAACGCCCTAGCCATTCGGCCATCGTGAAAAACGGCCTGGCAAATCTTTCTGGGGAAGAGAAGAAACTTTGTTCGATATCCTTTAATAATGACGAACACGTCTATGACACTTCTGCTTCAGTATTCTTTCAATGTAATCCTGCTTCTAATGTAAATCAAAGTGAAAAACAGATTGTGGAATGAAAGAAAGCAGATTTTCATCAACTGAATAGCTAAAAGTCATTCACAAGAGCAAGAAAATGACAAATAACAGATTTGACTGCGGTGGACGGTGCAATTGTTCTTTAAAGTCGAGAAAAAGTGAGATAAGAAATTAACAGACACCAACAGAAGACTTCAGTTTGATGGAAATGTCGAAGGTTGTTTTCAGTCACAGAACAATTAAATAAGGAAAGATTCGCCAAAACATTATGTGCTGAAAATGTCACTCTAAGTGCTACAAAATCATTCTGTACAGTAAGAGAAAAACATCTTAACAAAGATTTATTGAACAATTTTCAAAAAAATAGGTGTTAAATGTAACTTTACGTTCATTGATGTGTTCGATGTTTTGCTCTTTTATTTAAAATTTTACCCTCCTTAGACACTGCACAAGATATACGAGTTCAATTATACAGTATTCCAGTTTTCTGAAGATACTGGAATCTAAGGAATAACATGCTTCCCATTATTTTCATTTGCAACTTTTCGTAAGAATTACAATTTTTAAAAAATTAAAAACTGTTTATTTTAATTTTGATGTTTTGTATATTTTAAAACTGGTCATGATATTTGCCTCCGTCCGTGGAGAGATCAATTATTGATTGTTGGTCAAACACGTGACAAAAATTCCCCGTGTAAAAAAAGAATTTCGACTAATTTTCCAAATTTATGGAAAAAAATTTCTTTATAGGTTCAAAACTATTCAGTATTAAAGAAAAGTCAACAGAATTTATGGCTGGTGAGTTTCAAAAATGTAATTAAAGTGTTACTCTAGATAAAGCTAATTCTATAGAAGTATGGTGAAGTAAAAGCATTTTGAAGTAGTTTAAAAAAATGTATTTAGGTTTGAGTACTACAAAAACTAATTATTAGTGTAAAGTATTAATTATTAAGCATAATTAAAATTATAATTCTTTAGGTTTTAACTACTACAAAAGTAATTTGAAGTAGTTTCGACTGCAGTTTTGTTGTACCATAGATTTGACGAAATTCCAATTTTTTTAAACCTGTTTTATTTTCCTTTGCAACAGCATTATATGGCAAGTCTGATTACGGTTGTTATAAATGTGCTTTCTCATAAAAATATGTATCACTATAGCCAGCACAGTCACTGGACAAAATAAGTGAGCTAAATTATTCGATATTACAGTTTTCAGAAGATACAAGAATCTCAGTTGGGGCAACAGACTTCTCATTTATATTCTTCTTATTTGTATTTTTCGTAACAGTTGCAATTTTTTAAATTAAAAACTGCTTCCCTTTGCTTCAATGTTTTATAAATTGTAAAACCGTTCATTACTTTGACCTCTCACTGCGGAATGAACAGTTATTGATTGCTGGTCAAACTTATGACAGAAGTTTCCTGCAGGAAAAAAGTTATGATAATATATATATATATATATATATATATATATATATATATATATATATATATATATATATATATATATATATATATATATATATATATATATATATATATATATATATATATATACATACAAAACATTTCCGTAACTGACTGGCTGACTGACTGACAGACAACGCACAAACCCAAACCGCTGGACCTAAAGGGCTGAAATTTTGCATGGCGATTCTTCTTATAGTGTAGGGATGCACTAAGACAGATTTTTTGAAAAATTCTTCTTAAATTTTTTTAAATTAAATTTTTAAGCTGTTTTAGTAACTTTTTAAAGTTTGTATTTAAAATAATAACTTGAGGGTTTTAAAATTTACATCACGAAAAAGATCATAAAAATTCCTTTAAAATGAAATCTTTTTCGAATCTTTACCTCCATTTTCTGACTTTTGGTGAATTTTTAAAGATTAATTTTTAGAATTTAATTTATTAGATGCTGATCAAGTGATTTCTTTTTCTGGTACTTTAAATTAATTTATCGTCACGCTCATAACAACGAAATAGACAAAAAAATATTTTTTTTTCTTGATAATGCGGCAGACGACTGGAAATTATCCAAAAAAATATTAAAATACAGTAAAAGATATGTTCTTCAAACTGTACTATATTAACTGTACTATATTCTTTAGTAAGTTCTATTAGATTTAATTTGAATATTTTCTTCAACATTATTTTGTCTATAAAAATATCCGTTAAGATTTTTTTATAAATATATTTTTTCGTTTTTTTACATCAATTGTATACATTGATCGTTGTATTTATTATAAACACATTTATACATATTTTTGGCACTAATTGCATACAATGTCATTAGTCTCAAAGGAAAATGGGGGAAATATCTGAGGAAAAGAAAATCAATGTAAATAAAACTTCCTCACAACTGAGGGTAGTTTCGTTGGTAGCTTCGAGGTTTGAAGACGAAAGTTCGATCCTCAACACTTGCAGGTGATTGTTACATACTGATAATTATTAAAAATGCATTAGAAAACCAATTAATACTAATTATAACTGTCAATAACTGCTGAAAACAAGAGATGGAGCATAAGATTTGAAATGCGAAAACCGTGTTATAATGGATATACTATATTTGTCCCACTTAATATTTATCAGATAGAAAAAATTATTCTTGTGAAAGATAAATATATTTCTTTTATTCAGTTTAATTACTGCTTGTTCGAAGCAATTCATAACTTTCATTTCATCCTCCATTCTCGCCGAAACAAAAGGAAAATACTGTTAAACAATTCTAAAAGTCGATTTTAGATAAAAGTTACAGCTAACGCACAAGAAATGTTTTCTAAAGTGTGCGGGAGTTAAAGAAAGAGAAAATCAATATTATGCAATTAACAGACACAAAGCTCCTGAATAAATATCTCGCCAGCTGTATCATTACTACTTCTCTCTCAAGAATGGCCACAATAGATTCCGTTACATTGTTTGATGAATTTTAAAATACCTTGCTTTGTTAAATCTTATATTATGCGTACTTAGTTTGTTACAATGGTTCAGTATTAAACTTTGTTCTCTGAACAATGATTTTTAAGTCCAAAATAATCAGACGATTTCCAACTCGCATTCAGTGGGATAAAAAAGAAAAATGATTTTTAATTGTAAAGCTTCAATTTTACTGAATATATTTATGTACTTTACAGATTTTTTTTTCAGAAAAAATTTTAAAATATTCTAAAACTTGCTAACTGCGTGACATAAAAAATAAAAATGAAAAGATTTTGAAATTATAATAATAATAATAATAATAGTAATAGTGATGAATTCGGAATTAATCCGTTTGCAGAAAAAAGTTAGTCTTTGTAGATCATGAAAAAAATATTGTTGCTTTGCTAAATGTTATATTATGCATATTTAGTTTGTTACATTGATTCATCATTGAACGTGGTTCTCTGAACAGTTATTAAGTCCAAAATAATCAGACGATTTCCAACTCGCAATGAGTGTGATAAAAAAGAAAAATGATTTTTAATTGTAAAGCTACAATTTTACCGAATATGTTTATGTATTTTAGTGATTTTTTTAGTACGAAAATTTTTAAAATATTCTAAAAATTGCTGACTGCGTTACATAAGAAATCAAAATGAAAAGATTTTGAAATAATAATAATAATAATAATAACGAATTCGGAATTCATTCGATTGCAGAAAAAGATAGTCTTTGTATATCCCGAAAAAATATTGTTGCTTTACTGAATGTTATATTATGCATATTTAGTTTGTTGCATTGATTCATCATTGAACGTTGCTCTCTGAACAATCTTTAAGTCCGAAATAATCAGACGATTTCCAACTCGCTAGATAGTCTTTGTATATCACGAAAAAATATTGTTGGTTTGCTTAATGTTATATTACGCATATTTTGTTTGTTACATTGATTCATCATTGAACGTTGTTCTCTAAACAATCATTTAGTCCAAAATAATCAGACGATTTCCAACTCGCATTGAGTGTGATAAAAGAGAAAAATGATTTTTTATTGTAAAGCTTTAATTTTACTGAATATTTTTATGTATTTTACTCATTTTTTTACGAAAATTAAAAATATTCTAAAACTTGGTGACTGCGTGACATCAGAAATAAAAATGAAAAGAATATATTTATGTACTTTACAGATTTTTTTTCAGAAAAAATTTTAAAATATTCTAAAACTTGCTAACTGCGTGACATAAAAAATAAAAATGAAAAGATTTTGAAATTATAATAATAATAATAATAGTAATAGTAATGAATTCGGAATTAATTCGCTTGCAGAAAAAGATAGTCTTTGTAGATCACGGAAAAAAAATTGTTGTTTTGCTAAATGTTATATTACGCAGATTTATTTTGTTACAATGATTCATCATTGAACGTTGTTCTTTGAACAATTATTAAGTCCAAAATAATCAGACGATTTCCAACTAGAATTGAGTATGATAAAAATGAAAAATGATTTTTAGTTATAAAGCTTCAATTTTACCGAATATGTTATGTATTTTACTGATTTTTTTTGGATTTTTTTACGAAAATTAACAATATTCTAAAACTTGCTGACTGCGTGACATAAGAAATCAAAATGGAAAGATTTTGAAATTTTAATAATAATAATAATAATGAATTCGGAATTTATTCGCTTGCAGAAAAAGATAATCTTTGTAGATCACGAAAAAATATTTTTGCTTTGCTTAATGTTATATTGTGCGTATTTAGTTTGTTACAAAGATTCATCATTGAACTTTGTTCTCTGAACAATTACTTTTACATTCAAAACAATCAGATGATTTCCAACTTGCACTGACTGTGATAAAAAAGAAAAAGAAATTTTTGGTTGTAAAGCTTCAATTTTACTGAATATGTTTATGTATTTTACTGATTATTTTTCTGTGAAAACGTAAAAAATATTCTGAAATGGGATAACTGCGTTTCATTACAAATCAAAATGAAAATACTTTTAAATAATACTAGCAATAATAATAACAATACTTATGAATTCGGAATTTATTCTCGAGCAGAAAAATATTGTCTTTCTAGATCACTAATAAATGTTGTTGCTTTGATAACTATTATATTATGCATACTTAGTTTGTTGTAATGATTCATTGTTAAACTTTTGCTCTCTGAAAAAATTATTTTTACGTTCAAAACAATCAGAGGACTTCCGATTCGTATTGAAAGTGATTTTAAAAAATGATTTTAATTATGAACCTTCAATTTTATTGAATATGTTTATGTATTATGCCGATTTTTTTTTTTTACAAAAATGTAAAAATATTCTAAAATGGGTTAACTTCGTAACATTAGAAATCAAAATGACAAAATTTTGAAATAGTTATAATAATAATAATAATAATAATAATAATAATAATAAGGAATTCAGACTTTATTCTCTTGCAGAAAAAGATTGTCTATGTATGACGCCAAAGATTAGCTTTCATGATCGCCATGGTGTTACCGATAAATAATACAAATTAGAAACCAAATTCTTTAATAATACAGATTTATTATCGCTTACCTAAGCTTCTGGAAGTGTGCCTACAGTATTGCTCCGACATGAAGAGCATAGGGACATATTCCCCTTTCCCACACTCCAGCTAGGCAATCATCGGTGGTTCTGGTGTTTTTCAAAACACTATACTATTTTTCTGGCCGTGCGAAGTGCTGGGAACGCCCTCTCGCGGTCTACACGATATAGCTTATTTATTTAGGGGTTGGTTCCGTTACACTCCCCACCTTGAACTCCAAGAGTTCAATTCCCAAACCTAAATTGATAGACAGCAACCTCTTCCAGCATTCCGCACAACCAATAACACTTGAAAGCAATAATCATCAAAACTAAAATTTCAATACACAAACTGATAACATAATTAATTACTCATAATAAAATTCAACATTTAACACATAAAGCACTTAAATAGGCAATTAAGAAAAATTTAAACACTTTAAACAATCATCAAATGTAAATTTGTTCCTATAAAGTCAATAAAAAGTTTTAAGTCTCTAAAGGATATAGTAACTGTATTGGTCGCCTAAGTTGACCTTTTGCAGTGCGTACGATGCAAGATCGCACAAACCCGTCACGTCCATAAAAAACACTTTCTATGATTCCTATATCCCAGAGCAATTTCGATTTGTTTGTACCTTCCACTAACACTACTTGATTTTTTTGCAAGTCTTGTTGAGGCGTTGGAGTTTTGAGCTTGTGAGCAGTCCTCAGTTGGAACAGGTATTGCTCTTTCCATTTCTTCCAAAGTTGATTCAAGAGCCTCGATTGGTACTGCTGTCTCTTAGTGAGATGCTCTCTTGTGGGCGTTTTCTCCAACATCTCAATGAAATGCACAGGGAGTTGAATGTTTTTTCTTCCAAATAGTAGGAAGTGAGCTGGCGTAAGAGGACTCGGTTCATCAGGCTCATTGTAAACGTATGTTATAGGTCGATGGTTTAGAACGGACTCTACCTCTGTGAGAGTAGTCAGAAGTTCTTCGAAATTAAGGAGTGATTTCCCCAAAATTTTCGTAGGGGGTCTTTCACACTCCTCATGAGTCTTTCGTAAAACCCTCCCCACCATGGGGCACGTTCCACAATGAACTTCCAGGTGATACCTCCCGCGGAAATGAAGTCTTTGATTTTAGAGTCCTTTAAAATGTCCATAAATCTACGTAGTTCTTTATCTGCACACTTAAAGGATTTGGCATTGTCTGAGTAAATAACTTTACAATGTCCTCTTCTAGATATGAATCTGCGAAAGGCAAGTAAAAACTTTGAAGTGCTCATACCCGAGACCAACTCCAAGTGTACAGCCCTGGTGACAGCACAGGTAAAAAGTGCGATATAGGCTTTCTGTGACTGATCCTGATTTCTTACGTACACGGGGCCGGTGAAATCTAGTCCGCAGACTGTGAATGGAGGAGTTTCGGCTATTCTGTCTCTGGGTAATTGTGATGTGAGTTGCTCAGCAGGCCTTGCGCTATACCTTTGGCAAATTAAACACTGTTTGATTATTCTTTTGACAGTCTGACGACCCTTAGTTATCCAATACCTTCTCCGAATTTTTGTCAATGTTGTGTCAGTTCCGCCGTGAAACACACTTTCATGCTCCCTCTTTACAAGCAGTTCGACAAACTTAGATTGTCTTGGGAGAATTATTGGTTGTTTCTCTTCAAATGAGAAGGCACTTTCTCCCAATCTGCCCCTTATTCGTAAAATTCCCTTTTGATCAAGAATGGGGGACAGACTATACAAAGGAGATACAGGTGAAATATGTTTGTTTTTCTGCAAAGCTCTTATTTCAGCTCCATAAAATTCCGCTTGGGTATTTTTTAGCCAAAAATTCTCAGCATCTAGAAGCTCTGACGAACTTATATCACCACAGTTGTTGGATTTCTTTCTAGCACGTGATATAAATCGTATCACCCATGCAGTTATTCTTAAAACCTTCAAGAGTTTACTGAATTTTGAAACGTCTATTAAGTGATCTTGTTTTGACACTATGCAATCTTGAGACACTACATTGTTGCGATATTCTAAATCGCCTTCGTTAACGTCTCGTAATTTATGCGCAGGCCACATTTCTTCGTGTTCACGCAACCACTTGGGCCCTTGCCACCACAGTTCGTTATTTTTCAAATCTACCATGGATGTGCCACGAGATATCAAGTCCACCGGATTGGTTTTACCAGGGCAGTGGAACCAGGCAGAAGTCTCGGTTAACGTCTGAATCTCTTTAACGCGATTGCTTACGAATTGTTTGAGGTGGATATATGGAATCTTGACCCAACAACATACAATTGAAGAGTCTGTCCAAAAATAATGCTGCATTTTTCCTTTTAAAGCTCTCGAAACACTTTTGCTTAATCTTGCAGCTAGGAGAGCACCTAGTAATTCTAAACGAGGAAGAGTTTGTTGCTTTAAGGGTGCAACTCTGCTTTTTGCGGCAACAAAGGCTGTAGTCACAATTCCATCGTACGTAATTACTCTTAAATAAGCAACCCCACCAAAGGCCTTCGAACTAGCGTCAGAGAAAATGTGGAGCTCAGTTTTTTCTACCTCTTTATTCCCTATCTCGAAAAAATAATACCGCGGTATTTCCAAACTTCCTAATTCTAAAAAATCTTTGTATAATAGCCTCCACTCTGAAATTATCTCTGGCGGGAGTTCTTCGTCCCATCCCAAGCCTAATTTCCATATATTTTGAATCAAGAGTTTCAATTTTACAGTAAAGGGACCTACGAATCCCACAGGATCGAATACGCGGCCAATAATTGCTAACAGAAAACGTTTAGTAATATCTTCCTCAGAAATAATTTTGGTTATATTTTTTACGTCAAAATTAAGTATATCATTTGTCGGTTTCCAACCTACACCTAGGACTTTAAAGGGAAACACAGACTGGCCTAAAGGTTCATCCCAATCATTTTGCATGTGAACACCCGAATTTTTCCACATCTCTCTTAATTTATTATTATTTGTTAACCATTTCCTTAAATCCATTCCCGCCTCTTGAAAGATTTTAATACACTCTAAACTAGTTTGATACGCCTTTTCAACATCTGAATGACCACCAATTACGTCATCAACATAAACATTTTCATTTAGAAACTCAAATGTTGAAGGAAATTTAACCTCATATCTTTTTATATGCTCTTTTATGGTAGCCGCTAACAAAAATGGGCTACAGTTGATTCCAAACAAAACCCGACAAAACCGATAAACAATAGTGTTGGAATCATCATTAGGATTATTCGTCCAAATAAATTTCGTCGCGTCTCTATCCTCCTCATGTATGCCTACCTGAAGGAACGCTTGTTTTATGTCAGCGGTAAAGGCAATAGCATTTTTTCTAAACCTAATTATTAGATCAAAAATATCTGGATATAAATTTGGTCCAATGTGGAGGCAATCATTAATTGACAGCTCATTTCTAGCATGAGAACTTCCATCGAATACAATACGTATTTTACTTGTGACTTTGTCTTCGCGAATTACAGCCCTATGGGGTAAATAAAACTCTACTTTATTATCATTTTCTGGGGCCTTTTCAATTATCCCTTCACGTTCATATTCTTCAATTACTTCCTTGTATTTATCAAAGAACGAGGGATCCTTTTTAAAGCGTTTACGTAACTTACCGAATCTCTCTGACGCTACCTCGAAGTTGTTTTTTAACGATTCCTTAACATTTGGTTTCCACATTAACCCAACACCATAACGACCATTTTTATATTCGAGATTGGATCTAAATTTTTCAAGTAATTCGTTATCAGAATCTGAAATATTTTCTTTTTCTACATCAATGCCCATACCTTCTAGTTCAAAAAACAGTCTAAAATCATTCATTTCAAAATCAGAACTAGCAGCATGATTCACAGTTATATATCCCGAAACAGAATTGTTGTGTTCACTAGTCTCGCGACCCTGAACTACAAATCCAAATAGACTATCAGTCGCTACGAGCTTTTCACCCAGTGGAACAGAGGTGCCCTTTAACACTTCAGATAAATAATCAGCTCCCACAAGTATGTCTATATCGAAACTTTGCGCAGTGTCACCCAGATAGATCCCCCTTTGCCAAGCGATATTTTTTACTTTCAAAGGCGGCGGGGCAATAATTCCGCTCGTAATGTTACTGACCGCAAGCGCTTCCAGCTCAATTTGTTGCGTTGGATTGTTTATGCTTTGCAGGGGGAGCCGAAATGTTTGACAGCTCAAGTGTTTCGGATTCTCGCTGCCGAACCCATAAATCTGTAACTGCTCTGATTTAATGGCCTGGAGGTTCAAGTCATGGCATATACTCCTTTTCACAAAAGTCCTATGACTGCCTGAATCATATAGTAATCTCACCCGTTTTTCCTTATGTTTTGTTTTAAGAATTGCGCAACAAGTTTGAAGTAACGTAGGCCCATTTGCCAGATGCGTTTCTGAAACCGAAACTTGTGTCGGGGTTTTATCTTCCTGTGAGGCTTGAGAAAGTTCTTTAGTTTCCTCTTTCGGCATTATAGAATTAAATTCTTTGTCACAGATCAAAGTATTATGCGACTGATTACACGATCCGCACGAGATTTTATAAAAACAGAATTTAGAAACATGGCCCCTTTTCAAACATTTAAAACATCGCCGTTGATTTTTAATTGACGCCTTTTTCTTATCAACAGTTAAAAAACAGTTAGCCGTGTCATGGGTTTTGTTGTTACAAAATATGCAATATATATTAGAATTAGCTGATAACGCAGATGCTGAAGGCATTCTATGTGGAGAGCTTTTATAATTATTCTCACTTTTATTTCTATACTGAATTCCCGACTCAAAATCTTTCCTAGTGGAATCTTGTTTAAGCACAAAAGACGCTTCACGACACTCGACTTCTTTACGTATAAAATCTACAAGCTCTAAAATATCAAATTCGGAATCATTACTTCGCTTTCGATTATACTCCAAACATAATTCATCGGGCAATTTTTTAAGTATTACGGGGCATAATAAATTTCCGTATGAACCAGCCACAACGTTTAATGACTGCAAACTGCGTATTTGTATTTCGCAATTATCATAGAATTTTCTCAGAGCTCTCAGAGCTCTCACATTAGACACATTTTTTACTGGCTCAACAGATAATAATTTTCCCATGTGTGAAGATATGATCAAGGAAATGCGTCCAAAACGCTCCTTTAATAATTTTATTGAGGAATCATAATTTTCAGCAGTCAAAGCGAAACCCGAAACTGCACTAAGCGCATTCCCTCCCAAATACATTTTCAAGTAGTTAAATTTGTCAATTTTGTTCAGGCAGTCATTGTTGTGAATCGCATTTTCGTATTGATTCCAAAAGTCTAACCACCCACTAGAATCGCCAAAAAATTTAGAAATTACCAACTTTGGCAATTTTACAACATTAGATTCATTAGATGGGTAAACATTTTCCCTACCATGTGAGGTACTTTCAATTTGATTCGGAACTGTATTCTGTACAGTAGTTCCATTTTCTAAATTTACTAAATGACTAAAATGCCTACTGATTTTACCTCGGTATTTTACAATTTTCTCAAAATATTCCTGACTTTGTAAAATTTCATTCTCTAGATCATCCGCATCAATTAAGGGTTCAATTTCTAAATCCAATTTTTTCAATATTTCAGATTTCTCTCTTAACTGATCATCTGTTTCCCCTAAATCCTCATTTTTCTCCGCAAGTGTGTAATTTTGATCTACTGGTGTAACGAAAATATTTTCTATCCTAGTAATTAGTTTTGTTGTCAACTGCCTAATTACGCTACGCTTTTCCTTAAGCGTTTCTAAATCAACCTCTACACTAGAACTAGAGTTGTGTACCGACATTTTCAATTCTTTTTTCAAAAACAGTTAAAGAAAAGATCAATGCAATTCTAAAATCATGCAGTTATACTAATTACATACACAATACAAAAATCAAAATATAAGTAATCAACCTCATAAGAATATATATAACCTTAATTCCTTTCAAAAATACAGTTGGAATTAATATTAACCAAAAATAATTTGTTAACTTATCACAACATACACTTCTAATGAGGTCAAAAACAATAATAAATCCTATACACCATTAAATCCAATCTCGAATTAAATTAAATTCTACTATTAACATCGGCATTTCCCGGCCGATGCACCATGACGCCAAAGATTAGCTTTCATGATCGCCATGGTGTTACCGATAAATAATACAAATTAGAAACCAAATTCTTTAATAATACAGATTTATTATCGCTTACCTAAGCCTCTGGAAGTGTGCCTACAGTATTGCTCCGACATGAAGAGCATAGGGACATATTCCCCTTTCCCACACTCCAGCTAGGCAATCATCGGTGGTTCTGGTGTTTTTCAAAACACTATACTATTTTTCTGGCCGTGCGAAGTGCTGGGAACGCCCTCTCGCGGTCTACACGATATAGCTTATTTATTTAGGGGTTGGTTCCGTTACAATGTAGATCACAAAAAAATATTGTTGCTATGCTAAATGTTCTAAATGTTATATTATGCGTACTTAGTTTGTCACAGTGGTTCATTATTAAACTTTATTCTCTGAACAATCATTTTTACGTCCAAAATAATCAGACGATTTCCAACTTGTATTGAGTCTCATGAAGAGATAAATGATTTTTAATTGTAAAGCTTTAATTTTACTGAATATGTTTTATTACCTTTTAATTTTTTTCGACGAAAATGTAAAAAAATACTAGGAAATATACTGGCTGCGTTATATAAGAAATCAAAATGAAAAGATGTTTGAAATAATAATAATAATAATAATGATGAATTCAGAATAGTTGAATTCAACCCTATGCTGCATGGTGTTGCCAAAGCTCTATACCATGCAGTATAAGGTTGAATTTAATTTTCAGGGTAAGGTTAACAGAGAAAAGTTTTTTACCCGATATTTATAAATTTAACTAAATGTACTTACAAAAATATATTTTATGTGTGGGCTTTTGAATGTGATTACAATTGATTTTTATTTTTGTGCAGTATTTTTTTATGTTTCTATGATTTACAAAACATTTTTAAAATTAAAAAAGAGGCATGTATTGTAGGATTATGAGCTTCCTCCGGCCTTTTTTCCTGTGTCTCGAAACAAATTCAAATGATACTGCGACAGATTTCTGCTCCTGCGATCTGCACTTTTGCATCACAAAATATTTTTCTTTTTATAAGCTGTGGTGCTAAGGTCATTTTGAAGAATACTATCCGCCAATTTAAATTATCTTTCATCCTTGAAAACAATTCTCCCGAAAATTTCGATTAAAATGAACCTAAGCAGAGAAACTGATCTCTACTAATATTAAAAATAAAAACAAAAAAATCCACTTTCTCACTTGCTTTAAAAAAATACATGATTTAAAAAAAACGCTTAATACTGCGCACTTCTGTAAAAACTTACAAAACAAACCATTTAGGAAAACTTTTGCGATGAAGTAAAGAGCAGAAAAATATATATGTAATGTTAAGTTTTCCATAAATGATGCACTTTCGCACTTTCCCTTCCATTCCAAACACGGTTTTCATGGATAATGCATTAAACGCCTGGCACGTTTTCTGTCCGGCTATCGCTGCTTGCGTCTTGTTACTGCAATCTCCTCTAGTTAATTGAATACCATTAACTTGATTGATAGTTCGAACTTCGACTCCATAATTTAAGCTTTCAGCTTATTGGAGAGATAATGAATATTCTGTAACATCCATTTTTTTAATGCTTCTACAGCTTTTGGGTGAGCGACTGATGATGTTTGAATGAAATTTTTACACCCTTTTTTTATTTATCTAGGCTTGTTAAAGCGTATTTAAGTGAACAGCTCTGAAATTTTCGTTTGTGTGTTATCCACTTATGTTTTCAGGATGATTAACTTTACTTTTACCTTTCCATAAAACATCATAGCATGTGAAACATTGATGTACACTTAAAAATATGACGACGAAAGCTCCTATCTAGTTTGAACAAGGATCTTTGTGGTTTATATAAAATTTTAGTGTACTGGTTTCCAATGTGGTAAAACTCATCGTTATTACGGCTCGGTTAAGTAAATAACTTAATTTGACTCCAAATTAGAAAACAATAAATTTTAATATTAATTCAAACTTAACAACTGCTTGCAACTAAAACTGCCGCATGTTGGGAAGTAAATAAAATTATCTACTGCAGTTAGATAAAAGTTCTTAACCCCTTAGCGATCGCATAATGTTCAATAAAACAGTAATAAAAGTGCCTATTTTTTCCGGAGAAATCGATTCATTTCTTGATCTTACACATCTAGTTTTAAAAAAAAACATCTCCGATTACATTATAAATAGGCTGGTGCTGCCATCTGGTATGTAAAATAAGAAATAAAAAATTTTCATGGTAAATGAAATGGATTGTTTTTAATTTTTTTGGTTTGTTACTTTTGAACACTCCAGCCCGGAAATATCACGGGCACGTGAAATAGAGGGGGAAACCTCACCCCTCTATTTCTCGTGAGGTAGCGTGAAGGAAGGGGTTAATGAAACAAGACTAACAAAGTTAATCACGAAGCCACGAACTGAAATACAGTCGTGCTCATTTAACATGTTGAGGCATTCGCAGAAATACCAACCTTGCATCTTTAATTCACGTTCAAATGAACTGATAGTGAGGATATTACAATTCGCAAAATGTGCGATTCACTACACAGGCAAATTGCGCGAGACCATGGTAGCACCACAAAACTATCACCAAGGTAATATAAACAGTACCTTCCCATACAAAAACATAACCGAGCGTTATGCATATTTTGTCACTTCTTTTATAATAATCAAGCAAAAGATGTAATAGTAATTAAATTGTAAATATTTGAACTTCTAAATTTTCCTGCTATTTCAATTTCCAGTCCCACAATTAAAGCGTAAAATCAAATCAAAACTAGAGTAACACGAAATTTAAATTAACGGAAATATTAGCCGGGCATAAACAGGGCTGCGTCCAGAGTTTATCGGGTCCTAGGTATACAAATGAAGGTCGAGGATTTTCTCATATAAACAAGAATGAGGGTGACGTTGGCTTTGCAATAAGTATTATAATTGATGTATATTATTTAAGGGGACAGTGAACTTTCAAAATTGTAAAATTTGTTCAATAATTCGATTTTTTTTTATTTTATTGAATTGTGAAACTACGGACGAGTAGGAACCTGTTGCAAAAAGAATTTTTAGTTTCTGTGATTACTTTCCTAGGTATAGGCATTTGTATTTAATTTAGATATTATGTGGTTACTATTAGCAATAACTTTAAATGTGTTTTTCTCAAAATAAAAATTTTCATGTCATACGAATATTCAAACTGCTCTAGGTGCATTTCTAAATATCGTATTGCTTTGAAATTTAAGTTTTATACTTAAGTTATATACTTAACTGTATATCAAATAAATCTTATTGAAAAAAAATATGGTTTGTAGCTCAGAATTTCTAAATTTTGTACTTGAGAAGATGATTTATAGGTATTTTGCGTAATAAAAAGAGTGTTTTCACTATTATTATTTATTTCTCTTTATATTTTTATTGAATGCTTAAAATAAGCAATAAGTTTCATTGTTAGTTCTATAAGGTATCCTGTAAATAAAAGTTACCATATTATATGCAAAAGAAATGCGCATGGAACCTTTTTAATTAGGCCAAATTTTGATATAATTAATAATTCATAATTCATAAATTATTAATATTTCATCTTTAAATTTTAACCACTATTACATATCTATGGTACTAATCACATATTCAAATTTCAAGCAAATCCATTCAAAAAAAAATTTAGGTTTGAAGGTCCACTGTCCCCTTAATTAAATTTGGTTAGTGGATTTATTTATTTTATGCAGTATATATTTTGGCATACAAATGCCTCTGTGAGGGCCCCTCTTTTCAGCAGGCCTTAGGCACGGGCTTATTTTACCTAGCAGTAAACGCAGTCTCAGGTATAAAAAATACTATAAACCGTGCACTTTGTATAAAAGTCTATACAAATTGTAAATGTTAGCCAAGTATATCGCATAGGTTTTACAGATTTAGTTTGATACACACTAATGGAACCATTATTGTGTATAGGGCGTTATTACATTATTCTTTTCTATTTCCATCTAATTTATGCTGTCGCATTTTCTGGCAGTATGTTTCATAATCTTTTTACAAACCTTTTACTGTAATTCAAAGGCATAAGGTGACAGGCAAGGTAATTCGGAAGAATTACGCATTAAAGAGACGAGCTATTTATGAAAGGAAGGAGTGAATCTGTTGAGAAAATTCACCGCTGGCTAGTAGCTAAAACCTCCGGATCGAGAAGCTGCATAATAAGAAAGGAATAATGATAGTCCAAAATAGTGGATTTCGAGTTGATGAAAGATCTAGTTGGATGTGTAAAAGTCGTGTGTAAGGCTATAGTTATCGGTGCTTTGGGTCGTGAAATTTCTAATTAAGCAATAGGATACTTCGATAACATGAATACAAACTACGGTGAGGAGAGTTGTGTAATTCAAGCATCAGTTGATCATTTAAAACAACTTTAACTGCACCTTCAGGTGGAGTGGTAATTAATCATTGTTTGTTAGTTTAGTTTCAGTTTTAAATACTTGTTACTGAAATACTGGCAACACCAACTACACTGAGTCTAGATTTTCTCTCCAAATAATGCTGTCATTAAAAAAAAAATCCCTTTTTTTTTAAAAAAAAAAGCAAATTTTTTTCAGCCAACCAGAGACAATCGCTTCGTGTTAATTACTCTTCTCGACATATGTCATGATAGTAAAAGTAAAAATAAAATTCGGGAGAAAACCGTTGATGTAGTAACTTCTATTTTCGTCAACATCCGTATACTGAAATTTAAACATGCTTAAACATAAAATAGAGTTAAAAAATAAACTAACGGCAAAGATAAAGAACCTTAAAAGTATATAGCACATAAAATAACAGAAATTTTTAGCTTGACACAAATCAACCAAATGAAAATATCCTGAAATTGCAGAAGTACATAACTGTAAGAATACGTTCAATGTCCCAGGTTTAACTTTTTTTTTCTTTTGATCCGGGCCCCACAAAAAAAGTAAATAAAAGGACATCGAACAAATAAAGGATAAAATTATACACCCAACTGGGTGTATAATTTTATTTTTTCGTTTTCATGGGGATTTTTTTTCGTTATTTTGATTTAACATGGTTAGTAAAAAAATCTAATTCTTTGTCCCCAGATTTATTTTGCAAACGGTGCCGTTTTCAAAAGTCTCCTCTTGAATTCAGTTTTGATTAAATGTTCCTATTCAAGAAAAAACTAAAATAACGTAATAAAATATAGAGAACAAGATTTATTTATATTATTGTCTGTCTTACGGAAACATTGTTTAAAACGTACAAACATAGTGGCAACTTGAATTTCGAAAATATCTCATAATGCCATCACATTTAGCGTTTAAAGTTAAAACTGTTTAGAAATGTATAAACAAAAAAAGAACCTAAAAAATTGAAGAAATTTTCCTAAAGGGACAGCGATAAAAAATATGTTAGCATATGAGTCGTATTTCTTTTCTCTTTATTGTTCTTGAATAAGTGATAAATGTTTTTCTCTGTGTGATGGATCATTTGCTTTATGTAAGTGCATTTTATCAATTTTAAGGGTTAATCAAACAACAATATGTGTGTGTATGTGTGTGTGGCTAATGTCCCTGGGGGATGACGACATTACACCCCAGTCCGGTGTACATATGAATACAAGACATAGAAACAGACTAATGACACAATCACAGAAGAATTTTATTGACAAACGATGACACCGGCGATGGACGATGGGTTGCAGCTCCCCTTTCTAGACGGGGCTCCATTTGCAGGCGGAAGACTGACTGGTTCCCCAGAATACAGCCGAGTCTTATGCGGGAATCGAACCCGCACCCCCGGCGTGGCAGGCTGATGCCTTTAACCACTTAGCCACTGGGCGACAAACAACAATATGGCGAAATGAACAAAAATTAAGTTTTTAACTAACAATTTTTTAGTGATTTGTTTGAAAATAACTTATGATTTGATTTGAGTTCTCACGTCTGAAACTATCGTCTACATTTCGTATGCAGTGCATCTTTCTTGGAACTTTTCCACGGTTTTTTTTTAACCATTGTGTGCTGTAAAAGATGGATTGGGTCTATTTTAAATACCCACATTAAAAATATATAGTTTCTTAATTAACAATTCCTATATTCCTTTACGTTCTAGCTTACTTGCGAGTGCAGTTAAAAATCTCTACATTGGTGCAGTGGGTCCAGGCAGTGCATTTCCTTGATTTTCCTGGTAACCCCGAAGGAAAACTCAGCGTATCAGGGCCGGATTAAGACATTGTAGGCCCCTGGGCTACGGGTACTGTGAGGCCCCCAGTAATATTGAATTGGGCTTGAAGGCCTGTTCACACTGTTGACAATGACCTGTGATTGGTTTGACATATTACGTGATCAATGAATTGAGCTCGGTTATTGGATAAAATTTTAACACTGGCGTTACATGACGCTCTGGATTCAGTGTGAACAGGCCGTATGTCGTTTGACAAATGTTCATTTCAATATACCTACTACGTCTTTATAATACTGGACATTAAAATTGCAACACCATGAAGGAGGTATAATACAAACGTCAAATTCGCATGAAAGGGAGAAGATGCTGGGATATGCAAATAATTAACATTTAAACGCAATCGAACGACGCAGGAGGGAGAAACGGCATCTCAAACTCTGTGTAAAAGGAAAGTTACTCAGCGGGTTTCTCCTTCGGAAATCGCATTTAAATATTGGTTGTTTGTGAGAAGATCGTGTAATGCCTCATATACAAAGGAGAAACGGCTACCAGCACGTGTCGGAATTCGATAGCGGCAGGATCGTAGCCTATCGAGAGTGCAGTTTATCGTTCCGTGATATTGATACTGGCATTGGACGGAATCCAACGACTGTCATGCGAATATGAAATCGATGGGTTCAGGAGGGTCATATTGAACGCCATGCAGGATCTCACCTTCGTTTTCGGCTTTTCGTCTCTCTCCTCGAAAACAACCCCCCTCCCACCCCCCACCCTCAAACAGTTGGCCGAAGACCCTGGGCTGACTCCCCTCAAGCTCATACCTTTAGGACCTGTTCCCATAGGAGTCCGGTAGCGGAAGCGTTAAAGTATTGAAATATATTTAACCAATGGCAAACCTCCAAACGATTAGCAGCGAAATTTTTAACGCCTATGATTGGTTTATTTCCATCTCAGCGCCATCATTCCTTTTACGCTTCCGGTACCGGACTCCTATATGAACAGGCCCTTATACGGTCATGCAGTGTAACGGAAATATTACCATTAATTATCTGTCGAATGTGAAAATGGATTGGAGAATTTTCTGGCGGACAGCTGTTGAAATTGAAAAGTATTTGAGCTGCCTATTAAAAATAAAGCGCATGTCAAATAAAAAGAAAAAAAAGATTCTAAAATAAGAAAAAGGAAATTTAAGACTAAAATGTTTAAATTTGTAGTATATATAAACTAGCTGAAAACCCGCACTTCGCTACGGAGTACATTCAAATTAAATACAACGGTCAATGTATGCAATTGATGCCGAAAAAAATAAATATATATATTTATAATAAATACGACGATCAATGTATACAGTTGATGTAAAATATCTATACAGTGGAATCTCGATCCATCGTTTTCGGATCCATCGTTTTTCCGTATGGGTCGTTCATTTTATCCAGGCCCAACGATCATATTGCTTTGTTATATTTCCGCATCTATCGTTTTCCAGCATTTATCGTTCATTTCAATCGGTCCCTTGAAAAACGATAGATCGAGATTCCACTGTATATATATATATATATAAATCGTAACGGATATTTATTTTTTTTTATAATATCCAATCGTCTGCTGAATTAGAAAGAAAAAAATTTTTTTGTCTATTTAGTTGTTATGCACGTGACGATAAATTTATTTAAAGAACCAGAAAAAGAAATCACGTGATCAGCATTTAATAAATTAAATTCTAAAAATTAATCTTTAAAAATTCACCAAAAATCAGAAAATCGAGGTAAAGATTCGAAAAAGATTTCATTTTAAAGGAATTTTTATGTTCTTTCTCGTGATATAAATTTTATAACCCTGAAATTATTATTTTAAATGCAAACTTAAAAAACGTTACAAAAAAAACTTAAAAATTTAATTTTAAAAAATCTAAGAAGACTTTTTCAAAAATCTTTCTTAGTGCATCCCTACACCATAAGAAGAATCGCCATGCAAAATTTCAGCCCTTTAGGTTCAGCGGTTTGGTCTGTGCGTTGTATGTCAGTGAGTCAGTCAGTTAGTTAAGGAACTGTTTTATATATATAGACTAGCTGAAAACCCGAACTTCGCTACGGAGTACATTCAAATTAAATACAACGGTCAATGTATGCAACTAATGCCAAAATGAATATGAATATATATATATATATATATATATAGTAAATACGACGATCAATGTATACAATTGATGTAAAAAAAAACAAAAAAATATATTTATAAAAGAATCGGAACGGATATTTTTATAGACAAAATAATGTAGAAGAAAATATTCAAATTAAATTTAATAGAATACTAAAGAATATAGTACAGTTTGAGAAACACAATATCTTTTACTGTATTTTAATATATCCAATCGTCTGCCGCATTAGCAAGGAAAGAAAATATTTTTTTGTCTATTTAGTTTTTATGCACGTGACGATAAATTTATTTAAAGTACCAGAAAAAGAAATCACGTGATCAGCATTTAATAAATTAAATTCTAAAAATTTATCTTTACAAATTCACCAAAAATCAGAAAATGGAGGTAAAGATTCGAAAAAGATCTCATTTTAAAGGAATTTTTAGGATCTTTCTCGTGATATAAATTTTATAACCCTCAAATTATTATTTTAAATGCAAACTTAAAAAAAGTTATAGAGAATCTATGCTCACTTCTACCCAGACTTGGGTGTATATAATTTGAAGTGGCTCTCTATTTGAATTTGAACCACACACAGTTTATACATGAAACAATGTTTATTGAATTCGTTGCACATATAATTGGCTTTACAGCAATAAGCATGCGTACTACTTGTACGGAATGTATAAACACAGCTTTCAAGAACAATATACTTTTATACTCACGAACAGTAAGTCAAACCAGCAGTACTGCCATGTAAACTTCTGGCCCGCTAAGCACTAGCGCAGGATAACACCTTTTCAACCTTAACAACCTCCCCTTTTTCATTAATGACGCTGCGTGGTATTTATACTAAGCGCGTATGCCGAAATTAGCATATCTAAAGCAGCTTCTTTAATTCACTCAAAAGTTCGATTCTTGTGAATCGAATCTTGTGTATACCTTACACTGGCCTCCCTCGAAAAAAAAAATTAGGTAACTGAGGTCTGAACGGCTTCAGTTAACTAATTGAAAACGCGTGCTGGTCTGACTTTTTACATAATGGGTGGCAAAGCCAAAAAACCTTCCACACGTCGTGTGGGGGAAAAACGCCACTACCATTTTACAAAACTAACCCCGAAGGGTCCAGGTGACACCATCACACAGTGGATTTGCAGAGTTGCGGATACTGGGCTGGCCAACTGCGCCCTAAAAAACTTATTTTAGTTAAAATTGTCAACACAATTGCACAGCATGACATTTTTTGACTGTTTGTATCTGCTCTCCCCCAATTTATAATGCACATGTGTCATGATTTGTGAAGTTAGTACATTAGTGGTTAATTGGTATATTGTGCAGTATGTATTTTTTTCCTAGTCACTACATGTCCCCTTCAAAAATTTATAAAACAACAGTATGCCGTATTTTTTTTTCAGTGGCTCACCCCTTCCCCTCAAAATGTTTACACAGTATATACACTGGGGAATTTCAAACCAATTTGGTTCGGTTTTATTAAAGGGTGGGAGTTAGAATAAGAAAGTTGATACAAGACTTGTTCCTCATGAATGCAGCAACTTCCTTTCACCAGTCTGTCCAATCCGTGGAACCTCTCTTGATGGTCGCAGTCCTAGTAAAGGGGTTCGTTGACCGTGTGGGCATCCTTTGTGCAGCAGGTCGTAGGTCCTGAGGCGCTGGTCCGGCTTGACGATGGACAGGAGGTCTCTTGGGAGGAGGCCAACCTTGCTGGGCGGCTGATATCTTGCGTTTCCTGTACTTATGCAAAGGAGCTTTAAAATTGTCATCTATCCTTTTCATAACCTTGTGTACCTTATGTGTGCCACTTTCATCCTTTGATAGAGTTTTTGTAGTGCACACGTTACATTGCTTCGTACTTTTGCTTGTATCGGTATTAGATTTTAATGCAGATTCTATTTTTTCAACAACCTGACTCTGCTTTTCGTATTTGTGCTTATACGACTTCTTGTTTACCGCCTTAATTACTTCAGTATTAGCAGTTTTAATGCTGGAACCTGAAGGCGCTTTTTCTCGTTTTTTATCCCCCTTAACTTTAGTTTTATCCTCTTTTGACGAAAAAGTCTCTTTGAAACTTGCGATATCAGAATCGTTATCATTTAAATTCTTTAACACTGCTTCAGTTTTAGGAAGATTAAGCTTTTCGTACTGGTGCGTTTTAATGCAACCTGCGTCTATAACTTCCGAAGCATCAGCTAAACTACTTACAGTATAACTCTGTGTCAACTTTTCATCCTGACTCTCAGTATGGTTTTCATGTACTTTATTTAAAACCATATTATCAACCTGGCCTACAGCATCCTCATTCGGATGGAAACTTGAAATAATATCATCATTACCTAGCGAGTTCCTACTATCGTTTAAAGAATTTTTATTGTCGTCAACTAATAAGTATTCACTAACTTCCGTAACGCATACTTCGTCATCTACTAAATTTCCTTCATTAACAGATGTGTGAATATCATCTAAAATATCAGGTATAGCATTAATAATATCAGGTATAGCATTAATAGAAGTGTCAGATGATTTATTTTCTAAACCACTAGCATTAGTATCGGCACTATTTTCAGAAATTTGTACTGGAATTACCTCATCATTCCAGCTAGACTCACTTTCTTTATAAGCCACAAAAATACCCTGACTTTCACTATTCTCAAAATAATGATTACTGCTCGGACAAAATAATACATTTGACCACACAGTTTCAACAGGTTGAACCATATCATGTGAATCAACTTGCCAGTGCAAGTAAGGTGCTTGCATATTATTTTCTTTAAGTGCACTAATTTCATTATAACGCAGTGCGCTTCTATTATTTTGCCTGCGGTACTGCTTACGCTGCTGGTTTGAAACTCGCGAAAAATTTTGGCTGGGGTGTATAAAATCTCTCGTACCTGAATTAGGATAGGGGGTAGCGAAGAAATGCCTATTGTAATGTTTAGCTAAAGCTTGAAGGAGGGTAACCTTGCTTGTAATTGTTTGATTATCTAAAAAATCTTGAACACTTGGCTTCAAACGTTGGATAACTATTTTTAAGATTACCGCTTCCGTTACCCCTTCTAAATATTCCTCACACTTGGAAATCTTTTCCGTAGCAAAATCTAATGCAGACTGACCTTCACGTTGCCTTAGCGAATAAATTTCCGCTTCAATTTCACTTTGATTAAAGGTCTTTGGAAAAACGCTAAGAAACTGTTGCTTGAATGACGAATAGTCAAAAATCAGATTACTGCTTTTCATACACGTGTACCACTGATATGCACTACCTCTTAAAGCGGCTAGAGCAATTTTAAGTTTATCCCCCTCTGGGGTGCATTGTTGCTGAAAGTAATGCTCAATTTTCTTTAGGAATTGGCTTGAGGGGCCGCCATTGAAGGTGGCTTCGAATGGCGCAATTTGCTGAACCATAATTACCCGAGGAAAATTTCCAGCAGGATTTTGTTCTACAACACTCATTTTTAAATAGTATATAAGTACTTGCAACAATTTTATCAATATAAGTACACAGTACAAAGTTTTTAATTTCAATTATGTTGTTCGTTACAAATTTAACGCTAACTACCAGGGTATATATATCTTTCGGGCGCCAGTATAGAGAATCTAAGCTAAGGGGGCACTCTATTTGTATTTCATACAAAGAATGAAACAATGTTTATTGAATTCGTTGCACATATAATTGGCTTTACAGCAATAAGCATGCGTACTACTTGTACGGAATGTATAAACACAGCTTTCAAGAACAATATATTTTTATACTCACGAACAGTAAGTCAAACCAGCAGTACTGCCATGTAAACTTCTGGCCCGCTAAGCACTAGCGCAGGATAACACCTTTTCAACCTTAACAACCTCCCCTTTTTCATTAATGACGCTGCGTGGTATTTATACTAAGCGCGTATGCCGAAATTAGCATATCTAAAGCAGCTTCTTTAATTCACTCAAAAGTTCGATTCTTGTGAATCGAATCTTGTGTATACCTTACAAAGTTACAAAAACAGCTTAAAAATTTAATTTAAAAAATCTAAGAAGAATTTTTGAAAAATCTTTCTTAGTGCACCCCTACACCATAAAAAGAATCGCATGCAAAATTTCAGCCCTTTAGGTACAGCGGTTTGGTCTGTGCGTTGTATGTCAGTCAGTCAGTCAGTCAGTCAGTCAGTTACGGAACTGTTTTATATATATAGATTAGTTTTATTATTTGTAAATTGAAAATTTTAATATCACATTTTGCGTGTTTGTCCTTCATCAGTCCTTGAATATATTTTCTTCTTTAAGGGAAACAAAACAAGCTCTCTAAGAATAATAAACCGCTGTTCTGGACAAAAATTGTTACAAATATTTCCCAGTAGAGGAACAGTTGTAGGTGTTAAAAAGTATCAACAGTCATCTACCGAACCTAAGTGTTCACGTTACTTGAATAGCAAAATTTCAAGATTATAAAACAAATTAAAGAGACACGCGCCATTTTATCTGCAGATCTTTCTGGCGTTAAATATCTTTCAGCTAAACATTTGAAGGATAATTTTTATACAGCCGGTTTATTATTACGAGTGTGCAATTTGGCGATAAACTTTTATAGACAACTCTCACTTGCATTCGCGGCTCCAAGGGGGGGGGGGGCGCCAATGCAAGTGAGAGTTGTCTATAAAAGTTTACAACTGTTCCTCTACTGGGAAATATTTGTAACAATTTTTGGCCAGAACAGCGGTTTATTATTCTTAGAGAGCTTGTTTTGTTTCCCTTAAAGAAGAAAATATATTCAAAGACTGATGAAGGACAAACACGCAAAATGTGATATTAAAATTTTCAATTTACAAATAATAAAACTAATCTATATATATAAAACAGTTCCGTAACTGACTCACTGACTGACTGACTGACATACAATGCACAGACCAAACCGCTGGACCTAAAGGGCTGAAATTTTGCATGCGATTCTTCTTATGGTGTAGGGGTGCACTAAGAAAGATTTTTCAAAAATTCTTCTTCAATTGCTAATAATAGAGTTAATCTTGACATTTTTTTCCACTCTCTTTATTTTTAACTTGCCATTATAAGAAAAACCAGCAATCATGAATCCCTTAGAAAAACTTTCTTTCGATTCTTTGAACCATGTACTTAAATTTTTTCTCCCCTTTTATGATAATAAATGGCTCTTTTTTTGTTGCAATCATTTAAATACACCCATGATTCATCTATTGTGACAATTGTTTTCCATTTTTCTTTGGATAAGTGTTTCTCATATAGAATTCTGCAGCGTGTCCTGCGTTCAGCGATATGATTTGGAAGAAGACGATGCACATTGCGTTTTTTCGCTTTCTTAAGATTTAAATCAACGTTTATCATTTTATTTACAGTGGACACCGAGCATTTTAATGATTTTGCAACTGTCCTTTGTCTAGGGGGATTTTCTTTTAACATTAAACAACGTACCTTTGCAATAGTCGAAGATGTCCGTTTTTTCCTTGGATACTTGTTTGGAATTTTTGTCCCACTTGAGGCTCCAATTTGACGTTTCTTACCTTTCTTGTTGACGATATTACGTATCGACGCTTTAGATATCACAAAACCATGACTCTCGCATCGTTTTTGGATAACGGAGTATGCATATTTCTCTTCGGAAAGAGCATAAATGTAGCCTTCGAACCACTGCTTGTTAAAAATGCCATTTTGAATAAAAACAAAACTTTCAAGCCGCAGATTATAATTTTGACTTTTAAAAACATAGTACAATTGCAATTACTTCTTTTGCAGCAAACGATTTTTTATTACCGCTTACCAAAATCATCTAAAAAATGTGCGAACAGCCTCTGTATATATATATATATCTACAAGCTGCAATTGATGTAAAAAAAATATACACATATATATTTATAAAAAAAATCGTAAGGGATATTTTTAGAGACAAAATAATGTAGAAGAAAATATTCAAATTAAGTCTAATAGAACTTACTAAAGAATATAGTGCAGTTAATATAGTACAGTTTGAAGAACATATCTTTGACTGTATTTTAATATTTTTTTGATAATGTTCAATCGTCTGCTGCATTAGCAAGGAAAGAAAGTATATTTTTTTGTCTATTTCGTTGTTATGCACGTGACGATAAATTAATTTAAAGTACCAGAAAAGAAATCACGTGATCAGCATTTGATAAATTAAATTCTAAATATTTATCTTTGAAAATTCACCAGAAATCAGAAAAGGAAGGTAAAGATTCGAAAAAATTTCATTTTAAAGGAATTTTTACGATCTTTCTCGTGATGTACATTTTATAACCCTCAAATTATTATTTTAAATGCAAATTTTAAAAAAATTACTAAGACAGCTTAAAAATTTAATTTTAAAAAATCTAAGAAGAATTTTTCAAAAATCTTTCTTAGTGCACCCCTACACTATAAGAAGAATCGCCATGCAAAATTTCAGCCCTTTAGGTCCACCGGTTTGGTCTGTGCGTTATATGTCAATCAGTCAGTCAGTCAGTTACGGAACTGTTTTATATATATAGATAGATATATTTGGTCTACGCGTTATGTGTCAGTAAGTCAATCAGTCAGTCAGTCAGTCAGTTACGGAACTGTCAGTTGCAGACCAAACCGCTGGACCTAAAGGGCTGAAATTTTGCATGGCGAATCTTCTTATAGTGTAGGGGTGCACTAAGAAAGATATTTGAAAAATTCTTAGATTTTTTAAAATTAAATTCTTAAGCTTTTTTGTAGCATTCTTTAAAGTTTGCATTTAAAATAATAATCTGAGGGCTATAAAATTTATGTAAGGAGAAAGATCATAAAAATTCCTTTCTTTTTGTGAAATTTTAATTCAGGGGTCTCCAGCCTTTTTGTACCTAAGAGCACATTCTAGAATTCCGATAGGACGGCGAGCACCATTTAATTTTTCAAGATGAATTTATAGTTGGACATAGTTAATAATACATACACATAATGTACAAAAAAAATATTTAATTCCAAAAATATAATTTAACATATAAAAATTATTGTTAATATTCTTGTGTAAAATAAATGATTACTAAATAATGTATAGAAACTCTACAAAGTATAAAAATTCTTTATAAAAAATATAAATCTCAAAGTCAATGTAATTTTTGGCATTTCATTTCATTGGCCATTGCTTCGTAATTAGGAGAGTATGAAGATATTCCTGCTCGCGCGTGCGTAAGCAATCGTCAAGGTGTTCATCTGTAAGTCGTGATCTGTACTTTGATTTTTATTGTCGAAAACAATGATTCACAGAAGTATGTGAAACCGAAAAACGATTTTATTTTATATGCTGCTCTTTTCAAGAATGGAAATTTGTTTCTGCCAACTATATTCCAGAAATTCTGATCTGATACAATGGATTTTAGGACAATGTCGTTCTGAAGATCCAAAATTTCTATCTCCAGTTCTTCTGTTCTTACTTGAACAAGCTCTGAAATGTATGTAGCTAGTTCGGTTACATTTACTTGGTAAGTAAAAGGATAAACAAAAAAGGTAACGATTGGCTCGATGATATTAAACTGTTGAAAGCGCTTTTCAAACTGCTCTTCAAGTAATTTAAAGGTTGATAATAAATCTTGATATAATCGTAGATAAGTCAATTTCCCCGTCACCTATCATTTTTTTTCATATTTGGAAAATGCACAGGGGAGTTCATCTTCAAATGTGATGTCCACAAAGCCAGTTTAGCTTTAAACGAGTTTATAGACCCTATCATTGTAGCTATATGTTTGTCCTTTCCCTGCAGCTCTAAGTTTAAATAATTCAGATTTTCCATTATATCTATTATAAAAGCCAACTCCGCTAGCCAACGAGGGTCTGTTAGTTAAATAATTTGATTTTTGGCTCTGAGATAATTTTTTATTTCTTCAATTAAATCTACAAATCTAGCATGAACTTTGCCTTTGCTGAGCCAACGTACTTCAGTATGCAGAATAAGATCAGGATCTCCAGGATTTTCTAATAGGGCCTTAAAAAGGCGCTGTTGTAAAGGAGCTGCACGAATTAAGTTGACTACTTTTGTAATTATATTCATGTCCTGTCCGAAGGGTAGTATTCTACCACATAAAACCTCCTGGTGGATAATACAGTGATACGACATAAAGTTTGGAAATGACTCAACTTTTATGCCTAGGGCAATAAATCCATTGACATTACTAACCATTTCTGGTGCCCCATCAGTGGTTATTGCAGACAGCTTCTAATGAGGCATATCTATCGACTTTGCATAAGTTATAAATATTTTATAGATATCCTCACCTGTTGTTCGTCCTTCATGGGTAATATTTTTAGTAGATCTTCTTTTACAGTAAAGTCACTAAATACAATTCTCACTATAACTCCTAACTGTGCTGTGTCTGATATGTCTGTAAACTCGTCAAATTGTAGTGAGAACCACTCACAAATTTTCAAGTCCCTCTTTAACTGAATTTGCATGTCCTTTGAAATGGCTTGTATTCTTCTTGTAACGGTGTTATCTGACAACTATAAGTCTTGTATTGCTGACATGATCTCACGTTTGTTGGAAAATCCATCAAATAAGCAATGGGTGCCAGTAAGAAATGCTTCTTTTAACAACTCACCATCCTGGAAAGGCTTTTTCTTCTTTGCGAGTATGTGAGAAATTTTTATAGAAGCAACAGTGGCATTTTTAGATCTTAACAGAGGCCTAGTGAAAACTGACTGTTGAGCGGACAGATTCGATTTTAGCTCATCTATTTTCTTCTTTCTTATTTCAGATTAAGTGGATTTAAGTTCGTATTAAAAGTAGCATGAATTGTCAAGAAATGACGTTCAACATTATGTTTTTTTGGCACCGCGACGCTAGTTCCACACAATAAATACACAGTCTTTGACGAAGCAATATGAATCCTCCAATTCAGTATTAAAATTATAAGTCCGTTTACTTCATCCACTCATTTTTGGGTAAAAATAAGGAAGTATTTAAAAACAACGAAGGAGGAAACACAGTATACAAAAAATCTGAGCATATATTTATGAATAAATAATGAAGTAGATACGTCGAATGAAACGTTTATCTCACAGCACAAACCACATTACTGGCTCTCACGAGATGAGCTCCAGACAAATGTTTATGCTGTGACGGCAACCATAAAAACGGACCGGTTCATTTCATTCTAGGTATGGGAAATTAGGTTGGCCAAGATCTGGCGTGAGGGGGAGAAGAGATCGGTCGCATTACGCTTTGTGCTTTTATCTGTGTTCGGACGCCATTTCTACTTTTGTGTGGTTAATCCTTAAAAATGAGAAAACTTTTACATAGGATTTTATTGAAAACTGAAATAGTTTTATCGTGGTCTCACTGCGGCGGGCACACGTAAAACGATAAGCGGGCGCCATGGTTGCCCGAGGGCACAGGGTTGGGGAACCCTGTTCAAATTAATTATGCGTCACGTGCATAACAACGAAATAAACTGACAATTATTTTCTTTCTAATGAGGCAGACGATTGGACATTATCCAAAAATATATTAAAATACAGTAAAAGAAATGTTCCTCAGACTGTACTATATTAACTGTAATATGTTCTTTAGTATGTTCTATTATATTTAATTTGAATATTTTCTTCTACATTATTTTGTCTATAAAAATACCCGTTACGATTTTTTTATAATTTTTTTTAACATTAATTGCATACATTGACCGTTGAATTTAATTTGAATGTACTTCGTAGCGAAGCACGGGTATTCAGCTAGTATATATATATATATATATATATATAAAACCCTAACCCTAAGAGCCGACGTTGCCCCCCCCCCCCAAAAAAAAAAATAAATAAATAAAAATAAAAATCTGGACTGGAGCCGCCCCTGCTCGCTTGTTTATATAGTGTTGAACAGAGTTTGTTCTCGTATTAAGCTCATCATTGTGGTCATGATTATATGAACGGAGAATATTTAATTAAGTTCATCTGTTCTGCTTATTTTGTATTCGAGCTGCACATTAAAAATGAAGGGCATGTCAAATAAAAAGAAATAAGGACTCTAAAATAAGAAAAGGGAAATTTAAGACTAAAATGTTTAAATTTTTAAATCATAAATTAGTCTTATTTTTGAATTTAAAATTTTAATGTTACACTTTGCGTTGTTTGCCCTTCACCATACCTTGAATATGTTTTCTTCATTAAGGGATCCGATGTCGATACCTCCCTCTAAACAAAACAAAGTTCTAAGAATAACAAACAACTATTCAGCGGGTCAGTGATCTGAAAGTCTCTGGTTCGATGCCGGTCGCTGCAAATACATCGCCGTGTACACTAACGGCGGGTGGTGCACGTAAAATCCGTCGTGGCTGCAAAGTCTTCCAAGTTCTCAAAATTACCTCTGGAGGTGCGGGATCAAGTGTTTCTGTCTCGGCACTTGACCCGGTTCTAAGTTACGGGACCAGCTTGTAGGGGGTAATGCTGGCTACCTATACGGTGCCCCCTTAAATAAATTGTCAGCAATCACGGCTGCAAGTGTAATGGATTAATTTCCAAAATTGCCATAAACAACAACACAAAAATTGCTACAAATATTTCAAAGTAGTTCAGCAGTTATAGGTGTTAAAAAGCATCAATAGCCATCTACCGAACCCAATTATTCATGTTACTTGAATAGCAAAATTTCAAGATTATAAAATAAATTATAAGGGAAACGCGCCATTTCATTTGCAGTTATTTATGGCGCTAAATATCTTTCATAAATCATTTGAAGGATCAATTTTATATACCCGGCTTATTATTAAGCTTGTACTATTTGGTGATAAACTTTTATAGACCACTCTCGCTTGTTTATATAGTGTTGAACAGAGTTTTACTCGTATAAAGCTCTTCGTTGTGAGTATGATTATACACTCATGGACAAAAAAAAATAGCGCACCAAGAAGGAGTCGTCAAAATGAAACGAAATTTTACATACGTAATGACTACTTTGATATAAGTAAATGATAAAAAAAATCAAAGAAAAAGGATAATTTATTTCAGAGAAAAAGGCAAAAGAACGGAGGAGTTAATACTCCGTTGGACCCCCTCTAGCGCGAATGCACGATGCGATACGATCGGGCATTGAGTCATACAAGTTCTGTATGATGTCTTGAGACATTTCGTTCCATATTTGCTGTAACCTTGCCTCTAGTTCGTTCAAACTCGTGGGATGCCCAACTCATCGTCCCAAATGATCCCAGATATGCTCGATTGGAGACAAATCTGGGGATCGGGCAGGCCAAGGAAGGGTAGTAACAGTGCGGAGACAGTCTTGTGACACCCTTGCCGTATGAGGCCGAGCATTGTCTTGTTGAAAAATGGCTCCTGGGAGCCGTTGCATGGGTGGCAACACATGTGGTTGCAGGATTTCATGAACATACCGCTGGGCTGTCATGGTGCCACGGAACAATACTAGGGGTGACCGTGTATTGTAGGCAATGGCACTCCATACCATCACACCAGCTGTGGGAGCGATGTGTCGCTGTACAGAAAAGGCAGGATTGAAGCGTTCACCACGGGCTCTCCACACACGAACACGATTGTCATCACTGCCGAGATTGAATCTGGATTCGTCGCTAAAGACGACCTGGTTCCATTCCGCTGCAGTCCAGTTTCCTCGTGCGCGGCAAAACTCCAAAGGGAGGCGTCGATGGGTGGGCGTCAAGGGCAGCACACGTAATGGGCGCCGCGATACCAACTGTCCTTCAGCCAGGCGCCTTCGTATGGTTCGAGAAGACACAGAGGCCCCTAGTGAAGGTGCTACCTGTGCCTGGATGGCGGCCGATGAAGCAAATGGCTGTACGCGTGCATTTCTTACGATGTGGCGGTCTTCTCGACGACTGGTCTGTCGAGGGCGTCCTGAGCCTGGTCTTCGTGTACATGACATCTCTCGGGTCCACTGGTCCCAACACCTCCTCACAACACAATCAGAGCGGCCTAATTGACGAGCTACTCGCCTAGCTGACCACCCAGCTTCCATCATCCCGACGATTCTCCCCCCTCTCAAACTGCGACAACTGCTTATATTGTCTTCGAACACGGCGTAATGGCATGTCTATCTCAGCTCTTCCTTTGTAAATGATTCAGCACATTCAAAAAAGCTTTGGTTACCTGTTTTATACTCCACAGAGTACGATGTTCAACGCCCTCTACCGGCTATACGTAATGCGCAATCACGCTGCATTTCTAATCATATGCATATCTCCCCGACATGTACCTTCATTGCAAGTTTCGTTACGATCCCGCAATTATTTCTTGGTGCGCTAATTTTTTTGTCCATAAGTGTATGAACGGAGAATATTTAATTCAGTTCCTCTATTCTGCTTATTTTCTATTAAACATTACGCTACACTCACGAAATTACAGAAAGCAGCATTAAAATGGACTGAGAACTGAAATTCTTTAACCACCGCTTATAGTGATCAGTGTTTATAAGAATCAACCGTTTATAAGAATTAATATCGCAAAAACAAAAACAAATGTATTATTTCCATGTTAAAATTTTCGCTTTAAAGAATCAATCCACCGGTTTTAAGAATCAGCTTACACTCTTCGCTTTCCTTTCATTTTTCCAAAAAAGCCATTTAAACACTCAAAAGGCATGAAGTTCTTTCTTTATTTTTTTAAGAAAGAGTGATAAGATGGGATGGAATACAGTCATAAAATGCATCCCTTTCTTTGTTAGACATAAGATAATAGTTTCTCCTTAAACGCTTTAGCACAACACTGTCCTATTAGCTTGACCCAGGGGCATCTCTACCCGTCCAAGTCCGATTTCACTTTTCTCCACTGACAAACAAAGACAGGGACTCTTTTTGTCCCACCTCCAACAACCTGGTTGCGGCTTCCTGGACCCTGAAACACATAAATCTTCGGCGAAGTGTCCACTATCACTTAGGCAAACGTGACATTTGTAGATTCAGCACGTTATCAAACTGTGAAACGTAAGCTAGAAGGTGAATATTCGTCTGAGACTATTGGTATTGAAAGAGGTATAAACAGACTCATGAAAACTTCATTACATCAAACTACCATAGAAAACTTTTTCTTGCACCCTTCCTGTAGTTGAAATGTTAAACTGTTAAGCAGGTATGTTGTAACAAATATTGGATTTTTTCCTTCTCTTATTATAATCATGTGTATCTACTTGTAGGTCAAGAAATTAAGTTGTATTTTTAAAATTATAAACAATAATTTTAATAAAAGATAATTAACGTAAATTAAAGCGTATTTTATGGTAAATTATCTAATATATGTATATATAGATGTGTGTGTGCCTGATCAAAAACCTAAATTTCGGCCATAAGAATCAACCGCTTATAAGAATCAAAAACAGTAATAACAATCGTGATTCTTATAAGCGGAAATCGCTGTACTTACAACTTCCTTTAAATAGCCTTTTTTCCTTCGACTGCCGTTCGAAACAAGACGTAAAATAAAAAGGTCTTCACACAGTAAATTTCCACTAAGAGTAAAAAATTAATAATATTTTTTTTCTAAAGAAAGCATTATCCCATCATTAAACAACAGTTATGGAGTATTAAACAAAAATCAATAACTCGAAAACTATTCGAAAAAAAAACTAAAAATTTGGAATATTTTTCCAAAATTTCTCTTTCTTCTTTCCTATAATTATTTTACAAACTAAAAAGCTTTTGCTTTCGTTATAGATAACAAGTTTTGCTATAGTTCCTTAATTAATAGATTTGTTCTACATCAAAGATAATATTTCACAGAAATGAGAAAACGATTATTCTGCTAGCGCCATCTATTGTCAAGTTTTAGAAAGTAGGAGAACTGAGTTGAAGTTCGCTCTCATCAGTTTGAGATTTTAGAAAACCGTAAATATGAATACGTTCGATTCGAAAGTCAGATTGATCGTCATTAAAATTCATAAACGCGTTATAAAAGGAGTTTGTCATGAGGAAAGAAAAGTTAATATGAATAAGTTAGAAAATTTTTGATTTAGATTAATCATTGTGCAAACTAGCAAAAGAAAGGGGAGAAGTCATGATATTTCCTTTATTATAAAAGATCCTTTGAAAATAGTTTTTGAACTTTTTTGAAAACTTTGAGTCCTGGTCGTAACTAGAACCTTCGCCTTGATTTGACAGAAAATGGCTGTAGTTCCGATTAATTCCCTGTCACGTTTTTAAAGCTTTTTTGGTGTGGTATTTCACCAAATCTTCAAAACCTTTGAATTTAATTTTTGATTTGAGGATAACCATTAGAGGATACTTTTCCTCGAATTATTCTTAATAAATTACTTCAAACCCAGAAAGTCGCCAAATGACAGCCAATCGGAGCTACAGCCTTAAAAGTACCCATATCTCGAAAACCCTTGACCCCAATTTAACGAAACATGTGTTATTATTTTTCTTACTTTTTTAAAAGTTACTCTATTATGTTTATATAGCACTACTGTGATCTGTTCTCGTTATTATGATTTTTTCCTGATAAATAAATTCAGAGTTTTAGTTTTATACTGATGTCATACGCACTGTACAAGCTTATTATAGGATAACAAGCGGCGAACCGAACAGTGAATATCACTAACGTTGAATCAGCCATGAACAGTCTCTGTTTACAACCTAAACTGTCATCTCAGCATTTCTACAAGACTATTCAATCGAGGAGTGAAAAGGAAGTCAGTTTGCAAGAAGGTTTAGGGCTACTTGTAGGAAGCAGTAACTGGATGGTAATGTGTTCTAAGTTACCATTTCGGTGTTTAGAGGTGCGAATTCTGAGAAAGAGCATTTACATAAGATACATTGTTATATTTTGTTCACCCATTCTTAGGTGTTCAATCAGTTTGAGTAGCAATAAACTCAGACTTGTTCTGTTTATTGTAGTTCAAATTTCTAACCAATGAACTATGGCCTCTTTGAGTCACTAGTTAAAGATATAGTAAATTAACAAGTCTAAACTACTTACTGGACTGTGCTATTTAAAATATTAATAAAAGACTCGATCAGAACGTTAAAGTTATTTTTTAATACCTCTCAAATATTTATGCATTTTAAACAAGACATTGACGTTGATTTTAAAATAAAATATTCCTACAAACCAATAGAAGAAAAGTACTAATAATTTTCAATTTTATCACTTACAATTTCAACCACCTTGCTCATCACAGCTCGTCTTGAAAACTAAATATTCAGTTTTCCCATATTTCAAAATTAAATTTCTTTTATGAAACTTTGATTCATTTCTATGTTTCGGGTAAAGGTCATAAACCGTGTAAAGGTTTAAAAGGTCATAAATGAAAACTATTAGTTATCATTACTAAACTTTTCTTTAGATTGTAATTTAACTTTTAATCATACTTATTTAGCTATTCTTTATACGCTTATTCATCTATTAGTTATGATTACTACACTTTTCTTTAGATTGTTATTTAACTTTTAGTCATACTTATTTAGCTTTTCTTTATACGTTTATTCATCTTTTAGTTATCACTACTACACTTTTCTTTAGATTGTAATTTAACTTTTATTATTAGATTAACTTTTATTATTAGATTATTAGGTCTACCATTAGTCACAAAAAATAAATTAGAATTTACTCGTACTTAAAAAAGATACTACAGATAATTTTTTGAGCTTTTAGCTCATTTTGTTTCACATTTATGCTGTTCACTATGTGACATGTAAAATGGTCTATCGGTCGATACTCTGAAAACTGATTCTTTATATCAGTTATTAAAGCTTAAACTACTACTACCAGAAAAATAATTCAATTTTGAATTTTTCCATAGATTATTAGGTCTACCATTAGTCACAAAAAATAAATTAGAATTTACTCGTACTTAAAAAAGATACTACAGATAATTTTTTGAGCTTTTAGCTCATTTTGTTATTGTTAACTTATTGTTAACCCTTATTTCCTGTTATTGTTAACATCTAGAAGTTAAAGGCAACATTTTTACATGTAACCGCTCTGTTGAGAGAACTTCGTTTTCTGAACAGGTCCAACTCGAAGGATTTTAGAATTCCGGATAGCTTAAAGAATGTGCTCTCTGCCTCCACCAATTTTGGAGTTCTATCACGACGGCGCAAATCGAAGAGACATGTGCTCCGAAAAGTTTTGTTCGGCAAGTAACAAACATAGGAATTAAAGAAGTAACCAAAGAGGAAATCTGAGTTTGGAGAAACTCTTTCTTGGGTTCTTTAAAGAGACTTGAATTCCATCGATTAAATGAGTTTACGGTTTGTTTTTCATTTATCAAATTTTATCTTATCCTACACATTTATCAATGAAAATTTTGTAAGACAAGCAACAAATAATTAGATTTATAAAACTGTTTTGTTATTTTATCTCTCAGTAAAATATGCCTTAACTAATTTGGACTTATTAAGGTTAGATAGGAATACGAAATAATACAGCATCAAAGAAGAGCTAGCTCATACCAAAAGGATCGTAAACATAATACAGATATTTAGCTTTTGGCTTTATGTACACTGCTGGCCACCCAAATTGCAACACCAAGAAAGACAAGAGATATCACAACAAAATTTATTTTGTAGATAACATGTTGACCAAGTATCAAATGATTAAATTTATAGACTTCTGTGAAGTGTGGTTCCTGCCAAAATCAGTAGCCAGAGTAGCCGCCCTTGTTGGAGATCACCGCTGCCACACGCCTCGGCATTGATTCAAAGAGACTTTGGATGAGTTCTTGGGGTACAGCAGACCAAGCAGCTTCCACACGTTGCCAAAGTTGATCTGCTGTGGCAGCTGGGGATGGAATCTGGGTCAATCGTAGAGCAACCATGGACCACATGTTTTCTATCGGCGAAAGATCCGGAGAGCGAGGCGGCCAGGGAAGCAATTCAATCTGGCTATTGACGAAGAACCGTTGGACAATGCGTGCCACGTGTGGTCGCGCATTATCCTGTTAAAATATGGCTGTGGGCAAGCCCTGAAGGTAAGGAAGGACAACTGGCTCCAACACCTCGGAGATGTAGCGCTGGCTGTTTAAAGTACCGGCAATGCGTACTAGAGGTGTGCGAGAGTGATATCCAATACTGCCCCATACCATAATACCCGGTGCAGGACCAGTGTGGCGGTGCATAACGCAGCTGTTCAGCATCCTCTCTTCACGGTGTCTCCAAACTCGAATGCGACCATCATGGTGTTGCAGACAGAAGCGTGACTCGTCAGTAAAGACAATTTCATTCCATTCTGCCGTTCACATCCTTCTGTCATCGCACCATTGGCGGCGGAGACGTCTGTGGTTCTGCGTCAAGGGTAGACAAAGCAATGGACGTCTTGCGGACAGACCACTCTGCTGTAAACGGCGTCGAATGGTACGCGCAGACACTGGATGATGTGTTACAGACTGCATGTGCTGTGCTATGGTTCGTGATGTGACTGAGCGATCCGTCACTGCCATGCGCACAATTTGCCTGTCATCACGTGAAGTGGTGCGCTGAGGTGGATGCGATCGAACACGCCGGTCCGTCGTACCCTCCTGCATCCAACGATCACATATCCGCATTACAGTTGTTTGGTTTCGTCCAACACGACTACCGATTTCCCTGAAAGATAATCCACAATCTCGGTGGGCCACTATCCTTCCTCTGTCGAACTCGGATACTTGATCAAAAGATGATCGCTGTTTTCGACGAGGCATAATTGATCTTTTTTTTAAAAAAACCACAAGAAAAACACAATTGCCGAATTTGAAATCGTCGAAATCTCCAAGCCTTAAATAGCGCTTTGAAGTGGCCAGCAGTGTATTTAACTTTTCTTGGAATAGTAATTAGCTTTTCGTTATACTTATTTAGCTTTTCTTTATAAGCTTATTCATCTTTAATTTATGATTATTAAACTTTTCTTGAGACTGCTATTTAACTTTTAGTCATATATATTTAGCTTTTCTTTATACGCTTATTCGTCTTTTAGTTATGATTATTAAACTTTTCTATAGATTGTAATTTAACTTTAAGCCATACTTATTTAGCTTTTCTTTATACGCTTATTCATCTTTTAGTCATCATTATTAAACTTTTCTTTAGATTGTTATTTAACTTTTAGTCATACTTAATTAGCTTTTCTTTATACGCTTATTCATCTTTTAGTTATTATTACTTCACTTTTCTTTAGGTTGCTATTTAACTTTAGTCATTTAGCTTTTCATTATACGCTTATTCATATTTTATTTATGATTATTAAACTTTTCTTTCGATTGTAATTTAACTTTTAGCCATACATATTTAGCTTTTCTTCATACGCTTATTCGTCTTTTAGTTATGATTACTACACTTTTCTTTAGATTGTTATTTAACTTTTAGTCATACTTATTTAGATTTTCCTTATAAGCTTATTCATCTTTTATTTATCATTATTAAACTTTTCTTTAGATTGTAATTTAACTTTTAGTTATACTTATTTAATTTTCTTTATACGCATATTCATCTTTTAGTTAGGATTATTAAACTTTTCTTTACATTGTTATTAAACTTTTAGTTATTACTATTAAACTTTTCTTTAGGTTGTTATTCAACTTTTAGTCATACTTATTTAGCTTTTCTTTAAAAATTTATTTAGCTATTCCTTATACAGTTATTTGCTTTAAGTAACTAGATTTCGAAATTTTAGGCAAAACCTAGATGCGAAGACGATACTTATTAAAATAGATTAATTTCTCCTTGTAAAAGAATTATTAAAGAAATAACAACCTTCATTATAAAAGTCAAAGGACATTCAACCAATTTTGCAGTCCTACCTGAGAGAAACATAAAGGAATATGTCCTTTAAAAAGTTTGGGTAGAAAACTGACAAACATAAGAATTAAATCAAATACAAAACGATTTATGAAATATGTAGAGTTTTATTATCAAAATAAATATTAACTTCCGGAAATAGAATAGCTTATACCCTGTCTTTTTCATTTATTACGGATTTCATTACTCTTTCATAAATTACTTTTTGTTATAAAAGTAATCATGCTAAAGAAAACCAAGTTCTTTATGTCTTCCCAAAAAATAGCTTCATTTATTAGTGCCGATGTTGAAGAAGAATGTAGTATATTCTATTTAAAAAATGAGCAAGATCCCGTGAGAATCACTCTCGATACATAATCATTTCAGCCGCATATTATTTATTTTGTTTTGCGTGTATTTTGTAGCACTACTTCAACCACTACAGATGTAAATATTTTGAAATGATGATGAATTTCTATTTCCTTTACCTTGTCAGCAATTGATTAAACCAAACAACCACAAAGGAAATGAGCTAGTATCATAGTATCACAACATTAAGAAAAAAAGTTCATTTGGTGGTTAGTCTAGGCCAAGTGAAATGACAAAATAGTAACAGTATTAATAATGATGATGATCATGATCATGGTCATAATAATAACCACAGATCGTCAGTCGATTGGCTGTCATGGATGATTCTCCTTCAGTTGATATCATTACGAAAATACGCTTGTTGTAAAATATCAACTGAGTGATTTCGAGACATTCAAATATTTTTTTCTTACCTGTAGACCTTCTAATAGATTTTCTTTTTCATATGAACTAGACCAATAAAATTAGATGATGATCAATAGGGGGACAGGAGATAGTTATGGTCAGTATGAAACTAGGAAGGAAGAGCGTAACGGAACCTGCGCAGAAAAATGAAAGGTCAGTACAATGTGTTTTCCATTGACCTTATAAAGTAACAGAGGGCATATCACTGCTGTGTTTCTCCACCAATGAAGCTTAGGATTAATGAACGGGAGAAAAGCAAAGACATGCACGAAATAGTTGCCATACTGGACTGTCAGGAGAGTGCTTGGTGTAACAATTTTGAGCTTGAAAACTTGACGGAATTACTCTTTGGAATTTATTCGAAAGCCGTGGATAAAATAACAACAGCGTCTGCAAAAGCAGTTAAGACAACAATCGTCTAGGCCAGTGGTCGGCAAACCGTGGCTCGCGAGCCACGTGTGGCTCTTTGGTCCCCTGAGTGTGGCTCTTCCACAAAATACCACGTGCGGGCGCGCACGTACAGTGCGATTGAAACTTCGTGATGTCTAGTTTTCTTATTTCTATTTTTACATACTTGGTGTTTATGTGTCTTTATCTTTAGGCGAGTGTTCTGAAACGACTTAATGAGAAAAAATTTCCAGAATGATTAAATGTCAACGCGTATCGTCAAGCCGTATCTTTGCATCGTGTTTTAAAATGTATTACTTCCGAGAGCGTCTCCCGGTAGAAAACACTAGACTAGACAAAATGGTCTTCGAATATAACGAATCAGCAAGTCGAAAAACTTAAATTGGTTTTAGCTTTATCAATAGCAGTTGACGAGTCTTGTGACATTAATGATACAGCACTAGTTTTACTTTTTGTACGATTTATTTCATCTATAGGTTCTAAAGAAGAACATTTAGAATTATTGTCACTCAAAGGTCAAACACTTGGAGAGGATATAGCAAATGCTGCAATTGAGTGCATTGAAAAAATTCATATTCTAGATAAAATTGTCTCAATTTCAAAAGATGGGGCGAAAAGTATGACCGGCGTAAGAAACGGGTTTGTTGCTATTTTGAGAGAAAAATCACGAGGTACTTACAATGAATCCATTACCATTGCATCATTCATCTGGATGCGCTTTGTGCGCAGACATTTTCAGAAGAAATTTGCAAAGTTATGAAATTGATGATTAAGATTATCAACTCCATTATAGCTGAAGCTCTTAATCATCGCTAATTTAAAGAATTTTTAGTTGAAATGGAGAGTGAGTACGCAGATCTTCTTCTGCATAACAAGGTACAATGGTTTTCTAGAGGAAACGTTTTGAAACGTTTCGCTTTCTTAAAAAACAGAAATTAAAGCATTTCTCCTTAAGAAGGGTGTTCACTATCCAGAACTAACGAACGATCAGTGGATCCAGAAATTTTATTTCATGGGAGACGTTACGTCTCATCTAAATCAGTTAAATCGTAAACCAGAGGGGGAAAGGATGCACAAATTTTTCGATGTTAGAAGTTATTTCATTCAAAAAAAATTATCTCTTTTTACTCAAGATTTTGATAGAAAAACTTAGATTCACTTTCTAAGCCTGTTGAAACATCGCCAAGAAAATAATTCTGATACTGACATTTTCTATTTCAAAACAACACTTTTAAATATTAGGGAAGCTTTTCTTGACAGGTTTCAGGAAGTCAGAAACAGCAAAGTGACGTTAGCTTCTGTTAAAAAACCTCTTAATGCTACTGTAACAGAATTAAATTTTTCTCCCTTTAATATTGAGCCGGAAGATGGCTGAATGGCTAGAGCGCTGGCCTTCGGTACCAGAGTCTGTGGGTTCGAGTTCCACAATCAGCATGGATGTTTGTAGCCGTTCGGAATCGGTTTTAAGCAGTAGGTTCCTGTCTAATTAGCCCTCGTGTAGCAAAAAATGACGTAGCGCTCCCAGACCAAACTAAACCCTTTAATATTGACATTAGAAACTTTTAAATGCTGTTACTGGATTTAAAAAACAAAGAAATGTGGAGTTCGAAATTTGAACGTCTTTGTGCTGATATAGAAATATTCGAGATAAACAAATGTGAACTTAGTTCACAGCATAAGTGGTCTGCTTTGAAAGATCTGGAGAAGGAAGACATGATTTTTAACACCTAGAATAAATAGTTTTGCTGACTCATATAATCAGCTGGAAAAACTAGTGTTTGCCGTTCTTTCTTATTCGGGTCTACATATTCATAAGAACAATCATTTTCACGAATGAACCTTATCATTAGTAAATTGAGAATTCATCTTATTGATAAGAACCTCGAATCGTGCCTAAAATAAAAAACAACATACAAACTTGACTTACCCAAACTTTCCAAGGAGATGCGAAGCCATTGTTCATATTAGTGTTTGTCTGTCATTGTCATGATTTAATTTTATGGATACTTTACAATTTAATTTTATCAATAAATAATATCGATATTAAGTATGATATCAAGTTTTATTCAACGTACCTATAATTTAACTAAGACTTAAAAAAACTAAGTACAGTTTATTAAGTTAATGTTAGGGAGCGCTGTGGAGTGATAGAAGATGTAGTGTCGAAGATTGAGAAAGGTATGTTTGAGATGGTTTGGACATACAAGAGAGGATGAACGAAAGGAGATAGACGAAATAAGTATACAAGACGAGTGTGGATGGAAGAGTTGGAAGGGGTCGACTTCAGCGAATGTACCTTATTCAGATTGAGGACGTTTTTAGCAAAGGCCAGCTTTGGAGTATCCTAATTAAATTAATAACAATGCACCTACTTATATAGTTTAAGTTTAAAAATTTGGCTCTCAAAAGATATTTCAGTCGTTGTACTTTTGACATTTGGCTCTGTTGACAAATGAGTTTGCCGACCACTGGTCTAGGCAAAGGCTTTTAGTCTAGTTTAAATAAGTTATACGGACAAGCTTACATAGATATTTGTGACAAGTTTTTTAATGGTGTTAAGATCATGACCTTTAACGGACATCAGAAGATTTATCACATGATTATTTGTTCCCCGAGTCCGAAAGATTGAATTGTCCTGAAAAAAGATCTTATACTGCTATCAAATGAAGGAACCTAAGACGAGGAAAACCCCAAAACAATCTTACCATTTCTTTCGCTGTAAGTAAATTAATTTCGTGCATTTACTACATTTTATGAGTAAAACTCAAAAAACTGGCATTATCTTATTTTATTATCGTTCATTACAGAAAATAACGTAAAAACGAAACTCCATAATTTTCAAGATTTGATGGCTGTAAACGACTTAATTATTTTGTTAACCAATAACTTAGAGTCTAAAATTGTTAGCCCACCCACACTGTTTTTTCAGTATGTATTTCTTTGATTTTATTAGCTTGTTTAATAAGATACGCCAAAAAATATATCCTATGGGAAAAAAATTCCTAGGTAAACTATCCTATTTCTAACTTAAAAACATCCATCAAATATGGCTCAAGGCTCTTTAAAAGTTCAAACCTCGATTGTAAACATTGAAACTCAATTTTAATGTCATTGATTTCACTGATATTCACCTTTGGAAGAAAAGTCCATATCCATATTAGAATGTCTGCGCAGTTAAGAGATCATATACCTGTAAGAAAGGCATCTTATTATTTATCATGAAACATCAACTTGCAGTCAGATTTTGAGAAATTCTGCAAATTCGTTGAGCCGCATATTTGAGACTGCTTTGGACGGAGCAAAAGAGTATCGACTCTGAACGTAAAACGACAGAAAAGTAGTTAGTCAGTGTTGGCAGCAGAGTTCGTAACTTGAGGGTTAAGCATTCCATCTTTTAAACATGTCGTGTCATCTGTCGCGCGTGGTATAAACGATTAGTGATGCGACATCTATAACAGAACATCGATGTTTTGAAACATCGATATTCAATATTAAAACATCGATGCTAATAAAACATCGCCCAAAAACCATCGATGTTTTTAAGCATCGATGTTTTAGAACATCCATTTTTTAAAACTGGTTTAGTAACTTCTAACATTAATGTTACTTCGGTTCGTCGTGGGGGGGAGGTTATTTAATTTTACTCTCTGATTGGGCTGACAAAAATGACAAAAACTTGGTTGCTTTTGCGTTGGGCTACATTGATGATTCAAAATTCTCGTTGTAAATATCGCCATGTTTAGCCTTCAAATGTCCAGATAAATTCGTGGTATTACCAGAAGTTTTGAGGGACTTAAGGCAAATATTGCATTTCGCCAATTTGTCAGAAGTTTTGCAAAAATATTTCCAAACGGAACTTTTGGGAGGCATCTTACTAATAATATTAACGTCAACTTATATAAAACCAGAACAAAACAAATACTCAAATGGCTGCTCTCGTGTATATACTATTTGTAAAATAAAACCCCATGGAAGGTTCTGGTGTGTCAGGAACATTCCAAGCGCTCTGATTGGTTCATTGGTTGTTGATTGCCATTTGTCTCTTTGCTAAGGAATCGTTCCCCCTTTCATATTCGTCCTTTTCAGAATTCAGACTTACATTTACTGAGTGTGAAAATTATGCTACGTGGTAAAATTTTTTTACTATGGTACTTTTTCATTAATAAAAAACATCGAGACAACGTAAAACATCGAGCACAAAACATCGATGTTAAAAAAACATCGACTTCAATAAATCGATGTTTAAAACATCGACATCGATGTCGCATCCCTATAAACGATTGCAACTATTGTACGAGTAAGTATTTGAGACATTTTAAAAAGAGGAGGTCTCATTTCTCCCTCCTGATTTACACAATAATTTAGATTCGCAACCTCTGGAAATGTTATACGTATCGCCCAAACATTCTGAATGGGGAAACTGAACTCCACGCAGCTTTGCGTATTAACACTTGGTTATATAACTAGCTATTTAACTAGTTGGTGGGAAAACCACCCATAACTGAAGTGTTTCCGTATTTGCATGTGTATCTGTTTTAAGAAGGTAGTAAACATAACTTATTACACTTTTAAATATGTATCTACCTAAATAATACTATAAAACTACTACATATATCTATACTAATATATAAAGAAAGAGAGCGGATTTTGTATGTGGAGGGTAATCTCTGGAACCACTGCACCTATTTGAAAAATTCTTTCACTATTTGAAAGGTACATTATTCCAGATGGACATAGGCTATATATTATGTATATCTGATCAGTAGAAAGAAAGTTAGGGGCCTAAATGTTGAGCTGATAATTCACCTTTACAACTTTTCCTTTGTCAACCATAGTCAAGTAACCATAGCAACACATCAAACTACATTTTCATTTATTATCAGTAAAACATTTAATATTTTAAAGATTCAAGTGGAGGAGGTATTGATAAATACAAAAAGGATTTTTGAACATTTAAGGTTTTATTGAAGAAAATTACATTTGGAACTACGCTTTTTATTGGACATTTAAGGTAAAAAAAGATTTACAGTTTATTGGCTATCAACTGGAAATTTATTGGTATAATATTACAGAACTTTATTTAACTTATAAACTTCATGTTTTTGAATTTATGTACAATTTTATGTGTAATGAAGCGCCTTCGGATATATGAAAATTTCATAGAAATATTAAGAGGTGAAGTCGATCGAAGGCTTTTATCATTACATTGTTTTGATAAAATTGGGAACGCCGGCTGAGCGGGACGATAATTATAGAGCGGAGAGGTCCTGTGTGACGTAAGGCAGTGAATAGTCCTGCGGCGGTGGTCAACTTGGGAGGTAGATCGCCAGACGAGATTTAAGAGAGTTTGTCGCCAGGATTTGACACTACACGACAATGGACTGTGTTTTCAGATTTACAACGGCGGCATGTAAGAACCAAGGGCGTCGTGTGAGGTTTATGCAGGCATGTTTTCCGTGGGGGCGTGTGCGGCTTAGCTGAGGGCGGCCAATAAAATAAAGTTTGAAGTGAGCAAGCGAATGAGTTTTTTGCTGAATCTTGTATGGATGAGAAAATTTTGAGGAGGAGGAGACACGAAAGAAGAAAGGAGTTTGAAATGTATAAATTAGGGAGTTTAAAAAAAAAAGGGGGCTCTCTCTCAGATCTCTCTCTCGAGTCTCAGACTCAGACTTCTGGCGTGTCGGGTCGAGCTTGGGTTCCCCGCTTTTATCCTGAGATTTTGCGTATTGGAGTAGAGCTGCGGTTCTCCTGGTGTTATTACTGCGTTCAGTCGAACTTGGAGTTCCCCACAAATATTAATGATAAAATAGAATTCCCTGCATATAAAATAAATAGTGGAGCGAGTGTGTCGCGGTCACAAGAATCATCAAGAGACGGAGAATCAAGAGGTGTGTGTGTGCCCTGCCAGAAGGATCCAAAGTACAGAAGGATCCAAAGGACCCCAGCTAGACGAGTCAGCGGATTCAACAATTAGATAAATATCAACGGAACTGAGTGAGTGGCACAATTTTATTGTTTAGATCAGTCCCCTTTTGTTTTGGTTTTTTTGTTTTGAAATAGGTTGTTTACGGTTAGAGTAGGAGTAGTTGATATAAGAGTTGATTAAGTATTTTGAGTTTTGGTATTTTGTCGTGCGCTCCCTATTTTCCTCGTCAAGTAAATTTTGAATGTTAAATTTCGATATAATGATAAACTAATGTTGGTATATGGATAGTGTGTCTATAAAAAAAATATGATTAAAATAATGTGTACAAACTATGTATAATAATTTGTAAATAAATTTAAGTTTAAGTTAATTTTAAATCTCTCTGTTTTATTTGTTTTTCCATTTTTTAGTTCCCTTGTTCGTCAATTGCTAGTTACGTCCTGAACTACGGGTTATTAACAAAATAAATATTAAAAACACAACGCACCCAACTACCCCTTTATAAATAATTTAATGTACTAACTAACTATTTCACGCCCGTTAAAATAACTTTGGACGAGCAATACGACAAATGGTGACCGTGACTCAGTCTCATGGTGTGTTAGGGACTTTAGAGATAAAAATTTTTTTTTGTTTTTCAAAGTGAAGGGAGCCGCGCATTAAAATTTATTTTGAAAGCGCGCGATGTTTGAAATTTAAATGTGTATTTGCCATATTTAATTTTGAAGGTATATGAATAATTGTATGAAATCACAATTTGAATTTTATGAAAACATATAATTGATGTATAGTAGATTATGACGCATTTGATTATATTGAATATTTTAAGTGGTTTAGAAATTTAAATGATATAACTAGTTTGATTTATGTGTGATAATTTGTGAAGATTTGATTGATTTTGGTACATGTGTTTCAATATATTGCATTTTATTAATGTTTTGCATATTGAGGAGTATTTTTGGAAACAAATTTGATTTGAAGTGGTTTAGAGAAAAATAAGAAAAATTGATACTGATATATGTTTGAAGTATTTATTGATATATGATTTAAAGTAATTAAGTTGAATTAAGACGAAGTTTCAGAAATTGTTTGAATTGTTTAGAACTAGTTTGTGACATAGAAGTTTACATTGAATTTATTGATAGATAATAATGATTGGTATTTTGAAATAATTAATTAAATTGAGGAATGTTTTATGAAAAGTTTTGATTAGTTAAAAGTGCTTGATTGTATTGAATTCAGTAGATGAATATTCGAGGGTCATTTCGAAAAATAGAAGTGTTTTAAGAAAATAGGTAGAGAACTGATATTTGTATGATAATTTGAGAAAATTATTGATTTAAGTACAAGTAGTTGACTATTTGAATAGTAATTAGTAGGATTGTGCATAATATAATTTGTGGAAGATAAGAGTGTGCAAGTATATATTATATTTGAATTGTGTTTATATATAGATATTTAAAGATTGTGGTTGAGATAGATATTGATTGTGCATATATGTATTTTGGGAGAAACAAAGTGTTTTGAAAAGTTAGAATTCTTGTGTTTTTAAGTTTTTAGTGAGTGTAGGTATAATATAAATTTAGGGTAAGATGACAACGGTAGAGAATTTAGAGAATTCGGGAATAAATGAGAGACAGCGACAAAATAATACCTCTATGGGTGTGATTACGCAACACATGGTAATGCCGAATATGGATTCGCTAATCCCGATTTTTAGTGGTAAAAAAAGTGAAAACTTTGAAAAATTCAATAGAAAATTTGATCAGGTAGCGTGCGAATTTGGTTGGTCAGACAATGCAAAATCCCTTTGGTTCAGTTCTAGATTGGCGGGAGATGCAAAAAGAGTTTGGGAAAATTTGTGCGATGCAGATGAGGAAAATTTCAACTTTTCAGAGGTAATGGATAGGTTCAGGGAATTTTATGAAAAAAAATCAGAAGAGGTAAAATCGTTATTTTGTGAAAAGGTGCTATTAGAAGAAGGGGAAAACATTAAATCTTTGAAAATAAGAATTGAGAATGCGGTGCGAAGATATTTAAGAAATAAGATTGATATAAACTCGTTGGAGGGCAAAAAAATGTTTAATCACGAGGCGCTTAAGCAATTGTTAAAGGCGGTACCACAAAATTGGTCAGAGAAAATTCTTAGAGAGGGATTTGAGTCGTATGATAAAGCGATTGAATTATTGAGAACAGAGGAGGCTGTAGCAAAACGGGTCAAAGAATTTCAGGAAATAGAAAATATTGAACTAGGCGAATTGAGTTATGAGAAATTGTTGAGACGAAAAGATGACAAAATTGCTTGGTTAGAGGAAAATCTACATTCAATGCGAATAGCGACAAATAGGAATAGAGAGTTTAGTAGAATTTTCTGTAATATTTGTAAAATGAATGGCCATCAAGAGAGTAATTGCAGAAGGAGGAATACTTATGATTCTAGAGGATACAGGGGAAATAGTTATAGTTTCAGAGGAAGAGGTTTTCAATCAAGAAGAAATTACGGCAGGAATCAAACCGAAAATAAGTTGCATTTTTTAGAATAAGGAGGGGAGTTATTAAACATTATAATGTTCCGTCTCTCCGTAAAACAATAAAACGGGATAAATATGTGGGATGTAAAAACTTAAATCCATTAAGAGTTATGTCGGTTCGAAAAAATATAAAATATGATCAGGCGCGGAGTGAAGAATTATATGAAAAAGTGCCAGCAATTAAAATTCATCTGGTCCCAAACACACAAAACTATATGCTTTTAGACACAGGGGCGAGTATTAGTATTTTGTCACGAAGCACGTTTGAAAGTGCCAAAAAGTTAGGCCTAAAGTACAAGCATGTGGCGCGAAAAGTGAGAATATCGACGATTAACGGTAGGGCTTTAAATTATTCGGGGTGTGTGGACATCAATTTCAAAGTGGAATCGAAAAATTTTAGCAATACCTTCTTTTTGACTGATAAATTAGATAAAAATCCGCCATATCAAGGAATCTTAGGAGCGGATTTTTTTGAAAAATATAATACGGTCATAAATCTGGGGCAAAAGAAATTAAATATAAATGGACACAATTTTAAATTTTTCGAAGGAGATGATAAAGTAGAGATTGAGGACCAAAATCAGGTAATTAGAATAGCTAGCAAGGTGGAATTAGATCCTAATGTCGAAAAATTGGTACCGGTCAAAGGAAATCTGGATATGACTAAAATATATAAAATGGGTTTCAGACAGAAGGAATTTGAAAATGATCAGATAGGATGCGGAAATAGATTAGTGAGCAGAGATAAGAAGCCACACTTGAAAATGAAAAATAATAGCAGGTTTCGGATTATATTGAATAAACGTTCAATTGTAGGGGAAGTTTTTTGGAAAACTGAGAAGCCAGAGGATAAGCGAGAACAAGGTTCAGAGGGTATAACGCAGAGAATTAGAGTCAAAGGGGAGATAGAGACAGATAAAAAGGACTCACACAATGATAAAAATAAAATCAGTGAGGAGAGAAAAATAAATTATATTAAAGAAAGCAAGGTGCAGAAGAATTATTCAGATACGGGTAATAGTGCAAGCTATAGTGGAAATAAGACAGAGGTGAACAAGGAAATTAAGATGCATTCAGTTCAATATGCTAGGAGCCGATTAAATAAACAAACTGAGATAAGTAATCCTGAGGTTAGGAGAAAGAATAAGGGGACGGTGAATAATGAGGAACGAATTGAGAAGGTAAATATGATAAGGGATGAAATTGTCAGAGGAAACAAAATACAAAAAATTGATGTTGATTCGCGAATAATTGAAGCAAGAGAAAAAGAATTTAACATTGGGGATTTTCAATTAGATCATATGCCTAAGATAATGAGGGAGAAATTTAAAATATTGTTAATGAGAAATAAAATGATATTTTCAAAAAGTTTTGAGACGATGGGATGCACTGACAAGATAAAACCTAAAATTCATTTAAGGCATGAACGGCCAATATCACAAATTCCCTTACCTATCCCTCAAAAATTAAAAGGAAAAGTACAAATGGAACTTCAAAAATTAGAAAATGCAGGAATCATAGAACGAACAAACTCGTTATATGCGTCACCGTTAGTAATCGTAAATAAAAAAGATTCGGAGAAAATTAGAATTGTGTGTGATTTTAGATTACTAAATCAAATAGCAGAGTCGGACTCGTATCCACTCCCAAAAATATTTGAGATATTAAATGATTTATCTGGATCAAAAGTTTTCGCCAAAGTAGACTTGCATAGTGCGTTCCACCAGGTGCTATTACCACCAGAGCAAAGAGAATTATTTGCATTCGTGAGCGAGTTTGGGAATTTTCATTACAATCGCCTAGCGTTTGGTTTTAAAAACTCATCAAATATCTTCCAAAGGGTGATGGATAATGCGTTACAAGGTTTAAAAGAATTGAAAATTTTTCCCTACGTCGACGATGTTGTAATAGGGGCAAATGATTTAGAAGAATTATATGAAAAATTAGAAATTTTATTTGAGAGATTTAAGATAAATAACTTAACAATTTCGGCGGAAAAATGTATGATAGGAGTGCCGGAAATCACGTTTTTGGGTTTTAGAGTGGGAGAAAAAATTTTGGCGCCAACAGAAGAAAATGAAAAAAAAATTCTTAATTTTCCGGTACCGGACACGATTAGAAAAATTAAAAGATTTCTTGGTATGGCTAACTTTTACCGTTCTCTAATTCCGAAATATGCAGAGCTTGCTAAACCCTTAACTGATTTGACAAGGAAAGGAGCTAAATTTAGGCGAAACGACAAAAATTTTATAAAAGACTTCAAGAAATTAAGGGAGGCATTTTTTAATCCACCATTCATTCGACAACCAGATTTTAACAAAAAATTTTATATAAATACGGATGCCAGTAAAATAGGAATTGGAGGGATTTTAATGCAAAGGGATGATGTAGATGCACAATTACACCCTATAGCGTACTTTTCAAGGGCCTTAAATGATGCTGAAAGTAAATACCCCCCTTTAAAACTAGAGTTGATGGCAATACACAATAGCATTATACATTTTAAGCATTACGTCTATGGGACAAATTTTGGTGTGTTATCAGACCATAAACCTCTAGAGAACTATAAACATCGAGAAAATCCCGGAAATTTAATAACAAGATGGTTATTAGATCTTGCTGAGTATGATTTTTCTTTTGAATATATTGAAGGAAACAAAAATGTTCTGGCAGATTACTTGAGTAGAGACCCGGGAACTGAGAAGGCCATTGATGAAACGGTTAGAAAGGTAAACGATTTGTCCATGGGAAAAGAACAAATAAATTGTATAAGATTAAGAAAGGGGGAAGATAATAATGTAACTGAGATATCGGCAGATAAGTTACCGAGAGGTAGTGCTCTACAAAGGGAAAAGCAAATTTGTGAGATTGCAGAAATTTTGAACCAACAGGCAAATAGAGATAAGGTTGAAATAAAAACAAATAATGTAAGTGAAGGCGAATATTCGGAGAAATACATCAATGTGTTACAGAATGAGAAGTTTGAGGATTTATTGTCGGAGGAAAACATCGCATCGGCACAGGATATGGACAAGAAATTGAATAAAATCAAACATGAAATAAGGACTGGGACAAATTTAGAGAAAGTTAGATTAACAAATTATTATTTGGATGAAGAAAGAAATTTACTTTTATATTTAACTAACCATCAGGCGAAGCAGGAGGCTTATTTTAATAAACGAAAAATAGTTTTGCCTAGGGAACTTCAACGTATAGCGATCAAGAGAGCTCATGGGTCGCATTTAGGAATACAGAAAACGTTTAATTTTATTAGAAAGGGACTATTTTGGACAGGATACTATGAGGACATAAAAAATTATATACAGTCCTGTGAAGTGTGTGCTTGTATAAAAGGACATGCTAAGAGGAGGGGTTTCGGAAATGTGCCAGTTCCAAATCAGCCTTTAGAATTAATATCTATGGATATTTTGGGGCCGGTGACCAAATCGTCAAAAGGTAATAAATATATTTTGACGATTTTGGATCATTTTTCTAGGTTTTTGGTTTGTTACCCGATAAAATCGATGACAGCGGAAGAAACGTCGGAGGCGCTATTGGATTACATATCAAAATTTGGGATTCCTGGAAGTATTTTGACAGATAATGGGTTAAATTTTAAAGCTTTTTTATTAAGACGAATCTATGAGACGTATGGAATTCAGGCAAAATTCTCTTCCTTTTACCATCCACAAACGAATGGGAAGTCAGAGAGAATAAACTTCAGTATAAAAAGGGCGATAAACGCGGTATTAAAGGATACGATAGATTGGGAGCCTTATTTAGGAGTTCATACTAGCTTATACAATGGCCAATTCCATCCGGCAATAGGCTTTGCACCTGACATTTTAATGTTTGGAGGAGACAGAAATAGGTTATTAAATTTAACCAGGGATGCGCCAGAACATCACGATTCGATCAAAACATATGTACAATATAGGATTGAGGAGATTAAAAATAATTATGCTATTGCACATGAAAATTTAATAAAGGCGCAAGAAAAACAAAATGAAAAACAATTGGAAAAAGCGCAGAAATCAACGTTAAAAATAGGCCAAAGGGTGTTTTTGAAAGAAGGAAGAACTGATTTTGGGAGACCAAAATACTTGGGCCCGTTTATAGTGATAAAGAAATTAAATGACTACATTTTTGAAATCAAAGAGATTGAAAATCCAGATAAAACTTTGAGAGTGAACGTGGATAGGCTTTGTGAAGTTGCTGAAAGAAGGGAACATTTAATTCAAAAATTGGTGGGAGAAAGTTCAAATGATAAACCGAAGGAATTCATATTTGACGCGAGAGAAAATAAAATAGAAAAAGAAAGAGAGATGCCAATAATATTGAATTTCCCGAATATAATCAAAATAAATCCAAGGGAGACAGGTGCTCAAAAGGCGTTAGTGATGGATAACATTAGTTCAAATAATGAGGAGGAAATTAATAAGTCAAGTGAACGGGATATAAACATGGAAAATATTGAACTGCAAAATGAAAAGTTGGAAAAGTCAAATGTTCCGCAAAAAAATACACAAGTGAATCATAACGAAAAATCTACCGAAAAACATAGTCATAATTATTTTCTGCGGTCTAAAAGAAGTTAAATAACGTGCGGGGCGAACGAGCGTTTTCATGTCTCTAAAAATGCTGGACTTGAATGCGGTGTTTTGGGGGAAATTGTTTACAAACAGAGGGGGGAATGAATGCTCTTAGGCATTTCCGTTGCGAGGAAGTGACCGGGCTCCAGGAACGGGTTTGTTTGGAATACGTGCAAATGAGCAAGAGAACAGGGTTGTCGGTGATAATATTTCCAGTACGGAAGTACAGGGCGAATTGCGTTTGAAAGATAAAGTTAAAAAAAACAAAAAAGTGCTTCGTTTATAAAATAAATAAATAAATAAATAAATAAATAAATAAATAAAAATTTTATAATTATCTTAATGAATTTAGAGCTGCAGATCTGAATTCTCTAAAGATAAGATTGGTTCACGAAAATTAGTGATGGAAACAACATTGCGTTAAAAATACATTAAAAATAGGAAATGCATAAAGCTATTAGAAAATGGATGAAAATCCTGGCCAGATTTGCATTCATTTATCTAAAAAAAATGGGGATGCACATAATTTAGGTGAGCATTAAATATAAAACGCAGAATAATACATAAAATTAGCAACTAAATAAAAAATAATAGTTAAATAAAACGAGCGTACAAGAAATAAACATATAAGAAAAGAATATTTTGAGTTGAAGAAACAATGGGTAAGTGTCAACAACAGGGGGTGTTAAATCGATAAATAAATAAAATAAAAATTTTTGACATACCTGTTTGGAGTTGAGAATATGCAAGGGCGAAGTTTGTAGATCAAACAAGATTTAATTCCATCATCATCGTCGAGGTTGTAAAAATATTCAGCGAGAAAAAAAATTGCCGTGTCGTTAGAGAAAGGGTATCATATGAAAGAGATAAAAACAAATAATATAAGTGAACGGATGGGATTTAAAATAATAGTCGACAAACAACAGTCATCCTAAATGAAAAGATATTTTAACAAATGTTATATAGTAGTGGGTAAAAAATATAGATTTGAAATCAACCACGTGAGCGGTTTAGAATAAAACGATCTCTAAAATGAGTTATTTCACTAAAAGTTTGAAAATAATCACATAATACGTAAGCAACCAAATGGATAAATTAAAAGATAAATAAAAATGATACTCATATATAGATTTAATCCTGGATGAGATGTGATTGAAATCCAGAGAGCACGAGGTGAAAGATTCAAACCAGATACGAAGGGGGAGTTGTAATGGCACGACGTTAAAAAATAATTAGTACCAGGTGTGCCTGGACGAAACCAGTTTAGTTTCGAGGTAGGAAGAACTTGGGACTGGGGTTATTGTGTAAAAAAACTCAGAAGGGGCTCGAATTTAGGTGAACGTAGATAACCGGGTAAACATAAAATAATGAATTATCGAAGGCTGAGCAAAGTTTTCAGTTCGGGTACGCAAAACGTTGAGGATGATAGTGCAGCAAATATTACAGGAAGTTTTGGTCAAAGGGAATTTAAACAAAATAGGTGTGGGGGTCAAAAATAGAATGTACATTTTTTTGCGATATAAATAAATAGTTTGACTACGTGTTAGCATGAGTGGAAATGTTGGGCTAAAATAATGAATAAATGTTTAGAGTTTTGTAGAGTGTAAATATCGTGGGAGTTAGGAACTATGAATAGTAAAATGTATTGTGTGTATATAATGTCATTTGCAAAGTGTTGAAAATTTTTTATAGTGAATCATGTGAAAATTAGATTGAAAGTAATAAGTCAGTATTTATGTGCAAAAGTGTTTTGAAAAATGTATTGAAATATATAGTTTTAGATAGAAATGTTAATTATGGCAAATATACATAGATTAATTAATGATTTTGAATGTAATATAATAATAATAGAAAGGAAAATCTAGTGCATTGTTGATAGTGTTTTGGGACTGATCTTTTCAATATATGATAAAAAAAAAAATTTTTTTTCATGATGAAAGCTGTAATTGTGTTCTAAAACAGATTGAATATTATAAAATGTGATGACAAGTGCGACGGAGACGGCAAAGGACATTTCGTCGGCGATTTTGTTTAAAAATTGGTGTTTGCAGTATGTAAAGTTTTCCATTGTGTTTCGAGCAGGACATTATGGACTCGATGACGGTCGTACTTGTAGATGCTAAGCTAACCTTTGTGAAAGTGACAATTTCATCGTCAGAATAAAGAATACATGTCACAAAGACTCTCTCATCATGATGTTTAAAATATTGCTTTTCAGGTATTTGATGTTAACACAGATTGTATATATATGGACGGTAAGAAATATAATATAAATCTGTAATTGGTTTCAATGTTAAAAATTGTATATACATATATGTTTGTGTAGTGTATTGTAAACTTTTCGAGGAAGGGAGCGTATATAGGGTTGGCTTTAGGAACGGTTGACGAAACTTTGTTTAGGAATTGAGCGTAGTGATGTTAAGAGATTTTTGTTGGAGAGGATGGAGTGTTGTGTGAGGTTTCGAGGAAGACTTGGTTTCGAATTTGAGTGTAGTGGTGTTGTAAAATTTTTGAGATGATGGAGTGTGGTTTGAGGCTTCGAGGAAGGGAGCGTATGTAATGAAGCGCCTTCGGATATATGAAAATTTCATAGAAATATTAAGAGGTGAAGTCGATCGAAGGCTTTTATCATTACATTGTTTTGATAAAATTGGGAACGCCGGCTGAGCGGGACGATAATTATAGAGCGGAGAGGTCCTGTGTGACGTAAGGCAGTGAATAGTCCTGCGGCGGTGGTCAACTTGGGAGGTAGATCGCCAGACGAGATTTAAGAGAGTTTGTCGCCAGGATTTGACACTACACGACAATGGACTGTGTTTTCAGATTTACAACGGCGGCATGTAAGAACCAAGGGCGTCGTGTGAGGTTTATGCAGGCATGTTTTCCGTGGGGGCGTGTGCGGCTTAGCTGAGGGCGGCCAATAAAATAAAGTTTGAAGTGAGCAAGCGAATGAGTTTTTTGCTGAATCTTGTATGGATGAGAAAATTTTGAGGAGGAGGAGACACGAAAGAAGAAAGGAGTTTGAAATGTATAAATTAGGGAGTTTAAAAAAAAAAGGGGGCTCTCTCTCAGATCTCTCTCTCGAGTCTCAGACTCAGACTTCTGGCGTGTCGGGTCGAGCTTGGGTTCCCCGCTTTTATCCTGAGATTTTGCGTATTGGAGTAGAGCTGCGGTTCTCCTGGTGTTATTACTGCGTTCAGTCGAACTTGGAGTTCCCCACAAATATTAATGATAAAATAGAATTCCCTGCATATAAAATAAATAGTGGAGCGAGTGTGTCGCGGTCACAAGAATCATCAAGAGACGGAGAATCAAGAGGTGTGTGTGTGCCCTGCCAGAAGGATCCAAAGTACAGAAGGATCCAAAGGACCCCAGCTAGACGAGTCAGCGGATTCAACAATTAGATAAATATCAACGGAACTGAGTGAGTGGCACAATTTTATTGTTTAGATCAGTCCCCTTTTGTTTTGGTTTTTTTGTTTTGAAATAGGTTGTTTACGGTTAGAGTAGGAGTAGTTGATATAAGAGTTGATTAAGTATTTTGAGTTTTGGTATTTTGTCGTGCGCTCCCTATTTTCCTCGTCAAGTAAATTTTGAATGTTAAATTTCGATATAATGATAAACTAATGTTGGTATATGGATAGTGTGTCTATAAAAAAAATATGATTAAAATAATGTGTACAAACTATGTATAATAATTTGTAAATAAATTTAAGTTTAAGTTAATTTTAAATCTCTCTGTTTTATTTGTTTTTCCATTTTTTAGTTCCCTTGTTCGTCAATTGCTAGTTACGTCCTGAACTACGGGTTATTAACAAAATAAATATTAAAAACACAACGCACCCAACTACCCCTTTATAAATAATTTAATGTACTAACTAACTATTTCACGCCCGTTAAAATAACTTTGGACGAGCAATACGACATTATGCACAATTTGGGTGAATCGAATTTGAATTATTGAACTTTATTCGAAAATCAGTGTGTTTCGTTGAAACTGTGAAATTTATTGATTATTTCGAATAGGCCTATGTTTGTTCCTTTATAGTGAAAAAGTATTGCTTCAATTGAGCTGAAATTTTGTATAGATATAGTTGATAGTTCAGATTAAAACATAGGCATATTATTTTTTGAAAATCGAGCCCCGGAGTTTTTTAATTAATATAGTAATGATTTTGCCTCTAAAAGTTGCGTATTTCGACAGCTTTCGCGGCTGTCCTCGCTGACAGCGAGACTATGGAGCCGAATCGTACCAAAATCGCACGCGGATGGCCCCGGACACGATTCAGTGCCTGACGTAGCCGAATTTTTGAATTTTTAATTTTAAAAAAAGTTTTTTAATTTTTTGTGCCAATTTTGGTGCTTTTTTCGTGGTTTTTTTTTTTTTTTTTTTTTTTTTTTTTTTTTTTTTTTTTTTTGTGCGCGGACTCTGTAGCGGATAGGCTATAGGGCCGAATCTTATCAAAATCGGCATGCCCCGGATTCGGTGCCTGGCGTTACAGTTTCCAATAAAAATGTCTTCTGCCATCAACAAATCTCAAGGTCAAACATACAAATATATTGGACTTGACTTACAGGAAGATTGCTTTACTCCTGGACAATTATATGTTGGTCTCTCTAGGTCAGGAAATGCGGAGAATCAATTTATTTTAAAACCTCAGAAAACCGAAAAATGTGGTATACCATGAAGTTTTAAAATAAATTATACCTACCTAATATCTACTTAAGATAGATAATTGTTCAACCCGGACAAAGTCGGGGCGGGCCGCTAGTATACTATAAAATACTAAACTTACTACCCAAAAATATCCACACTTAGAATTTGAATTTGTTAAAAACTAGATAAATGTAAACATTATTTTACTTCCAAGAAATACTGAATGCACAGTTTCTATGCGATTCGTGTCTTTTTTTAAATGCTAAAAAAAGGAGCCAAGTAAACAGTCTAGTAACTCTTTATATCAATCTAAAATAGTCATGAACATCTAATCATGTTAAATGAAAAAATCCCAAAACGTTTCAAAATAAAGAAAAAAAGGCAGAATTATGGCAACTTTTCGACGATATATAAGCGTTCAAAAAAATATTAGTATCAAATATGGTCTGTAAATAATTAACTAAAAGTCATTCCTCTCTATGTGGCAATCAGTTGTTGGCCAATTGTTCTATATGCCTGAAACCGTTGGCTGCCGTAAGTGGCACATTGTGAAGGGAAAAAAATAGCTTTAGACAATTAAAATCATAAGTGGACTAACTGTTCCTGAACAATGCTGGTGCACTCTTGTAAAATGTACGCGACCTTCTCTTATTCATATTTAAAACTTAAACTCACGGCGCAACAGTCCGATGTGGACCAGGGCCGGCGGTACCCATCTCCGCTTTCGTAACCGTGGACTTGGGTTGCCATGCAGCATACGTCTCGGTGAGGTGGTCAGCCTGTCGTGGGACCCCCAAAGTTTAGTTCCCAAGCATGCTTGATCCTTATTTTATCGACCCACTCAAGGGATGAAAGGCTGAGTCGACCTTGCCCAGTCACAGGGTTGAACCCTGGACCTGTGGGATGGCAGCTTGACGCTTTTAACCACTACGCCACCGGGCTTCTTATTCATATTTAGTAAAATGATTTAATGTATGAGGTGCTATCCAAAAGTTCCCGAAATGTATCGATACACAAAGTTGTAGAATACCTTGATCTTATTCGCCGTCGTCACCCTAGGGATTGTAAACATCGATCCCGACGCTTCTGCCACGAAAACAATGCGTGCTGGAAGTCTTGTAATATTAATTTGTTCAGCCCCATCTGCGATTCAGCTTGAATCTATCGTGTCAAATTTGTGTCCCTTCAACATGATTTTCATCTTTGGAAGAGGAAAAAGTCGCAAGGATCTAAGTCGAAAGAGTAAGGTGAATGAGAAACAACGACCATGTTGTTTTTTGCCAAAAACTGCTGCATTATGAGGCCTCGCATTATCATGATGAACCCAGTAGTTCCAATGCCCCATCTATGTTTCCCTTTCATGTCCTCCCTTAGCCACCCCAGGACATCACGGTAAAATTCTAATAAACGGTAAAATTCACTAATCGTCTGACCTGCAGGTACGAACTTCTTGTGGATAATCCCCTCAATATCGAAAAAACAAATCAGTAAGGACTTTTATGTTGCTCTTGACTTAAGGGGGTGCATCAGGAGACCTCGCAGATGTACGATTCAATGTTAATGAATTGCGAAATAATATTTCGCATACCGGGTTACCTAATGAATATTTTTGAATTCTGTTTTTGGAATCTGAAAGTAGGCTTCCAAGATAAATGCGGGGCTTTGCAATTTTTTTTTTATTATTATTCAAAATATTTTTAAAATTAAGTTACATTTTCAAATTTCCAAAACGAGAGACATTGCTTGCTAAAATGCTCTGTAAGAAAATAACTGATAATAATTTAAAAATTTGAAAAACAAGACGCAAATCTTGAAACTTCAGGCATTTTTTAAAGATAATTTTGGCATTTTTTGTGTTAATAGGTAATTAGTATTCTAAATAATAATTTTGCGTTTCCAGCTGTAAAACGTGAGTTTTCGCCTCAAACTCCTCCCCTCATTGAAGTGGGGGAAGTTAGCTACCTTCCCCCTCGACCTTCAACCTCCGTGTCCAGCGGAGGTTCTATTTATAGATGTGAAGCAGATGGGGTGGAGGGATTATTTCCGGTTGTACATATTCATTTTATTTTGTGCTTGCTAGTGAATTTCGAGATCCACTGGATAGAATAGTAATAATGTTTCTCTCATTCTCTAAGTCAGTGGTCTTCAAACTTTGTTAATTTAAGGAACTCTTATGAGTATAAAATTATTTCACGGAACCCGGGATCATAAACAATAAAATATTCATAATCTAGGTTGTACATATAAAGAAAAACGTTTTAATATTCTTTTATTACATTATAATAAAAGTTAACAAAGTATAACAAAATAAAGTTAATATGTACAAATAAAATTTTCAGTTTTAATGACTGGGATTAGTTTCCTTTGTTTTGTACAAAACGTTAAAGTCGGGTTCTGTTGTCCTTATTTGTAAACGTATTTCATGTTCAGCTTCTAATTTATTTCTGTATTTTGATTTTGTTCCGACATATGTTGAAAGCGACTTTTCGTACAAATATGTTGTAACGAAGGACATTAAGACTTTTATAGCTTTTGCAGAAATTTGAGGATATTCCATGTCAATTTTTAACCAAAAATGAATTTGAATATTTTTATTTTTAATAACATATAAATATAATTTTTATAATTTTGACATATATAATTTTTATTTTTTTTCTTCTCGCTCGTATCTGCATTTTAACATAGAATATGTTGATTTTAAAATAATGCATTAAATAATGCAAGTTTTAAAATAATGCATTTTTTTAAAAACTGAAAAATGCCCCAAGGTGTAAAATTTTTTTCTCTAATACGAAGTACAATTACTACTCTCTTTCTGTTCTATCTTAATTCTTATGTGTAATGTGTTATATATTGTGTTCGTTTGGTAAAAAATTTTGAAATCATTTTACGAGGAACGAAATGAGAAATATATATGTTTTGTATCAGTCGTTTATAAATTAGGATCTCTTTTCTCGTGATGACGTTTGCAATGCTTTCTGGAAGACTCCAGAAAAGAGCAGTATGCTTATGTATTGCTCCCTAATATGCACTGTGTTCTCACGATGAAAAATTTAACTGCATTTTACGAGAAACTGTAATTGAGCAATATGTCTGTCTTTAGTTCACTTTAAAGTTATCTACTGTGTTCCCATGGTGATGACTTTCAATGTATTTGCGATATTTTTCATAATAGTAAACTTATTACAAACATATGATAACTGAAAAAAACTGCAGAAATTCACATTTTTTTTCTCTACAATTTATTAATTTTTTCATTAGCTCTATGCGTGAGGATTGAAAGTTTTAAAAAGTTTCCATTAAAAGTTGGGTTATAGGTTTTTTTTTTTTGAGATACTGTTTGATTTTTTACTTATCGTTTTTGACTTAGCACCTAACACATCATATTATATCTAAGAAATTGATAAAATTTCTGCAGTATCCGTGTTTGTTGTCAAGAACACGCACACTTGTAAATAGAAGCGAAAAGGATTTTATTAATTGATCTTATTGAAAAATAGTGTTTGCCACAAAAGCAATTCTTTAATGCATGACAATTTTCCTTTTTTATTAAAAAACTAGCTGGTTGTCCTTCGTTGCCCGGGTATTTATTCTTCCCAATTTTTTTATTACACAGAAAAAGGAATGTATTCTACCTATAGTGTAAAACCTAAGTAATTGAATTTACAGGTATTTAAAAGTAAATACAGTATACAAATGATAAAGTAAAATTACAAATTCACACTATTATTAATTTAACTCAAAACTTGATTATAAACAGCATTTTTAGTTTCCTGTATTCTTCTCAGTGACTCCGAAAACTATGGATTCGACACTACTCTCGGACATTTTTGAAATTTGTTATCCCCCTCCCCCCGAATGCTGATTGGAGGCTGAACTTGCATTTAAATGGCATCGGGAGTGTCCCTAATCGTCGCAGCGACCCCGAAAACTATGGTTTCGACACTACTCTCCTGTATATTGGACATTATTTTCACCCCTTCCTTCTCTACTCCCCCCAATGCTGATCGGGGGGGGGGGGGGCTGACCTTGCACCTAAACGGTATCGAAAGTGTCACCATTCGTTTCAACGACCCCGAAAACTATGGATTCGACACTAATATCAGTCGTTTTCTATTATTTTTACATGTTCCCCTTACCCTCTGCCTCTCTAGGGGTGCCTTATCCCCCAGTGTTCCTTTCCAGATTGTAAGTGATATGTGTACCAAGTTTGGTTGAAATTCTTCCAGGCGTTCCAGAGTGATGCTGGAACATACATACATACTTGCATACACACACACACACATACATACATCTATATATACAAAACAGTTCCGTAACTGACTAACTGACTGACTGATATATAATGCACAGGCCAAACCGCAGGACCTAAATAGCTGAAATTTCGCAAGGGGATTCTTATTATAGTGTAGGGGAGCACTAACAGAAATTTTTGAAAAATTCTTAGATTTTTTTAAATTAAATTTCTAAGCAGTTTTTAAAATATTCTTTAAAGTTTGCATTTAAAATAATAATCCGAGGGTTATAAAATTTATATCACGAGAAAGATCCGAAAAATTCCTTCAAAAGGAAATCTTTTTGAATCTTTACCTCCATTTTCTGATTTTTGGTGAATTTTTAAAGATTAATTTTTAGAATTTAATTTATTAAATGCTGATCACGTGGTTTCTTTTCTTTTTGTGATACTTTAAACTAATTTTACGTCACTTGCATAACAGCAAAATAAATTGACAAAATTTTTTTCCCTTCTAATGCGGCAGACGATAGGACGTTATCCAAAAAAATATTAAAATACAGTAAAATAAATGTTCCTCAAACTATACTATATTAACTATATTCTTTAGTATGTTCTATTAGATTTAATTTCAATATTTTCTTATACATTATTTTGTCTTTAAAAATATCCGTTACGATTTTTTTTAATAAATATATATATTTTTTGGCATTAATTGCATACATTGACCGTTGAATTTAATTTGAATGTACTCCGTAGCGAAGCACGGGTATTCAGCTAGTTTTTATATGTATAGATATGTCTGGGACTCACAAAAACAAAAGAAACATATTGAAAGATAACTAAAAACACTAGCAACCACATTCAAATTTTTGCCATATGACTACAGGTACAGTATATGAGGTGATATTCTATCGCGACAGCCAGGCTTCACAAACAGAAACGGAAGTAGTTACGTAATGGGAAAGGCAATATTTAGGCCTTCTGATTGGAAGAATATTCGAGGAGAGTAACCGCCCCTTTCTTGGCAACACTAGAGCATGTTTTCCTTGCAAAATTATATTTTTCGACTGAGGCATCCCCTTAACGGTCTTTCTTTGGCCGAGGTGAGGATGGGCTTTTCCATTGTGACGGTAGTTGTTTTGCTGTGGGATCATACCCATAAACCTAACTTTCGTCTCCTGTGATGACCTTAGAAAGTTGGATCAGTTTGCAGATGTTCTTTCAAGTCTGTACAGAGATTCATGCGAAATTGTTTCTATTCGTCAGTTAAGAGTCAAGGTACAAACTTTGCTGCTATCCTTCGCCTGTTTAATTCTTCCGATCAAGTCCGCTGGTATGTGCCATAGGATAATTCCATAGTGTTACAAATGCCTTGAATGGTCAGTCTACGATCACCACTACATTCCGCACAAGAACGACTAATTCTGGTGTAATGCCGGTTGATGGTCGTCCGGAACGTTCATCATCATCAACTGATGTTCGGCCATTTTTGAAACTTTTTTCCACTCGAAAGTTTGTGTTTGGCCTAAAAGGTCATTCCCGAATGCTTCCTTTAACACTTTGTGTGTTTCTGCAGCAGTCTTACCAAGTTTAAAACAAAATTTGATACAAATTCGCTGTTCCTTCAAATCGGTCATTACAAAATCGCAAACACACGCAGACACAACAATCAAAAATTGTTTACCAACAACGAAGAGGTCCACTTACAATGAAGCCGCTTGGCATACTGACTCACAAAGAATATACGCAGATCCCTCTAGAGGCGTTTGGCCGTAGCTACGTCCGTTTACGCGCATGATTCAAATTTCGGAAACTTTTGGATAGCACCTCGTATTTAAGAAAATTAAGTTACGCGTATCTTAGGTCCGAAGCCATTTTTTTCAGTAGAAAGAACCCCTTTTATAGTATTATTTAAGCAGATAATGTCTTAAAGTACAATAAGGTATGTCTACAGACCTCTTTTAACGAAATTATTGGAAACTCCTTGGTAAAGGGTAGAGTAGGGGTCCCAAATATCGCCTACTCTAACTTTTTTTCGACATTTCATCCATTTTTTAGTTTCTGATTAGGCTGAAAACTCAAAGAACATCCCTCAGAACTATTTCATTTGGTATCCTGAGATCAACCAGCTCCAAAACCAGTACCAGTTTAAGTTATGTAGCTAAATTGGAAAAATTAAAATTTCCAGTGAACTCCAGAGCGGTTCCTAATATCGCCTACCTCTGTTCCTCTTACCGCCTACCAGGTGAAATTAGGAGTACCTGTTAAAAGGCAGTCTCTGTTTAATACACTTTCAAATGGTATAAACAAAATTCGAATTTGGATGCACCTACCTGGTCATTCACAGGATTCTGATTCTTTGGAGCCAAAGTTTACGAAGACAACAGCCAAAACAACTTCAGACGCCATATAGTTTCTGTTGTCAGTGATAATAGAGTTGTTGCTATCGCCGCTGTTAGTACAATCCTAGAACTAAGAAGTTACTTCATTTTCTCATACATAGCGCGAATCATACTTTAGAAACACGAGTAGGCGATATTAGGTACAGGGGCGATATTTGGGACACCCACCCTAGTTATAAATCAATTAGTTTCAGTATTATATCACAGTAGAGTATGAAGTTCCCCATACTGACAGGGTCCGATTTAGAAAATTCTTGACTACAGGCACAACTCGGGATGGGGGCCCCCTAACACTGATGTGGGCGTAAAATTTCCAAAATTGACACGCAAAAAAAAAAAATCATGAATCATTGTGAAAGTACCATTTTACTAAGAATTGGCTATTTGAAGCGTAGAAGCATAGAACATTGTCAAATAACAAAAAGCAATACAACATATTAACTTCATCATTAAAACACCAACATAATGCAACCAGAAAAACTTATTAATCCCTTATATACACTATAACAGTGGGCAGACTTTCCAGGGTACGGGCTACTTCTAATTTTTTCAAGGTGATGCGGTCCAACCAGTGACGTAGGTGTGGTGAGCTAAAAAAATGGTCTACAATATTTATTATAACTTAATAATAAATAAGGAATATGTACACTGAAGTGCCACTGAATTAGTGATACCTACCTAGTAACGAGTTGGGCCTCCTCTGGCATTAATAACGGCTGTCACACGACGAGGCATAGATTCAACAAGTTTCTGGAAACGTTCCACGGGAATGGCTTGCCAAATATTGGCTAAAGCTGTCCATAATTCAGTAAGGTTCTTTGGTGCTGTGTGATGGCCTTTCACGCCTTGTTCCAAAACATCCCAAATATGGTCAATAGGATTTAAGTCTGGGCTTCTAGGTGGCCAATTCATGACAGAAAAGTCAGAGGAATGCTCATCCAACCAGCCAGTAACAAACCGGGACTAGTGAGAGGTACAGTTGTCTTGCTGGAAAACTCCAATACCGTGCGGATAACAGAACAGCATAAACGGAGGGAGGTGATCACCCAGCAACTCTACGTACCGAATTGCATTCAGATAGGTTGGTACACGCACCAAAGATCCCAAACTGTGCCACGAAAAATCACCCCAGACCATGATTGAGCCACCATGCCCTTGTACAGTTCCAGCCAGGCATGCAGGATCCATGGCTTCATGAGCCTGACGCCATATTCTCAGCCTCCCGTCGGCGACAAAGTAGTCGGAATAGAGACTCATCACTCCATGCTACTCGTTTCCAGTCCTCTACACTCAAGTCTCTGTGCTCTCTTGCCCAGGCAAGACATGCAGCCCGATGACGAGTATAGAGCAATGGTACTCTCGTAGGTCGACGGCTCCCGAAACCCATACGGTGAAGCGAGCGTTGCACAGTCCGTTTACTAACTGTACGACTGGCACCGTCATTAAACTGGGTGGTAATTTGAGCTAATGTTTGGCTTCGCTGGCTACGTATAATACGCCTGAGCCGTATCTCACCACGCACTGTCAAGGCTAATTGTCCTTTGCAGTTTGCTCGATCGCTAGTTTTTTTTTCCACCATCCATGTATTCTTGGTATACTCTTGACACTGTCGACCTTGAAAATCCTAGCTGTCTGACGATTTCGGAAATTGAATGGCCCATGCATCGCGCACCTACGATTTGTCCGCGATCGAAGGCGTCTAAATCAGGCAGTTTACCCATACTGGCAATTCCAACAATTAATTCAGAACAACCACAGTACGCGCTATATATGCAGTTACCACAGCGCCCTCACTTGCGCATACATGATGCGCAGCGCTACACAATTTGCATAGGCTTTGCTATCCCTAATTCAGTGGCACTTCAGTGTACTTACCTACATAACTACAAGAAAAAAACTTACTCTTTTAAAAGAGCATTTAAAGTAAATCACGTCGGTGTTCCATAAATATGTTTCATTTAGTATGCGCGTCTTAGGTCTTAGTAAAGGCGGTCACCCCAAAATGTCTTGGTGGTCCACCGGTCGATCGCGATCGACTTAATGCCCACCCTTGCACTGTAACATACATATGATGAACTATACATATAACTATGCATATGATGAACCAATCAATCAATCAAATTTGAAAGGATATATAAAAAATTGCTATTAAAAAAGGTAAAATTTTTTAAAAATTGAATTGGGAATTTTTTTTCCGTTAAAATTAAAATTTTTGGGGGGCCTAATGGAAAATCAGGGCCTGCATACTAAGAGTTTGGGCGGCAGCTGTGAAGTTGATCATCAATCAGAGCATCTGGCAGTAAATACGAGGCTATTTGTTTTCCATGGGCTGCGATGCGATCTAAATGTAAAGTATCGAATAAAGCTTAAATATTGACGATGGCATAACATCTATCCTATGAGAGGTCAAAAAATTACAGAACTCAGTGTGCCCCTGAGTTCAGTTTTTCTAGAAATGTACCTTTGTAGCTATTACTGATAACTTTAATTGTTCATCTGAATGTTAGAAACAGTCTTTAAAAAAAATATTTACATTAAGGAATCTGTATAAAAAAATTGGAATTTGATCTTTTTATCTATTTTTCATAATGACACGTAAGTTAAAACTTGGAAAATTTTATAAAAAATTGAGCTGTTACATCAAAATAATTGTTTTCAGGAGAAAAAATGGAAAAAAATGGGTGAAAATTTGACATTTTCGAAAAACATGATAAACCAAAAACAAACATATTACTATTTTATAAATTGGAGAATGAAGACAATAACTTTCTCTAGTGAACAGAGTATTCTCAGGATTTTACTCTGTTAAAGTACTAATGTACGGAAAAATCACTTAAGATCCACTGTCACTTGCAATTCATACCTACGTAAACAAAAACTAATGAATCTGCAATCATGAGCATAGTCTGTTCCCTTGATAAACAACTGAGGCAGTGAAAGGCAAAGTGGTGTAAGTCAGTAAGTCAAATGGTGTAAGTCCAAAGCGTTTTACTGCAAAAACAACCAAAAATACTACTAAAAATTGAACAAATTATAATTCATAATTATTATAATATTGCAAATAATAATTATTTGCAATTCCACTATAAATTTAACATGGAGATTACATTTTTGCCCTCAAATAAAAAAAGTTTAAAATGTGACTTACACCACGTTACCTTTCACCGCCTCAATTATAGATAAAGGTATTTTAAGGTATTTAAAGCAAGGGTATTTATATTTTAAGGTATTTTTAAGCGTCACTTTTTGTTATAGAAAGTTTTCCGTCATGAGAAACGATAAAATTAATTTTGAGAAAACGCTAATAAATAACTTTATAATACATTTCTTGCTTTAAATTCAACAGATAAAAGATTATGCTTTCATGCTATTGAAAAAAATCGATATTTTGACCGAAAATGACGTTTTAAAGGTGTACCATAAGAATACCTTAAGTATAAATATAGTAAACGTTGTTTAAAATGTGGAATTTGGCAGCTAATTTTGAGACCATTTTATTAAGTTATTCTAGTATCTGTTTGCATACGCCCGTACGTCTAGTAAATCTTTACGTACGAACGTCCTGCATAGTTCCACCTTCATGATATTTCAAAAAAAGACACACGCACTACAGCTCTTACTTATATCTTTTTCAGTATTAAAAACAAATATTAAAGGGCAGAATATTATTGACTCACCTTGATTGAAAAAATATCGACGAAATAAAACTCAGCTGTAATAGATACTCGAATTTCCGCTGGAAAAAAAATATATAAAAATAGAAAAGGGGGGAGACAAATCCCCTGCAGACAAGAAATACCCTCGCTGTTGAGTAAAGCTCTTTCGAAAAATTAAGATTAAGTTTCAGTGAAGCGAAGAAATATATTGATTCAAGCAACCATAACGCAGTTTTCTTGTTTCCATTAAAGCATGAAATTTGTTTCTACAAATAATTTTCAAAATCGTCCCTAGATATTGAATCAACAAATGTTCGCTTGGAACGGGTATGTTATTTTTAACTCCCAACATACAACTGAAATGTACAAATTTTAAAATGTATATTTTACATTACTATACAGATTTTTGCATTTCGAGATCATCCCAGGAGCCAACATAACACAAAATTTCTGGGCAAACTGGTATATATTTGCTGGTTTTAGTGAGTCATTTTTTAATGTCCTCCAATAAATTTTCTCGAAAATTAAAGAGAATAATGACGTGAAATCAATAATTAAAAAAGAATATTATTCCTTATTTTGGCACCATGCATACCGGAGAAAAAAAAATGACAAAATAGTGAAATGAAAATACTCCAATGCGCTGTTCATAAAAGCAATAGACATCCTCCATTCGCATATTCAAACTGTAACATCACTACCTGGGGTAATTTTAAGTTTTAAAATTGCATTTTGAATAAAAGAAAATTAATTTGAAGATCCTATCAAAATTTTACTTTACTTGAACTTATTTTGAAGGGAAAATTCTAATCAGATTTATTTTTTAAAAGTGGTTTTTAAGTGCCAATTTTCGACTTTGCTTCAAGTAGCTCAAAAAAAATTGCATGATCATGCAATATTTACCCTAAACAGTAATGTAGGTCGCGAAGGCTCCTACTGTGGATAAATTAGTTCCTTAACCCTTTGAGGGGCGCCGTTTGCACAGTGCAAACGCTTAAACTTAGTCTTTATTTTCACTTGCATTCAATGTATTCCAGTTAAACGAGCAGAAAAATCGTTAGTACTGTCATCTGTTATGAGATTAAAGAAGTAAAAACCTTTTGCAACCTTTCATTGGAAAATTTTCAAAGATTTTTTTAGGTTAAAAAAATCGGGAAAAAAATCTGCACCTGCAAACGGGGGAGGTTGTTGCCCCTGAAAGAGTTAAAAAAACTCGTAACCATCATGATAAATTTCTGATTTTCAATTTGTTTCTTTAACTTTTTACTTTTATTAGAAACTTATTCCTTTTCAACTGAATATTTTCTACAACTGATAACAAAGAAACAATAAAACCAAACCATTTTTTGTAAAAAAAAATAATAATAAATAAATAAAAATAAATAAATTAATAAATAAATAAAATGCAATCGCCCTCAACAGTTCTTAGGGCACACCCGAATGGCATCTATAAAGTACGTTCGCCCATTCTTATTTGTTTTTCATCAATCGTTTTTGTTGAAGGAGCGACTACATTTCAAATCATTAAGGTTCCAAGAAGGCGACAAATGGGCAAGAACACATCTTTCTAGCATAGTCCAAGTATGTTTAGTAAAATTTCAGTCTAACTTCGGGCAAGCCAGCCCGTTTGCTTAGTTATCTTCCTGTTCCAAGACGGTTCTGGCCAGCTAGGCTCCATGTTGATGGACACTTATTATCCATCGAAACTAACTAGTTTTTCCCACTGTAGATAGGATAGAATTTGATAAAATATAAATAATTTACTTTTTTCATGTAACCATTCTCAGTTCTCAGTGATTTAAGGTAATCACTATGACAAATTCCCGACTTACTAAAGAGCAGAGCAGTTGTCCAGTCTGAAGCATCTTAGTTCGTACGAGGCTGTCATTGCTCGGATAGTCATCACCATGGCTCTTCTGATTCGTATATGTAAAGGATTGTCTGTGTATTCATTCTTGTGCTATCCCTGACCCCTTTTATTGTTTGACTCGCTCCAAATCGCTGAGGTTCTGAGGAGGTGATAAAGAGGCAGTAACATGGCATTCTAGCATGTCCCAAGCAAGAACGGATGAGACACACTATCGTAATTTTGACGGCATTGTTTATGACAAGATATCTTCATTTGTGATATGACTCACGGACTCTCAGTAACGTATCATGAAAGGAGTAAAATTATGTCCTTCCGTTCCAAAAAAATTCATAGAAAACGGATGAAAAAAAATTCTAGAAATGCAAAATATTGCTTTTGTCTGGCTACCTTTTCCGTCGCGATTACTTCTATCCCAAGAGTTTTTCCAGCACAGATTGCCCTTCTTTTGTAAAGTTTGTTAGCTAGAATTCTCCGAATTCCTCTTTTTCTGCACAAATCTATTTTGCGAATACCTTTTCCTTGCTACGAACTTCAAAGCGAAATACTAATCCGATATCTTTAAAAATGGGGCGTCAGTTTTAACACAAGTTGATTCTCTGTTTACCTTAAGTCACAACCCGTGTCATTTAAAACGAAAATTTTGATTTGTGAAAAGCTCCTCGTTGTCTATTACTTCTCATGTGACGAAAGGATAATAACTCATTCATACTTTCATAAACAGTGAAAATTCATGACACTCCAGTTATATTTTAACACCAATCGAATTGTCGTTCAAAAAATCTACATGAAATGTTTGCTTCGAGTTCGTCTCTCTTTCAATACAGAAAAAACGATGGATAACAGCGCCGAATCTGTAAGATTTGGGTACTCTTAAAATGAGTTGAAACCAAAAAAACATTAAAAACTAATTTCGTTAAAATCACGAAACAGACTGAAACTTATATTTTTACTAATATTTTGTAGTATTATCATCCCGTTTAGGCACCACCATGATGATTTCAATCCAAATATCAATGGAGCCACTGTCGAAAACCTAGGTTGGTTGAGAGCGATACGGTCATTTTTTGCTATACGTGAGCTCATTTGACCGAGACCAACTGCTTAAAGCCGATTCCGAACGGCCACAAACATCCATGCTAACAGTGGAACTCTAACCCACACTCTGGTACCGAATGCCAGCGTCCATCACTATCGGCACAAGGGCCCAGATATAATTGATAAATACGCGGTTTACAAAAGGCACTGAGTTGGAGATTTTTTTTTTAATTAAAAAAATACACATAAAATTCCCGTGTACCACAAAGTATCACACGGGACTTACAGAGGTAAGTATAAAACACTAAGAAAACAGAAGAAACAGACAAAATAAAACAAATAAAAGAAACTAAGAAGAATTACAAATATTTACAATAAATTTACAAAATAAGCCGAAAGTACACTTCCCAGAAACGAGCAGAAAGAAATTGGGAGGCCAGTTAATATTTAAGTCCTTAAGAGCCAATTTTAAAATATTTCTCTCCCTGCGGTACTTCGAACACAAAAACAGAACATGTTCAGCATTTTCCTCGCCATCAACGCTGCAGTCACAGGGGGTCGCCGAACACAATTTCAATCTACTCAAATAGCTCTTAAAATTTCCATGTCCTGTGAGGAACTGAGTCAATTTGTAGTTAGCAAAGAAGTGATGGCAAGAGAGTCTCATTCTAATGGACGGGAAAAATTTCTTGGTTAAACTACCATTATTTGAGCTGACGTATTCTTGGTTCCATGACTCCACCATACTCTCAAACATGACCTTCTTCAAAAAAGATTTGGGAATATTGACACTAATATCAATTTCACGCCTTGTGGCGGACTTGGCAAGGAAGTCGGCTCGCTCGTTACCAAAGATACCAGTATGCCCACGAACAAAAGCAAAGAAAACAGAAACGTTTTTACTTTCAAGGGTTTTGAGTTGCCTTTGAATTTCGACGATAATGCTATTGGCTGAAGAAATATATTTTAAGGTCACCAAGGATGAAAGTGAATCGGTACAAATGAGATAATCTTTGTCAGCACTATCTCGATTCATGATCCATTTAATGGCAAAGTTTAAACATAAAAGTTCAGCTATAAAAACAGTGCATTCATCTCGAATTCTAAATTGAAAATGCTCGAATTCAATGCCATTCTTGAAGGCAACAAAAGCGAAACCAACCTTGCCATCAATTTTACTGCCATCAGTATAGCAAGTAACAGGGAAATCACCTGCAGTTTTGTTGCAATAATTAATAACATTGATAGCCTTTCTCTCCGTGGGATGAGGAAGATCAGATGGAGGTAAAACATAATCGTAACCAAAAGTAGAAGAAGTAGAGAAATTTTCTCTAAAGGCGATATTATGAAGAATGGCAGTGTCGATCGGAGGAAAACCAGGAATTGCATAAACAGATTCATAGCTTAAGGTGCGATATCCACATATGACTCGCAAGAGAATACGTCTTTGAATGCGCCGGAGATATTTACAATTAATCTTCTTCTTGAGCGCCATACCCCAAGCTCTAGAGCCGTACAAAATAAAAGGTTCAATGCCTTGCTTATAAATGAGCGAATGGACATCAAACCTGATGCCGTACGTATTACGTGCAATGTGACATAAACCACGTTGCAATTTGTCACACTTCTCTGAAATGTAAGATAGGTGTTTTTTCCAAGAAAATTTGCAGTCAAGAAGAACCCCAAGATATTTAAATTGCCCTACCACAGCCAAGGGAGTTCCGTCGAGAAACAGCTGGATTGCGTCATAAAGAACATTGCGTTTTTCAATAAACATGACTTTGGTTTTAGCAGAGTTAAACTCCAATTTAAAATCTTTTGACCATTCGGTAGCAAGGTTCAAGGTCTCTTGAGCACAAAGGAAAGTCGCAGGAAGATCCCTACCCTGGAAACAAAATAGGAGGTCATCCGCAAAAGCAATAGTATCACAACAGGCAAGTTTATTAAGTTTTATGAGGAGATTTAATAATCAAATTCCAAAAGGCAGGTCCAGAAACTGAGCCTTGAGGGCAACCCCTCTCAAGCCGATGGATGGTGGAAGCTGAGCCCAGTCTCATTTTGGCTAGTCTGTCCTTTAAAAAGTCAGCAGCCAGTGAAAAAATATTCAGTGGTAGTTCCGCTTTTTTAAGAAGGTTCAGAATGCAAGGCCACCAAGCTTTGTCGAAAGCACCTTTTATATCCAGAAAAACCAAGATTGTGTGCAAATTTTTCTTTTTACCTCTCTGAACAATCTCACTTAAACGTAACAAAGTATCCTCAGTACTCTTCTGAGGTGTAAAGCCGTACTGGTCACTAGAAAAAAAGTCTCCAAAGCGCAAAAACCAGCAAATTCTGTTAACGAAAAGTTTCTCCAAGCACTTACCTAAAGCAGGAAGTAAGCTAATGCATCTTAGATTATCCAAATGAGGTATTTTAGACTCATTTCCCTTGGGGATAAGTATCACTTGTGCACACTTCCAAACACGTGGAAAAATACCAACATCCAGACAAATATTAAAGAGTTTATGGAGAAAAGAAGAAAACATAAAATGGAACTGTTTAATGATCTCATTTGTGATGGAATCAGGACCAGGTGATTTATTTGGCTGTAGCATAGCGATAACTGTATTAACTTCATCACAGGTAAAAGGAGGATCGAGAGAAGAAAGGTAAGCGGTTTGAGCAGACCTGCGGTACTCTCTGTGTAAGTCGTTGTCATCTTCCTCTGAATCAGAGGGGAAGGATTTTTGAAGCACAGCATTTATTGTCTCTTCTGAAGAGCTTGTTGTTTCTCCTGACGGTAGATGAATACCCGTTATTTCAACTGTTTTCATGAAATTACTTTTAACACCGTAAGTATAAATTTTTTTCCACACATTATTAACATCAATGGTCGAAAGAAATGTCTTCCAAGAGTTGGATTTAGCGGGAGGTTAAAAACTTCATTAAATGCTCCCGAATTCTTTCATATGTCTTAATCTGGTAAAGCAATAAAAAATTCATTCCTTTAAGTAGTGGTACAGGTAAATTTTGTCCTAGCTGTAGATATTAGAAGCCCACACGCGGGAATTACTTCACCCCCCTTTCCCTCCTAATTAGTAGTTAAAATTTCTTCCTTATATTCAACCAATAGAAGACTAGGAAAACATATGCCACAGTAAAAGTGATTAATCGGTGATTATGCATAATCACCAATCACCTTGATGACTTCATAAATTTCACTAAATTTCTCACTATTAACGGCGATTTTACATCATTCTCAAATGAATTTGGTAAATTTGATAAATCGGCCAGAATTTCTCACTTTTATCGGCATAATGTATAAATCCCAAATTAATTTAGCAAGTTTGATAAATACCGCTGAATATACTACTTTTGAACCTATATTTGCATATCTAAAATGTAATTCATTAAGTATAATTCATCAATTCCTGTATCATAACATTTCCCATCTTCAGTTGTTTTATTAAAGTAACTTATGGATTTAAACAAATTTTTATGAAATGAATCAGGAATACCTTTATTATTATTATTATTATTAATATTATAACGATCTAATGAATTTAAGGAAACTAAGGAAAATCTGTTTCAGCCTTTCTCAACCTTTCATGCTCTGTGCCCCCCTTTTGAACACCGATGTGATGTCAGGCCTCCCCTACCACCACCACCACCATATGTGGTCAATACAAGTAGTACAATCGGAATTTGAAACTGACGATGGTTATTAAATGAAAATATAGAATAGATAATTTCATACACAAAATTTAATATTACTACTCATCTCTTTATTTGGAAAATATTATTATTAGAACATATGAAATCAAAAATTAAATACAGATAAAATGCACTTGAGGTAATCAAGGATCTAGGTGAGTTTGGTATGTAATACCAGTCACTTTCACTACATTAATGAGAGGGCTGGCACTGTTTGACCTTGACAAGTTTTTGAATATTAAGTTGTAACTGTGACAAAGCACACCTCAGGTCACTTACAACGCCCAGCTTTGCTCGATATTTTGACTTTATGTATGCTAATGCTAAAAATCCAGATTCACAGAGATATGTGGATGAAAACTGCACTAACAACCTCAAAGCTTTCAAAGCAACTTCTGGGTAAACAGGAAAATAGCGTAACCAAAAATTTTCAACATCCATGTTTTCGAATTCCCCGTTTGCTTGAGAATCACATTTTAGGTCGATTGCCTGTTCCTGAATATGATCAGGAAGTACAGAAGGTCGTTCGCACTTTATGGAAACGATTTTGTAATTTATTTTGCGTTTGCATTTTGGGATAAATATTTTGCAACTTCAGAATAATCGTCTGCTATTGTTTGCTTTGATTGGAATGTAAAATAAAAGATTTATTTTGAAAATGGCTCCTAAAATTGATAGATGGCTCGAAGGTTAAGTAACTGCACTTTCCGGGGAGATATATTCGTATCAACAAATTATAAAGAATTATAAAAGTGTAAAAATTTCAGTTATGGCATTTCAAAAATAGGTATTCCAATTTGAAAGGTAAAAAACGTCTAACTGAAAGTAGAAATGAAAACATGACCACTGAACTTCATCCTAAGACTGTTCTTTTAACTCTTTTAAGTCTTTTAACTCTTTAAAGTCTTTTTTCCACGATAGATGTACTTCATACCGTCCATTTTTGAAAACGGTATTTCTATTATGAATCTCTAAAGCTTTGTCAGTTTCGTCATGATTAGATTCGTCTCTAATGCCTATAGTTTCAAGATCCCAGAACTTCTTCAGACTGATTTCTGGCATTTCCTCTGAGGCATGTTAGCAGTGAAGGGTATTAACAGGCTCGGCTTCTCTAGTTAACCCTATTGTCCCCGTAGGTAAGCCAACCAAACACAGACTCTTGAAGAATAATATTCTCATTATTTAATTTTATCTTATTAGCTTCCATAAGTTCATAGAAGAACTCTGAACCTATTAACAAGTCAATTTTATTTGGAGATGAAAAATGTGGGTCAGCATATTTTATGTTACATGGAAATTTAATTTTTGATATCTCAAGAGGTTTAGAAGGCGTCAAGTTCGTAATCTTATTCACTACAAGTAATTCAATATTCCTTTTAAAATATCCGCTAGCATTAGAAATTACAGTAGAGATCTTATTTTTTACTGTTAAGGATGAACCATTCAAACCCAAGATAGGCGCATTAACTTTTTTCTTTTTTAAACCCAATAAATCCGCGCACTCAGTTGTTATGAAACAAGATTGGCTGGCAGAATCAAGTAACGCACGTAGTGGTTTAGATATTCCCCTTGAATCTCGAACGTAAACTATGGCTGTTTGTAAAAGCACAAATTTATTGCTATCGGTTAGAGATGAGAAACAGTTTGATTCCGCAGCGCCTGCAACTTCATTTAAAGGGGGAACACTAGTGCTTGTTTGACCCTGAGTAAGTTCCGTGCATGGATAGTTGTTTATGCTAGTAGAATTGTTGTTCATGCCATTTAGTGCCTCTACGAAAGTGGGTTTCGACATTAAATCATGTCGGTGAATTAGAGAATTATGGCGCTTGTTACAGATTTTAAAGTTTTTAAGACTTTTACATTGATTAAATTTATGGGGTTCCAAGCAGTTATAACATAGCTGTCTTTTTCTAATTTCATTAATCCGTTCATTAACTGTCAAATCATGAAATATTTTGCATTTCTAGATTACGTGGTTTGTTTTTCCACACATATAGCACGAAATTTTCTGATCCCTTTCCAGAATTAATCTTTTAGATTTAAATTGCGTTTCTGGTTTCGATTTGGGAACATAGTAACTACGCTGCATGTTTTCCAATATTTGGCAGCGTTTATTTAGGAAGTTTACAAATTCTTCCCAGTCAGGAAGTTTGCCAGTCACCTGGGTCATTTCATACACCTTCCTCGTTTCTCTGTCTAATTTTGAACTGATAATGTTGATCAGAATTAATTCAGAAAGTTTGTTAGTACTTAAAACTAACAATTTTAGTCCTCGTACATGCTTTAATACAGCATCAATAAGTCTTCTTAGTTCTTTAGCAGATTCATGATGAATCTTTTCGATGTTTAGAATAGAGTTTATGTAAGAATCAGCGATAAGCTTTTTGTTCTCATATCGCTCTTTTAAAGTTTTGAACAACGACGTAAATGTATCGTCGGGCGTTTGAATGGCTTTCACTTCTCCTTTTAAACATGATTGGAGATAATGAAGCTTTTGTATATCATTCAAAGAATCGTTTGACGCCACTAGATCATTAAATTGGTTTTCAAATAATGGCCACTCGTCATAACTGCCCGAAAACTGTGGCAGTGGAATGTCAGGTAGTTTCGGATTACTTGATGATTTGAGTTCATCTTTTGAGTTCAGAACTAAAGATGCATTTTTAGTTCCAGACGAAAGAAGATATTTTAGGCTTACCTCCAAACTGTCGTGCAGATCCTCCAGTTCGGATAATGCAGTCTCGCTACTTTCGATTTCTCCATCTGATAGATTTAAAGCATATAATTCCTCGTATAAGTTGTTAATATCACCTTTGATCTCAAGGAGAGATTCCAGTTTTTGAGAGATTTCTATTAAACTCTCTTTCTTCTCGGTAAATTGAGAAACGAATTTTTCGATCTTCACGAGTTTCGATTTAACTCGCCCGCGTGTTCTATTTAGAGTTTTTAGTGCTTTATGCATTCTAGAGCTGGTTTATTCCACACTAGGGCTAGCACGGACCACTTTTTTATGGTCTTAATTACGTTAGAAGTTTGATTGAAAGGATCAATCGTAGGCAGTGGACTGTTATTTTTATTTTATTTTTAGAATGAGTGAGCACATGTTTCTACGGCGCGTGCCGCTGCTCGACTCACATATTACAGATAGTTGCCACTAGGGGCGATACAATTAAAGAGATATTTCTTTCCAAAATCAATGACGAGTGTAACAAGAAATGGAGAAAGTTTCAGTCGCAACTATTTTTACTTACAGAGTTTAAAATTCCAAGATGTGAACTGAGTTCCAATGCTTCTGAGATAGAAATTCACGCCTTTTGTGATTCTTCTGAAATAACCTACTGTGCTGTTATTTACATACGTTCAGTTGCTTCTGATACTTCTGTGAAGGTTTCTCTCCTAACATCAAAAACTAGAGTTGCCCCTCTAAAGCATCAATCACTTCCTAGGTTAGAACTTTGTTCTGCATTACTTTTGGCCAATTTACTTGAATTTGTGCTGCCCGCCCTCAACATTCCAATCAAAGGGTGTTTTGCATGGACAGATTCAAAAGTTACACTTGCTTGGATAGCTTCAGAGCCTCGTCACTGGCTACCCTTTGTAGCAAATCGAGTTGAAAGGATACAAGAAGCCTTTCCAGATTTAAAGTGGAGCCATGTGCCAGGAAATCAAAATCCTGCTGACTGTGCTACAAGAGGACTTTTGCCTTGCGAATTCCTTCAATGTCATATGTGGACATGTTGTCCAGATTGGCTCAGACAACCAACCATACCATACGACAATGATGATAATGTGAAAGAATTTTCTTTTAGAGAATTGCATTTAAAAGAAGAAAAAAGGAGTTTAATTTCAACTGCTGTTCAGTGTCAAGATTTTTCATTCATATTTAAATTTTCTTCGTGGTCGAAATTGTTCAGAGTTACAGCTTGGTGTTTACGTTTCACAAGAAACTGTTCTAAATTTTCTGAAAAGATTATGGGTTGTCTTACAGCAAATGAGCTATCAAAAGCAACAGAGATTATAGTAGTTAAATGTGTTCAAAGCATTGAGTTTTCACAAGAGTTAAAATGTCTAAATTCTGGAAAGGATTTAAATTCATCAAGCAAAATCTTATCACTATGCCCTTTTTTTAGATGCTAATGGCATAATTAAAGTCGGTGGTCGACTCAGAAATGCTAACATATCAGAAGATATGAAACACCCAATAATCATCCCTCGAAATCATCACGTGACAAATTTGATTGTGCAATATTTTCATCATCTACACCTCCATGCTGGACCTCAACTATTGTTAGCTGTGATCCGTCAAAAGTTTTGGATACCTTGTGGAAGAGATGTTGTGAGGCGTTTTGTGAGAAACTGTATTACATGTTTTCAACTTTCCGCTACTCCAAATACTCAACTTATGGGTGACTTACCCCTTTCAAGAGTTGCCCCATCAAGAGTTTTTGCTGTCACTGGTGTTGATTATGCAGGTCCTTTTCTATGCAAAGAAAGATCTGGTTGATTTAAAAAATCTTTTAAGATTTATGTTGAAATTTTTGAATGTTTCTCTACTAGGGCAATCCATTTTGAGATGGGGAGTGATCTTACTTCCAAGGCTTTCATAGCAGCTTTAAAAAGATGCATTGCCCGACGTAGTTTACCAAGCAAAATATACAGTGACTGTGCAACTAATTTTATTGGAGCAGACAGCGAGTTGAGAAGAACAATGAAATCACTTCTATGCTCTTCAAATGATGCCAGTGTTGCATGTTTCTCCGAATCACAAGGTATCAAGTGGAGCTTCAATCCACCCTCAGCTCCTCATTTTGGAGGTCTCTGGGAGGCTGGTGTGAAGAGTATGAAATTTCACATCAAGAGAACCATGGGTGATGCACTTCTAACTATTGAGGAGTTCCTAACTCTGATTTGCCAAGTCGAGGCTTGTTTAAACTCAAGACCTCTTTGTCCAAGCTCAGAGGACCCAAATGATTTGTCAGCACTTACACCGGGTCACTTTCTTGTTCGTGCTCCCTTGAGTGCTCTTCCAGAATCCGATTTCACAAACACTCCAATCTCATGCTTACAGCGTTGGGAACTTGTGCAGCGACTTCTACAACAGTTCTGGCGTCGCTGGAGCAGTGAATACCTAAGCCAGTTGCCGCAACGACCAAAGTAGTGTTCCTCTAAACTCAATATTGCTATTGGTGATCTCGTTCTCATAAAAAATGAACTTGTCCCTTCCTTACACTGGAAACTTGCTAGAGTTTTAGAAGTTCATCCAAGCAAGGATGATAAAGTTAGAGTAGTAACTGTGAAATGTGAGAGTGGACTCTTAAAATGACCAATTTCAAAACTATGCAAATTACCACTTGATTATGGTTGTGATAGTGATTTTTTTCTTTTCTTTTTGAAACCCTTGGGTGGTTTCAAGGTGGGGAGAATGTTCAATTTCATTTAAACATACAACCTTCCGGCAGAGGGCGCGTGCCCATTTAGTGAGTTTTTGACATTATTGCTTTTCTGTGTTTCAGTATCTTTTATTTTTGGTTTACTTTCAGTGTGGCAACAGGTTAAATTATTCAGTTTGATTTTATGTGTTCTTTTAGTTTGTGATAAATTTTTCAAGTGAATATTTCTACGAAATATTAAAGTAACTTAAATAAAATTTCAAAGCAATTGAAGTTGTTTAATGATGCTTTCAATCTACAGTTCATTTGATATCGAATTTCAGTTTTATACACACACACACACACACACACATATATATATATATATATATATATGTGTGTGTGTGTGTGTGTGTGTGTGTGTGTGTGTGTGTGTGTGTGTGTGTGTGTGTGTGTGTGTATAATATAACCATTGCACACGTTCTTAAAATACACTCATGGACAAAAAAATTAGCGCACCAAGAAATAATTGCGGAATCGTAACGAAACTTGCAATGAAGGTACATGTCGGGGAGATATGCAAATGATTAGAAATGCAGCGTGATTGCGCATTACGTATATCCGGTAGAGGGCGTCGAACATCGCACTCTGTGGAGTATAAAACAGGTAACCAAAGCTTGTTTGAGTGTGCTAAATCATTTACAAATGAAGAGCTGAGATAGACATGCCATTACGCCGTGTTCGAAGACAATATAAGCAGTTGTCGCAGTTTGAGAGGGGGGAGAATCGTCGGGATGATGGAAGCTGGGTGGTCAGCTAGGCGAGTAGCTCGTCAATTAGGCCGCTCTGATTGTGTTGTGAGGAGGTGTTGGGACCAGTGGACCCGAGAGATGTCATGTACACGAAGACCAGGCTCAGGACGCCCTCGACAGACCAATCGTCGAGAAGACCGCCACATCGTAAGAAATGCACGCGTACAGCCATTTGCTTCATCGGCCGCCATCCAGGCACAGGTAGCACCTTCACTAGGGGCCTCTGTGTCTTCTCGAACCATACGAAGGCGCCTGGCTGAAGGACAGTTGGTATCGCGGCGCCCATTACGTGTGCTGCCCTTGACGCCCACCCATCGACGCCTCCCTTTGGAGTTTTGCCGCGCACGAGGAAACTGGACTGCAGCGGAATGGAACCAGGTCGTCTTTAGCGACGAATCCAGATTCAATCTCGGCAGTGATGACAATCGTGTTCGTGTGTGGAGAGCCTTTGGTGAACGCTTCAATCCTGCCTTTGCTGTACAGCGACACATCGCTCCCACAGCTGGTGTGATGGTATGGGGTGCCATTGCCTACAATACACGGTCACCCCTAGTATTGTTCCGTGGCACCATGACAGCCCAGCGGTATGTTCATGAAATCCTGCAACCACATGTGTTGCCACTCATGCAACGGCTCCCAGGAGCCATTTTTCAACAAGACAATGCTCGGCCTCATACGGCAAGGGTGTCACAAGACTGTCTCCGCACTGTTACTACCCTTCCTTGGCCTGCCCGATCCCCAGATTTGTCTCCAATCGAGCATATCTGGGATCATTTGGGACGACGAGTTGGGCATCCCACGAGTTTGAACGAACTAGAGGCAAGGTTACAGCAAATATGGAACCAAATGTCTCAAGACATCATACAGAACTTGTATGACTCAATGCCCAATCGTATCGCATCGTGCATTCGCGCTAGAGGGGGTCCAACGGAGTATTAACTCATCCGTTCTTTTGCCTTTTTCTCTGAAATAAATTATCCTTTTTCTTTGATTTTCTTATCATTTACTTATATCAAAGTAGTCATTACGTATGTAAAATTTCGTTTCATTTTGACGACTCTTTCTTGTTGCGCTAATTTTTTTGTCCATAAGTGTATAACCTGAAAAGGAAAACTAGCTCATATTTACATGGCTGGAGCTAGACTCAGCCTGAAAGGAATTACAAGTTAGAAGCAGTCGAGTTGAATCGTTTTATTTCAGCGATAAAAAATACGTCCATCAATTTCAGATGCTCGGAGCGAAGTGTATATCACCTTTCAACCTTACGCGCGAGATGCTAGGTACATGTGCCTGTTATTTTGAACGGTCAGCAAATTTGGGGCTGGTGATGCGAACCCACGCCTTTCTCCAGAAGTATACACGTGTAGAAATGCTATGTATGCGATTTTATGGGAAGTTCTGTTGCTATGGGTTTTTAAGCGATAAATTAATGTTACCGGGGATTGGATTTAGGAAAGGTAATTTAAATGCTAGAATGGAGGGCCTAATATTTAATTTGTTACATATATATATATATATATATATATATATATATATATATATATATATATATATATATATATATATATATATATATATATATATATATATATATATATATATATATATATATAAAACAATTGTGGTAAATAGTGAGTAATATTACATATATTAAGCAAATAATATAGTTGTACAAAGCAAAGAAGACACCTGGGTCACAGAGCCAGCATTGACAAGATACGTTTAAAAAAATATATAGATTCTGACTTTTTGACATTTTAAATATTACAAGGTTTAAAAAAATGGTTAATGTTGTGAAATTTAGTCAGTTTTCTTTTAATTGGAGCACGTGATTAAACGTGCTTACCAAGTTTTGTGCTTAAGGTGTAAAATAAATTATTAAAATAAGCCAAGAACATAAAATCCAATAGCGCACCTTAACAATGTTATTTAACTATAACACTACTCATATTATTAACAAGTATAAACAACCTAATCCTAAACGAAGCAAAAAAATAGAATTATAATCATATGAAACACTGTCAAATAGACAAACTAAATGTCAAACGCATGTCAAATTTAAGATGAGTGTTTATTCTTGGGACTGTATACCAAACTATCATTGCCATTTGTTAAAAAAATGTTAGGTTAAATGTCAGTGAGGTATTATGTTTGCTTTGTAGCACTGTAAGATTAATTAATGATGAGGATTAATGTGACAAATGAGCCTGTTTTATTGAAACCAATTTATATATGTCGGGCTTTATCTTCATTAATTTCAAGCGCAAGTCAGGTTCAAGTTGCAATCGTGTCCTATATTTATTTTTGATTAATAGCATAGCTGAAAATCCAGTTTCGCAGAAATATGATGTGTTGAAAGGCATTAAAAACTTTATCGCTTTGTCCGAAATATGCTTATATTCATCTCTTCTTTTTAACCAAAAACTACATGTTATCTTTTTTGAACTCATTCATGAGACTTCCGTCACATGAAATATCTATAAGCTGATCTCTTTCTTGAACCGTACGATTATCTAGCACAGTATCCGAAATAGAAAATGGATCTCTTATCCAACGTTCTTTTTCTAAATTTTCAGGAAAGTAGGAATGAAAACTGTTAACAAGTCCTATGCAGTGTTTCTGTATATCTTCAATTAATTGCTCAGTCAGTGACAAATTATTTTCCTGGAGAAACTCTTCTAGTGTTGGTAATGATGCAATGTTGTCGCTTTTCACGTCCTTAATTATGTATTCTAGTTTCTTCAAAAACGCATTTATTTTGTAATGTACTGTAAAAACAGTGATACTGTAACCTTTTCCCCTTGATAACCACCGCACTTCAGTGTGTAAAAGGAGCTTTTTGTGGTTACTACCCATTTCATTGCACAAAATAGTGAGCAGACGTGAATTAAGTGCCCGACATTTAATAAAATTCACTATCTTCACAGATTGATTTAAAACAGTCTTTAGACTTGTGGGCATTGTTTTGATAGCCAATGCTTCACGATGTATGCTGCAATGTGGGAACTTTATTGCATCTGGTGCAACTTCTTTAATTTTGGCAAAAACTCCACCACGACAACCTGTTATTGAACGTGCACCATCAGCACATACTCCAATACATTTCTTCCAAATTATATTATGGCCGGTAATAAACTCATTAATTTTCTTAAAAATCTCATCCGCGGTGGTATGATTTAGAAGAAGCTAACAGAATAAGAATTCTTTATTTATGACTGAATCTCTTTCAAATCGAATATAAGCCATCAACTGTGCAAAATTTGGAACATCTGTGCCTTTATCGGACTGAATAGCAAAATACTTGCTTTGCTTTATATTTTCGATTAGTGTTTGTTTTACTTGAGCTGTAATTTCGTTTATTCGTCGCGAAACAGTGTCATCTGACAAAGAAACAACATTCAACTGGGCTGCTGCAGTAGGGCCAAGAATAGATGTCACAATATCTTTAGCTGCAGGCAATACACTGAAGTGCCACTGAATTAGGGATAGCAAAGCCTATGAAAATTGTGTAGCGCTGCGCCTCATGTATGCGCAAGTGAGGGCGCTGTGGTAACTGCATATATAGCGCGTACTGTGGTTGTTCTGAATTAGTTGTTGGAATTGCCAGTATGGGTAAACTGCCTGATTTAGACGCCTTCGATCGCGGACAAATCGTAGGTGCGCGACGCATGGGCCATTCAATTTCCGAAATCGTCAGACAGCTAGGATTTTCAAGGTCGACAGTGTGGTGATGATAATTAATTGTTCATTAAATAAATAACGGTTATTTTAATATCGGGTATTGAGATATATAAGTTAGTAAAGTAAACAATTAAATTTTAGTAACGGTTATGCTTTGTATAAATAAATTTATTAAGCCTCTGCTAAATATACTTGGTTAAACTTGTGGTGATCAAATATTAATTGATTTGATTAATGTCATCACATTTGGAGAAGTGTGCGCAAGTTTCTCTAAATGTTCTGACATTGTGAAGAATTAAATTGAAATAGATCATCACATGTTATACCTTATTGTTAAAATATTGATAAATTTATAAACCTTGTAAGTGGCTGGTACGTAATTTTGGCTGGCGAATTTTACTTCAAAGGTTGAAGAAATCTTGATAAAGGGTAAAAGTTTTAGAAATATTCATTATTTTCTTTCTTTCCCAAAAAATGACCCTGTGCCTAGCAACAAGTTTTCATCGCTACCTCCGCTGTCTCTAACCCGATACTTCCGCTGCGCGCCATTTTTCGAACGGGGAAGAAATCTCAGAATAACAGGAGATGGAAGGGGCGCAAGGATACATCGTCAGGTGGATGACCAGGGCGTCGTGAAATAAAATTAATCAGCAAGAACGAGATGAGGGGTGGAAAAAATAAATTGTATAACGATTTGCAGAGTGCAAGAATGCAACCGGTAGCCTTCCCCCTCATTTCGACCATCAGAATTCACGGCGCGCCGAGGAACTACTTTGAATGGAAGCTGATTTTACGCGACTGATGCAAGCGGTGACAAGGAGCGGTGGCAAGAGGAGCGTGGGACCCAAGTTGGGCCTTCCGGCCTAGGCACGATGGCCACGGGTGACATCTCCTTTTTCCTTTCCTTTCCTTTCTTTAAATTCTATCCTTAAACTCTCTCTTCTTTGAAAGCTGCAGCAGAGTCACTAAGATTCAATTTAAGTTTTAAACTAATTAACTATTATCAACGACTCATAGAATAATTAAGTTTTTTTTTATTCACCAGCCATTTCATTTTGATTTGTTGGAATTTTCATTTATTGTTTATTTGATTGTGATGAGATGATATAGATGTTGGTTTTGCAGAAAATGCAATTTTTTTAATTGATTTTGTTTTTGTTGGAATAAGGTTAAGAAATTATTGATATAAAAAGTTTGATTGTTATATGTCAGTGAAATTGTTAATAAATTGTTATTATTAGGTTGTAAAGTTGTGTCATGTCGGTCCTTGCCTGTTTAGTTAATTTTCTGATTTTCAGCCTTAGGTTTTTTTTTTATTTCAGCAGATTTGATGCTTTTTCCTTTAGGTGAAGTAATTTTATTTCTAGGTGTTCTCCAAGGTTAGATAATTTTATTAGATTTAATTTCATTTTTCAGTTGGCTCATTAACCACCACAGTGGTGCAAACAGTAAATCGAACCTAGGGTAAATTTTAATTATAATTTTGGGTTATTGCTACACACAACGCAAGTCTTTAAAATGTACTAACCACTAATGACTAATGGCATTATTGAAGTAAATTTGTCTGAAACGTAGTATTAATTGCAATTTTAAAGATTGTAAAGATTTATCCTACCTTTATATCCTACCTCCTAATTATTAAATAAAGATATAAATAACCCCACAATACACATATTTCAACGCCACAACAGTGTCAAGAGTATACCAAGAATGCATGGATGGTGGAAAAAAAACTAGCGATCGGGCAAACTGCAAAGGACAATTAGCCTTGACTGTGCGTGGTGAGAGACGGCTCAGGCGTATTGTACGTAGCCAGCGAAGCCAAACATTAGCTCAAATTACCACCCAGTTTAATAACGGTGCCAGTCGTACAGTCAGTAAACGGACTGTGCAACGCTCGCTTCACCGTATGGGTTTCGGGAGCCGTAGACCTACGAGAGTACCATTGCTCTATACTTGCCAACGGGCCGCACGTCTTGCCTGGGCAAGAGAGCACAGAGACTGGAGTGTAGAGGACTGGAAACGAGTAGCATGGAGTGATGAGTCTCGATTCCGACTACTTAACGCCGACGGGAGGCTGAGAAAATGGCGTCAGGCTCATGGAGCCATGGATCCTGCATGCCTGGCTGGAACTGTACAAGGGCATGGAGGCTCAATCATGGTCTGGGGTGTTTTTTCGTGGCACAGTTTGGGATCTTTGGTGCGTGTACCAACCTCCCTCAATGCAATTCGGTACGTAGAGTTGCTGGGTGATCACCTCCATCCGTTTATGCTGTTCTGTTATCCGCACGGTAATGGAGTTTTCAAGCAAGACAACTGTACCTCTCACAAGTCCCCGTTGGCTACTGGCAAGTTGGATGAGCATTCCTCGACTTCTCTGTCATGAATTGGCCACCTAGAAGCCCAGACTTAAATCCTATTGAGCATCTTTGGGATGTTTTGGAACAAGGCGTGAAAGGCCATCACACAGCACCAAAGAACCTTACTGAATTATGGACAGCTTTAGCCAATATTTGGCAAGCCATTCCCGTGGAACGTTTCCAGAAACTTGTTGAATCTATGCCTCGTCGTGTGGCAGCTGTTATCAAGGCCAGAGGAGGCCCAACTCGTTACTAGGTAGGTATCCCTAATTCAGTGGCACTTCAGTGTATTAAAGATTCTCCAATAGTATGTGGTTTTGCAGTTTGAGCAATTCTCAAACCAACTAAATATGATGCTTCCACTGCTCGTTTGTTTATTGTGGTGAAGGAATGAAGTGAACGTTTGTTAGTTTTCATTTCAGTTCGTTTTCGTTCAAAAAACTTGAGATGTTTACCTGCTAAACTGGCATGTTTAACTTGAAAATGCCATAGCAGAAGCGATGGTTTCGTCGAGTAGTTCGAAACAAATAGCAAAATAGAAACGACGGCAATAGTAAACCTGCTAAAAGCTTTGTCACTCTTTCTGAAGCAGTCAACTCTACTCTAATTGATCGTTATTCACAATATTGTGAATACGTGGTTCAGACTAACATTGCATTATATAATGCAGTTAGTCTGAACCACGTTTAGCTAGCAAAGGGAGAGGAAGGGGAAAAACTGAACTGGCGTGCCGCTACGATTCTTGGAAATCTTAACGTCGGGAAATTATTCGAAGCTCTTGGGAAAAGTTTTCATTTTAACTTTAAAGCTAGCGCCGTAAAAGTCAAAAACTTGAAAAATATATGCGTTTCTGAATAATAAAGATTAAAACAAAATGTTAAAAGGGGCGCAATTGGACATTCATTTAATTTTTTTCTGTAAAAATTGTATCACTAAAAATATTGTAATGTACCACCTGTGGTACATGTACCACAGTTTGAGAACCCCTGATCTAGAGAGACTCTTCGGAATAAATATGTTTATCATTTAAACATGCCAATGAGCATGTGCAGAAATCAATTTTAAATTGTAAATTATTGCTAATTAATAAAAATTGCAGTTACAAAAAACAATTTTGATAAATCTACAAATTACAATCTTTCGTTTAAGACCAAAATGAAGTAAATTGATGCAGTAGTCTTCTCTCACGGACTGCCTAAAAAGTCGGCTTAGCAACTTAAATATATAGATGTAGTTAGTTTCTTTATGTAACGATTATTAAATTGGGATAATTAAAATTAACAGAGCAAAACTTGATTATACTAAATCGTTACTACATTTAAATCCTATCATTAGTTTTAAAATCAATGGTTAGAACAATTAAGTATATTAAGAGCATTGTGTCTAAAATGAAATGCAATAACCCAAAGAATCAATAAAATTAGCACTAAGTTCGATTGCTGGATGCACCTCAGTGAAAGTTATGAATCGTGAATTAAAATATTTAAAATTAAACTTGATTTGCCTTATTGATAAAAGAAAACCTGAAATAAAAATCCCCTATAAAGGAAACTAAAAGAAAAAACTACAATGCAATAGAATGACATGACGAAACTTTACAATAAAAATAACATGATTTATTAACACATATGATCAACAAATACAAGGTCTTTAGGATATTATTTTGAAACTATGCTATAAAATAACATGCCGATCAAATCAACTATCAATTTCAAGAGGACTCTATTACCTCTGCCGATTACATCAATTAACAATTTCATAGTGCAAGAAGAAAAATTTAAAACTCAAAGGTGCGGTTGGTAAAACAAAAGAAAAAAACTTAAAGCTTAAATATTAAAAAAAAAGGGAAATTAAAATTACCATTTGCAGACATTTTAGAAACTAAAGAGATGAGGTTAAGGGCCAGGACATGGACCAAATTAATTATTTACTATTATATTACTAAATTCAGTGTTTACTATTATGGTAATTATTTAATATAATTTATCTACACAACATTTACTGTAGCTTTTTTCAAGCTACCATGCTCTTTACCACCTAGAGTTAATACCTTGCGCACGAGTCTTTTACACAAGAACTTACTCATAACTTAAAAAGTCAATAACATATCCTGTGAGGATGTCGATAACACATCCTACACCTATGAGTGATGTATGGCCTGATGTTAACCATGTTCTATTAAAATTAACACTTATATCTAAAATTTCAGCAGAACTAGAAGCACCACTTTGATATGCCTGTTAAATCTCACTATAGATTTCAGTAAATATACTTTCAGATGCCAAAGCATATGCACCATCTAAATGTCTTGCACACTTACCATATGCTGTTGATGAAAAGGGTTGAATATTCATCACCATACAAAAATTTTTCAATGCCTGTATAACCTTTCCCAGCATGTGAAAAGGCTCGGGTAATTCTCAAATTCACATTATGACTGGCAATTCCAGTCTTCAAAGAGGAATTCATCACTGTTTTGTTTTCTTCACAGTAACTTCATGTCAATTTCAAGCTGTATGAAAACCCTAACTGGTTTCCAAGTTCAAGTTGAATATTTGATTTTCACAACACTAAACACATTTTAAGTAGCACACACGTGTTATCGCATTTTCGACAGCACAGAGTAAAGTGTGAAAACAAACAAAAATACAAATCTACTAAAAACTAATGTAGTAAATCTACTAATCTACTAAAAGAAAATATATATCAATATGAATAATTCTGTTACGACTTAATTGTTCAGCATTTTGAGTTATTACATAAATCATTAGAAATAACAATGATACACTCGTAAAAATCATGAAAATAATATAAAAAATGAAGAAATAACCAGCAAACAAGCGATGACTGAAACGTAAACAAAAGTAAATAACTTTGTAAAAGTGAATTTCACACTCTTATTTGTGCATTTCGATTGATATTTAGGCATTAAAAAATGTATTAACTTTATACATAAAATAATACACTCGTAAAAAACGTGAAAATAATATAAAAACTGAAGAAATAACCAGCAAACAAGCGATTACTGAAACGTAAACAAAAGCTAACTTTGTAAAAGTTTGCCACATAAACACGTTGGCGAGAAAAATTTTCCACTCTGCCAAACACAGTAAAATCGTAAACATTGGCGCAAAAAAAATCTAAGATGGCCGACCTGGCCCCATTTCCTAGACTCCTCCCCATTTTTTTTTTTTAAACATTCATTTAGATTTTCCATTTTCAAATCAAATCTCTGTAGAAGCTTAACCACATTCTTTCTTCTCAGGGTTCATATACATTTTGAGAAATCAAAAATACGGAGTTCCTCGAGATTTTTTAAGGACCTGTGGTAGCATTTTTAAGGGCCTCAAAAATTATTTTAAAAGCAGGGAATGCAAAACAAATATGAGAGACACACAATTAGAGATCAAGATATTTTATTAGTTGCGCATTTACATCAATAAAATTGTAAATATCAATATAACATGACCCAAAAACATTCAATAAATCACTATATTCTTACAGACTAATATAATGTTATTCAGAATACAGCACAGTATTCATCTTGGGATAAATATTCAATGAATATGTAAAAACAATACAAATTTTCAATTTTCTTGGAAGCTCATGTTCAATATGGTTTAAATAAACAAAACAAAAACTTTATAACAAAGGGTGCTTTTTTTTCAAACAAAATGACAAAACGTGCACTGCATAAAAATACAGCCTTTTTTACAAAAATAAATAAATAAAAAAAAAATAAAAAACTTTCAACATTTACAGAAAGCACCACTTAAAAATAATCTAAAAATCCACATGAATAGACATAGTACACCAGAAAAGCTTTTGATTAAAACCGAGCAAGTGCAAATACATTGCACGGTAAAACCTGACAAATCAGTGTAACAGACTAGATAAGGTACAGAAAGCAATACTTAACTCAGTTATGAAACATAAAAAAAAATACTATGAAATAATAGAAAGTTTTAATAAAGGTGTTAAAGAAAGGCTTAGTGAAATTATTTAAACATTGTTTTCAGTCTTTGTAATACAATTTGTTCATATCAATTACTTAAGTTTAACAAGACCAAAATGCAATTTAACCTCATTGAACCAGAAAAAATATATCTAATACTGAAAACCTGTGAGTGTAAGGCTGTGCCTCCCACACCCAGGTTTTTTAAACTTCTTTCATAGTAACATAAACATTTCAATAGATTGATGGGACAAACTAAGTTTTCTAACTGCTATGATACCACAAACACACCATTTATATGAGGATATATCAAACATGAAAATCACAAATGGAAGTTAAGCTACAATGAATAAAATTATCTCTCTCATTTGTAATCTTAAATAATATATAAAATATCTCAATGTAAGTTAATAAGCAAAAATACATCTTAAATTTTTGCAATAAGGTTATGAGGATTCACAAAACTTGTCTTACGAAAATAATTATTTTTCTGGCACCAAAAACAGGTTTAATCATGAAAAAACATTTCGTTTTTCATCATGATTCATAAAACAACTGTAATAAAATGTAGAACTCAGAAACAAAGTGCTCCCCAACTGACACTTTGTAAATAGTAGTCAACACTTTTTTTAAAAAAAGTGTTTGCTAATGTTTACCTCATAACAGCTGTGTGGGATATAAAGAAGCAAATCCTGACTACACTTAAAAACCACAACTCCCTGTCATCGAATTAGTAACCATGGTCCCACAATTTAAAGATGTTTAACAAATAGGTGGTCTAGATTTTTTACTAGTTTTTGACAACCAGAAAGAATATCAACACATATATCAGTATCACCTAAGTAGATTTCTTATCCCATATATTTCAACAATATTTTGCACTGGTGGCGTACAATCAGAATAATGTATGCTGAATTGATAGAAACCATAGTTAGATCACAATAACACTTTCAAGCCCATAACTCAAAAGTTTCAAAATTATTGCACTGACTTTCAATCAAAGATGACTATACCAGCAACTATTTTAAAAACAAATAATAAAATGACATTAACCTGAAAATTTTTAACTCCAAAATTAAAATTCCTGTAAAATGAATGTCATATGAGAGGTCACCGAAAAAAAATGTATGAAATTTGACTGAAAAAAAAAGGAAAACATGTTAAAGTGTTAATACTTCATCTGTCTATATACAAACATGAATTGAGCTACATAAATACATAACAAAGTGGAAAATACCCAGTTCTATCTGAAGCAATTTAATTGCACCTAAAATATTTTAAAACATTTGACTTTGAAAATACATCCAAGGACAAAACTATAAAATATTTTGACCAATGAAAAATTTTCATGTTTATAAATTAACATAAAATAGAAACATAGCACTCCCTCGCTGAGACAAGTTATAAAGGTTAAAATTCAATTAGTTGAAAATGATGGGATAATAACAAGAGTAAAATAATGCCCAATCAAACTTAACTCAGTTTAAAATCCTTTACAATCCCGAATCATTAACAACTAAAGACTCTATTTCATAAATATAGACAAAATGTCGAAGAGAAAACCTATAAAAGAATTACAAAATAATCTGAAATTCCAAGAAATTGCTTGTATAATGATACAAACTTCAAAAATTTCCAGATAAAAGATCTATAGTATAAAAATGAAATCAAATACATGAATAGTAAATCTTCTTCACTCTCAGAAATTCACTAAACTCGTGTGCCTCAATGAGCTACATAACATTTATCATATCAAATTTTTAAAATATCAAAACACCCAACACAACTATGAATACCTAGGAAATGACCGACTTTTAATTAAGCTAAAGCAGTGCCATTTGGCTTAAGATTATTTGGGGGATGCTGTTAATAAAGAATATATTCCATTTAAATGTACAAACACTGTCTCTCCAAAGGCTGTTTCTCTTGAGTTAATACCACATTTAGAAATCTCTCACACATTTCTAGCTAATGTAAAGGTATTGAACGAAACAAGTAACCTGAAGTGCCAGAAATGCAGATAAGCAACTGCCAAATTGAGCTTTCTCAGAATCAGTTATGGACATGCAAAATATGTGCTAGATTATGTGTGCTAATGTAACACATAAATAATAATTTAACAAAAACAAGTGAGACAGTATACATATTATTTTTTTAGATATCTTCAGCTCGTACAACTCCCATAGATATGATTTTTTATGATAATTTACACTGTAAACAACAAACTACAGTCAAACAATTGACTGTATTCAATTTTCAACCTATCACAGAGAAATGAAATTGCAAATGAGTAACATTAAATACTTATACACAGCAATTACTTTTATAAAGCCAACAATCAATAGATACAAAGGACAGAAAATTTTCTCTCACAATTATCTTAAAACAGCAGTTGTTGGTCGGTGGACATTAAACATGGAACTATATACATTTTGTGATATTTTTTTTTCTTTTACACAATTTTATTTACATTCTGAAAATCTTCATAGAAGTTACCAACCTAAAAGTCCTTTAACAAACCGAATAGATATATATCACAGAAAAAAAAGACGAAAAAATCATGTTTGTTAAGTATATTAAGCATTTTTTAAACAGCCATTAACAACAAATGACCAAATAAAACAATTAGCAAATTAAGTACCAGATAATTTGAGAATTTCCTAACATTTCCTGTCATCAGCAATTTACAATTTTGGACACAAATCAAGAATTCCTCAGACTAGTATTCATTCACAATTTGAATTTAGGAATGGAGGAATAAGAGAAAATATCCCACATAAAAGTTTAAAAAAAAATACTTATCCAGAAATCAATCTCTTTGAACTTCTAAGAGGTTATAAAAACATCAATCAAAAGCCTGAATGTACACATTGATATTTGAAGTTATACTACAGATATATTTTCATCAAGACTAGAGTGCTCTTCAAAGGAAATAGTGTAAAATTGCATACAAGACTAACTATTAAAAGATTCAATCAAACATTGTTCTTAACAGTCTTAGTTATTTTAAATGACAAATAAAAGTGATACATTTTTCCATCTATCTATGTGAGTCTATTTATGGTAATGATTCAAAAATTTTCCTTCTATAATAAAATAAAGATAAAATGAATGAGATGAAAATATACCCTGATTGTCTAACAAGTAAAAATATAGACAAATTTTAGATGAATATGCGTATCACATTGGCATAATTCTTAACTACAACAGCAAACAATATAATCATTTTATTAGAAAAATAGAATGTATTGCAAACAAAAATTAAAATATTTCAAATACAACAGTGGAAAATATAACTATTATATACACAGCAATAATCTTGGCAGCACATGTAACGAGTAATATATAAAGATATAGGAATGGATAAATATACACCTTTAGCCCTGTTTTTGGACAGTTTTCAAATGTTAATGCATTAAGTACAAAATTTTAAAATAACAAAACTACCATAAAGGTAAATAGAACAGATCTAACACATATGAAGTGCTCAGATTCAAACATACTCTTTACTTAGCAGATTATTACTGTGAAAACTGCAAATTTGTGCTCTCTACAATCATCTGAACTATTTTGTGTAAAATGAGGCAATGATGAATAAGCAAAAAAAAATTATCTAGCACAAAGAGAAAATACAGTTATTATTGTGGATCCAGTTTGATTAACAAATAAACGCAATGTGGTGCTCTGTTACAAGAGCAATAATATTGTGCATTGCAGTAGAAAATTATTTTCAGAGCTGTAACAGAACTTTATACAGTCTTGTTTCACATACCTGAAAATTTCCTTTTGAACATGTAAGACTACTCTAAAAGCCCAACATCATTAATTTTAGCTTTATAAGTAAAATCTGTTGTACTAAAAGAATTGCCACCTAATTTTAGGTGTCTATAGAGCAAGCAATCCTTTTCACACATCACTTTGTTAAGATAAATTTGGAAATAGAAGCTCAGAAGGTACAATATATATGCTTTTCTCTCTTGCATTAGGAAATAATCCTAAAGCATATAACTAATGAAGCAAATATAAGAATTATTTCTTTTAAGCTCATAATAAGATCTTATAAATCTAACATAAACCTCTAGGGATATTAAGGTTAATATTACCAGTGAAGGTTTAAAGTGGACAGCTCCTGACCTCAATGGAAACATTCTGCATGAATCATTACACTCTGACGGCTATGAGCATCTTAACATACATAATACTCAATTCAGAATATGTTTATTTTGTAGGTTAAGAATTTCTACATTAATACAATAGATACACATAAATAGGTAAGAATCAAATGTGAGGATGTTAGAAATGAAACACTATCAAGGAAAAATTGTTGTTATAATCAGAAAACCACCGACTTTCTTTGATAAAAAATATGCTTAAGAACAACATAATAAAAGATTTAATCATTAAGATAATCAAAGTTTAAAAACCATTTTAAAGTGAATAAAAAAATAATTATCAACTCTATTATGTTTTAAAACATTAGAAATTATTTGTATGTAATTTATCAGCATCCACACTTTTTAAACCAAGCTATACTTGGGAGGGGGAAAAAACTCAATTTAAAGAATTACATAAACCATACTCAGTAACTGAATACCAAATTACCAACAAATTCTAAACAAAGTTCAAAAAGGAAATTAAAAAACCAACATTTTTTTAATAACCCCACTATCACTCAACATTTGAAAATAAGTATTATTAATATCCTATCAAAATCAGAAGAATTCAAAGCTGTTAAATTTATTTGGTTGTTGTTTTGTTATATCTGTGTTCAATTGTCAAACTTAATATATAATTTATAAAACTTGACAAGCAAACTCAAGTTTTAACAAACAAAAGGAATTGATATACATATATATATAATTAAATGCATCAATAAGCTACAGCTATAGAAATTCTTCCTACTGCATAACACAACACACACATTTAAAGCCTCTTATAAAAACATACATTATTAGTTTCTTTTACAAAGAACTCAAAGAATGAGTACAAATACTTCTCAAACTTTGAAAGACTCATAAATATAATAAGGTTCTTAACACTTAATGTTGGAACAATAATTATTGTAAAACTAATTTTGCAGTTAAGTCTACATCCATAAAATATTCAAAAAATTAAATTGTATGTTAAATATAAACATTCTCAAGAATTTTTAAAAATGCAACTGTACGCATATATCAAACTAATAGCTGTTTTGAAGAACTGCTGGATTATTCAGCATAGAGTTAAAATTTTAATCATCTATAGAGCATTTATTGAATCAATATCAACATTAGATAATTACTTTCAACTTTCAGCTGAAATTTAAACTTTCTGCACTAACAATTTCAAACAAAGCATGATAATTTTCACAAAAAATAAAATAAGTTTTTAAAGAACTATACTTATTTATAACAAAAAACATCCATATTATTTTAAGTATAATGGCTAATTTTAAAAAAATAATATTTGTAATATTTTGCTCTTTAGAGAGTATAACTTAGCATGCGGTATAACTGTAGCAGACAAAAAAGTATAGCATAATATACATAGTGTTAATCACTTACATAAAGATCTTATGTGTGAAGCCTAAGAGAAACAAAGTTTAAAAAGAAAAGAAACAAACTTTAAAATTGCCAACAAACTAAATCAAAAATTTTAACTTCTCTCAATACCTGACACCTATTAGTGCATCAATTATATATTGCCATCAAAATCAGAATTATATACATCTAACAAATCAAAAGCTATATTTATAATGATCATTAGTGAATACTTACAATCAAAATTTATTCAATACATTTAAAACATATTTATCAACAATATATATTTGTGTAAGAAGAAAAATTCTACACATAGTTCAAAAATACTAATGATCAACTCTGAATCAGAACATGTAAAGTAAATGTAAAATTATGAAATGAGCTTTCTAAGTTTACAATACTGCAATATGGGAGAGACCTGACATGAGTTAAGTAAAAAGAGTAAATATCAATGCATATAAAATCACAAACAGCGAAAATATATAGAACAATTTATGGCAAAGATACTACTCAATTATATCTTGATACTAATACACACAACAACATTACATATCTCACTAATGTCTTAGATATTTAATAAGTACTGATCATTTTGAAATTAAAAATATCAATTAGCTTCAGAAATTTTAAATATATTTCTTACTCTCTCCCAAGACAACACCAATTTAAAAACTTTAAAACTTTGGATCGTTAACTCAAAATTTTCTTATGTACATATAAATACATATTTATATATGTGTGCATGGTGATTAATATTTATGGGGTGTGAATGCACACATCATGTAAACATCTCAAAACTTTTGAGATTAAAATCATATAGTCATGAGCTTAACATTAAATGCTCTTGCAACTTCATATAGAATCTACAATATCAACTCGACTCGCAACAACAAAAACACCTCTCACAAAACACGAGGCTCCATCCAACAATAATTAAGAAAAGCAGCGACAATACAGTATAGAGAATGACACAGCTCACCGGCATCAAACACTTTTATGCGGCATATAGCATTCCACTCACCGACATTAAGGAAAGGATGCCACCGAAGCTGCATATCTCCAGAGAATTTGTTTTCCAGTGGATTTATTACCCATTTGACAATATATCCTTTTCTTTTAAGCCTTGGATTCACATTCTCGGGCTATATGGCCTATTTCACCACAGGAATAACACGTGTTACCACGTGTTGAGTTACAATTTCGTGCAATATGACCTTTCTCATTGCATCTGAAAATAAAAATAAGCCAACAAACTTTTTTTTTTAAAAGCATAGACTCATTACATGCAAAAATAAATATATTATATCAAAATCCTTTTGATTAAAAAAGTCACACTTTTAAATTCTATAATATTCAGATTCAATTAAAGTATTCTAAATTTTACATCAATCAGATTGTGTTCAACATCCTTTATACACAGTCAACAAAAGAAATGAGCATCCTTTTCTACATGATTGTTAGAAAATAAGCATAAAACTACATAACTGTTATGATAAAACTGTTGGAACTTAATTTAAATTAAAGCATTACAAAAAGTTCTACAAACAAAACATATCAGGAAGAAAAGGGGGAGGAACAAAGTATGCATAACATTAAAGAAAGGCATATTACTTTAAAAACCTCGATATTTTGAAATAAATGAGAGGTGGGAAAAAACATTATTAAGCCTATAATCACAAGTTTACAAGTTTCAATATTTATCAAAACCTGAATTTCCTTCCAAGTAACCTCAACAAAAATGTAATTACACACCAGTAAGAAATTTACATAGTTACTCCTCATTAAAACAAAATCCCTAATTATTTTAATAAGAATCAAACGAAATAAATGTCTAAGTTTATTGCTTAGATTATATACGCTTTCCAAAGGGATCCAAGTATCTGAATCAACCAGCAAATATTGAATGAGAAAATATCACTGCAAACAATTTTGGCAAGAGAACAAAGTGTACCTTTAATTCTCTTTTTACAATTATGTCTGAATTAACAGGCATACTTAATAAATGAACAGCATGTCTGAATTAACAGGCATACTTAATAAATAGCTTTCTACAGGAATCAATTAGCACATGACAAAATTGTCTAAACTAAAATTGCATATTATTTAATTTCTTAAATTTTTGGGGTGAGTGACACATTTCATAACTAATTATGCTTTTGCAACTGAAGGTAACTATTAGGACAAAAATTTCTACTTACTTGAAATTTTCACAGATTTTGGAATTTGTTTATTAATATTTTTTTAACTGCAAATACCACTGATTGATTGATATTCAAAATGTTACCATATACTTTATATTTTATGTATGTCAACAAAGATTATACAATTAAAAAATATCTTTTTCCCATCATGCTTCACAACGCATTGTAGAACTGAGCAACTGCAAAGGTATTCTTTTCTGTAAAAAGTTTACGTTTCTGCCCACCAATGCTTGCAATACTTTTAGTCATTGTCTGTATCATAAATTTATGATTCTGCCCACCAATGTTTAAAGTACATTTAATCACTGTCTAATATGAACATTTCATACAAATCATTAAATTTTATTTGTAATAAAATTTTCATCCCATATCTGTTGAGAAGCAAGAAATTCAAACATTAAAATTGTTAGCTGAACTTATCAATACACAGTGAAATAGCCATGAAAGGGGGAATTAAGGGCTTAAATCTCTTCAGGTTTTTCCCCGTATATTTATTAAAAAGCAAAATTATACGATTAAAAATTTTTTATGCTTTGAAAACAGATCATTAGATACATACACATATTTAATGCATCTAATGCAAAATATTTTCTAGAGATGTAAACTACACGGTAGTCACCTATCATCAACCCACAAAAATCAACAGCCTGAATTAGCACTAATGCTTCAATACAAAAAACACTAGGCTGTGTTCTCAAATGAAAATATTTTTCAGTTGCTCATAAATTTTGTCAATTTCCCATCAGATTAAAATTTTCACTGATATTTCAAGCAAAATATATCCTTCTCTGATATTCAAATTTATACCTGTAGCAAACAGTGTCATCAGCCTCAGTATAGTTGCCAGATTCAGGGCAGTCTTTGCTTATGTGGCCACCAGCACCACAGTTATAACACTTTCTTTCATCTTTATCAGCTTCAGGGCAATCACGAGATATGTGACCAATTTTTCCACATCCATAACACTAAAACCATAATACTGATATAGCAACATGAAACATGTAAATACTAGTACAAACAGTAATGATCTGTTGATGTAAGAAGTTGGAAGTAAGGAATCTACAAATCATACTAATGACAAAAAAATATAAATAAATAAAAGATTAGTTTTATAGAGAGATGTCATCACTTTGATGGTTTGGTTTGGTTTGGTTTGGACTGCTATGGTCAACTTTTTTACTACGTGAGGGCTAATTAGACTGGGACATACTGCAAAAGATCACTTTGAAGTTTGAATAACATAATAAAGTAGGATATACCAACCAACCTTTGAATATTTATTTCAGTGAGATTTCTCTCAGAAACACTGGAAAGTGTGACGAATATTTATTCATTTAGGTAAGGAAATTTCAAGTCTAAATAAAAAAGAATTTTAAGCATTAATAAAAAAATTTACAGAAAAAGATTCATTAAACCAAATCTTCATGTTTCTTTTTGGAATAACTATTGATAATTGTGATGACACTAATAGTATACATGCATCCTTAGAGATTCCTTTTATAATATCAATCAATTTAGTAACATAAAGAGATTTCCACTTAGATAAAAGCTAAATATTTCTTCAATCAAAAGCTAATTTTAAAATATCAACTTTTAGCTATGTATACATAAATAATATGGTGAGAAAAAAAATAATAAAATCCCAACTGTTCAACAGCTAAGGTACTTTCTTTCAGCAATCCAAACACTTTTAAATGTTTAATATTAATGTAGATACACGTACATCCCACACCACTTCCAACCATTAGCACAAATATGGTGCATGCACAATCAACAAATGTGCATCTTAAAGGAAAAGAAACTTAAAATCAAATTGACACTGCATGAATCACTGACATATCAAAAGTAAATAAAAATTTAGCCAAAGGAGATATCACAGACTGAATATAGGGTTATTTTATTCTCAACTGCTGGTGCAAGTTGCTAGTCAGATGTCAATGCAAGAGATTTGGGATAGAGAAAAATAAAATTTCTTGTAACTCAGGAAAAAATATATTATTTCCATTTTGAAATAGTAATGAAATCCTTTCTTTCAACAACAACCTTTTTCCAGCATTTAAGAATTTCTTAAAATTTATAAAAAAATGTATTCAATTTTTCCATTTTATAAAACTATTGAAATTTTAGCCCCCTCTTCTGAGATCCACATTCAAGACGCCTTAGCAGTTACACAACATTCTTTGGTCAATATCTTTCAGTGTATGATACAATAATTTTGAAACAATGCTCTCAATAAACATAAAATAGCATCAGTACACGAATTTTTGACATGCTATATTTTTTAAAGACTTAAAACATTGCAATTCATATAAAGATTTGAAGGCACGTTAGAAATTAAGAGATTTGCATTTCACTTTTAAAGCAAAAAGTGGTGTTAACTAATGTAGCAGTTAATATGAAGTTAACATTCCCCCACCCCCACCACCACCATCACCACCACCACCACACACACACACACACACACACACACACCCCTTTTTGCCTGAAATACTGTAGTAGAGTTTTGTTTGAAAGGTGAGAAGTTCTTGTGTTTAATGTTCAGGACAGAACTCTTTCATGTAAATAGAACCTATATTTTTTTGACATAGGGGCCGTGGCGGCCTTGTGGTACAGCGCGCTGGTTTTCGATGCTGAGGGTGCTCGGATCGAATCCTGGCGAAGTGCCACTAAAATGCCTCCGTTTGTGTCATCCCTTCATAGGGGGCAATGCTGGTTCGCCTATATGGCGCCCCCATAATAAAATGGCCAGCAAAACTGCGGTGAATTATCGGCAAATGTCTTTGCGACAAATGCCTCCGCGTTGAAAAAAAAAATTATTTTGCCATATTTTGCAAAAAGCTACTTATTCGTGTCAGCCAATTCAACAATTCAATCTAAATATCGCATAGTTAATCAATGTCCCCCTTAAAACTAACACAAAGAGCATTTTTTATAAACACATATCAAATTTCAAGAACTACTTACAATAAAATAGAAACAAAATTCCATTATACAAAATTTATACAAAATGTGTAATAAACAGGGAGATCTAATATATCTGAGCACAAACTTGGAAGTACAGTTTCAGTTCAGTTGGGCTGATTATAATTTTCATCAATAGCATCAGCTGTCAAATTTCAGCTGAAATACTTAAAAGCAAATTTTCATCAAATCTCAGTTTTGAACTATAAGATCTTTCCTATCCTTACCTATAAATTAGAACCCAAATTTATTAGTAAATTCTTTACATACGTAATAATATTTATGTCACTTATATGAATAGTTTATGAAAAGCACTAAACATATTTAAAAACTAGTTTTGCTGACAAGCAATGAGGAAATGAACTTTCAAGAGAGAATAAATGGCATAAAGATTGCATTGCCCAGGCCCACAAACATCAAACTACACAACACCAAACATGGTAAATTATGCATAGCCCTGTGTATGCAATGTTAATAAAAATCTAGCTTTAATATAAAAAATATAAAAAGGGGCTGCCTATTAGTTAAGATAAGTAAATTTAAATAAAATTAAGGTATTTTAGAGAAATGTAAAGAAAAGATAACTGACTAAAAATTCAAAAGTATATAAACATATTTTATAAACCTCTGGACTGTTCGTGACTTTTTTCTTAATAAAACAAAAAAAAGAGGGGGGGGGCTTGGTTCCATACATTATTGATTATAATGATCTTTGCAAATAAATACTACCCATAAGAATTATGGAGCTTGGAATTTAAGACAAGAAATACATTCTAAGATTACAGAAAAAATAATATCATACACCTTAATAACTACAAAATTTACAGCACAAAAAAAAATCTTTTCTCATGTATGAAGAAAAAATTTAATATCTTACATTCAACAGATTTTTTTTAGAAACATGCTGATCTTATTTTACAACAAAAATTTAAATAAAACTAGGTAATGGCAAAAAGTTAATAAACCTACTTTTCGATCATCTTGTTCACAATCCCGAGAAATATGCCCTCGTTTTCCACATATGTAACATGTTTTATCATGTTCTTTACATTCTCGAGCAATGTGACCAGTTCTTCCACAATTATAACAAGACACTATTCAAAGAAAAATTTATAATAAATTTGCAGTTAACTGTATATATACAAGTTCAAGAATGCTACATATCAAATACTGTTGCCAAATTCTTGATTAGTAATTTCAGCTACTAATTTCTAAAACTTACAAAACACCCTGAAACAAAATCCTGTAAAAATAGAAAATTTTTAAAATAAGTTTTTTATAGTGAACTAGGGAAGATAATCAATACATTACAATATTTTTATATTTTTTTTAATCCTACGCCTGTCTTCGGCATTTCTGCCATCAGTTGACGAACAGCCCAATATAGAGATGAAGATATATAAAAGCGAGAAATAAAATTAGCCTCCACAGAGTAGTCAGTAAAAAACTTAAAAACAATGGGGCAGTTCTTGAGGTGGTCACCATCCTTATCACCCTGGTGGCACAGAAGGCAACAAGCTGAATCGCTGATGCCTATCCAATGCAGATGTTTTTGTAGATAATCATGTCCAGTTGTCATACGAAAGCAAGCAACTCCAACAGACCGAGGCAAGGAACTAGGGATTTTTCACCTCTTATATCCACAGCCATATCAACATTAAGGATACTCTATTAGCTTTCATTTTATTGTAAATAATTCTTTTAATATTTCGCAGAGGCAGAGGAGAATCAGGCTGGTCCATAAGAGATCCAGTTTATCAGCATGCTCATTTCCAAAAATATCACAATGGCTCAGAATCCATTGAAGAGCAATGCTTTTTCTAGTTTTCTTTAGATCAATTAGCTTCATTCTACAAGAATTAACTTGGGCATTTTCGTTATAGTTCAAACTGGTAAGCGACAAAATAGCAGCTTGAGAATCAATAAAAAACACAATATTATGGTCATGGCTGTCCTTTAATTTATCAATTGCATGTGATATAGCCGCAATCGCTCCATCAAAATTGTCACAGTACCTCCCATCACTGTACCATCACTTCATCACCCAATAACTGTCCAACAGGACAGCTAATACTGAAAATACTAGAATAAACTCCAGCACCAGCATTTATCGCATTTTCTGCTGAACCATCCATGTACACATGGAGCTACTTGTCAGGAGGGTACCTGCTTTGTATAGTAGCAAGTGCAGCATTCTTTAACTCACCCTGCATAGAAAGCTGCTTGTTTACATTCCAAACAAGATCCATATGACCCTCCAACATCTCGTGACCCATAACAGGATTCCATGCCTGTGAGAAAACCTGTCGAATGGGTGTAGGAATGTCTTAAGTATCATAGAGATCGTGAACAGTCGAAAGGAAAAATCTATGAGTTTTTAGTCTCTCTTTTGCTATTCTATAATAATTTAAAAAGTTGTTTTTTCTTCTTAAGATTTTTTCAACAAGGTAAATGGCATTCCTTTGGCACATCTCACTTAAAGGCTCTAATTCTGTCTGGAGCTCCATAGCAACAATAGGGGTTGATTTAGCACCAACAGTAATTAATTGCAACATGTTTTGAAAAATATCAAGTTTGTTTCTAACAGAATCTGAGAAGGTTATCAAAACCTCATTATCATATTCAACAACAGGGCAAACATAACTCTTATAGGCTGTACACAGAACATTTTGGGTAGCGCCCCAAGTGCCACAAGCCAGATGTTTCAGTAGCCTTGATCTCAGAAGTCCTCGATCAATGGCTGTATCAATTTGCTTCCTCTAAGTTAACTTTGGGTCTAAATGAATGCCCAAGTATACAGTATCATAAGTTCTATTTAAACATTTATTTTTATAATGGAGGTGTATGTTGTGATGTTTTGGACTAAGGGTAAACAATTGGAAGGTGGTTTTATCAGTATTTATAACCATATTATTTTCATAAGTCCAGGTGTCAAGCACATCTAAGGCCCGCTGCAGGGCACCCTCCATGCCAGCAAAGTCAGATCCCGCAATACTCATTACCATATCATCAGCAAATAACAAGACATCAGTGCCAAGGACAGATCTGGAAATAGTGTCTATTAAGTCATTAACCATTATATTAAAAAGGATCGGGATCAGTACCGCTCCCTGGGGCAAACCCTGTTTGGTCTGGCGATACCCCAACATAGTGTGGCCATATTTAAGACTTATAAATCATTGGTCAAGAAAACATTTTATCCCTTTAATATAGGTTGCCAGCAATGTCACAGGAACGCAGCTTTCTAAACAATCCAGCTCTCCAAACTCTATCAAAAGCATTTTTAAAGTCCACAAAAATAGCAAGGGTACTTTTGCTTTCTATGAAAGCCATCCTTTATCCCCTGAGATAAGCGGACTATTTGTTCAGCAATGCATCTATGTCTGCGAAAACCCGCCTGCCTTTCAGAGATTATTCCAATTTCGTCCAACACAAACAGTAACCTGTTAGCAATCAATCTCTCAGTTAATTTGCATATTACGCTTGTAAGAGAGATTGGATGATAACTGTCTAGATTGTCTGCAGGTTTATTAGGTTTGAGTATTGGTATTATGATAGCCTTTCTCCAAGCACTTGGCAAGCTATTACTCCAGGTTTGGTTTATAAACGCCAACAATGCAGATTTCGCAGAATCTCCAAGTTTTAAAAGGAACTCAGGCAAGATTCCATCAGGGATTCTTGCCTGAGTTCCAATTGCATTACAATATAATATGACAATTACATTACAATATAATATGTATCATACTTCATATATGCCAATTATTTTATCAATTTAATTTTTAAATAGAATATATTTTATACAGTGAAGTATAAAATTTGTATATAATATATTCATGTAATATAACAGAATATTTAACTATGTATTTATATTGATATATTTAAATAAAAATTACATTACACCAGACTTAGCATTTTATCCTATTTTATTCCAATTTTACTAACATGCTATCTTTTGAATTTTTTCTCCTTCTCAAATATTCTAATTCAAATAATTGGAGGAAATGTGTAGTTGCTTCCATGAGCTAAGTTTTACATTTTGTATTTACTTACTTTTCTGAATTCAGTTTTGATACTATAGTGTTTTGTTAGGCATGCTAATTATGTAATGCCAAAAAGCTAACATACAAAACAAAATTACATAAAAATAAAATTACTTTCATCAGGTGCACTATCGCAGTCTTTAGCAATATGTCCAGCACCATTACACCTGTAACATCGATCTTCAGTCTCTTTGCAATCTCGTGCAAAATGACCAACCCTATTGCATTTAAAACATTTTTCTGAAATATAAAAAAACAAAGAGTTACAATTATTAATATCATCAAAGAAATTTATAATTCATTTCATAAATAGTTTAATAACTAAAAAGAAGTTATGTAAGGGTTAGCTAAAATCAGGACTTTTTTAAAAAGATCTTTTTTTTCCAATGTACCATTACATTAAAATGAAAGGAAGAATATCTACTAACAGCCACAGAACAAATTTATAAACATACATACACATATATACATAAAATCTATAATATATTTTTGAAAAAGAATAAATGCTGTTTAAATTTTCTCTCTCAGGATTAGGAGATTAAAATTATAGAACAAAATATTTTGCTTGGTGTCCCATATTTCTCAGTAAATTATCATACTTTAGCAAAATACAAAGCTAAAGGTGGAACAGCAATTGTAGTATTATAAAATCATCAAAGAATACTCATGCAAACTCCTTAGAAATTTTCATTCAAAACATGCCACTAAAAATGGAAATCCAAAATATTTTTTTGCTGGGTTCCCACAATCCTTGAAAATTCTTATTTGTCCTCATAAGTTTCTTTTTGTCTATCAATTTTTGGCAAAAAAATTTTCAATTCATAAACTTTCAAAAGTGATACCTAACATTCTTGTAAAAATTAGCTTAAGAATCACTATTTATTCTTAAGCAGTATCACTGCAGCTTTTGATAAAAATGAAACTGTGAAATGTATTGTTTCTGATATTGTTTTTATGTGGAAAGTACAAGAAAATGATGAAAAACTTTCTTAAATGCAAACAAATTAAAAAAATTTGGAGATGAATACTGGCAAGCACATTCTCTTAAGCAAACAACATTAGAAAGTTCTATCAAAAGAAAATAGACTTTCACTCTAGATGAAAAATTTGCTTTATAATTGGAGAAAAAGGATGCTCAGTAATAGGTTTTCTTCCATTGAGTTCATTCAGTTTCAGCGTAAAAGACCATTTTCAAGGGGATTTTTTTGAGAAAAAATTAGAGAATGAAATAATACACTGTAGTAACCACAAAGAGAAATGTGCAAGAAACAGTTTAAAACATTAGAAGAGTTTCTGACAGTAGTTCTCTTTCAGTTTTAAGAGATTATATCTCTTGAAGGTTATATAATCACTTAAGACTGAGCAATAGTTGAAGGACAAAAAAAAGTTAACAGGCTCTCTTCTGTTGATTAGCAACTTAATCCAAGAATTAAGGTGCAATATGCTTTATTAGAAAAATTAATCTATTTGTTTTCAGTATTCAATAATGAACTTCATTGCAGAAGCTACAGGTGAAAGTATTAATTTTTCAAAGTTTTTATGTATAATATTCAATGAGGAATTTAACCTATATAGTTTTTATTACATATATATGAATGGCTAATTCATAAGAAAAATTAATAATAAGTTTTTAGTATAAATTAGAAAAATGATGTTATACAAATTAAATAATAGAAGAGGCATGAAAGTAAAAATATTCACAACTATTTACTATTCTTGAAGCAAAAATTTTTGAGTTTCATGCCAATCCTGATAAAATACTCAAAACATTTTATATTAGTCTGAAAGACATGCCAAATACATAAATTATTGCACAGTCAGAAAAAAATTTATGGGACTTTGAATATTTTACCAGTCAAAAGTAAACAGTGAAATTGAGAAATAAAATATGAATGAGGTGTCCCCCAATATCACTAAGGGACAGTATCACTAACTTAGGATACCTCCTGTTTTTCTAACAAAGAAAAATTTAAAGTACTATTATTTATTTATTTTAAGTACTAAATGTCCATTTGAAAGGAAAACTCACATCAAGGAAACGAATAACTAAGTTTTCTCCTGCCCGAACTCAGTTCGCGCATTTTAAATATTGCCCATTTTCGTTGCCTAAACCCAGCTCGGGCTGCACTGGTAAGGGGTTAACGGAAGCATTACAATTCATTACAATTAGTATTTTCAAGAACGACTTTATTTATGCATCATTTTATGAAAATAAAAATGTTAGAATTTCAAATAATTCAAAATTACATAACTCTGTAATAACCTATAATAAAATTATTAATTTCAAACAGATTCTTTTTAGGAAAAAAAAGGGGAAAATGATTTAAATCAACTACAAAATTAATCCAAAAATTTAAATTAATATTTAAACCAGCTAACCTTATATATATATAATACAAATTCAGGATTTGTTGCTAGTTTCCAAAATTAACAGAATAGTTAGATAACATAATGCAGTTTAAAAAAAATAAATTACTTAAAATCAGATTATATTATAAAACAGTGAGGCAATTATAAACAAATTTAAAATCTTATACATAGGATTTATTTATTTTGCTACGAAGATAAAAAAGAGCAAATAAAAGAAACCAGTATGAAAGAATATAAAGATTCTTATACAATAATTTTTAAAAGATATTTTAATTATGCTGACACATTCAAATCATTAATTATACCTATGCAATAATTTAGAAGACAATTATAAGGACACATAATGATACATTTCATTTAACTTAAAAGGAAATATAATACTTAGAACATCTAAATTTCTTAATACTGAAAAAGTTCTAATAAAGAAAATATATTGAGGAAAATAAAATTTTATCTATATACAAACCTCTAGACATTGAACGCATATCAACTCTACCACCACCTCGCCCTCCACCTCGATTTCTAGAACCAATATATCGAATACCACCGTTCTGAGTACATTCACGGGCAAAATGACCAATTTTATGGCATTTATAGCATTCAGGAGAACTCATTTTAGCAATATATTGAAACCCTATAATAAGATCAATTAAAATTAATTAGAGTTTGTTATTTTTGAATGAAAAACACATAAAATTACACGTTTCAAATAAATGTAAAAAATAAGTTATTTGATAACATAAAACTCAAAATGAGTGTAAAAGGATATTATTTTTAACATACATTAAAATGATGAACTTTTGTTATTTATTTTTAATTAATGTTTGAAAAGCCAACATTTTCCAGAACTGGATGTTGAAATTAAAAATCTGATACAGCTGACCTAGAGAGAACCCCAATTTAGGCAATTTGGAAGAAGTATTTTTCAGTTACAAGCAAAACCAATTTTCTCATTTTATTTTTTATACCTAAAAGTAAATGTTTAATAATTTTATTTTTAAAAATCTTTATAAAACTTTTTCAATCTTATGTTTTTAAATCTATTTTTTAATCAAATTTTAGAGTGACTGGAATCATTAGCTTAAAATTATCTCTACACAATTAAAACATTTTAATTCAACAATGTCTACTAATCTCCATTAATTTATAATTTTTTAAAAAATCTAACTAAGGTTTTATAATATATATTAAGTTCAACTGGCACAACATAAAGTTTACTTTACTGTGGTTGCGGATGGGAGTGAGAAAAAGAAAAATACAATTATCTCAATTTTTGAACAGATTATTTTCCAGGAAGTACATCATGATTAACCCACCATTGAATTTTTAAAAAAAATAATCAAAAATTATGTGGTAATGAAAAAAAAAAAACAAGACTGAGATAATTTATATAAACTGAAATAATGCTAAATTTTCTGAATCCTGGTAGACATATCTTATCTACAAACTAAATTTGAGAACAAATATCAATATATCATCAATAAATTTAGTGTGAATTACAAAATACATATTTATCACACATTGCTCAGCAAGAAATTAACATATTTATAAAATAAACAGATTTGTAACCTGATAATCAAAGGTAAGATAAGTTAATCTATACCTATAATCATCATATTCATCACAGGTAATATTACAACATCAATTTAACATGTTACACATCTAATCAATATCATGTATAACAAAAATACAGATAATGTAATCAAAAAAAGCTTTACAATTTCAAATATAAGATTTTAATATTGAATTAAAAAGAAAAAAAAAACTTTTTTGCTGTTATGATAATTTTAAAAATTTTTAGGTATGATAAAATTGTACAGTCAATAGTAATGATAGTTATATGGAAAATGTAACTACGTAAAAAATTTTAATCAGCAGCATATGTACTGCGTTTTCTACAAGGAATCACTCCAAAAGAACAAATTAAGGAAATATAACTAAACAAAACTTTTCACTTCAAATCATCAAAACATGATAGTAGTGCTCAAGTCAAATTAATTTTTCATGCATCTTTAATTAGCACATTTTTCAAGTAATTTTTTTTTCAGTTTTAAGATTTTTCCCTTTCAAGATATAATACAGTTAATATTTATAAATATTCTTAACTCATAGCAGCCTAATGTAAAAGATTAATAGGTAAGAAAGATTAGAACCCAATATTTTATAAATTAAAATAAGTTAGGTATTAATATAAAAAATAGTGATTTTTTGGTGACAATCCAATTCTGGAGCATTTTTACACTACAAAGAAATTTTAAAACATGCAAGGCAAATCAAAAGCCTCAGCTTCTCTAATTAAAACAATATCCAAATCAATGCTGCTCCCAGTTAATGACTTTACTGATATTTTCAGAGTAAGGAAACCATTAACACAAAATATGTTTACGAGATAAGTGGACTTCATAAAATCAACATCTTCACATAAGTTATTAACATTCCCATAAGTTATTAACATTCTTTTAAAATTATATAAATTATAAATGCAGAACAGTAAATTGAAAGAATCAGACATGAGATAAAAGCAGGTCAAATAAATTTAAATAATTAACGGGAAAATACAATTGCAAAGTATATTCAACAAAATTAAAATGTAACAGAGCTGAAGATATATACATTTTTGCTCAGCCAACATCATAGCTGCCAACCTCCCAAGAAAAAAAAAAGGAACACAGCGTGTGACGGAATCGAAAAAAAAACAAGAGCAACAAGATGTTGCATAATATTTTCTAACACAAGAATAGAACTGTAAAAGTTCGCTTTCAGACAATCTTTGACAAATTCTGATGTTTCGGATTTTATAACTAAATCTTTATCATCTTTCTGATTTTTAAATACATCAAATTTCACATTAAATACACATGTAGAGCTAGTTATGACAGATATTTTCCCAAATCTCACCAACAATTCAAAAAATTCGATAACTCTCTTTTCAACTTGTGAATTTTCGGCTCTTCACTTTAAAACATCACATTATATGTTTCATGAATGACAATCACATTTTTCACAAAAAATGCTAAAACATGATCAAGATTTGAGTTAATGTAAGAAAAATTCTTTCTTCCCGCTGAAATATGTGTTTATTATTGTTAGATGATGGTGACTCTGCAAGTGATTTTACTTTTTTTGCTGATTATTTTGAGAAGCACATGAGGTGGATTTTATTTTTTTTCATTAGTTTCAGTGAAGCACATGATGTTGACTTTCTCTTTCTTTCTAATGTTGTAGAAGCTGCTTGCTGTCCAGGAAATTTTTGTATAGTGTAAGCTGCTAGGAGGGGAATCTCGAAAATGCGATGTAGGGGAAAAAAAGCAATTGTGCTGCGGCAGTAAAAATACGGGACATTTTTGCTTGAAAATGTATTTTCGTAACAAAGCTTAAAGAATGGAACGAATACGTTTTTTACGGAACACTTGGCACGTATGCAACATGATTCAAAAAAGATACAATACTCTTGTTCCAGCAAAAAAAAAATTCTGCTTTTTCTGAAATTTCAATCAAAATACTGAACTTTCCTGGATAACAGGCAATAAAAAAATTTTAAAACTCTTTCAGAATTTTCAGAACCTGTATAATCCCCTGTTTGAAATTATTCAAAATTATTCTGTAATGTATAAAATACTAATTTTTAGAAAAAAAAAATTTTCAATTATAACTTACACTAGTAAACCTTTGTTGGAGGAAATATAACATTTTTGGTGTTTAAACACTTTTACACCTAACTTTATTATTGAGTTATTTCTTTAATTACACAAACTTGCATAGCCTTGCAAGACACCAAATTTTCAAAATAATGTAATATCAAAATAAGAAACATTCACTGTCAGGACAATCTTTTTTCCCAAATTATATACAAAATTGTGTTAAAAGTTCATGCAACTGTTAAGAGGTTAGCCCATATAATTTACTTCATGTAATTAAAACACATAGTGGTACCTCGCTACTCATTGTTAATTGGTTCCAGAAGGCATGACAAGTACCAAATTTTTCAAATAAGGATTAATATAAACTGAATTAATTAATTTGTGAAAACCAGAAATTTCCCATTTTATTGGGGAATTTATAAATTGACATTTTTTGTTTTTGTTTTTAAATACAAAATCTCTAAACTAGACAGACATAATTTAAAACAATAATTAAAATAAAATTTATCTTCACTCAGCCTGTGTTGAAAGGAGTTGATAGCCTAATGGGATAGTGGCAAAGTAGAGGCAGAGCATGACTAAGGCAGGGGCATACGGGGCAGTTGCCCCGGGCCCCCACATCAGAGGGGGGCCCCCAAATCGAATAGAAAGTTTAGTATTAAGTATTAAGTACTTCATTACTGAAGTAGTGAAGCAGAGGGGGGCCCAAAAAAAGTTTTTGCCCCGGGCCCCAATTAGGCTATGTCGGGCCCTAAGTAGAGGAGGAGAGGTGTTATTGCTTGGAAGGACAGTCTCCTTCCAATAAAATATTGGGTGCTTGCACAGGAATTCTCTCTCTTTTCTGCCTCTTAACACCACTGATCCCTGTTGTAGACTCAGATTTAGAGAATTTCACTACAGACCTATGAAGAGAAACTTGCTTCTGACTACGTTTCAAAATGTTTCTGAAGTGAGACATTGCTTGATCATTATAGAAGTCCACATTTTGGCTTGCTAGAACTTTGTCAGAGTGATACTTTTGAACAAAATTTCATAATTCAACCCATTTTGGCCTTTCATTTAATCTGCAGGGACAGGATTCAGGGAAAAAGTCTTGTCTCATACATGTTTGACGAGTAGCCAGCAAACATCAAGTATGGAAGCATTTTTTTTCACATTGAAATGCAACGAGTACCAAAACAACTTTTTCACACTGAAATGCAACAAGCACCGAAGCTGACGAGTACCAAGGTACAACTGTATTTGGTGTTCGTAAATTAACATTTTTTTGCAATAAGCAAACAAAATTCAATAATCTATGCATTCTGAAACTTTCATAAAAGTTGTTTTACAAAGGCCAATTCTCATAACCTACTTTACTTAAACTAGTAGTATCCCTGCTTCTGTTTTAACAAATGTTATACCCTACCCTATTTTGTACGAGTCTACTCTTGAGTTATCTATAAACAAGCATCACATCAGAGACTCTTCTATTTTTTAAAATAATCTTCCAGATGCTTTGTCACATTTCAAAAATTGAATATTTTCTATAGGTCCTCGGAAAATTTTCAAAACCCCATTGAATCCTGAAAGCAGTTTTGTTCTACTGAGATATATCCAGAGTCAGAAAAACTGAGATTTTTGTAAGGAAATGAAACTGAATATATCAAAGTCAGTATTAGACATAAATTCCTCCAAATATTAAAAACTGTCAAGAATTTCTTACAGAAACTAAAGATCCTGTTAAGTTGAACAGTGGTGGTAATTTTGTTATATGCTGATTTTTATTTTATTTTTCATTCTAAATATTTGAAAAACAGCATACTGCCAATATAAAATGAAAAATTTTTTTAAATTTCATATGGACTTCCTCAAAATATCCCATGCAACCAATCAAGTAGCTTGACATCTTCCCCTATATTATCCAATCATTTCAATGAATATAGTTTTTAGTATGTATTACTTCCTTATAATTTTTAAAATAATTAAATGCAACTTTTATAAAACTAATAAAATTTTTATTCATTTTTCATCTATTTAGTGAAAAAGTACCTTTTTAATAAAAAATACTTCATTATGAACTGCAGAACTTTTCAGTAAATTATCCTTTGTAACATTAGACCTCCTAGATTTAGATGCTATTTTGATAAACACCCTATTCTCAATATGGTCTTGAGGAAACATTTAATAAGTGAGGCTGCATTACATAAAGGAAAATTTACTTTATTACAAAATTTTTCAGAATTAAGTTTATAATTTCTTCTATTTAGGTTAAATACATATGACATTATAACAGAAACCTTATGAAAGTTTAGAAATCTCCTCATATGAACATTGCCATTTGAAAGAGAAATAATTTTTATTGTAAATATTACCATTAGAAAAAGTATTATCATACAGCATGTAGCTTGTTGACTTTATAAGGTGAATCAATAATAAAGCTACCTTATATTCTTAAAAATATATTCAAGCACTGATCAATTTGAGCTCAGTCTGTATAAGATACAATAATTTATCAGAAAACAGTCATGCAGTAAGACTTATCTTTTTATACAATACGAAGGCAATAAATTTAAAACTGCCAAAAACAACACATACCAAGAATTATTGAACTTCCTAAACTACAATATTTTCTAAATCAGAAATCTAGCTCTACCAAAAACAAAATTGCCTTGCTAACCAGAGTTTACAGAGATGGTTTAAATATTGGAGCACTGGCCTTCAGAATTAGTCAGCAATTTTGTGCCTAACAGGTGGCATGGGTTATTGAAGCTGGTTCGGACTGGCTTTAAACTGTAGATCATGGTCTATTTAGTTCTTGGGAAGCAAAAAGGGATAACTATGCTCAAAAAACCATTTTTTTTTGTTAAAAAAAAATAGAGAGTTTGGCTAGACTGTATAAGACAGTCAGGTAAATTTTTATTCTGACACACATGGTGAGAGCATCTAAACCAATTACTCATACATGAAAACTCAGTTTCATTTTTCAAAAGTTCTTGGAAACTGTTCCAAGTGACTACTAAGACAAAGGATATTTTATACTCATGCAATTAAGAATAAAAGAGATAATACGGACTAAGATTTCAATTCATATTAATAAAAGAATTCATTGGAAAAAATGTTCTTGATTTAAATAGCTGACTACAATTAGAAATTAAAGGTAAAACAACAAAAATATCTTATATTTTTGAAAAAAAATAGCTTTTATTATTGTTGGTTTTGGAAACCCATTTATTTGTCATGTTAGATGTTTTTTTTTTTCTTCTCTTAACCCTTTTGTCTCTGTGTGCACACTATTTTACAGAGAAGTTTATTTTACCTATATATCCATAAAACACGATTTCTATGTTATTGCTAACTTATTTTTGAAAGAAATATTTTTTTAACTACTCTATCTTTCTTGAACAACTGTACTTCTACTAAAAAGTAGAAGTTCTAAGTACTTTGCAAATTCTGGAGTTGTTACAACATTTAGTCAAAATATGGTTCAACTGAAGAGTAACCGGAAAATAAATAAGGAAATAAGGACCAGAGGCCAGAAAAATTGGAAATTAGCATTGATGATAAGAAAAAAAATACAGAAGGTTACTGATTTTTTTCCTATGGGATTTAAAATTTATATACCATATAGCAGTCAATCCATAAAAAAAGTCCACAGGTACCTTATTGAATTGTTACCAACTTAGAAGTGGTTATTATATAGCCTTTTGGAAAGTGTGTTTTAAATTAGGATAAATAAAGCTACAATCATAGTTTCATTTCTTCAGAGAAAGATTCCAAAGAAATACCACCACCATAAATGTCCCAGATGGAAAAATTTGATTTTTAAACCTATAAAAGCTATAGAACATCTATCCGATATAAATGAAAAAAAAATTAAAGATAAAAATACATACACACACCTACATTTTGCTGCTTGAATGATGAGTAAATATAAAAAGGGAAAAAAGGAAAACATCAGTACCCTCTCTTGGTAAAAGCTCTTAAATTCCAAAAATTGAGCAGCTTGATTCCTAAATAAGCTTATTTTAGGTTGGCACATTTGATTTTGACCTGAGCTTGGAGAAGGGAGAAAAGCAAGTATTAAATTTTAGAAATAAATAAAAGTGTATTGAATTTTTTTTTTTTTTTTTTTTTTTTTTTTTTTTTTTTTTTTTTTTTTTTTTTTTTTTTTTTTTTTAGTGGGTTCATGATATATTGCATTCTTGGTTATCTCTCTTTTTTTTTAATAATGACCAAAAAATTACAGCTTGGTATCCCAAACAGATATGTATACACACACACATATATACATATATATATACATATATATATATACATATATATACATATATATACATATATATATAAGAATCCTTTAGACTTATAAATTTAAAACATAATGCAATCCCTGCAACATGCACATTCTGACTCACTGCGTGAGATCATTGTCACTAATGTAAGAAATATATAAAAAATTTCACTTTAAAAAATATTTGCTAAGAAGTATCACAGACATGAAAATGGCTATCTAAGTTTTCTTTTAAGCATTGGGCAGAGATGATATACACTGGTAACCATATAAGTTCAAATCAACATCAGTTCAGCCCAGAACAATTCATTATGGCTTGGATTATTTTTTTATCACATATTAATACTTTTATAATACAATTATTGTAAGATTTTCTATTTAAAATTTCTCAGCTGAGAATGAATTACCTACACATACACTAGTTTATGAGCATTATATTAAAGGCATAGCTTTTTAAATATAATATATTATTTCGATGAATACAACATTTGCATTCAGGGTTTCAAAAGCTTAAGCTAAGTACTGAAGGCTTATTCACAGTCTAGTTATAACTGAAGATTATAGATAGGTCGTGAGACTACAACAAAACTTGTATATAAAAATTTAATAAAGCAATCAGCTGCTTAGACATCAATCAGGCATTTGATACCCTATAATAAATGTTGAATTCACTTCTTAATAAGAGTATATTTAAATATATCAAGTAAATAAAGTAGTTCCTATCGAAATACATTGGGACAAAACATTTTCAATTAAAAAAACTTCAGCTTTCTTAACATACAATGTGTAACCATACTAAAAAGATACGAATATGACATGGTCAACAAACATATTACACTCTAGAAACTGTCACACATTTTAAGTACACCAAAGTAATTTCAAAATCTGCCGGTATCATATTATTTATACTAACTGTTTATGCTTACTGATTGCGTCACATGACAATAGATATTAACATTTACAACCTCCGAGGCGCATTCTGAACATTTAATTAAATATTGAATAAATGTTTAGTATCACAATATATAAGTCTGTTAACTGGACTGAATTTCTTCTATTTGTTAGCACTCAGTTGAACGGAAGAAACTATCTACACTTCAAAATAGTATTTCACATCTTTCGATTCCCTAACAAAAATAATAACAATCCCAGCATCCACAGTAAGCAAAATCGAGTAAATACAAACCATACATTATTAAAAAGAGGGGGAGATCAAACAGCCACTACTCACTCTGATTTATTAAATCTTACAAGTAAAAAGATATATACAAGAAATCGCTAAACATGCAAAACAGAAACCGAAACAGTTTCGAAATCAGAAGAAATAAAAATAAAAATCGAATATTTACAAACAAGAGTATCAGATTTATAAATAAATTAAAACTTGAAAGTAAATAAACAATTATTCTTAATTCTGAGAGATTGCACTCACACGAGTGCATTAAAACAATAATTTCAAAATAAAAGAACATCTGTTAAAAATAAAAAGAACATTTTTATTAATAAATCCAGATATCGGAAAGTAAACAGCGTAAAAAAAATAGCTAATGATTGAAACTTATTTCAATTTGAGACAGGATAATAACCACTAACTACTTACAATCAAAGTATCAAATGCGAAGGATAAATTTAAATCCTTATTATAAACTGCGTTCTATCAATATGGTATTAATAAATCTCATTCGCGCGTTGAGAAGATTGCCAGATTTCGCTTACCTACTTACATATGAGCGTACATAAATATATATAATATTTTTTTTCTAGTTTTTGTGTTTAATTATATTTCTACTTTTAGAAATATAAGTAACTTGAGAGAAAGTATATTTTTCCCTTAAACTGAACAGATGTTCTCAAGCAGGAGAACAAAAAAAAAAAAATCTCGTCATATGGAAAGTTTAGCGCCGACTGACTGACGTTTGACTGTGCTGCGAGGGAGTGTTGCAAGAAGTAAAATGACATTTCTTCTACTCATCAAATTAGCTAGTGAAGATTTTCTCAACTACTGTATGCTAGTTAATACGGGGAATACGAATGTACATCATTGGGAAAGGCGGGCTCATTTCGTAAAAAAAGAACTAGAGAAAAAGTGAAGCTAATCCTGTACTCAGCACAGATTGCCCTCAAATTAATAAGTGTGTGCTTGTTTGCTTTGTTGTTTACTTTATTCAAGCATGAAGCTTCAGGACGCAAAGCAATTCGTTAACATTTCTATCTTCTATTATGCCAACTACCTGGAGGGAAATCCCTTTAAGTCGGCGACATCCTGTTTATATCGAAAAATTAAAGGTCATTACATGTCTAACCTTAAGAACTGGATCAAAGAAAAGACTTGGAGACAGAGCATCGGTAAGATTCCTGAAAGTCTATGAACAAAGGTTATTGATGCCTTTAAAATGATTACAGGTGATGACTGCCTTGCCACCATCTTTATCGACTGGCATTCCTGAGCAGCCCCTCGTGCCCCCTCTGCACAAGTCCTCCCCTCCTGATCTACCTTGTCAAGCAAATCATCATGTGAAGAGTGGAACTTCCATTCTATGCTTAACCTTTGACTTTTCTGTTTTATTCTACCACAGATAATTCTGTATTTTTGTTCTTACTGATTTGTATTTTTTGTGTATTTTCGCATTTTTGTATTTCTGCTCCATTTTGTGCTTGAACCCAGGGCCCGACTTAGCCTAATTGGGGCCCGGGGCAAAAACTTCTTTGGGGCCCCCCCTCTGCTTCACTACTTTAGTACTAAGTATTAAGTTCTTCATTACTGAACTTTCTATTCGATTTCGGGGCCCCCCTCTGATGTGGGGGCCCGGGGCAACTGCCCCGTATGCCCCTGCCTTAGTCAGGCTCTGCTTGAACCTTCTAGACCCAAAGAACTGTGGGGTGCAGCTGCATTGGAGATTAAAGAGAAATTTTTTAATCTTTGAAATGATGGCTTAAAAATGTGTAAAAATGTTCATTCAATTTTCTACGTTTTTAAATAATTGACATCGAATTTTAAAATAATTACGTATAAATTGAAAATTTTACCCCTTAACCATATTGAAAGGAAGACGGGAAACGGGATAGGAAAAGTTTTCCCATTCGATTTCATATGCGGCCAGCTTTTGATCGAATCACAAATGGACCGACTATGGTCGCTCACCGGCAGATGGCGCGACGTGTGAAAAACCTACTGTTTTTTTAATGAGTTGTATGGATGCGTGTTTTGAAAATTGTTTCAAAATTTTTTTAATTTATTCTGCGTACATATATGTCTGCATGTTTTTTACTTGGTTTTATTGGAGGCTATCCATCGGACTTAAAACGAAATAAAGCATCAGGTAAGAGAAATCCTAGTTTATTTACTGCTCTCAAATTAAGAACATTATCATTCTTTATGTATAGAGTAAGACCACGTTTATCCGGATAATCCGGATCAGATTCGTAGACATTTTTATTTAATGTTTACATTAGATAAAAATGTTTAACTATGATAGCAAGAACTTAACTACAAGTACGCCAAATATTCGCTTTTTAGTTTGATTCAATGTGCAGTTCCTGCATAGATTGTACAATGAATTATGGTAATAAAATGCTTTTTGTTGAGTTTAATAAAGCTTTAATAGACTTAGCAATTCTTTGTTAAGAAATGATGTGCAAATTTATTTTTATAATTTTTAATGTCTTGTAAACAATACTATGCCGGACGATGGCCGAATGGCTAGGGCGCTGACATTTGGTATCAAAGTCTGTGGGTTCGAATCCGACGCCTGGCATGGACGTTTGTAGCCCTTCGCAATCGGTTTTAAGCAGTAGGTCCCGGTCTAATTAGCCCTCGTGTAGCAAAAATTGACCGTATCGCTCCAAACAATACTATGTAATTTTTTTACAAAACATAGTTTTTTTTTATCGTAATAAACGGTAAGTCTGCTTAGCTTAGGATTTTGTTTTGTTTATTACCCATAATACCCGGATTTTCGATTATCCGGATTCCCTACATTGGTGGTTCCAAGGGGCGGGGAGGGCGGGGTAATAGGGGCAATTTCCCCCCCCCCCCCCAAAAAAAAAAAAAAAAAAAAAAGCTCGGTGTATTTTTTTCCATAGCCTAAAATTATATAATCGTAGACCTAATACTGAATGAGCTTAAATTTAAAATGAGACGATGTTTATTTCTTTAATATATATATATAGTTATACCTCGACTTACGAGTTTTTCGAGATACGAGTATTCTCTTGGCAGAATTTTTGCTTCGAGTTACGAGCTATAATTCGGGTTACGAGCAAGCTTCAGATACCCCACTGCTAGTTTGCGCAGCGAACGCCATGTTACGTGCTCATCAAATGAGAACCCGAGAAGAATATAATATTTACAACCTTTATGTACAATTATTATACAATTGTATAGCATTATTCTAAGATTACTATCCAGTCTTAAACCGAGAGATTAACTCTCAACAATTATCACCCGGGCAGCTTGCTCTGCCCACACTTGAGTCGCCATCCGAAACCGAACAGCCTCCAACCTCTCTCACAGACAAATAACTTCAATTCCCTCCCCCACACTGGAACCCCCATGGGGTCTAGGGGATGGGATGACCTTGGTTAAAAATCAAAGAATATTTAATTATTCAGTTCAGCCTTTCTCCTCCTCTTACATCAGCATCTTTAAGTCTGATCTGCAAGGTAAATGTTGTACATTACACTTAATAATACAAATTTATTGCAGTACATGCTATTGCATTACGTTTTTATACAATGTTCATCATTCATAAGCACATTTCTCTTATTTAAAAACATATAACAAAAATTTGCGGTGTTTTGGGGGAGCCCGGAACGAATTAATGGCTTTTCCATTCATTTCAATGGGGAAAATTGATTCGAGATACGAGCTCCGTCATGGAACGAATTAAACTCGTAAGTCGAGGCACCACTGTATATATATATATATATATATAAATAACCCTAAGAGCCGACGTTGCCCCCCCCCCCAAAAAAAAAAAACTTTGGACTGGAGGCGCCGATGATTGCCTATGGTCTCAGTTAGTCCGGATAAACGAGCATTTAGGGCCTGTTCACATAGAAGTCCGGTAGCGGAGCGTTAAAGTATTGAAATATATTTAACCATTGACAAACCTCCAAACGATTAGCAACGAAATTTTTAACGCCTATGATTGGTTTATTTTCGTCTCAACATCATCTTTCCTTTAACGCTCCGTTACCGGACTCCTATGTGAACAAGCCCTTACTGTATTTGCTGTATAATAATGAGAGAACAATACAGCTGCTGTCTTTTAAGCTAACATAAAGTTAAATCAGCTAAAATTCTACCGGATATAAGTTTTTTATTTTTTAATCATACCCTATAAATGTGTTCACAAAGCTCTATACCAGGGATGGCGAACCTGTGACCCGCGGGTCACACAGTGACACGCAAAGCATTTTTAGACGACACACGAGACGATCACATTGTCTTAACATCAATTTAATTTAACTTTTCAAATTTTGATTTTCATTCATCGGACTGAGAGATCTATAATCTAATTTATACTAGAAATAATTTTTTCAAAAAATAATTGTTTGACATTAATTTTTCCTCTTTTTGCTAAACAGAAGTCTTAAAACACTATTCTTCAGTATTAGCGAATGCAAAAGAAATATTTGACGAAAGATTCTCTCAATTTCTTGAAAGGGAGAAAACTTTACAGTTTGTTATTTTAGCACACAAACTTAAATTTGAAGATCTTAAATTATCCTCTTTCGATTCGCTTCAAATTGATAACTTAGAAACGGAAATGGTTGAATTTAAAAACAGTGTTGTACGGAGGAATAAATTTGCAGAACTAAATGTAAACTTAGAAAAAAAAATTTACAAGATCTGGGAAATTGTTGTTAAAATATATTTGTCACAAGCACTGAAAATATTATTTTAACTGAATGGAACTAGTTGCCTAATTCGCTAACGTCGATGGAAAACTTAGCAAGAGCTCCTTTGACAATGTTTGGATCAACCTACGTTTGTGAACAGTTGTTATCGACAGTGAATTTTATTAAAAGTAAGAATAGAAATCGCCTCGGCATCGACTTGTCCGCTGCGTGCGTACGATTAAAAGTTACAAATATCAAACCACGAATAAATAAATTATCGTCCGAAAAGCAACAAGTGTCACATTAAGTTCGATAATTCTGTACTTATTTTCTTCATGATATTGATAGTTTTAAACAAACCATAATAAAAAGTCAAATTTCATTTTGTTTTAAATACATATATCGTATAATTTTTTGAATATCCGAAGGTCTTCCAAAGACCGATAAAAAAATTTTAAGTGACACGCGGTTTTAATTTCTACGGTTTCAAGACATTTTTTGACACGCGTTAGAAAAAGGTTCGCCATCCTTGCTCTATACCATGTAAACAAATGTAAATAATTATTGAAATTATTGTTCCAAAGGAAATTGCTTAATAAACAAAAGATGTGCGGTACTTACATTTAAAATGAAGTTAGTTGAAGCTATTTTTTTTGTTATGTTTTCCATATTGTTAACTAAAAATTTACCATCATTGTTGCTGGTTCTGTTAGGAGGATCAGCAGATTTCTGAATGTGATCTATGCATACAAAAATTGACCAATATAAACAATAATCCTCATCAAAATAAATAAATATTTTATTTTAAAGTAAAGATTCCTTATTATACCCATCAGATTTATTTCTGAAAATCATTAATACTCTAGATATTGTAATAAACAAACCACTAAATTTTTTTGAGCCAAATGATAAATTAATTTTTCAAGTAATAAAAGAAATTTACACTGGTCCTCCTATACCAGTAATAGGTTGCAATGAGCAGCATAACATTAATCAAACTCAAAATGTTACAGTGGAGTCCCGATTATCCGAACTTCGGTAATCCGAAACCAAAATTCAAAAAGAACTAAGGTTACAATAGAACCACAGTGATACTAAGTAATATAAAGTATATTTCTGAAAATTACATGAAAATTCAAAGTTAGACAATGTACTGAACTAATTATTACTGAACAACATTGGTTTGAAAAGATCTGTTAAATTTTTTTGTCGAAGAGAAGAATACCTCTCCCTTGAAGCGAAATTACGACAACGCGTCAGAAAAATGATGCCCGCTGGGGTCACGGCGGAATGTTGCTACGTAGCGTAGCGCTACATCAAATGCAACCGCGGCGTCTGAGTGGGATACCTTCTGCTCGCTGTCACCGTCTGCTTCACCTTCACTCTCGTCTGAGACGTTGACAAGTTCTTTCAAAACCATTTAAACAATCTGTTGATCGTCTAAAATCTCATGGTCGTGATCGTCGGCTCGCAACCACTCATCCACATCATTTTCATTTGCGTCCTCACAGCCAGAAAATATTGTAAGAGCTCTCGTACTTGTACATCACTGGTTCTATCTGCCTCCTGATTTGGGTTGTTCATAAAAGTTACACTCGACCAAAGTTTGTTCCAGGATTTTTTCAACAGTTGCTCACTTACAGATTCCCATGATTCTGCTACCCAGTAAATGACATCTTTAATGTTTATCATCTTGAGCTTTTCAATCAATGATAGTGTTTCGTCTTCATCTTCGAGTATTCGTCCCACCAACTTTTTCCTGTATGATAGTTAGAGATACTGCAATACATTTTGATCCATGGGTTGAAGCAATGGGGTCACGTTTAGTGGTAGGAAAACGAACTTAAAATTTCCTCAAACTAACTCGCCAAACGCTGTGCTAGGCAGCATTCCGCTCTCTTATCAACCATTTCGTCCCAAGATTTGGTTATGTTTAGAGAGACCTTATAAAATAAACTGTGTAATCATACGTAATATGTAATATTTGCATAATCACACGTTATTATGTAATTTAAGTTTATTTTAAGAATGATTTCGCTTAATCCGAAAGGGGTCTGGTCCCAATCATTTTGGATTATCGGGACTCTACTGCATAAACATTTATCTTATTATATATATATATATATATATATATATATATATATATATATATATATATATATATATATATATATATATTAGATATACAGTGGCACCTCGATACTCGTCGCTAACTGGTCCCAGGAGGCACGACGAGTACCGAACAAATTTTTCCCTTATGGAATAATATAAATTGAATTAATTCATTCCTGAAAAACCGAAGTTTAACATTTTACGGGACAATCTATAAATGGATGGGGTTTATTTTTTATGCAAAATCTTTAAACTAGACAGACATAATTTAAGTTAGTTAGATCAGTGCTCCCCAACGTTTTTATCGCCGCGGACCGGTCAACGTTTCATAATTTTACCGCGGCCCGCTGGGGGGAACGGGGGGGGAAGTTAATTGTTTATATTTTAGATTGTTTTTATTTAATAATTTTAATTTAATTGTACTTAAACATACCTTCAAAATAAAATACAGTTACACCAAAAAATGAATATACAGTGATTTAACATTTTAACTCACTAGAACGCTAAATCAATGAGAACCCTGAGCTTGTGGCCCGGTACCATTTGATCCACGGACCAGGGGTTGGGGATCACTGAATTAGATAAAATAAAACTTATCTTCACTTAACTACTGCAATAAAACATCAGGCGCTTGCACAGGGTTTCTTCTCATTTCTGTTTCTTAACAACCCCGATCCTGGCTGTAGACTCAGTTTCATTACAAACCTATCAAGAGAAACTTGCTTCTGCCTACGTTACAAAATGTTTCTGATGTGAGACATCATTTGATCATTAAACAAGTCCACATTTCGACTTTTTAGAGCTTTGTCAGGGTGATACTTTTAAAAGTATCACTCTGAAAAAGCGGAACAAAATTTTGTTATTCAACCCATTCAGAACAAGATTCAGCATATGTGACGAGAGCCGAAACATTTTTCTTTTCGCGTCGAAGTGTGACGAGTACAGAGGCACGACTGTATATAATATAAAGATGATGGACAGAGATGAAAATGCGTTCATCTCTGTGAGTTAATTATTTGTAAAATTTAAAACTTTTAAATTTTAGTAGCAATTTACTTGGTCTCAAATGACCTATTAATTCGAGATCATTGCTGATTTTTTCCCAATTTTCATCTCCAACGTATGGTTGCGATATCGCGCAGAGAAATGTGATACAATGAATAAGAAAATGGATACTTTTGGAGAGGTAGGGATGTTTAATTTTTCATGCAAAAAGTCCTTTACTGAAAATGAATGTAAATCATCTACTATATACAATAAAACAGTTCCGTAACTGACTGACTCACTGACATACAACCCACAGACCAAACCGCTGGACCTAAACGGCTGAAATTTTGCCTGGCGATTCTTCTTATAGTGTAGGGGTGCACTAAGAAAGATTTTTGAAAAATTCTTCTTAGATTTTTAAAATTAAATTTTTAAGCTGTTTAAGTAACTTTTTTAAAGTTTGCATTTAAAATAATAATTTGAGGGTTATGAAATTTATATCACGAGAAAGATCCTAAAAATTCCTTTAAAATGAAATTTTTTTCGAATCTTTACCTCCATTTTCTGATTTTTGGTGAATTTTTAGAGATAAAATTTTAGAATTAAATTTATTAAATGCTGATCACGTGATTTCTTTTTCTGGTACTTTAAATAAATTTATCGTCACGTCCATAACAATGAAATAGACAAAAGATATTTATCCCTTGCTAATGTGGCAGACGATTGGACATTATCCAAAAAAATATTAAAATACAGTAAAAGATATGTTCCTTAAACTGTACAATATTCTTTAGTATGTCCTATTAGAATTAATTTAAATATTTTCTTCTACATTGCTTTGTCTATAAAAATATCTCTTACGATTTTTTTATAAATAAACAACTATATATATATACTAGCGGCCCGTCCCGACTTTGTCCGGGTTGAGCAAAATATTATACCAATAAATTTCCAGTTGATAGCCAATAAATTGTAAATCTTTTTTTACCTTAAATGTCCAATAAAAAGCGTAGTTCCAAATGTAGTTTTCTTCAATAAACCCTTTAACGTTGCCAGTTTCAAAAATCCTTTTTGTATTTATTAATACCTCCTCTACTTGAATCTTAAAAATATTAAACCTTTTCCTTACGGGGTGGGATAGCATATATCCGAAGCACATACTCTCGAAAAATACGGTGTGATGTCGGCAGAGATATAGTCTCGAATTCCACTTCGTTGTGACTTTCCTAACGTCTTTGCCCCCAAAGAACAATTGGGTGACATTCTGGGAACGGAGGGTGAATCTTGCCGAAAAGGACTGAATAATAATCTTTTGTCGTTCTAGCTAGAGGCTATTTCTTTTCAGGCGAGAGACATCAGAAGGGCGGTTCATCCATTTTCAGCCTTTTGAGAGATGAAAGAGGCACGGAGTGCCGATGAACTACTGTTGAAATTAATCTTCAATAGTAAGAAAGCAATTAACCACTCTTTCCCCTGACCCCCCACGCTCAATGTCCCCCACGTAAAATGGGGATAGGAAGTAGATAACATTTTCCCGTTGTAAAGAGCGATTTCGAAAAACGGACCCCGTAAGCTAAAGGGTGTTGCTATGGTTACTTGACTGCGATTGACAAAGGAAAAGATGTAAGGTACATTTTAATGTACAAAAGTTGTACATTACCCTCCACATACAAAATCTGCTCTCTCTCTTTGTATATTATTATAGAAGTATAGATACACATTGGTATCCCAAAATTAGAATAAGAGATGAAATAAAAATACCAAAATAAAAAAGGATTTTAAGTAAAGAATTTTTTAAAATTATTTTAAGCACCTAAAATAATATTCAAATTAATATTACGTTATTTATTAATTAAAGTTAATTTTTTAAAAGAAAGAGGTGTGCTTGAGACCGTAGTTTTATTTAAAAATAAAAAAGCATTTTAAGTAAAGAATATATTTTTAATCATTTTAAGCACCTAAAATAGTATTCAAATTAATATTACGTTAGTTATTAATTAAAGTTAATTTTTTAAAAGAGAGAGGTTAAGAGATGAAATAAAAATACAAAAATAAAAAAAGGATTTTAAGTAAAGAATGTTTTTTTTAAAAAATAATATTACGTTAGTAAATAATTAAAGTTAATTTTTTAAAAGAAAAAGGCGTGCCGGAGGACGGCTAGGTTCGAACCACTATCGTCAGAACAGAAGCCCACCGCGATAGCACGATGCTAAGGATCGTTGAAGACTTCGGCACAAAAAGCGGTAGAGGACAGTAGCGGTAACAATGGAGATTGTTAGGATTAAGCCCCTAACTTTATTTCTACTGATCAGATATACATAATATATAGCCTATGTCCATCTGGAATAATGTACCTTTCAAACAGTGAAAGAATTTTTCAAATAGGTGCAGCGGTTCTGGAGATTACCCTCCACGTACAAAATCGCTCTCTCTTTATATATAAGTATAGATTACATCAATTGTATACATTGATCGTCGTATTTATTATACACATATATATATATATTTATATTTGGCATCAATTTCATACATTGACCGTTGTATTTAATTTGAATGTACTCCGTAGCGAAGTGTGGGTTTTCAACTAGTATACCTATATGGCAGTACTGTCTTTTTTACAGCCGGACGATGGATGAATGAGGCTATGGGTTCGAGTCCCACTATTAGCATGGATGTTTGTAGCCGTTCGGAATCGGCTTTAAGATGTAGGTCCCGGTCGTATTATCTCTCGTGTAGCAAAAAAATGACAGTAGCGCTCTCAACCAAACCAAAGCCTTTTTTTACATTCCAAATGGATTCAATTGACTCTACCCATTAATTTTAAAACTGTAATAGACGTCTAGGAGTTCCGGATAATCACATGCTGAAATAGTCATGTTTTCCGTACATTTTCAATGGATTCTAGATTTGTAAACCATCAGTTTTAAAGTTTGGTTATTTTCTTTTCTTTTTTGAACAAACTCAATTCTAGCATTACTGATAAGCTGTTCATTTTAAGCTATCAATTTTAAACACTGGATGCTTGGGTGTGGGGAAGGATCCGGATAGTTATATACTGAAACAGTTATATTATTTTTATATATTTAATAAGGTGATCTAGGAGATTTTAAATCAATTAGTTTTCGAGTTCGGTTAAAAAAAGTTTTCTTTTTTATATTCAGTGGATACTGCTCGAGAAGATTTTGAATAAATCAGTCTTAAAGTTGGACGCTAAACTCTATAACTTCGGTTTAAATTTTCAGATGGTCATATTATGAAATGGTTGTGTTATAGATGACATTCCACTTGCGATGAGTGAAGTGGCACGTGTTTGCGGGTACTGCGTTCGGGCAAGGCTCGTATTTTTTTTCACTTATTAGTTTTCCCCCTTAATCTTTTTCTCAAGTTTAATGACTTAAAGTTAGGACAAGCTATGGCCAGAGCCTGACTAAGGCAGGGGCATACGGGGCAGTTGCCCCGGGCCCCCACATCAGAGGGGGGGCCCCAAATCGAATAGAAAGTTTAGTAATAAGTATTAAGTCCTTCATTACTGAAGTAGTGAAGCAGAGGGGGGGGGGGCCCAAAGAAGTTTTTGCCCCGGGCCCCAATTAGGCTAAGTCGGGCCCTGGCCATGGCCCAAAAGAGTTTTTGAGCACGCCACTTCACAGGGGAACTGCAGGGCAGGTCATGACTCGTCACGACGAACTAATTTGATTAAGCGAGAGACGGGCCCGGGGTTTATGCTGTCGCGTCCAAAATCGACCAGTTATCATTTTAGCAGAGTTGGCTCCTAGATAGTCGTAGCTTCGATACGCAAAATTGCTCTGTATGTTGTGTTTTCTCTGGTCTCGCGAGTGGCGCCGTTGGGTTCTTCTTTTGCTGGCCTCTTGAGCATCGATATTTGGCTCTTCTCAAAATTTATTATTCTAAATTCTTTTCCAGCCAGCGGATTTGGGCTTCTGCCCTGCTGTCGCTGTGGCCCAAGAGTGGGGGGCGGCAGGGGTTTGTTTCGACGCAGCCGCCGTCTTAGGTCTATACCCACTGGTGGGATTCCAAACCTGGAAGCCCGCTTACGTAGACATGCGGGTCTCATTTGGTGCCTAGGAATGACACTTCACGTATATATTGTTCGATCGACAACGACCAATAGATTTGGATTTATTTCATATCAAAGTTCAAAGCTAATATAGATGACTTCGAATGTCGGGATGACAAAAACTGCTGACATTAATGTTTGTATATTCATTGGATACTACCTTAACAGACGCTTTGTTTCTAGAAAATCTTTTTCGACAATTGTTTCTTGGATAAATTAATTTTGACGTTGCAGGTTTAACAAAAATTATATGATCAAAAAAAAAAAATTACTTTCGCAAAAACTTAAGTTCTATGTTCTATTTGTTTATTCCTTTAAGGAGCTGTACCAAGTCAAGTCATGGATGACACTACTCGATTGTGAAGTGGTTGCCGAGCATGGGGCAGAAATCCCCGAAAACACGTAATCAATGGACCCACTGCGGTAAAGAGTTTGAGTGATTCCAAGATGTTGGGTGGGAAAATTCTGACGTGAGACAGTTTGTGCTAAATATATCCCAAAGCCTGGGACCAATAAGAGAAAAGTGACGTCACATTTAAAAAAAAATGCAATGGGCCCTTTATGAAAGCTAACATAACAAATGAGCAAATGTAAAACGAAGTCAGTCTTAATATAATAGATAACAGAAATCACAAAGTGTTTTATTCGAATATAGGAATTAATGTCTGCCACAATAGAAAAAGAAAAATATTCTGATAAAAAATATTACCTGGATAGTACACGGGTTATCACTGATGTGGTTAATAAGACATAGAAAGAAAGATGAAAATAAAAAAAAGATGAAAGAAAAACCACAAGAGCACTTTTCTGCATATTTTTGCATTGATTGAGTGCCTCCGTGTAAAAATGATCACAAATGTCAATATCATATTTTAATTCATGTTTTAAAGAACAGGCAATTTTGACTAAAGTATCTTTTAAAAAAGCTATTTATTAGTTTTCACTTTAATAGTAATTACAAAAATCTGAAAGAGCTCAGATCTCATAGAAATAATCTTTATATTATTTACACAGTCAAGCAAATTGACCAATTACACAAATAGACAATGGCGCTCATAAAATTGTCCACTCATTTTGATTTCTACTCAATAAACACAGAAGATGACAGTTATTCATGTCCCATTCATATGAAGTTTTTCATTCTATATTTTACACAATTCACATTACTTCAAACTCTAACAGGATTGGGAAAAACAGTAAAAAGAAAAAAAAAAAAATCAAGAGATAATTCAGAGTATTTTCAGTTTTTCTGGTTTGTTCTTATTATCATAAATGTTAATAAAATAAGGAAGATAACAATAAATATTAATAAGTCAGTGTTAGCATTGAAATTTAATGAGTCACCCCCTGCAAAAATTATTACCAAAAGCAATTCTCAAATCAGTTCTATGACAGTTCAACAGCAGATCATTCTGTAGCATACGAAAATAAAAATCTGTGTTTAGAGCATTCACTGAAGGCAAGAATTTTAATTTCCATCATGGATCCATTTCATCAATGTAAGTGTCCAACTTTACGATTATCGAACATTATAATAAGCAAGTGTAACATATTTTGATTTAAGATAATAAGACAGACGTACAAGCTAACACCTAAAGCTATATTAAGTTTAAAAATTTAGGTATAACTTATCAAGAACATGTCTTAACAATTAAAAATGAAAAAAAAAATCAATTCAAACACTTATTTAACTTTAAAACAATTTTTCTTTAAAATTATGTTTAAAAAAAAACTCAATTTCTCCTTTAAAATCTCGAACCATATAATCTGTACCCACTTAAAACTAGATTTTTAGACTATATATGACAAATTCATTCCAAAATCATAAAAGCATCAGAAGAAAATGGAGGGGGTGGAGAGAAGAAATAATGTGTGGTAAGCATGTACATTGACAAAGATGGAATAGCTGGATAAATAATTGATTATAAAAAAATGTCTATACATTTATACAATCTTATTAAATATAGACAAGGGAAAGACAGTTTATAGTTCAACAAAATACTAAACATGTTCCATAGAAAGATTGATTGCGATAAAATTGACTGCCCTTTCTTTCACAAATTGACACTTGATCTAAACCCCTAACAATATGCTGGCAAATCCTGTTAGCAATCACAACTGCATATCACATAAAGGGAGACATTTTCTTAAAAATGCATAAGTAGTGAATGCTTTTTTTTTCTCCCTTTATAACAAGCAAACTTGAAACTATATTTAAGTTGAAGAAAAAAAAACTCTAAAACTGTAAGATTGACAAGATAATTCAAATTAAAAAATATTCATTTCATTTTGAAAACTAACCATACATTAGAACACACTGTTTAAAAACACCATCTAAACTTCGTGAGCAGCAGAAATACGTCATTTAAGATCTCCAAGTTTTTCTAAATCCTCTAAGACAACATAAAATTTTGAATTTTGTTTTAAGTACAAATAATCACTACTCAACCTTAGGTTAGCACTATAACACAATGACACAATCCAAACTTGCTGTAACACTCAAAATTAACAAAAACCTTTGAGGATTGTAATTTTTTTCAGGGCACAGAACTACTTTAAAGAATTTAAATAATGAAAAAAAATAATCTTATTTAAACATATGATAAATTAAACAGTAGATAACAGGTTGATTCTCATTTAATTACTACATTTATCCTGTCTGATGCAAGAGTGACTAAAATTCTGAAATTTATATATATATATATATATATATATATATATATATATATATATATATATATATATATATATATATATATATATATATATATATATATATATATATATATGTCTACATAAATTGATACTGCATTATATTTAAAAAATAAATAAATAAAATAACTAATTACAATACAATCAGAACACAAGGGAAAATACAAATCCTTGAAATTTCTTAAAGAAGTTTTAATGAGGAACACATGCTGCCCTCCAAATATGTACCCTAGTGAACAGTTTATAATTCATAATTTAGTAATTATATTTTTAAACACTCAGAAGAGAAATGATTCCTATTATTCACTTCTATCATTATAAATTAAGCATGAAAAAATCTAACAGATTTAATTGTAAAATTTCATGATTGAAAAATACATTTAATATTTCAAATGAAAACTACAACTTTAAAATTTCAAATATTTTAATATTTCAGATATATAAGAAATATTAATTTGGTTCCATAACAGAAAATGAAAATTTATAAAAATAACCTTTCTTAAAATCTTACCTCATTTTTTGAACATCTCAACTTGAATGAAAATGAGACAGGACCAAAACTTGATGAACAATACATAATAATAATATTAAAAGGAAACAAAGGCTCATGTTTTCTTAAAATTCGATTGTGGGTTAGCATTTAAAATTACTAGAAAAGAATGGTACAAATCACAAGCAAATGAGAGTTTATAAACCATAAAATATCCTTCCCTAACAGGTATTTTGACTAATTCATAAGTGTACCATTTACTTATAAATAGGAATTTAAAAAATTCAATTTTGTTTGAAGATCACTGAAAAATTCAGAATTCTGAACGAAATATAAATTATCTGATTTTCTAATTGAGTCACAGTTTTGAGAGAAATTACATAAACCTTTACTTTTAATTCCTTCATACATACAATAGTACATAGAAATGGTGGATTTTGGAAGACATAACCCCCCCCCCCCATTTTTTATTTTATTTTTTCAGATTGACAAGTAGGCACTGAATGGGCACACTTCAGCAAATATACTGGACACTGATATAAGAAAAACTTTTTTTTTTGCACTTGCTGCATCAGGATTACAAAGAATACAACTTTCAATATTAATATGCTAATACAAGGAACAACATTCCTACATACATAATTCTTTTGTTTTTATTACTAGGCTTTTGAAAGGATCATTTAAAAAAATGGAACTCAGAAATTAAAATAAGAGTAATGCAGCAATAATAAATATATAACAATACAAGAAACAAATACGTCAAACTTTAACAACTCTTTTATTTAATCCCACATACCCTTGGAAAACCCAGTTTTATACATAAATCATATTTATATAAATTCGCTATAAGACTGTCAGTTTAGATTAAACACATAATTTCTTTTTGATAACTTAATACATTATTCCTGACAGCCAAAAGCACTAGAGATAAACTGTCTTTTGTTTCAAAATTCCTATTCTAAAAAGAAATATAAAAAATTTCAATTGGAACAGAGACACTACAAAACAGATTTCGCAGTCTACAAATATCTAAAGAAAAAAATTGCGTCTCCTGTGGCAATGGAGTTATTTATGAAATAAAATATAAAAATCTTGTGATCATATGCAATTATAGATATATATATACATATATATAGAGAGAGCTATGGGTGTGGATGACAAATAAATAGATTATGCAAGAAAAGTATTAAAAAAAATGTGATGGTATATTTAATTTATGAGGCTGACTATTTTTTTAAATACAGAAATGATAATTTATTTTCCATAATAATGTACTCCATAGGCCCAAACAAAAAGAAATCAGTAAAACAGAAGAAAACACTATGAAATTCTGGAGATTCCTATGAATTTAGATATAATAAAATTATTCAAATGTACCAAGCTTTTATCACATCCATTAAATTAAACTGGCAACATTTAGATACCTTCTGTCTATAAAATGCATTTGCAATAAGTTTTTGGGGATAAGTATATGATTGAACCTTTCCTGTCAGGAACATAGAATGTCTAGGCTCATATTAGAAATTAACAACACCTTTTAAATTAAATCTTTCGTTCTTGGTTAAAACCTAAATTAGTCATAAATGAATAATTTCATAAAAAAAAAAGCCTTACACATTCAAAACTATTAAAATAGCATAAGATACATTCGATTATATGTAACAGAAAGGTAAATTAAATAAGAACTATTTTTAAATGTGCACCATTGTTAATTCAATCTAGTCACTTAAATGATAGTTTGACTGCATATAATAAATTACATGCAAGTTGCTACAAAAAGAAAGTTTTCCCATTTACATTTAAGTTCATATAACCACCCTCTAAGGTGAAAAATAAAACATAACCAACATTTATTAATAATTTCATATATTAATCACAAGTTTAACAGACTGATTCTGATAAAATATACCAATAATTATACTTGTATCAGAATTCTCAGAGACTAGTTTGGAATAGAAATGAAAATAGAATAAAGTTTAACAAACAATAAATAATAATAATAATAATTAAGGGAAAAAAACTACCCTAAATTTGAAGTTTTTAGACAGCTAACTTGAAAGCACAATTTTGGTGAGACTACATCAAATGTCGAACTATCGTGGTACCCAAAGATAATTTTTTTGGCTACATTTCTATGTATGAAGAATAAAGAAATTTGCACTATTTATGGATGAAAGAAAAAAAAAAAAAGTTTTGTATTTTACTATAATGCTTCTATAATTCACTGCATGTTACAAAATATGGAGAGAAAAACTATTGCAACAATTACTGCCTATCTTAAATATTCATGTTAAAATTACAGCAATCACTGTCAATTATCTGAATAGATTTAACATGTTCCAGAATTTTAGGAGCTCACAAAGATTTATGTTGTTTAAATCATCAAGGGGTACTGCCTAACCAAGAGAGATATTACACACTTCTTCTGGAATGGTATGATCACTAAAATGGCAAGATTCTAGTAAAGAAATTCTCAAATAAGGAATATTTTCCTTTATGCAAAATTCTTAGTAAATGTAAAAAATTCCCTGGATATTAATTTTATATGTTTAGTTAGATAGTTTCAAATATACTTCTGTGATTACTATAAGTAAAGAGAGGGGGAGGGGCTAACATATGGCCAAAAACATGGTGGTTACACATGCACTTCTGCAGCATACCAAATATTAGAACAAACCAATCAAATTTTTTATTTACAAAAGCTCTGGTCTTATTTCTCCATAGATATACATACTTACATTACCAAACTTCCTGGTATAACAGAATAAATAAGTTACAAGACTCAACGACACTACACAAATAAGAGAAATAATCTTAACACTTTCAGACGACTCATTAAACCCAGCCAAACACCACAAGCATAATATACTATTGGGGCCAAAAAGGTGAGTAACAAAAATGACCACAGATTATCTTCATTTATTTAATAATAATAAATAAAAAAAAGGCACTGTATGCCATTTAATTAACTCTGTTTTGGAATGATATATACTATATTGAAATTGCGAAACATGGCTAATACCTGATGCAATATTTTGATTAACTAGCATCATTAAAGATAGCATTTAAAAAATAAATAAATAAATAATAAAAAAAAATTTCTAAATCAGATTGGAAATTACTATTACTTAAAAAAAAAAACTGTTAAAGAAAATGATTTTTTAGTTTTTGAATATGCAATGATTAATAATACAGTGAACAGCATTATTTACTGTATATAATAATACAAGCTTACATACATAAAAATCATAGGAAAAAGGCTTTCTAAATCTCACAATAATTCAATAAAAAATAGTTTTAAAATTATGGATGAATTGTAATGTTATGAAATATATACTACTTTTCATATTCCCTTCTTTATAAACTAAGACTTTTTTTAATCTAAAAACTATTATGCTTCCTACAAATTTTTAACTTGCATGCAATACTACAAAAATCAAAGGACTTTTAAAGTTACTTAACAGAACTTTCTTGTTCACTTTAAATGAAGGAATTTAATTTCTAAAGTCATGCTCCTCAGTAATTTTAGCATGTATCTGTATATACATCAGTGGAATAGTTATGAAAATGTAAGATACTGAAAATGGACTTTATTTTCTCACATTATATTTGGCCTATACTGGAACAGCCCTTTTACATCATAAAAAATAACAATAAAATAGATAGTTCTAACGGATCTCCCTAAGACAATAGAGACTTACATGGCAGCAGAGCAAAGACGATATGATTAAAAACACTACTACTTTCTAATTTAACACCAAATAAACACAAGGATTTTCTAGAGTTCTCTTAAATAAATATTCACAATTATTCAACCACTTATATAGCACACATAAAGAAAATTTATATATTTACACTCAACATTAATGTAAATATAATTCAAAAGTCTAGATAGAGATCACGTTACAATTACATTCTTTTGAGGAAAAGCTCTTTATCCTTTAAAGGGCTTGTTATGAAATTGGGGTTAAGAACAAACTGAATATATAAATAACAAAATTATCAGAACATGTGTTTAGAAAATATGTACATACAAAATAAAAATAAGAAAAATGAAACTTAACACTAATAAGTGGGAGCCGAAAGAATATTCAAGTTTATGAAGGGCAGAGGAAATAAAACAGTAAGCACAAAAGAAACTAAAATCCAAATAAGACAACATATTTAATAAACAAATTGAACAAAGAGTAACTGAAAAAATAAATTATAAATTTACATTTTTGAAGAATTATTTGAAATACCCATGACAATTCATACAATCAGATATGATGCCGTACTTCACACAGTAGAAAAGAAATGCATTACTAGCACCAATAACACCTATAACCAACATCTACTTTAACCTCATGGTCCCCAATACAAAAGATTAACACAAAAAAGTAATAAAAATTATTACCATGGCCTATAGTAAAATAAATTACTACAGAAATTTAAAGTTTACTACATAACAAAAGCTCATCTTAAAACAAATACAGTAACAAGACATAGCCACAAAGTATAGAGGAGAAAATCTAAAAACCTCCCTTCAAGTACAAAAGCATTGAAACATATTTGAAAAAAAAAGAGAAAGAAGATACTTTTACAAAATGATATAATATCATTTTGCAGTTAAAAAAGATTCATTACAAGATATTAAAATATATGCATACAATTCAAGAGAAAATGTAAATCAATTTTTTTCAAGTTGCAAAATCATTGGACAATACAATAATACATCTCCACAATCATGAAATATTACCACAAAGTTTTTACAAAATGAAAACAATTACACAGATCACTGATTTTCTGCAAGTCAAATGTAACACAGAATTAAATGATTCACAATAAATACATACATAAATATGACACAATCAGTAGTAAACAATTATAAAACTTTGTTTAATTTAAAAAATATCTAGTTACCTCAACAGATGGCTTGATTACAAAACACACATTTATTTCAGTTATAAAGTAAACAGTCATGTAAAGATTAACACTTTGGAACACATACAGAAACTAAAAACATATTGGATTTCTAAATGCACACAACAGTAAAAATTGCCTTCTTGAGTGCTTTGGCACAAATTTAGAATTTTTTTTAAAGATCTTAATAATTAATACTCAAAGAAAGAACACTACGTACTTTCAATGAGATAAAAAAAAAATGCCCCTGATATTGCTGATAGCAGAGATGCAACAAACAAGCATTTAGATCTAGATTTTGAAATAAATATTTCGTTATCTCCTTTAAAAATGTAAATAAGAGAGGAACTGAGAAAGCTTAAATACCTAGTATTATAACAATAAATTTTAATTAAAACCTTTACAACAAATGAAAGAATGTTTTGTAAATTAGCAGTTGTTAAAAATGCTTTTATGATCTGAATTTCAATACACTCTATTCATCATTAACTAACTCATGGCACAACAGTTCGAATTGCTTTTCAGCACTGTGCACCAAGGCTTGCGGTGCCCATTTCTGCTTTCATGACCGTGGGCTTGGGGTACCATACAGCATATGTCTCGGTCACGTGCTCAACCTGATGCGGGACCTCCAGAGTTAGTTCCCAAGCATGCTTGGTCCTCATTTTATCGACCCACTCAAGGGGTGAAAGGCAAGCTATTCATCATTAGATAGCACTTATATTAAAGTTTATATTTAAAATATGTGCATACAGGTGTGTGTTTGTGTATTATACAATATAACCCCACTTCTAATGGTTGGTTGATAGTGCTACAGTCAATTTTTGCTACACGAGGGCTAATTAGACAAAGAACCAGACCTGCCAACCTCAGTATGAGCAAAATTCTGCAATATTTCTACCGTGCATAAAATAATCGACAAAACGACATAACACAAAACAGTATAGAAAAAAATTATAATGTACACTTATTTATAGTTTATACAATCTCTTTAATAATATGACATAGTTCAAAGTATTTCCTTACTGTTCAGCTGATCATGAAATTATAATATTAAACAAAAGTTATATATTTGAAATTTGTAATCATACATTTTAATGTACATCATATTTACACTAGCAGGGACCCCAGCAGTCTATATTTTGAGTACTTCTATTTCTTTATAATGGTTTTAATTAATTGCAGAAAATCTTGGAATTTTTGTAGCATTTACTGTAGATGATTTTGCTCTTTTTAAAATTTCATTGTCAAATTATTCTTCATAACAGTGTCCATGTAGGTTTGATTTGAATATTAGCAAATTTTCTAAGGTTTCCCTTGACATAGATGATCTGAACTGAGTAGATATTTTTGTTATGCAACTAAAAATCATCTCACTCTGCATTACTGTGAGTGATTGTTAAAACCAGCATTTTTTTACGTTTCGGAATCCGGAAATAATAAATAGTATCCATTCCGTTAACCCGGAAGATGCATTAAAAATCTGGCATTGCCGGGGTAAATCTGGAAAGTTAGCAGGTCTGAAGACCTATTGCTTAAAGCTGATCCTGAAAAGCTACAAACAGCCATGTCAATAGTGGAACTCGAACCCGCAGACTCTGGATTGAAGCCCCTCCCCTTCACTTCTAATCAGATGGGTGAAAAAAATTCAAAATTTTTTTCAGACAACTAAAGCATGTCTCAAATCACAGCAAAGAAACTACTGAGGAAAGCCTCATAAAAACAGGTTGCATTCGCACTCACTATTTCTAATCTGCCTCCACATAAACATGATTTTTTAATTTGCAAACACACACTAAATTGTTTTATAAATACACAGACATATGCACAAACATATGTTTAAAGAATAAATCAATTTATTAATATATGGCAAGGATATTTATTATATGTCTTCATCAGCACAATTGCCTGGTACAGACCAAGGCAGTCCCAGTCAGTTTTCCTCATCCAGTCGTATCAGACGCCAATATCATCCACTGGTTCATTCCAGTGGTCTTAAGATCTCTCTTGATACACTCAATCCATCTAGTACATGGTCTCCCTCTTCTAGTACCTTCCATTTTATAAAAAGTCAGTTTTTTTAAAAACAGAGTCAGTGCCTTCATAACTATAAACTGCCCAAGCCATCCGATGTGATAAGATTAAATTACCCTTGTTATACTTGGTTGCCAATACTTATGGCATAAATCATGATTATAACAAATTATCCAGATGTTTTCCCTCACACTGCACCATAAATCCTTTGTAGAATCCTTTGCTAAAAAATTAAGCATTTATTCTCCTCAGATTTTTTTAGGGGCCAGCATTTGCAGCCATAAAGAATAATAGGTCTTATTCAAGTTTTATATAGATTAATTTGTGTATATAGGAATGAACTTTGATTATATACATGCACACACACACACACACACACACTTTAGTTCATAATACAACATATTAATGATGGATCGTTAATGATGAATGTTTGTTATTGAGGAGTAGCATGTATCATATCTCACATTTGTGAATGAGTACCAAGAGAAGGTACAATGAATTGCTACATATTTAAAGAGTTTAAACTAAAGAGAATTAAATTTGGATTATTTTATTCATCCTAATTACCAAAAGTGGAATATAACAATTTTTTTCCTTATCACATCTAAGTATTCAAAGATCAGCTTTGTTATTTGTTGCATCCTGACAAAAAATGTAAAATTTAAAATCTAATTACTTTCCATTCAACTTACAGGCTCAATTATAGAGAAAATGTAATGTAATAGACAACTCTGCATACCACACCTACAATTATGAAAAAATTTACACAATTTTCTTTTACATCTGTACTCAAAAGATGAATAAATATATTACAACTAGTATATTCTCATTAACATTTCTAAGCACATTAAATTACAGATATTAATACTGAACATTAAAACAATCATAATCAAAATTAAGTAAAACAGACTATAATAATTTTTAAACAAGACAAATTCTTCATAAATGGTAACAAAAGCTTTAAATCTAGTTAGCAATAAGCAAAAAAATATATTGATTAAAATAGAATGAAAAGTGTTACAGAGAAATAAAAGCTTGACAAATCTGAACTAGAAATTTACATTTCCTGTAACAAAATTTGCTAATAACAGAAAGATGATGCACTAAAATATCATTAAAGATATTACAGATAAAAAAAAGTATGAATACTACATAAAAAAATCTACTTAAAGTGATATTAGCGATAGATACAATCTATCACAATCATACATATCTTCTTAAGCTGCCTTACCCGTGAGGTACATGGACCTTTTAAAAAGTAAATGTTGTGCGAATCAGTAAAAAGGAACAGCTGTTTTGAGACAGGCAAAACAGCACCACAAGCAAGAAATTCAATATTAGCTCATAATTCATAGGCACTATATGAGATTTCAACATTTCATGTATGGGTACTTAGATACTCATGGGTTTTCCCCACTACCTTTGGTAAATAATACTTTTTTTGGCATAATCTTGACTAAATATGCATGCTCTTTCTGATTTGGATAATTTGCATTGATTTAAAAACATTTTTGGAAGCATTTTTAAAGCTATCAAAACACACAATCCTCGAAACAACTGAAGTTTCAGCACATCTTTTATTTTATTAAATCTATACTGAGGGGAAAAAAAAGATATACGAGGTCCAATTTGTCCAAAATGAATCGGGATGAAGAGCGAAATTTGTGTAATACTACTACTAGTACTGCTATGAATAATGCAGACCTAAAACTGATTAGTTATTCAAATGTAGCTTAATGCAAAATTTCCAACTCTACTAAAGAGTTATCTCATAAATAACAAGAAAACATTGCCTATCACAGCCCACAAAGTAAGTAATTTGAAAATATAAGTATCACGTATTTCACAAGGAAAATTTTGAGCATTCAATATAATTTTGAAAAGCAGATAGTATAAAATGTTGTACATATGTTACTATAACCTTGTAGATGTAAGATTTTAAAAGCTACAAGATATATAGATAGTAAACTGCATATACATAAAATAAATCGGTGTAACATTCATTTTTTTAAGTACACCGATTTTTCTTTTTCTATAAGATATAGTGAGCACTCTTAATTTCATATTGGACTCTACATCACTATTGTTACGTCCAAGTGCAATTACAGTTCCACACAGAATCTGAATAAAGAATCCCGCCATTGATTCTTTAGAAATTTAAAGTAAGGAATTGTTTCAGGACGAGCATAACAAGTTAGAAACATTACAGTGACTGAAAGTGTTCCAGACTTTCAGGAATTTTTCCTCCAAAGTTATTATTATTTTACTGTAAAGTAAAGAGCCCATATGCATTGTGAAATATCTGGCCAAGAAACTCAAGATAATTTAATACTGCTGTTAAACAGAAAAGTTAAGATACATAATTTATTATATTAAGATAAACATAAAATATGGGCTTATAATTTTTAATTACTAAATATTTCATAACATTCAAGCTTACTATTTTTTAACTGAATGTCTTTGAATGAATAAATAAATGTTAGTAATACGAGGATATAACTATAACTAACATCACACGTAATAAAAATCTGAAGTATCACTGTTCCCACAGTGATCATTATAACCAAGTTGGACAGCATGTTAGAACACCACAACTAGTAAATGATTATTAAAGTGAGAGAATAAAAAATTACATTTCACAAGCAATTTATTTATAATACTCTTAATTAAAAGACAAAATAAATATATTGTGTCAGATACACATAAGAATCTTATTCAAACTATTTGTCAAGAGAATAGGAGTTATATGCCAAGAAGATAAGAGATAAAAGAGGTAGTAACAAAAATCAATATCAAGTACCCATGCATATGATGAATGTCAATGACTTGATTGTAGGTATATTATCATTACAAATGTAGTAGTACTATTATAAGAGAACAAAAACCTATTGGTAAAACTACACTAAATAAAGAAAATACCTTGAAACATAGTTAAACACTTTGTTACAATACTTACAAAACAGCACAATAATAAAGAGGAGGAAAATAAAAGGGGAGGGTGGATTAAAGTCAGAGACTTCAGTTATACATGACTAAAAATTTCACATCATGATTTCTAATATTTTATCACAGTTTTTAGAGAGTTTGTGACAAATGATTTCTTTCATTATAGCAACTTCTGCAAGAAGTATCACAGTTCATCATCTGGCAATGTTGGCAACCAGAATGCCTAAGAAAGTAAATTAACAAACTATTTAATGAAAGAATTATGCATACAACACTGCATTGTAGAAAGGGATATGTGTGCTAATATGACACACGTAAAGAAAAAAAATTATTACAGTGAAATATCCCACATAAATAAAATTTAAAGGTATAATCCTATAAATATTTCAACCAAAGGACTGTATTTGTATTACTTTGGTAGAAATAATAAACTAAAAATAAATCAATAAAAGATTAAAACAGTACAAAATTTCAATGAGATCATTATGGGAAATTAATTTTTTTTAAAAATTCCAGCTAATTTCTTTCAAAACATAAGAGACTCCTGTAATTTATATAAAAAACATTAAAAAATGTGGAACCGTGGGAAATTTGTAATAGTAGAAGCTTTTTTTTTTTAAAAATAAAAGTTAAAGTTATATAAAATTTTATGGGATTTAAATTATATATTGTCATTACCTAAATATTGAAAATTCCTACACTAAACAGTAGATCATAAGCAATTTGCTATGGTAAAAATAATTACAAAGGCTAAGGCCAAAATTTACCACAATCTCTTTACTCAAAGATTTAAAAAAATAAAATCCAGTAATTTGATGAATAATTTTCTAACAATACCAGGTTTTGGCAGAAAGAGGGCAAGAGAAAGGCAAAACTGACTGGTATGTGATAAATAAGCATTTTTCAGGGACATTATACATAATATATATATTTTTTTTTTAAAAGGGGGGGGGGGGGGGGACACACACTTTTTTAAGATTTTTACATATTTGGCTGAATCATGTAACAGCATGTGTTTGGCTAAGTTTGTAGATGAAAGATACATCATATTAAAAAGTGATAATGATTAAAAAAATCATGCACATAATTTCATTCCAAATAAAAAGGCAAACCATTACCATTGTTGAAGAAGCAGATACCAGCATCATATATTTAGGATTAAACTGAACGCAGTGTATGGGGTTGGTGAAGCTAGATTTTAATACAGTGGTAGCTGAACTAGTCTCCGAATTCCAGACATGAACAGTACCATCAGTTGAACCTTTAAAATATTCAAGAATAAATTTAAAACATATGCAAGAAAGAGTACAGACAAATTAATTTAATCATAAAGAATTCCTTGACCTTTGAATACTAATATTTTGATACAGTACTCCTGACTAATCTAAAAAAATTACATACACATATTGAAGCTAAAATAGGGAATAGGTTCAAATTTTGAAGTTTTTGTATTTGTTAACACAGTTAGAAGATAATATATATAATTTAGTGTGTAAAAACAAATACTATTTAAAAAAAGGAAAGAAGAAAAGAAATGACAACCTGCACATGCTTCTAATTACATGACCATTTTAAATTTAAATTTTAACACGACAATTATATTTCAATTAACTTTCTGATAATTCCACATTTTCCAGAAGCATATGAAGTTTTTTTTTAAAATCTAGACACATTTTAAGTAATTTTAACTTCTTTTAAATACTCCAGGAAAAATATTTAGTGATATTATTTACAAGCAATAATTATACAATCTGTAATAATCATAACATATTTCATCACCAGATTTGTGAATTATTGCAAAACACCTTCATAGATAAAAGTTAATATATAAAACTGTTCATTTTTTCATTGCATAATTTAATTTAGTAACATTCATGCAATAATACACAGAATAACTTTATTCAGAGAAATATTTTACTAAACAATTAAAAGAAAACAGCTTGCATTATTCAGAAATTACCTGAAAATATAAACTGTGAGTCAGGACTAAAAGATGCTTCTAAAGGAATGCCTTTACTATTTACACGGCTCTGAAACAAAAAATTTGACATCTATTACAATGGAAAAAATTATAATAAATACTTATTACATGAAGATCCACTGTACATATTAAGAGTTATGATATTTGTAAGAGACTGAGCAGCTCAGACAGAATAAGAAGCCATTTCTAAAAAAAGTACAATGGTTTTTAATGTTACTCAGTTGCAACATCAAATAAATTTTATAAATAACCAAGAACAAACAAACAAACAAACAAAAAAAGAACTACTGCTGCAAAATATAACAATTTTAAAACCTTCATATATTTTTAAACTTTTCATATGAATTAAAGCATTGGTTTTTATCTAAATGGCAATTTTTTGACAAAATAAATAAAACAACATTTAGTGAAATGTAAAAATTTAAGAGCATTGCCTCCAATGATGCAGAATGTAGGTGACATTATGAAATTACAATCACTAAACATGTCCGTAAAAATTAAAAAAGGAATGAATTGAATAGTCTCTTTTATCTCTATATTTAAGTACATGAGTAAAAAGAAAAACAACAGATTTTTACTTGCCTGAATTCTTAAACAATTGGTATGTTCTTTAATATAGCAAATTATATAAGGAAATATTATGATTGATCTTTTTTTTTTCTCTTTGGCGTAATTTACCTTTACTTACAAAATTTCTACAGTAGAAAAAAAAAGGGCTAAGTCTATATTTCCCCCAACATCTTGTTTATCATGTAGGACAGTTTTCCTCAAAGAAGCTCCATCCAAAAGAGTCACAATAAAAATATTGAAAATGAAGAAAATTAACTTATGATGGTTTACCTCTGATGTACAGAATTTTCAAGTAAATTACTTCCCCAAATAACTATCCTACCCAACCACAACCACACAAAAGTTTAACTCAAGCAATTCAACATGAAACATGCATTTAAACCAACAGTTTTACATTAATTACAGAAATGGGGAAAAAAAAGAAGAAAAAATACTTACAGAAAATGTTGTAATGTGTTTTCCTTGATAAGCATCTAAAAGATGAATAGCAGGCCCATTCGTAGCTATTAACAACAATTTTCCATTAGGGCTGAATTTCAATCCTGTCCATTCACAGTCTTTCTCTTTTGGGGGTATAAAGCTATTAAATGGACCCTAAAATGAAATTTTATAAAATTAATTTATAAAACATTTTGAGAAAAGCAAAAATAATGCACAAGTAGAGATCACAACCCAGTTTTTTTTAAAATTTTCTATTGGACGTAGAGCACAAAATTAAAATATTTTAACTTTAAAAAGAAAAAAGAGAACAATTTTCCAAAAATTCTTAGCCTTTTGCAGAAGAAAAACATGACATGAAATCTCCTTGCATTTTACTTCATATCCCAGCTATTAGTTCGACTTATTATTAAAAATTGACATTTCACAAAAATGCTAAAAGTTTGCTTTCAAACAAAAATTTATACTGAATTGGCGAAACAAAAATTTAATGGCCTTTAAAAGGAAGATAAAAGAACACATTCCTTTAATGAGATGTGAAAAGTTCTGCACATGAACTGATAGCTGTTAAACAAAAATGACTTTTTTTTTTCTAAAATATAAATAGGAATATCTTAAGACATTTTCTGGAGTCAAAAAAATGATGAGAGACTTTGTATCATATTGTAATACAACAGCAAAAAAAAAAACTACACTTCGTCATTATTCATAAATTGTATATCGAATAGGGGAGAAAAAAACTCAGCTAATTAATTTATCACAGATTAAAATACTGTGATTTATATTGCCATTTACCATTTCTGAGGTGTAATTTATTTCTTAATGTTATAAAAAATTCTCACTTTTTTAACAGATAAAAAAATAAAGTTAAACTAAAAATATAGATTTTCAAATTAATTTTATATAAGGAAATGCCAAAACTGCTGTACAAATTACTAAAACTTCATATAGTAAAAAAAAATAATGTTTCCACAAAATGCCTTTCACAATTCATGAAAATTTCCTATTCCAGGAAATTGAGACTGAAGGTGAATTGTACAGGAAAAAAATGCATGAAAGATGATATCTAACCGGAGAAGATTGCTATTCAACTATTCATTCTATTTTATTCATTCAACTATTCATTCTACTTATTTCTAACCCACGTTTATGTTTCTAAATAACTTGGTAAATTCTATATAAATCCTCATAAGTAACAAGAAGCTTATATAATCTATATTAAAGAGATTTAGGTTAAATATAATAGAAAGTTTTTTTATTTTTATTTAAACCACTGGATCTATTAATATAGGGGGGGGGGGAAATAATTTTATAATTAATTACAAGTAAACAAGTAATGTTATGTAACAATAATTTCAAAGAAATCAAAATTTCACAGCTAAAATAAATCACACATTGGAAATAAACAACACAAGAGTATACCTTATCAAATGAACGTAGATCATACAATCTCACTTCTTCTGAATCATTTGCAACAGCAAATATCACTCCTTCTGGATCAAAACTGGAAACAGGTCTTCCAACATGGTTAATTAAGCCCTATATGCATTATTACATAAGCATAAATATGGCAGTAACACTGAACTTTTCAATTAACACCATAATACAGGATATAAAACTGATAAGTAACATATATAAATACATTTTTAAACTTTCTAGTTAAATGATTCAAATAACCCTGTTGATATTATAGTTGGCCATAATAACTAAATATGTAAAAATATTGTTTAAATGCAACTGCATTGATAGAGCTAAAGTTTAGTCACTTTGAAAACACAATGAGAATTTGGCTGACAATAGATAATTTGGTAGATTTAATAAAAGCAGACATTAAACATAATTTTACTATTTATATCGCTAAGATCAATATTACCTGAACAGTTACTTTCAATTCAGACATCATTAAAATTAAATTTCTACACATTCAGTTAGCAAATAAGTTTCAAAAGTGTACAGAATATACTCTTCCTTAGCTGTCAGTGTAGGTGTCTTTTGCACCACTCCTTAGGAAGAAAATTGAATTTGATTTCAAAATTAACAAACAGAATTTTATTTTCAGCATTTATAGTAAACTAGCTGTGACACTATCCAACAGATGGCATTAGGTTAGCAGCAAAGTGAGTTTTCTAGTTACTGCATTCACTTCTTATGTAATCTAGCTATAAATAGCCAGATATATCAAAAATAATTTTTTTTGAGTTACCTAGTTCTTGCACTCACGTGACGATATAGTGATAACAAGCCAATGTTCCCATTTGGGAAAGTATTTATTATTTTTCATCCTGTACGAATGTAGAAAATAATTTTTTGTTAAAAAGAACTGGTTATAGTTCCTGCCTAATTTCTCTAATTGTGAAAAAATTCAGGTGAGCAAATCTCAAATAAGTAATATAAAAAGATTTTTTTTTCTTTCTTCAGAAAATGGCGATATTTGACATTTTTATCTCTTACATAAATGCTTAAAAGTAAATATATTTTTCATTAAAAAATTCAAATCAAACTTTAATTCTATAAGAAAAGTGTGAATATCATTATTAATCTTAAAAAATAATAATAGAACAGTCTATATAAAAAAAAAATTTCATGTATCAAACTAAAATTAATCACAAACATCAAGAACTCTAAAGAGAAAGCTTTGCCTTCACTAACAGCAGCTAACAAGTTTCTAACCCTTTGGCAACTGTATGAAATAAACAGCTTTCCTTTTACATTTTGTTCCAACTATACAAATCACTAGAGAGATAGAGAAATTATATACAAATTTATATATATGACTAAACCCCATACATAAAATTATATTATTAAACATTAGGAAACTAAAAATTTACAAAATAAAACATTATCTTACACATTTATGGATTATCCAATTATTTTTTTAAACACAAATATAAATTAAAATTTTGAAAGCTAAAAAGGAAATTTATGTGATAATATGTTACCTGACAATTGTGTGATCGTAGATCCCAAAGTCTCACTGATTTATCTAAAGAACCTGAGAGAAGAGACTCATCTACGGGAGACATAGATAAGGACACAACTCTGAAATGAAATAAAAATTATATAAAAATATGCATATTACGGTATAAATTAGTAACAAATTCATACATACTTCTAAAACAGTACTTGCTGATTTCACTCAATTTTTCCAACTTTATATCAAATTATACTAATGTTATAGCCATATTTTGCTCTTCAAAATTAACTCTATCCACATGCAAAATATTTTTTAGCAGCACTATATATAAAGAACTAAACCTTAAATATACGGTAACTAAATTAAAATTAGAGTACTAATTACATGACAAAATAAAAACTATAGACAATCCACATTTATGAAGTGCCCATAGAGAAAAATCACACCTCTAATGGTCCCCATCCAAATGAAGAACTATAATTAGCCGTTTGAAGCTAAAAGCTAAATTGAACTTTTATAGTGGATTTTAAGAAGCTATCGATTTTAGTTTGAAAATATAATGTTCATTAACAGATTTTCAAATGTTCTAAAAGTTACAATTATGATAGAATATAGGCATACCAAAAATTACTATATTACATAGAAATTTTAAATTTACAATTTAACTTTTAATATTTCACTAAATGTAGAGAAATTTAAATTTTCTAGGTTTTCTCTTTTTAGAAAAATTTAAATATGAAAATAAATCAAATTAAAAATATAAGAGCTAATGAATTTTCACATTACTAGGATATTTTAGATGAACAATTGAAAATAGCTGATTTAAACAGCTCAGATAGATTTTTAATACCTTTGTAGAAATAGAAGTGAAACAAGAGTTCATGATTTTTGTGCACTGTTTCTAAGTATGTTGAAAACTTAAACTTATAAACAGAGCTGATTATATTTCAAATACCTTTACATTGAGGCAAGATTCAGAATATACTCTTTATCACTATCTTTCTGATGATTAGATTTTAAGTCCTCAATGCAGTTTTTGATAAAAAGCATTTATTGTAGATCAAAATATTGTATTATTTATTACACATTTACCATACCATAATTAAAAAATTGTTGCAGTTATCAACATAGTTCAGCAACTGAGAAAAAGTATATAAATCTGCAATATTTAAAAATGAAAGAATATTAATTTTACAAGCAAAGAAAAATTTCCCTAGTATATTACACATTTAAGATGTTTTGTTATTTTAACTGAAATAATGGTGCTTTACACTGGTTTCCCCCCCCCCCTTTTTCTCCTGCAATCTTTCAAATTGTACTTCTAGGCAAAAGATGAAGGAAGGTTTTTGGTTTGGAGCACTACGGTCATTTTTTGCTACACGAGGGCTAATTAGACCGGGACCTACAGCTTAAAGCCAATTCTGAACAGCTACGAACATCCATGCCAAGAGCAGGACTCGAACCTACCGACTCTGGTACTTAATGCCAGCGCCCGAGACATTCGACCATCGTCTGGCCACAATGAAGGAAGAAAGAGTCTCATAAAAAGTTCTTAAAGTAACAAAAGAGATTCTTGTTCTAAAAGTGCAATATCAACATTATCAATAGCCCCATTGTTTTATTGGTCAAGTTTCTAGGAATGGTTGCTAGATTAATCATTTCAGCTATTCCTTTAAAATAAATCAATATTTTAATATGAAAATTTCGTTGGATGATAAACTGGAAAAGATATATATCAAATAATACAGACGAGCTCTTACTGAAATGTCAAATAAATAGACCAATATCAAAAGAAAAGACTTAGGAAATTTTTACTTTGCTTGATTTGAAAGACTACACAGTACATAAAAATCAAAATATAAACATTCTCAGATTTTATGAAAATCACTATAAATAATTTTTTTTTTCCATTTTTCAAGAATACTTTAGAAGAAATAAACAATAAAATTCATTTTAAAATTCTCTGAATTAATATTCAGTGTTTCTGATAAAATAAAAAATATTAAGAGAAGTTTAATTGTAATAATCAAATATATAAATTACTTACTTTTTGGTATGTCCAGAGAAGTATCTAATATACTTATTGTCATGAAGTGATAAGTACCTGATGGTATCTAAAATTCAGATTTAGAAGAGAGAGAGAGAAGAAAGAAAGAAAAAATCAAACAATAATTAACTCAATTTAACAAGATCAACATTTTCATTTAGAAAAATAAACACTTTTAAGAAAATATTAGGTAAATACAATCTATATATAAAAACACTAGGGGGTAAGACACCCCTAGCACAACAGTGGGGGGGCAATGTAAAAATAATTGAAAATGACAAATTATTATCGAATCCATAGTTTTGAAGGTCGCTGAGATGAACAGCGACACTCCTGATGCTCTATAAGTGCAGGTTCAGCCCCATCAGCATTGGGGGGCAAATAAAAAAAAATATCCAAAATACCAAAAATAGTGTCAAATCCATAGTTTTCAGGGTCGCGACAAATAGTGACACTCCCGATGCCATTTAAGTGTAAGTTCAGCCCCCACCCCCTCATGCGGGAAAAAGGGGTGAATATAAAGTGTCCAAAATGATAGAGTAATGTCAAATCCATAGTTTTAGGGATTGCTTCAATGAATACAGACACTCCTGATGCCATTTAAATGCAAGTTAAGCCCCCCATCAGAAGGGGGGGGGGGGGAATAAAATGTACAAAATGACCAAGAGTAGTGTCGAATCCATAGTTTTCGGGGTCGCTGTGATGAATAGGGGAAACTAAAAATGTTGTTTATAATCAAGTTTTTAGTAAATTTAATATTATAGCGAATTTGCAATTTTACTTTATAATTTGTATACTGTACATATACTTTTAAATACCTGTAAATAAAATTACTTAGATATTACACTATAGGTAGAATTCATTCCTTTTCCTGTCTAATAAAAAATTGGGATACCTAAATATGTTCTGGAAAAGTTGGCCGTAAAGCAAAAAACCATGTAACAAATTACTTATTTTGATATAAACCCATACAAATTTAATTGGATCTGTTCCAATTTTTCCTAAATAATATAGTTTTTAGTTCATAAAGCATTTTATTCTTTTATTTCCTATAAAAATGCTTACATAAAAATAAACGTACAGGTAATTATAGCGAAATGCCTTATAACGAGTGGCCGCATAGCGAAGTATAGGTGTAATGCATTAAAATTTACTTTAACATACACACATATATGTCAATATGTTTAGATATGTATAGTTACATTTTCTAGAAAAGCTATAAATACAGAACTTCAGCCTAAAAAGAATTAATAAATTTTCTGCAATTGCTAAAAAAAATTGTACTTTAACAAAATCGTTTAAAAAAATAAATACTTTGAAAGGCCTTAACAAAGTAATATCATGAATGCCCTTTTTGGTTGTCTAATTGCTAACTGGTCAACAAAATTAAACATTTTTTTTCATAAAAAAGCTCTAAGTTACTTAATAAATCATTTGATAAAAACAAAGCATAATAGTCATAAAAAAACAATCACTTGCTGCAGCATGCTGTAGCTTTATAGGAGGAATTTATATTATCTTTGATTTTATACTTAGTTACAACTAATCACATCCTTATTATTATTTTTATTTATTTATTTATTTTATTTTATTTATTTTTTTTTTTGGGGGGGGGGGGGGGGGGCGGGCAAGGTCCTATTATTCCAAATAATAAATCTCAATTAAGAAACAGCAGCTTATAAGGCATGAAAATTACAAATAATTTTTTTTTTTAATTTTCTAACAGGAGGGAAAGTAAATTTACAAACTATATGAACTATACAACATTTCAGTACATAAAAGATATTTCAAACATTTCTTCAGGATGCACACTAAAAATTTAAACTTGGGGAAAATTAATAATTTTGTGTACCAAAAAAATGACTTTTCTATATTCTTAATATATATATATACATATATATAAATAACAATCTTAAATAATTCTCATTTTAAACCATATTAAGGGCAAATTTTTAAATAAAAAATTTTAAAATTTATATTTCAAGTAAACTTACTTTCTCTCCAACAAAAAACAATACCATTTTACTTAATATTTTTAAAGCATACTTCATAATTTATAAGATCAACTGCTCTTGTTTATACTAGTTCCAAACTTACACAGGTACATTATGTCTTTACATTTATCTTCAAAAAATTTTCCTGTATCTGATTATTAAAAAACTGCTCACAGAGGAAAATTTTACAAGACATTTATATTAGTTGATACTGTAGAAAACTAATTACGCTTGTCATATTTTAATTTCTTTAATTACAGATAGGATAAACGTACATGTACATACATTTTATACACATATATATATATATATATATATAATTCTAACTGATAAAATTTTTCATAAAGCATACTTCATAATCAGTTTAAAGTAACTGATTAAAATGATGCTTAAAAATAATGAACTCTGCATTGTTATTTACTGCACCATATAAAAAAAATGACTAAGACAACAAATAACGTATTAAAATTAAATTTTCATGGGTTAATTCTTATTGAAATCATTATACATGCAATTGACCGACTTACCATCAATTTTGGTTGAACTATGGACAGCATAATTTTCTCCATGAGCAAATCGAACCAAATCTGCACCATATTTCTTACTATGAAGTGTTCTCTTGGGTCTAAAGTAAAGTTTAATACAGTCACTTTATTTCATGTTTACATGAAAATAAATCAAATTCATAGATGTAAAGTGAATTTCGTGTATTATTTATTATAAATACAAACTCATTACATTACAGGGTCTGAAAAAGTTAAAATTATGTATTCTCTCCTAAGATATCTACAGCTATTTAATGACTGTTCTATATTAGTTATAAAAAGGTTGCGTAATCTGAGCTTAGTACAAATGACGAGGAAATACTAAAAAAAAAACTTGTTAAATCTAAAAAAAAATATGGAAAGAAGTTTAATTCATTACTCATATGGCATGTGTTATCTAAACAATGGGCCATTTTCTAAGGTTATTTTTCAAATTATTATTCCCGACAATTACATTTAAATATTGCCAAAACAAAGGAAAAGTATACACTTCTGTAAACTGTGTAGTTTGAGGAAATATAAGAAAACTGCACATTTTTATGGTAATTTTTGTGTATAATCACAGAAGTGCAACAATTATTTCTATACATCTTCATTTTATTTTCAATTTCGCAGTTTCAACAGTTTTCGGCAACGCTATACCGAAGTAGTTATGCAACGCATATAACAGATGTTTCAGAAAACAAAATTTATAATTTATGCATTTCTGAATGATGAATAAAGCTTTCACATTTGTACTTACGTTCCTTTCTCACAATCGTATATCACAATAGAATCGTCATCACTACTCGATATCAAAGTATTACCATCCGATGAGAAATCAATACTATTAATACGATCAGTATTTTCATGGAAAACTTTGGCCACACGAAAACTTTGAACAACATATGATACCAGTTTCATCTTGATTTCTAGATGCATGAAAAGTTCTATACAGTTAGCACCAAAATAATATTCAAAATTATAACACTAAAACTACGCACGACTCCAGCTCATTAGGTTCGGATGAAAAGGCCGTGCCCAGCGTGCATCACTCAAGCATCTTGCAAGTCACAGAACCGCCGCTCAAATCAGACATGCAAACAACGCAAGTTTTTTTCACGATGGGGATAGTAGAAGAAAGATCTGAACACGAGTATTATACTACTCTATTTAACGATTATTTTTCTATAAGAAGCAATTAAATAAAATTTTAAAACATTAATATTTTAGTACTTAAGATATATTACCTAATTTTAAACGAGTTTTTTGAGTAAAAGAATTGTTGTGATCAGCAAATCAAATATAACAAAATTTAAAATAACCAATAAATGTGAACAAATTGATATAATAAAATATAATTTAATTAGCAAAATTATGTAAAACTTATTTTCATTTATTTTTTAAGCAAATGTACCTTTTTTATAATTTTTCGTATGAAAGAAAGAAAAATGTGTAACTTATCGTAAGTAAACATAAGGTAGAAATAAAGGCATGCGGAAATTTTACAGATCTACAACATAATTTATTCATATAATCTTTTACATATAATGTTGATAATATGACTTTTCCATTTCGCTTTCGGTTTAAATATTTTTTACAATTTATTAGTGGCATCTAAAATCTTTCGATTTGTTATTTATGGACAGCACGTATGAGCGATATATGTGTGATATTTTGAAGATTCTGCGCATTTGTCATTAGTGTTGTGGTAGTTACATTACTATTTGCATTCGACGATACATTAAAACTGTTTCGTCTAATTTAATATCCACGGAAGTCATTAGAAGCAATCTATAGAAGTTTGTCGCTTTAGTAATGTAATGTCAACCTTTTTTTCTTCTACAAGTACTTCAGGAGTCGTAGAATATTTATATACTTCAACTCCGGCTGAAATCCGTGAAATATTTCATTTAACTTTATCTACAATAACTGCTATCGATGAGTTTCAAATTAAAATCTTGCGTGTTTTAGTTGTTATTTTGTGCGTAAATCTCCTATTTATCTGGATATCGTGGGGACGGTACGGTGAAAAAATCACTGAACGGTTTATGAAACCAGGTTAGTGACATATACAGTAAATTTAAATTTTGGAATATTTTCACTTTGAAAAAGAAAAAGAAACTTAGTAAATTTGGCATTCTAAATAAAAAAAAAAATTATTTTATTATTTCATTTTCATTTAATCAACAGGTGTACTGTGCATCTTCAATTGCATTATAATGGGTAGAAACTTAATTAGAGGCTACCGATGCTGTTGAATATACAATCGCAAAAGACTATACACTCATGTGTGTATAATACTTAAAGGTGTATATATATATATATATATATATATATATATATATATATATATATATATATATATATATATATATATATATTATTATAGAATATTACCCTAAAAATTTGTGATTTTTACTTTGAAATATGGGTCACTAAGCTTGGTGAAATATGAATATGTAGATAAGAGCATTTGACACAGTTGACATTATATTTGGGTAAAGTTCTTTTTATCTGAAGGTAACATATTTTCTGACAAAGAAGTACATCTGTCTCACATAACTTAATAAATATTTCCTTAAAGTACCAGATTTTTTTTTTTTCTGTACTGTATACAGTCATTCTTAGCTTTAATGTCATCTGTTAAGAATGATTTTTGTAATTTTTAATGATCATTAAAAATTGATACCGCAAATTTTCACATTATCTAAAAATAACAGAATGGAGAATTGCTATGTATATAAAAATTATCTGTTACCTTCATTATTTCCTGTATTATGCAATTTCTTATTCCCATTTATATCTAAAATGTGAATAGGATAATATTTATTTATTATGAGTGTTTTAAGGAAAGGTTTTTTAACACTACATATATTAACAGATGCATTGGTAGACTATTTTGAATTAGACCGTAGTATACAACATTCACCTATTTGATTCACTCTCAGTTTTACAAACTTCTATTGTTTCTACTAAAACTTAATAGTAGTGATGGCTTTCTCTATCATAAGGTTAGATTATTTTTCAAATTTGGTTAAGATAATATTACATTTAATGGTTCTGTATTTTATAACCAAATCATCTTTTGACTGAATCCAAAAAGAATTTTTTTAAGGAAATCTAAACTTAATATCTTTCAGTTTACTTTGATTAGTGTTTTTGTTCTAATAATTTAAGAGAAAATTTTGAATATCTTTATTTAATGAAATAGAAAAGAAATTAATATTCTACATTTATAATGAGGTATTCAATTATCTATGTACTCAGTTTGTCTTTATCCAAAAATTGAAAAGAATATTGTATTTTGTAATTGTTTTGCTTCTCTCTTTAGCTTCAAGTAAAAGTCTCGAGGATTTAAAAAGGGAAGCAACAGAATTAAAACTTCCTAAAGAGCATACTCCTAGAATATAGATGAACATCATTCGGAATGAATCCAATTAAAGAATTTTTTAAAAGGAAAGCTGCAGAGCGGAAGTTTAAAACAGCTGGACCAGCTCAAAAACTGAATGAATCAGCGGCATCGTCAGCAGAAAAAAATCCACGGGTAATAAGAGGACAATCTTCACAACACCATAAAGTATCTAAAGAAGCAGAACGAGCTGCTGCTGCAGCTGCTGCAGCAGCTTTAGAGCGTATTGAGCAACAAAAACAACCGCAATTGAACTGGTAAGGTTATTTATATTTTATTTGATATTTGTTTGTATTCTTAAAAAAAATCTTGTTTTTATAATAGGAAAGCCAGCTGTTCATTTTCATTACTGTAATGTAAGAATATGTTAACTTTAAACTTGTGAAAAAAGAAAACAGAGCGGAAAAATTATTTTAAAGCTAAAATATTTATTTTTAATTTTTTCATCAGTTAATAAAAAAAATACTTGTGTACTAGTTTATACAGTATTTTTTTTTTTTCATGAATATGTAGTAGGGGGATTAGGGCTCTATTTTGTATCATAATGCACCAAATTTACTATTTTATAATACAGGAAAAAGATTTTGTACAAATAGATTTATTAAGCTTGTGTATGTACTTAATTGTTATGTATATAGTTCTAATAAGTTGTCTAAAAAGTATAGATTTTCTTTGAAGTTTAGAAAAACATGTTTTTGTTACAAAATATCAATGGCTTGAAGATAATGTGACTGTGCAGATGCTGGAAAAAGTAAGTATCGAGGGAGGATAAAACATTATTTTCATTTCCTGGAGATGAATATTTCATAAGAAATATGAAGTAAAAGATATTTTTCATAAAGTTATTCCTTTTAAGCATTGTTATTGATAATTTATGAGAATACTTTATCTTATATTTCAGTAAAGCCTGTAGCTTTTATCTGATTTACTAGAACCTAAATTTAAACTTGTAGGTCATCACAGGCCATAAAAAACCAAGCAAGAAAAGAATTAGAATTGGAAAATTCATTGAAAGAAAAACCAGTTTATCAACCAAAACAGGTTAGTTCCATTAACTGTTCATATCTGTATTTGATCTTTTTGTTGCATGTTAATGTATTTCTTCAGTTAGAAAATTCATAAAATCTAAATTTATACACTGTTATTTGGGATTAAGAAACAGAGGGGTCAACCACCTGTCACTACAGATAGTTGCAAACTAGGAAAAAGAAAAATATTGGTGTAAAGTCTAGAAAATGCTTAGACTCTTCAAACCATAATGGTAAAGCCACTTAGCTCTTTAAAATTTTTGAAGTCCATTTGAAATTGATTTCCAAAAGATTTATAAAAAACAACAACAAATCATATTTTGGAGCATTTAGTAGTAAATCCAAGCAGAATTTTTAGTTGCCTACATAAAAAGTCCATTCTGAGTGGCACAAGTCATCACAGGTATTAATATTGTGTACTTTGGATATTTTGGGGATCTTTTTGAATGCATTATTCTTTTTTTCCTTTTTTTTTTTTATTTGCTTATTAGTGCTTGCAAGTTTAAACTTAAAATCTGCGCAGGCTTACCCTTGATTTTTTTTCCCCTTATATTTTACTACATATTTAGTAGAGTTCTTAAACTTTTTAAAAAATCGTGATCATTTAGTGGTGATTTTAATAATATATAGGAGAGAGACAGAGAGCTCCTACAAGCAGTTTAAAACATTTTGATTGAGAAACTCTCCATCATTTCTTGTTTCAGAAGGTTTAGCAAACAATATGCAGTGGTACCTCCAAAAAGCAGACCGTCACGGGACCAAAAGTTTTTGTCCGTTATTAGGAGGTGTCTGCTGTTGGGGAGGACAACCTTTTTATGAAAAAAGTTTTTGCACTTCTGTTTGACATTTGATTAAAAATTATGGCTGCAATTTTAATAAAAATGAAAAATTAATTAGGTAAGAAAAGGATATTTACTACTTTACCTTTTAATTGTGTGCTAATCCGTTTATCATGCAATAAATAATCCCAAAATAACAATGTATAGGAGCTAAACTATTTTAATTACTACTGAAAACATCTGTTAACAAAATTTTGATTTCTCTTTTTTACACAGCAAACCTGCTTTTCAAGGTGAATCTTCATAGGATTTAGCTTTGCTAGTCCCTCAGACTCTTCATTGTTCAGAAAGAACTGTTTTAATTGTTTGCTGTATTTTAGTGCTTCCAAATAATCTTTGATTTTGCAGTCTTCCATTGGCGATTCCTCATCATCATCCTCAGAAAGGGCTAGTGCTTCAGTGGTGTCCCGATGAATGAAATTGGAAACATGCAGGTTTTCTTCCTCAATGGATAAATCATCGTCAATCTTGACATATTCTTCAATGCTGACATTTGAATACAAATTGGCTACTAGATCTGCAAGTTCTTTATCACTTTTTTCAGTAGTACTGCCAGTTGTCACTTCACTTGTTCTAAAAAATCCCGCCTTCTTAAAACATTTTAGAATGCACCCAGGTTCTTCCTTTTTAAGGGTTGATGTAGTCTAGAAAATTGCATCCAAAACAGATACCGATTTTGCCAACTCTTCGCTGGATTTGCAGGAGGTTATCTGTGAAAGCACATGTCTCAGAAGCAGCTTTCTGTAATGTACTCTAAAGCTGCAGATAATTCCCTGATCAAGTGGCTCTAGCATCGAAGTGGTGTTAGTAGGCAAGAAAACTAAATTAACTTTTTTGAGCTTTAAATCATCAGAATGGGAAGTAGCATTGTCCATGAACAGAATGATTTTTCTCTTTTGTTTTTTTTATTTTGTTGTCTAACTCCACCATCCAATTGCTTATTATCTCAGTAGTTATCCATGCTTTCTTATTTAACTTCCACGAAACACTAAGTTTTCGTACATCAATGGTCTTGAAACATTTAGGTTTCTTAACTTTTCCAGTAGCAACTAGAGTTTTGAAGTCTCCCAGCATGTTGTAACACAGCAAAAGAGTGACCGCTCTTTTGAAATTTTCTCTCCACTACATTTTTCACCCTTAAAAATAAGGTCTTGTCGGGAAGGATGCAGTAAAAGAGGCCAGTTTCATCGGCATTGCAAATGTCTCTGTCATCATATTCTTTGCACAAAGATGTAAGCTTTCCAATCCTATCTGTTACTTCATATGAATTTACAGATTTTTCTTCGCCACAAATCTGTTGTTGTGGCGTGTCCATAATTTTTCTAGCCATCCATTTGAGGCCTTAAAAGTTTCTAATCCCAAACTTTCACCAACTTCTCTGGCTTTTTCTTGGAGCAAAACACCACTTTAAGGAATGTTCTTTGCATGAGCAGAACGGAACCATTTCATCAACACTTTGTCAATTTCGCTTGTTTCTGTCTTACAAAACTTCAAATTTTTCAAATTTTCATTCGAATTCAATACCCACATTTTTCAAATTCCTTCTTTATCCTTCAAAAGTTCACTAATCTGTGTTTTACCAACATGGAAACATTCGACAAGGCTACGAACGCTCAGCTTTTCCTTTTCAGCAACTCCAAAACGTCAATTTTTTCTTTCAAATTCAATCTCTTCCTTTTCAATGCCATTTTAACATGATCTGAATTAGTTTGCACTGTCGCACTAAACTGAATAGACAAGTAAAGTTTTAGCCTCCCCAGTGACCAACAACCAAGCCCCCCCCCCCCCAAAAAAAAAAAAAACAGGTTTCTCACCTCTAAATTCCAAGTAACATGGGGAATTGTGGAAGAATAGGAAGAGAGGAAGGGTGAGGGAGGGGGGGCAGAAGAATGCCATTGTGCTTATTTTAGGGTTGAATTCCATTGTGTCAAGCACGGAAGGGAGGAGTCGGGCAAAGTTCAGAGTTTGTATAGTACTTAAAAGATCTTTTTATTTTCCATTTCAGTTTTTAAGGACCCCTAAAAAGTTTTTAAAAAGTACTTATTTTTGCATTCATGGTCCTTTAATTTTTTTTGCTAGCTTTCCGGTCCTTAGAAGGTTTTTATTTTTCAGTTGAGATTGGCTTTTTTTTTCATTAGTTGCAAAATTCAGCAGAATTACTTCCCCTTTTCCCCTTCATCAGTTTAAAGCCAATCATGTTATCTGATCCGTTGCAGCTTCCTCCTTTGGAAGTTTGATATCTTAAGCTATGAGAGAAGGGTGGGGCAATGATAGAACATTTGTTATGGATCCAACCAATCACTTCTCTAAATTTTCTGAGCATGTTTCTTTTTTTATCTTTCCTAATAAATTGTCCCTCAACTGTCTTGCAGGTAGCTTTATTTCAAACGTAATTACGTGGGAAAAGACAATCGTTAGAATGGGAAAGATAATATAACTCTACCAATACCCAGGTTCTGACAGCCTTACTCATCCAGCTAATTTATTGTTCAGAAAGAGGTTTAAAATATGAAGACAGTTTTTGTTAAATAATTTTTCTCCAAATACTGTTTATAAATTGGTTGGCATAATGTTAATAATTTGCTTTCTAAAGGTATGAAAAAATGTTTAGAAGAGCGATCTGATATTATTGGTCCCCCTATTTTTGCATTTTACTATTTTTCAAAGAAAGTGAAAATGGGGGTTCAGTTTATCACTGATGATCTTTTGGGGGGAAAAGTCAAAATGGCAGGGTTGAAATTAGTAAGGAAGATGAAGGGTGCTCGATGAGTTTTCCTAGGTCTCAGCTGGACGACGGCAAAAGGCAAGGAACCAGAACTGGTATCTTCATGTTCGGACCTGCACTTGACATGGGTATTTAGAACAGAATCTATTTTAAACTGTAGCTCCTGTGTTGTTTTGCTAACAGTGAGCAAAGTGACCATGAATCTCCAATTAACCAACCAGCTATGTATGTGTTAGAATTGATCTGTGATCTGTTGATTTCAAGGTGGAAGAAGGAAGTGTTATCTTGTTTCATTTCACTTTAATTCTGCTAATACACTCAATTCTTTTCTACACAATTTTGATTGAAAACAGTCTAGAAAAATTAATTCAATTCTGTTTTTACTCAGTTTCTTTTGATTTAACATGGTTTAAAAAATTGCCTTTTTCAAAATCCTAATTTGATTTAAATTTTAAGGAAAAATATTTCCATTAGCCATAATTTTCTGCAGTATATTTAGGGAATTTCCCTTGCTTGCTCATAAAATTCTGTCTTATGTATAGTTTCAGACTGAAATTATTTTTATAGTTTGTTTCAATTGTTTTTACATTTTACAATTGTCATCTTATATTTTAACTTTTTCATACATTCATAATTGTTTAATTCTTTTTCTGTAATGTATGTTAATCTTTCGCTCCACTCTTCTTAGGTCATCAAAGTTAAACAAGACTGTCCGAATTTCACAGTGTCTGGTGTGTTTTACACATGTCCTATTATTGGTCCAGAAATTCTTCCCAAAGATGCGATTGAGAGTAAAATTAGATCATTTTTGTATGATCAGTTGGAGCAAGAGAGGGGTTTAACAGCATGTTTAATGATTTACACATTAAATAAAAACAAAAGCAGAGTAAGTATAGTAGTTTGCATAGTTATTTATTAAAACACTTAAAAAGTGCCTTTCCTATTATAAAATCTATTTTCTTAAAGTTAATTTTTTTAAAAAATGTTTAGAAAGAAATTCCTTAGATTCCTTTTCTTGTATCTAAACCACTGTATGTTGTCAGTTTCTTTAAATATTTTTTGCTAAATTTTACCATAGGAATTACTAAACTGTAGCTTTAAAATGAAAACTTAAATCTAGGTTATCTTTAAAAAAAAATTCATGTAGAGAGTTTTAAAAATCAACTTTTAATTTTAATTTTTTTTTCTCCAATGATAAATTTAGGGAGTTGTTGCATTGGTGTACAAGATTTGAAAGTGGAGATTTGAATAGATTTGTATCTTTTGATTATTTTGATGTTTTAGGGATGTTACAGAAACAAATTCTGTTCTATCTGTCAACCATAATTCAATCAAGTATAGTAAAGGGAAAGAATATTAGTCAATGAAAAAGGAAAGTCAGGGTTAATGTTTAAGAAATTTCTGTATATAGCCCACATTCATTGTGATAGTATTATTTATACATACATTCTTGTGTACTATATATAGAGAGAAATTCTGCTTCCATTCTTCTCAACCTTTAAATTGTTGTAATGATTTTATCCACTTGTTTTGGGACTTTATTTGGAGGAAACACATCAAATGATCATTCATATATTTTTATTATGTTAGGGACCTATCTTTAGATTCCCTGTGCTTAGTTTCATAATATAAATATAAGCCCTCTGACTATCATTTGTTGCTCGTACATATAAAAGATCCAATTACGTAAGAAATTATTTGGTTTTTAGAGAGATTAAAAGCTTAAAATTCTGCTTTTTCTCTGAGGAAACAGAAATCAATGATTTTGAATCAAATCGTAAGAAATCAATGATATCATACATAGTTATCTGCTGTTTTTAATTTTTTGTTTATTCATATTCTTCACCTATTTTTTGGTCAACTTAATTAAAAAGGCATAAATTTTAGGATCTTTTCCTTTAAAATCTGCTTAGAAACATTTAGTAGATGTCTAAATATCAGGTAAATGACATAAATATTTGTTAACATTCAAATCTGATGAAAACTAAGCATATTATAATAAATGGAAGTTACATTAGTCACAATGGCTTGAGGAGAGACTGTCATTTTCACTGCCTCCTAATAACACAAGTGTCCTAATGCTACTAACCCATGCTACCATGCCTCATAATCATCATGAAAGAATAATTCATTATTCTTCCGTGCATTGTGTGTCAACATATTTAAGCTACAGTATCAACGTTCTTCATAGTCATTAGTCTAGGTAATTTCCTACTGCCCTTGCTTTTCTATCTCCAATGCATCTGAATTTTGCTCAAGTTGAATATGTCTGCATTTAATAGCTTTTCCTGTAAATGGGACATTTTTTCCAGTATAAATAGTTGAAATAATTTTTACATCTCAAAAGAAATTTCTTTTTATCTGATCTAAAAAATTTCAATTTCTGGTTGAACTATCTGAGAAAACAGAACATTCCATAGATTATAAAGTTAACATTTGGTTTCTTTTATTCACTGTTTATTGATGTTTTATTCATAATCTGTTATTTTTAAAAAACATCCTGTTACACCAGGAACTCTTTTTTTTTAACCACAGGTTCAAAAAGGTGTGGAAACTCTTGCAAGATATCTGACAAACATTATTGATGAACCAACTGAGGAGAAATATCGTAAAATTAGGTTAAAGAATAAAGCCTTTCAAGAGCGAATTGTGAATTTAGAAGGTGCCTTTGACTTTTTAATAGCGGCTGGGTTCACTCGGGAATCATTAAAGTTGGAGGAAGAAGAGGAAGAATATTTTGTTTTTCAGGATGAAAATTTAGACATAGAAAAGCTGCAAATGTTGAAAGAGGCACTTTTAAGTGCTGAACCAATTCTACCTGTTTTGGACAGGAATTTAAAAGTTTTGAAACCTTCTGAACTTGTTGAACAAGTAAATCTGCCTCAAGATTTCTTTAATTTAACTCTTGATGAAGTAAAGAGAGAACAGGAGACAAGGTAATACATTTAAGAAATAAATGCCCTTCCTTGATTTGCTGGTAAAAGTAAACTCTCTTGTGCTCAATTTCTGTAAGAAATTGGATATGCATTTATAAAATATTTGATTAAAATTGGATTAGAGTGATTGAAATTTGGTCACTATGGTTTTGAACTTTAAATCTCCTGTTTACTTAGCACTGGAACTACCAACAGTTAAAATATAGGTGTTGCTATCAATGTTAAAACTAGTAATTTTGACTGGCTTGGTAGTTCTAGCGTTAACTGTACTTTGTATGTTATATCAACATATTCACTAACAACAACCTCATATTCTCCTTAATGTTATCTGAAAGATGCCCACTAAAATTTTAGTATGAACATAAAATATTAAGATCCTTGTGCCATCATCTTCCCATGCTTTTTTAAAATTATTCATTGGTTGTGGGACTTAATAGTGATTTTATGACAGGACAGATGTATTGCCAATATACCTTATAATTGTATTGATGATATATGTCTTTATTTATGCTTTGAAACCCAATTAAAAATAATTGGTATGTTTTTGTGTTTTTATCAGTCAAAATTGGCAGATTCCTCAAGTATTTTTATGTAAAAGAAGTTGTACATAAGGTGTAATGTTATGAGAGAGTTGAGTAACTGTAAGTTTATGAAATGTGATAGCACTAAATTAATGTCATATCTATGAAAATGGCCATGCAAGGAAAAGTCTTAAAATTTTTAAAAGGAAGTTCTTAAGTTTCAGACTGTAGAAAAATAGTAAGGACTTGATACTTCTTGTAATATAGTATAGAAAATGCTGTTCAGAGGTGTTATGAGCCCATGTCAGAACAGGCATGATGTTCTTTAAATACTTCTTAAAGGAATGTGAGTGGAGACATTAATCCAATTTTGTAATTATGATAGATGGATTTCTTAAGATTAATATCTTATTTCAAAATAAGCTAATTTAATTAAAATGCCTTAAAAGTAATTATTATTATAACACTTGTAAATCATCAGTTTTTAGCCCCCCCCCCTCCTCCATAAAAAACAACTTATAAGTCCTTAAATTTTTAACCTCTGGAGCCAAGTTAAAAAGAAAAGTTTTTTTTTCACTGAACAGAGCTGAACTAAATTGGGTATATATATTTTCAATTTCTTTTCAGATAGCTCTGCAGTAATAATGCAGTTGATTTTTCTGGGAGTAACTATACCCAGTGAGTTTAAAATATTCTTTAATTTATCTGAGTAATAGCTCTAGCCAATAATTGGCTAGAGCTATTACTCAGCTAAATTAAAGAATATTTTAAATAGCCCTTTGACTTCGATTCATTTCCTGTTAGAGGAAAGTAGAAGCAGAGTACAGGAAGAGAGGAAAATAAAACACTGTGTTTATTGTTAATTGTTGGTGTTAATCTTTCAAAATAAAATCTGTTAGACTTATGCTGCATAATGCTCTGGAAAATTGATAATTTGTATGTACTTAAAGGAGAAACATCTTCACTAAACAGAAGTTTTATTGAAGGAAATTATATCGAAACACTAAAAAATGTCATACTTATATTCACTAAAAGACATTGCCCTTTTTTTTCTAGAAAAAGGTAAAAAATAGACTTGTATTGAAAAGGTTCTAAAAAGAGTACTTAAAAGCCCTTTAAATTTTAAATTTATTTAATTTTGGACTGGGAGAGAGGTGGGAATTTAGTTATGGTTATCTTCTCCGAATCACCAATTAAAAAAATTTTAATGTGTATTTGGTAAATTATTAAGGTTGTTTTAGGGTTTTAAAGTGAAAAAGTATTAAAAAAATGTATTTCAAATGCAACAAAGATATTTAACAAATCCTATTTTGATTTGTTTAAAAAAAAAAAAATTGAAGTATGCAAACAAACTATTAGCTTGTTTACTCAAGGCATTGTGAGTTTCCAGGTTTACAAAATGAACATTTCACCTATTCACATTTTTGTTTTTATAACCTTTTCTAGAATTTCTCCTAGATAACTGCTTGTGTACCTATAAAATTATGTGCATATCCCTAGGGGTACATGTATGTGCATATCCCTGAAGATTGAGTACCAGTGGTTTTTGCATAGTTTATCGGTAGACTAGTTAAAATTTATTCAAAATGTATATGGTTAACTCCTTGGAGAAGTCCATGTTATGGGTGACCTTAAAATCTTGTAATATATATGTGTATGAACTTATGATGTGTATGTATATAATATGACCAAAAATTCATTCTACTCTGCTGTTTATCTGAAGTATTATATAGTAACAAATTAATTTTGTTTTATTAGAACAACACTCTTTGTGATAAGTTCTATGAGTAACCCATTAGGTTTGTGTAATTACATAGATATTTTTGATTAAGTTACATAATTCAAGAACCTAAAGGGAGATGAAAAGGAAATGAGTTTTACTCTTATTTGTCTTTTATTATTATTGTTTTTGTTGTTATTCTTTACCATAGCTATGCAGTGAAATAATTTTTTATTTTAATAGATCTGAAACTGTTGAATTGATGACCCAGTTGCGAACTAAAGCGATGAGAGAAAAAGATGAAATAAGGGAGCGTCATGTGTATAGGTATACTCTGATCCGTATAAGGTTTCCAGACGGAGTTATTCTACAAGTAATTATGTTCATTTACTTATTTTTTTATCTGAAAATAATGTTCCTGTTTATTCTAACAAATTTCCTAGCTGGCTCCCAAATTTTAAAGCAGTCTCTGGCCTAATAAATGGTAGAATATTCTGAAGTTGGATAAAAATGAAATATATGTATTCTATTTATTGTTCAAAGAATGAGGTCACAGAATTATTAACTGTAACAATTTGTAAAGAATTCTTATGACAATAAAAATAGCCTACCACAGTGTACTTCACAGTATCACAATGAAAATTTGAATTTTTCTGAAAACAGACAAGTTCATCTTGTCAGAATTCCTTATTTTCAATTTTCATTTTCAAGAGCTCTTGTTAGTGTTTTAAGATTACTGTTTTTGACTGTGTGATCCTTAGGACTTGATATCTCCTAAATCGCACCTCTGCTAGAAGAGTGTTACATCTCAAAATAGCCATATTTCATGGAAGAGCTAAAGAAGATATATGTCGAAATTTCATTTCTTGTTTTATGAATGCCTATGATAATTTTTGAAAATTATTATTTGAATCACTTCAGAAGGCAAAACTATACACTATTAAAGTTGTTTTCAATTTTTAAAGCATGATTTTGAATTTTAATTACAAGAAATAACCCTCTTTTAGTAACCTCATTTTGTCAACATGGACTGAAAGCTTGAGGGAATACTGTCATATCTCTATGCTAATGCACAATCTATCTAAACTTTTCACAATACAAAGAAAAAATCTTGATAACATGAATAGCAGGTTAGAAAAAAATACAACTTTATTTTCCAAATAAAATTTAATGAACACTTTAATACAACAACATTAGGCACTGACAAAAATCTTATTTTCATTCTTTGCGCATGAGCCAATTCCCCCTCCTAGTTGTGGAAAAGGGTAATAAGTGCCATCTGGGAGATTGTATTGGTACTAGGCTTATAACATTATTGGAGAATGAGAAGCACTTCTTATAGAGCATTGTGGCACAATTATCTCAAAATCGAAAAATTCGGAGATGTAACACTCTTCTAGCAGAGGTGTGAAATGAGTTTCAAAAGTACAATGATGCCCTTGTTCTAAGACGTAACCACAGTTACATAAAACTGCAAATAAAACTGAAAGTTATTTATTTCACAATATTTAAGAAACATACATAAATATGTTAAATTATGTTCAGAAGACTTTACTAACATCAAATTAAGCCATGTTAAACTTTCTTCTGCATTACATTTTACATTTACTTAATATTTTTTCCGTCTTCTACATGTGAAATAACAAATCAATAAACAGACCCAACCTTATTCTTATCATACAGGTTCTTAAATCCATTCCTGTTTTGCTGGCTTTTTGAAGCTTATAAATAGATTATTCCATTCATTTTCCACTATTTATTTACTTATTTAAAAAGAAGAAAGACTATTGTAAATTGTAGATACTAGAGTAGTAGGTACTAAAGTTTCACTTTACTTTCTTGGTTATTGATATTCTAGCTGTGTTTTTGAGGTAATTCTAACTTTCCATTTTTCCTTTTTCTTTTGTAAGATAATTCACCACTTACAGAAGAAAAATGTGGTATTCTACTTGTTTAAAAATTTATTTATATTTTTATTATGTGAATGAAAACAAAAATCTTTCTACAAATTGTCATTTTTGTTTCCATATTCTTATATTGTTTAACACATTAAATTGTAATTGTTTTTCTTACATTATAAAAATGTGATGTTTCAAAGTTTTTGTAATCATCTATATTTTTATTAAAAATCTTTTATAGCACTGGTATATTTAAACAAGTGTTCATAATTCTCATCTGCTCTTTTTAGGGTACATTTTCTGTGTATGAAAAGTTATTTGCTGTGAGAGAATTTCTTGCTGAAAATTTAGCCGATCCTAGTAGAGAATTTGACGTCCTTCTTCCTGGAGGAATTAAGATTACAGATGAAAGCCAAACTTTGCTTGAAGCAAAGTTAGTTCCAGCTGTTGTACTGAACTTTCAAGCATCAGATGAAACTGGTCTATCAAGAAATGCATTTTTAAATTCCCAGTGTATGGCTCTTCTGTCAGACTTATGATATCCTTCCTTGATACTGCCTTTCATGAAGATATTTTTAAAAAGTATTGTTTAAAATCACTTTAAAAAAATTAATTTGTCAACTGTTTCTTCTCTTTTTTAAAAAAAATTTTGCTTGCTTTATCTTCAAAATGATTGTTCATTCCTTATAAACAAGAAGTTAAAGACTTCTCTTTTGTTGATTGTGATAATTAAGTTTTTTGCCTAGAATAAACTATCATATTACCAGTTCCATGTTTCCTTTTTGCTGTCATTTTAAGTCTCTTGTTCTCCTAGAATTATCTTTATAATGGATGAAGGTATAAAACAAAAGGTGGGGTTTTGAGCAATTGCTACATCGTGTAATGACCAATTTTTAAGAACTTTGTGTGAAAGCTCACAAAATGAATATTTTATGGATAATCAGCATTTGAGGTGGATTTCATTCGTAAGTTCCAGAGAACCGCATTAAGTTTTTGTGAACTAATGCATCAGTGTCCATCCCAGTTTGGTTCAATGGATGTAGACGCAATTGTTAGTGGGTTCTAAAGGTGCTCATCAGAAATTTTTATTCTAATTTTACTCTTCGAGTGCTTTATCTTTGAAAATAGTTGTTCATGAATGTGTCAAAAAACAATGACATGAATATGGGGAGATTGTGAGGAAAGTGAAATTAGCTCTGCAGAATTAGGTCTTAAAAGTTTACAATCTCTTAGGATCTCGGGTTGGACATGCCTGGTTTAGCCCAACAGATGGGCAGTTGTTCATCAATTACTGATAGTTGGAATCAAGGATTGTCCATTTTAGGTCATGGCATTTCAATTTGGGATGTGATTGTAAATCATCCAGGGCTGAGATGGGCACTACACATGGCCACGGAATTGCAAGTTTTATATCTGATATATTGTCATATTCTCTTGTAGATATTTAAAAGTCTCAAAATGATGCAGGTATGGATATTATGTCACTTTTCCACTAATTCTATAATTTCTCTGATAACTGCTCAAATAAATATTTGGATAGATGTATGTGCATGCTCTCACGGTGTATGTAAATTTTAAGACTAATTCTGCACATGGATATTGAGTGATTTGTCACATGGGAAGACATTACTGACTACCTTTGTTGTGATGAGACTTCAGATAATTCAAGTTACTTTTCTACTTTGCGACTTTGCATAAACTGCCTTAAAATTATCAAAAAATGACACTTTAAAGCAGCCTAACAAGGGAAAAGTCAATTTGGAAAAAAGCCGGACTACTTTGGGATATTTAATGAAAATCTCCCTTGTTACCAAAATGAAAACAAATTGAGTCACTCATTTAATCAAAATACTGAGCCTCTTTGGCTTTATGTATAAAATAATATACTTTTACTAACAAAAACTGAATTCAGCAGTCTTTTATACCTAATCAAGGTTTGGGTATAAAAGTACTGAAGGTGGGTCAAGATCCAAACGTAATCCAAAATTGTCGAAATTCGAGGAAATTTGAAGCAACACAGTCCAAGTTCAATAAAATTGCGTTGTGGGAGAGCTTAAAAATTCACTGATTTATTTACAGTATATACAAATAGAAACTTTGGAAAAGGTGGTCATCGGACTATCTCAATTAGTTACAGCAACGCATAAAGTGGTCCACTAAGAAAACAAATTTAGCTGTTGGAGATCTTGTTCTAATCAAAGACAACAATCTACCACCATTGAAATGGTCTTTTGCAAGGACTCTCGAGCTGTATCCTGGTAAAGACGGTAATATACGAGTAGTATGATTAAAAACTGCTAATGGAGAACTAAAGAGACCTATTCATAAACTCTCCATATTACCTTTATTTTGTCAATAACATGATTATTCATTTTCATATTTGTCACGGGTAAAAGTGATATTGTAGAGAGTAGAAAAGGATAATGAATGAGCCCGTGAATAGGTCAGAAGGTGAAGCAAGCTGAGAATAAGGATCTATAGAAGAGCGTAGAAAGGAGAATATTGATAAAAAAAGATCGTTACGGTATGAAAAGAAATATGAAGAAACGCCAGACGAGTAAGGCGGAACGAAGCAAGTATGGCATGAAAAGAGATGACAGATGGGAAACGGTTAAGAATAGGTCTGTAAGAAGGGAGGAGTTAGCCGCAGAGGAGACAGATATAAAAGAAGCGGGATAAAGATTACATGCAGAGAGAGGATTTGTTTGCCTAGGAAGGAGGACTGAAGGTGCGTAGAGACAGCCATTCCCCGACGAACGAAAGAGAGAGGCCCGACGGAGCGACCGTGTACGTGAACCGGAATTGGGAGCCCTGCTACTCGAAGAGTAACTTGACCCGACGGATGACAAAGAGAGTCCCAAGAACTGGCCACCAGCCGAACGAGTGAATACCCGCTCCCAGGGGACTTAACGAAGGCCGTCCGCCAGCAGCTACTGATATAACCCCCGCCTATGCTGTTACTGTGCGAAGTTCATCGGGATTACTGACGCGTGCCCAGGTCTACGAATGCAGCGTCATTAAAGGTACGTGTGACAGTTGTTCATTGATCCTGTAAATTTGCGTATGCCTAGTTTGAACTCATCCAGTATATAGATAATTAATACCTCAGAGAAGTCCACTTGTAGTTATTATAAGAATGAGAAGACTTAAAATAAGGTTGTTAGGACAATAATTGTATCATGTATTATAATATACAGTATGCCCACTAAAGTCCCTTCCCACCCTCTTAACTTTGGAACGTCTGCTGCTATATTCATAAAAGTGGTGTCTAGGTATAGTAAAGTAGCCATGCACTACTGAATGAAGCCACCTACCGCGCCACCTGGTGGAAAACTGCGGAGTTAGCATTCCTATCTCGAAAACGGAACGAGATGGGGAAAAAGTGATTTACAAAGTTGTAGAAAATCATCGATTTAGTACGAAAAGATACCCTGTGGACATTAATGCAAAGAATTGAACGGTTAAAATGCGCATTTGTTTTTTCGTGATTTCCTACACTGTGACGTCACGAAACTTGAACGAACGGAGAAATGATTATCTTTCGGGCAAAACACGACACCGCAATGTGCACAGTGGTATATCGCTTTTGATCCGCAATCAAAAGGACCGCGGTTCAAACCTCGAGGGTTTCATCCTTGTACTGATTGTCTTTATAAATACAGTAGACAATACGTCGATCAAGTAAAATTGTGTCGCATCAACTCAACGCAACTTGCTCTTGGTGATCGAAATTTTTGCAGTATGCAAATACGTAAGAAACGTCACGCCTGTTCACCTGAGACAGTTATAAAAGAGACATCTTCTTGGGGTTGTAGTATGTTGATGCTCGTGGTTATGGCTGAGTATTCCAAAGCTGAGATCTCCAGTGAAGCAGTACCTCGTCAAGGAATTCGGGGACCAAATAATTGGGTATGGCGGTTTCGAAGAGTGGCCACCACTTTCGCCTGATCTGACTCCACTGGACTTTTTCCTGTGGGGATACCTGAAACAGCAGGTGTTTGCGACCCCTCCACAAACATTGCAGGACCTTAAACGACGCATTACGGACGCTTGTGCCAACGTGTCACGCTCTATGCTCCAACGTGTGCAACGTGAGATTCAAACGAGGATCCAAATGTGTATTGCAGCTGACGGTGAGAAGTTTGAACATCTCAAATAAAGATATATTGTTAAAATTAGTTGTTTTTCTTCTTTCTCAGATCCTTTTGTCACGTCACAGTGTAGGAAATCACGAAAAAACAAATGCGCGTTTTAACCGTTCTATTCTTTGCACTGATGTCCACAAGGTATCTTTTCGTACTAAATCGATGATTTTCTACAACTTTGTAAATCACTTTTTTCCCCTATCTCGTTTCGTTTTCGAGATAGGAATGCTAACTCCGCAGTTTTCCACCAGGTGGCGCGGTAGGTGGTTTCATTCAGTAGTGCATGGCTATTTTACTATACCTAGACACCACTTTTATGAATATAGCAGCAGCCGTTCCGAAGTTAAGAGGGTGGGAAGGGACTTTAGTGGGCATACTGTATTTATGTGTGTTAGTAATTTCAATAAATCTATCCATTTGCAATTTCAATCAGGTAATTAGATTATTTTATTCATAAAAACACAACGCAATTAAAGACGGCATTAATCAGGTAGTATGGTAAATGATTTATATATATATATATGTTAGCTATACACCCCAAATTTAGCTACCTCGATAGTAATCAGTTAATGAATAAGATAAACAATTTAGTTATTGCGGAACATTCTCCAAAACAATAATCACCCATTATAATATTTAATCTTTATTTGAAATTTAAGTTGTTTAATCTGCATAATACATCAGTTTTTATTTCTTCTATTTACTCAGTGATTAGTGATAATGTGTTGTTTAATATTTAGTATATTATTCCAGTTCTTTATTTTATATATTTTTTAATTTTTCATGCATACTAATGTTATATTTCATTGTAGTATTAGATTTATGAACCACTGTTCATCGCGGGGGTGGAATGTTTGGACCCACCCATATTGAGGACGCTTTGCGCCTGATAGAAGGAACTTTGTAATGTCCTAGAGTTAAGCTATGTCCACACTTTTGCGTTCGCTTTCGCTTTCGACATGTCGCACGGAGAGAGCAATGTGAGGCATGCTCAGAGCGATGCGTCACCACCTGCAAATTCCAGGACAGCGCATGCGTCTCGATAGAGCATGCGATATCGCAAGCGTATCCAACCCAAGTGGATTTTCTTGCGAATTCCATGCGCTTTTCTATCCTGCAAGGCAGTTTTTAAGCCAGTGTTCAGAATGTCGCAGTCTTCGGAAGAAATTTTATATTATATTGATGATTACAGAAATTTACCGACACTGTGGGATGTCAACAACTCCGCATACACAAATAAAATTATTAATACATTTAAAATAATTATTTAATAATAATTAATGTGTATTGTTTTAAAATAAAAACTAAATGTATTTTTAAACAAAGCAAATTGAAAAAATTTTTGAAAACTTGTACTATATCATTGAAATTTTCTTTTTGAAATTCAGGGAGAATATTTCAAAAATATGCATCAGCTCATTTGTTATTATAAAAATACTGAATAAAAAATTCCCCATAGCTTATCATAGGAATTAAAGACCCACTTTAAAAAAAAATAGATGTTTTAGTATTATAAAATCAGGTTACAACCTTAATTTGCGTTTTGCGTGACGTAATTTCACCCCCCCCCCTCCATGTCATGCATTGCTTGCATCCAAATGCGTATGATCTTGCATGTATCATTTTCATATGAAGCTAAATATCATCGACACATTTTAAATGTAGGCATTTTTTAGTTCATCATGGTTTTCTCGTCGTGTTCTTCATTTAACCCCATATTAAAGAAAAATGAACAATTTTCAATAATAACAAAATATACTTCTTAACTTCTTACATATGTAGAAATTTTTTTTTATTATATATGAAAATTCAAAAGTAGTTCTTCATGGCCCGCTTTGCTCAGAAAAGAAGTTAATGTCTCGGTTTAATTCTTTACATTATATTAAAGAGATTACTTACTTACTTACTCTCTCTCTCTCTCTCTCTCTATATATATATATATATATATATATATATATATAGTAATGTAACAAGAAAACGCGTCGTCCTAAATTACTTTACTTTAAAACGTATTCTAAATTCTCTTTTTAATAAAGCACGACCCCTTTTCCAAAAATTGCGACCTAAAAGTAAAGTAAGTATAATTTATCGCAGCCCTGCAGATCATTAAGCAGGCATGTGAAGTATCGGAACTCAATAACATCCCCAGATATGAGTGTTCGAAGTTTATGAGATTCCGAATGTCCGTATAGTGTCAAAATTCTTGAAGAGCCCTCGAAACACTCTGAATTTATGTCTCTATAACGTCAAAAAAAACCCACTTTGCAAGAACTTATGGCCACTTATCCTATGCCCAGGCCATAGGTCTCAGCTCTAACAAGCGCGGAATTCACCAGTCCCCGGGAAAATTAAGTGGACACGTGAACTCCACGAATCTAAGTCGCCCAATTAAAAATTTAGTAGTTTAGGCCCTCTGGCGAAAATATCGCAAAACACCCATTTAATATTGCATGAACGCAAGACTTTTCTCTCTCTTCGTTTCTAACTGTTGTTGCTGTCGGACCTGCGGTCCGCTCCTGTATGTAAGCACTGCTGCATTTACGTCCCGTCCTGGCAAAGGCGCCGGACAAGTCATGTGGCCACTGCAGCTAATACCCTCGCGATGCTTCATAAGTAAATAAAGGTGATTTCCTGGATATCGTGCAATCTGTGATTCTCTTCTATGGCTCCATGTGTTTATCTACAAAATTTAGTAAGTGCTTTCCTGGATCAACACTACGCCCAACTGCATCTCTCCAATTTGTGCGCAGCGATTTACTAGATGATTCACTCCTCGTGCCCGACTGCATCTAAATTTCCCAAATGTGATTATTATCACATATATATAGTATGATTAGCTAACGATTTTTCTTGAATATTCTGTATACTTCAAAAGTAATATAAATGTTCCTTTTATTCAGAAATGAATTAATATATCAGTGTAATTTTACACTATATATTTTAGAGATAGAATTTTAATAACGAGCAATATTCTGCCGTTTTCTATTCTTAGTATTTGTTTGGTTTTATTACTTCATAAACAAAGCTATAAATTATAGTTCTATTTCTAATAACTTGGCATATAAAAAAACAGGTCTTCTCTATATTCCGTATCACCAGTTATTAATTTCTCTATCAAACTACATTCATGTAGAACAGGGGTGTCAAACTCAAAAGCCACCTTGGGCCAAACAAACAAGGTTTAACTATAGGTGGGCCGCAAAAAATTTCAATATTAATAGAAACGTAGGTTTATTTACCTAATTACAGTATATTCAACATAAATATATGCATTTCGTTTAATAATAGCAAAAAAAGACTATAATTAAAAAACATTTAGCGAATTCTTCCTATCTTATTATAATTCTGCGTCGGTTATTTTATTATATATTTTTGTGTGCCAATATATTGGCCGGGCCGCATACGTACCGCGGGCCGCGAGTTTGACACCCCTGATGTGTATAAGACCTACGTGTATAAGAAAAACCATCTCTAATCGATTACTGTGGTATTATATAAAAAATATGTTTAAATTTATATTTTTTTTTAGTCTTCTCATTTAGATAATTTTTCCCTGCACGTGCACACACACACACACACACACAGATATATATATATATATATATATGAATGATAAATATGCAAGTAGAGGATTATACATATTTATATACAGAGCACCATACCAAAATTGTAGTCTATTGTTGCACATTCCTTGTTGCTTTACGTAAAAATGTCATCACCTTATAAACTCCGCGAAATCACAAGAAACGCAGCAGTAACCGTCCGACTCTTCCATCTCGTGCGGCATGAACTGTCGAACAAGTGTGGACAACAAATCGCATGCGTCTAGAGGCATGCCGGGAAGCATAGACTAAAAGCTTGTTAAATGGAAAGACGAACCGCAAGTCGAAAGCAAAATCGAACTCGAAAGCACAAAAGTGTGGACACAGCTTTTGTGACACTCGCGTTTCGGCTCTCACCTGATATTAGCGCCCTTTACACGTACGCGAGTGCTTGGAGCGTACGGGAAAACTTGCAGTACGCTCCAAAGCAGCTTTCCCTTCCTCTCCGACACTTTCACACGTGCACTCAATTGCGCGGGATTGTGGTTTCACGCGGGAAAGAGCGTACGTGTAAAGGGCGCTAATGAGCAACATGCTGCTCTTGGAATTAAGTTTCTATTTGTATATACTGTGAATAAATCAGTGAATTTTTAAGCTCTCCCACATTGCAATTTTATTGAACTTGGACTGTGTTACTTGAAATTTCCTCGACTTTCGACAATTTTGGATTATGTTTGGATCTCGACCCGCCTTCATTTGACGTTGCAATGTTATAAAAACAGCTAGAATGTATTTTTCCTTCCTATCTAGCCTTAAATATTTACTTCGTGAGCCGCCATTATCGTATTAACGTTTTCGTTAATCCCTTGACGTTGCTATAAGGTTGGATGCCTGATTTAGATGGATGGAAGCAAATATTAAACTTAACAATAAACTTTATTCAATCTCCTTCATCACCTACCGGTTACAGATCAGCGAGCGAAGTGTTCGCAAGCATCGAGAATTTCTCGAGACAATACTGCCCCGCCACCTATCGGTGTCGTGCAACATGAAATGACATTGGATGGTGGTGCCATCTATTATGCAGTAAATGAAATGAAATACATTTATAAATTAAATAAAATAGGTTATCACTACAACGTCATCTCGGCAAGCCGAAGCTATTACCGACGGAGTAAACATAATAGTGACGTCATTTTGTATACGAGATGCGGCACTCGCTTCAAACGTTTTATTTATGACGTCATTCCAACCGCTGTATTCAGAAGTGCAATAAATTTGCATTTTCCGGAAATATCATGCGTACCGCCAGGGAGCACCACAATCGGCCGTATCGTATAAAAGCCATGTGGCGAGCTTCCTACGTAAGCGTGTGGAATTTGCCAGCGACGGCTTGATTGCTAAGAGACCCACTGGTGCTCTCTTTCTGGATATTAAATGTGCTTTTGACAAGGTTTGGCACCCTGGTCTCATCTATAAACTTATCGATATTAAATTGCCCGACTCTCTTATTCACCTCCTTCATAACTATTTCCATAATCGTAACTTTGTTGTCCGCGTTAATCGCGATCTTTCCCGTAATTTCTATATTTCTTCAGGTGTTATTCAAGGTAGCATTCTCGGCCCGACCCTGTTTAATTTGCACTTAAATGATATTCCTAGCGGAATTAATACTCTTCTTGCCTTCTATGCGGACGATACAGCTATCCTCTCTACCTCTCACAGCATTAATTATCTTGCCAGTCAGATCAACGGCATATCGACACTTTGGAGAGTTGGTTCACGCGATGGAAAAATCGAATCAACCCCTCTAAGTGCCACGCGATTTTCTTTTCCAATCGTTACTGTAATCCCCCCAGCTTTACCTTTACAATTCGCCTATTGACTGGGAGAACACTGTGACTTATGTTAGTGTGACCCTTGATCGCAGGCTGACATGGAAATTCCATGTCGAGAAACTAGTACAAAAATGTAACGCCATGCAATTTCGCTCATTAATATTCAGCAGCCATCTTTCCATGAGAAACAAAATCCTTCTTTTCAAACAAGTTATTCTCCCCGTAGCTCTTTATGCAATGCCGGTCTGGTTCTACGCCGCGAAAACTCATCCATAAACTGGAGGTCATCTAGAACTTGACTCTCAGACGTATTCGCCGAGCGATCCGTTATATGTCTAATGAAACCATACGACGAGACTTCATCATCCTTTCCTCCAAGGAAACTGCACTTAAACTCTAAGAATTTTTTTTATATTATTCCTAACATTGGCAATGAGATTATAGCTGAGTTTCCTGACTTCGACTACTCCCTCCATGCTAACCGCATACGCCCTCGGGCGTGTTTTCTTAAGAGCTAACACTGTCTCTTCTATCTTTCTCACTTATTCTTATTTTTAAACTCCCCCTCTTGTATTTTTACCAACCCCCTAGAACTTTATTATAATCGCAATACGAATATTTTCCTCATTTTTCTTAAATAACTGTAGCAACTCTGGCCGAGTGGATGCGCGTGCGCCTTGTAATTTTTTTCTCCCGGGTGCGATTCCCGGCGTTTGCTTTTATTCAAATTTTAATTTAAACAAAGCAATTGTAAAATTGGTAATTAATGCGGTATCTGACATTGCAAATCTGTGGCTAACTCTTTGTAATGTCGCACATAAGTTGAATTCCCAGTTCTCAGGCATTTTTCCAAATGAGTGTTTTGGAGGCTTGATCGGTACTTTAATTTTTAGTATTTTCTATTGGGAAACAAAGATTCACAAGCATATGTCGACGCGCAATGAGAGTTCAATTTCAGAGCAGGAAAGAAAGCTGACTCACAAAGAAGGGAGAGCGACCCGGTAGAGAGAGAAGGCTGCTCAGTTTTTGATATTTACGGTTTCACGATTTAAATTTTTTTTTCTAAAATTATTCATCACAACTATGAGCGTTTGTTGTTTAAATAACTAAAATTTAGCTATTTCAACGGAGGGCACTTCAAAATTGTTTCGCGGGCATCCCAGTGTCAGCAGGCACCGCGTTGCCGACCACTTCTCTAGGGAATGCCACTGAGCAATTGGTATATGGATTAGAGATCAATTTTCCAGGCCTAAGCTCGAAGCTGAGTCTACCGGTTTGTGTATTAAAAATGCTAATAAATGTACTAGATTCAATATCAGTGAAATTGTTACATACGAAGCGTGTTCAAAGAAAACCAAACTTTTGACAAAGACTTGCTCATTTCATAACTTTTTAAGCATTGTTCCCTTCAATGTAATCATCTCTTGCGATTACACCGTTCCCAACGTTTCTTCCATCTTTGGAATACTTCCAAGATACTCTCTGTGATGGTGTGTTGTTCTCTTATTTTATCTAAGTATTTTTCGTGAATTTCCTCTAGATTTTAACAATGTCCTTTCAAAGTAGTTTTAAGTTAGGGAGACAAAAGTCTACTGGAGTTAAGTCCGAAGAATAGGGTTGATGGGGCGCAACAGATGTCTGATGTTTTACCAGATAACTAAGGATGAGGAGCGACACACGAGTCGCGCATCTTTTTTTATGGTGAATGGAGGCATGGAAACGTCATTAATTTCTTCTTTTGAGTCCTTCCTTCCCTTCGATTTGATTTTATCTTTTCAGCTAGCCACTTAGAATATTTTATTCACACTTGTAGGAAGTGGAACCGTTCCTCTTGGAACTTCGGCAACTTTATATTGACTTGACTTGAGTCGCAACTGTTTCACTGATTAATTTCTAAAATTTCTTCAGAACACTCAAGATTTTCATTGTCATATCAGGAAGTGAATTTAAGAGTTTTTCCTGTTATCGAATCAAAGTTTTACTCTTGCCGTAGATATCAGGAAGTAATAATTACAAGATAAAAAGAACTTTTTATATACCATGTTTTTAAATTTTCTGTTGAATCATATAAACTTGACAATTCTATGTATTAATAAATATTTAAAAAAATTTTTTTTGATGAATTATCCCATCAACTTGAAAGAAAATGATCAAATGCGTAATAAAGAGGTATCAAATGCGTAATCAATTGCGTTTAACTTTTCGTTCCCGTCCCGGCTGATAGATGGCTGCACCATTCTACAAAACAAAATTAACTGAAAATGAATTCAAATTTGCTTAAAGATGGCTAAAAGTATCAAAAGAATGCATTGCCATCGTGTTCTGAGCTATTCTAAAAGTTTCAAATGTCTAGCTAGTCGGGAAGTTAGTTAAAAATCGATTGCAAGATTTGTACTGGACAAACACACAAACAAACAAACAAGAAAAAGAGTTAATAAAAACATGGTAAAAAAGGAGGGTTGCTGGCAGTGGCGCACCCAGGGAGGGGGCAGGGGGCCCTGCCCCCCCAAAGATGTAGAAATATTGATTTTGCATTATAAATATTTTTATTCGTTCATCTCGGTCCCCCCCCATGCATTATAAATATTTTTATCCATTCAACTCGGCCCCCCAAGAAAAAATCCTGGGTGCGCCACTGGTTGCTGGTGGTTTGACTTCGTAACCACAAAGTTTGAGAAAAACTGCGCTTTATCTTCTTGTCAGTAGAATGAGCTGCTCAAAGGGATATTAAAAGTTTACACTATGATGGTCTAATAAAGAAAGCGTAAATCATGAAGGTTTTTCACCTTCATGGCTTACACTTAGATATTTTCTAGACTGAAGGTTTATGTGAGGTTTATCTACAAATTCATGAAAATTGAAGGACATCGTTTTATTTAAATCAAGAGTTCTTGTATCTTTATATATACACTGCTGGCCACCCAAATTGCAACACCAAGAAAGACAAGAGATATCACAACAAAATTTATTTTGTAGATAACATGTTGACCAAGTATCATATGATTAAATTTATAGACTTCTGTGAAGTGTGGTTCCTGCCAAAATCAGTAGCCGCCATTGTTGGAGATCACCGCTGCCACACGCCTCGGCATTGATTCAAAGAGACTTTGGATGAGTTCTTGGGGTACAGCAGACCAAGCGGCTTCCACACGTTGCCAAAGTTGATCTGCTGTGGCAGCTGGGGATGGAATCTAGGTCAGTCGTAGAGCAACCATGTACCACATGTTTTCTATCGGCGAAAGATCCGGAGAGCGAGGCGGACAGGGAAGCAATTCAATCTGGCGATTGACGAAGAACCGTTGGACAATGCGTACCACGTGTGGTCGCGCATTATCCTGTTGAAATATGGCTGTGGGCAAGCCCTGAAGGTAAGGAAGGACAACTGGCTCCAACACCTCGGAGATGTAGCGCTGGCTGTTTAAAGTACCGGCAATGCGTACTGGAGGTGTGCGAGAGTGATATCCAATTCCGCCCCATACCATAATACCCGGTGCAGGACCAGTGTGGTGGTGCATAACGCAGCTGTTCAGCATCCTCTCTTCACGGTGTCTCCAGACTCGAATGCGACCATCGTGGTGTTGCAGACAGAAGCGTGACTCGTCAGTAAAGACAATTTCATTCCATTCTGCCGTCCACATCCTTCTGTCATCGCACCATTGGCGGCGGAGACGTCTGTGGTTCTGCGTCAAGGGTAGACAAAGGAATGGACGTCTTGCGGACAGACCACTCTGCTGTAAACGGCGTCGAATGGTACGCGCAGACACTGGATGATGCGTTACAGACTGCATGTGCTGTGCTATGGTTCGTGATGTGACTGAGCGATCCGTCACTGCCATGCGCACAATTTGCCTGTCATCACGTGAAGTGGTGCGCTGAGGTCGATGCGATCGAACACGTCGGTCCGTCGTACCCTCCTGCATCCAACGATCACATATCCGCATTACAGTTGTTTGGTTTCGTCCAACACGACTACCGATTTCCCTGAAAGATAATCCACAATCTCGGTAGGCCACTATCCTTCCTCTGTCGAACTCGGATACTTGATCAAAAGATCATCGCTGTTTTCTACGAGGCATAATTGATCGTTTTTTTGAAAAAAAAACAAGAAAAACACAATTGCCGAACTTGAAATCGTCGAAATCTCCAAGTCTTAAATAGCGCTTTGAAGTGGCGCCACAGGCGCGCATGATGTGCGTCTGCGCTGAAATTCTAATCATTTGCATATCTCACCTCCGCTAATGCATGTTGTAAATTTCATGTTATTTGCATGTTTCCTTCAGGGTGTTGCATTTACAGTGGCCAGCAGTGTATATTGAAAAATATACAAATAAAAAACGGGTCATACCTCGGTATGCTCCCCTCCCCCCCGAAAAAAAGATAAAATTTTATAAAAGGTTATTTTAACCAAAAGATATATCTCTTTCCTATTGATATATCTCTTTCCTATTTCACCTCATTTCTTTTGTTTTTCGCTGCTGTCCATAGATGGAAGCACATGACAAGCATAATTCAACTCATGCTCCCCCATTCTATTTCTATTCCGATAAAATTGTGCACACAATAATTTATATATTTTATAGGTAAAGGTAAGGTACCTCTGTAAGCATAGGCGTATCGTGCTTTTAACTTTTTTTTGGGGGGGGAAGGGGGGCACGAATTGAATTCAGTTAGGGCCCTCCTCCACACATTGACTGTCTGGCGGTCCTTAAAATACGAAATAATATGATTTTTTTTAAGTTGAAGTTTGAAATGATATTAGATTAGTATTCAAAAGTTATAGAATGAGAAAAATATATATAATATAAATAAAATGAGAAAAAAATGTAGCATCGAATTTTTGTTATGGACCATATCATTGTTAAAGACTATTTTAAGCCTAAAGACATAATCGGAATTTTCAGTTTCACAGCTTGAAAAAGCGGAAAAAATAAACTTTCTTAAAAGTTTTCTACAATTTTTCGATTTTAACTGAACTTCTATTAACGTTTAAATTTATTTCAAGTTAATTTTTTTTTTTTTTGGGGGGGGGGGGTCCCCCCCCCCCTCCGACGCTATGCCTATGTCTGTCAGCCATCGAGCTGATAGGATTTCACCCGGAGTCGAAAGGGGAAATTTCTCCTTCTGTGGAATTTCGATTGGAATTTGCTGTTCGCCTCCAAAATTCTTGTATGGCTCTACTATATTTAGCTTCGAAATTTCCAGTTTCGAATTTATTCTTTTCGAATGAAGGTTAAAGTGTTCTATGTTCCATTCCGCTAGGTATTCATAAGGGCCTGTTCACATAGGAGTCCCTTGTGTTGCTTTAAGGAAAAGATGACGTTGAGACGAAAATAAACCAATCGTATGCCTTCAAACGATTAGCAATGAAATTTTTAACGCCTATGATTGGTATATTTTCGTCTCAACGTCATCTTTTCCTTACGCAACGCAACGGACTCCTATGTGAACAGGCCCTAAAACCCATTACCTTACCTTAGCCTATGATAGCAGGTTTTTCAGATAAATGTACTATATATCATAACATAACAAAATACTGTCCATATTCTAAACAAAAGAACATTTAACATTCAAATTTTACGATAATTAGCATATCCTCTTAACATTTCGAATGCATGTTTTAGAGGTTAAATGCTTCCCCAGTCTTTAGTGTAAAAAGCTCCATGACACTTACAGAGTCAGAAGTTGAACAACTAAACCTTCGAAATCTCTACTTGTCAACTGTAAACATTAAACATCTATGGCTACTTCATGCGATTCCCAACCCGATGTTTCCCCTGAGAAAGAAACTGATGATAAAAAATCTTCGGAAGATGAGATTGAGTTACCGAAAGATTTTGAACCAGGAGCATCTAGAGTTGCCGTACTTCTCTCTACAGGATCGTATGAAGAAGAAAATGTAACTAGTGAGAACTTTGAAACATACCACCGTAAAGGTAGTTGCATTAGTGAAATTGAACAAGGTGTTACTGATGTTGACATAAGAGATTCCAAAACAAGTGAGGCAGAAATTCCCGAAGCTGACAAAAATGGAAAAGATGTAATGTACAGTTTTTATGCTATGCCATTTTTAATAATCTTTGTCTAAATATTGGAGCGTGTTACATCGAATAACCCTTTCAGTTTTTTTTTTTTTAAATTTTAAGTTGTGTTTGAGATCTCAGTGGTATACATGACCTGCGTTTATGCCATTACCATTAAAAACTATAACCATCCTTCTCAAACCCATCAACCATGTATTCAACTTAATTAACTGTTGTACTCTCCGTTTGTACGATATACATGAACCGTTTACTTTTCACTCATTGATATCCAGTTGGCATCTATCCTCTATTCATAGACTAGTCTAGTGAGGCATACTGTATTTTAATTTTGAAAAAAATCATAAAAAATATTCTAAAATCATCAATTTTATAATGTATAGAAAATAATATTTCCATTTGTTGCCCAAGGTTAGTAAAAAAGTTAAACAAGATTTTGAAAAGTAAAGTTTTAAGATTTAAAGAGATGTTTCTTCTGTTATTTGTATGAGAGAATTCCTTGTACAAGACAGTACATGCTTGTCTTACAGTAGAAAGTAGGCTGTCAACTTAATTTTATGAAAAACTAATCTCTTGGTCTCTAAGTCTTTTTTAATACTTCATCTTGGATGATAAACAGTAGCAGTCTGATTAGTAAGTCCTTCATAATAGTAACTCATGGTGTCCACAGAGCTGTTAACAAGAAAGAAGGGGGGGGGGGGGCACAAATGAAAAAGTTTTCAGATTTTTCATGATCGAAAAAAGTTGTTTCCCTAATTTCTTTATGTCAAGTTCAATTTTATAATAAAAAATAACCTTTTAAGGTCCTGATATTTTAAACATTCTTTCCTTTCTCTAAATGTAATTGTAAGTCAGTCACATTTTTTGGTACTTTTCCATTATATCGTTCTGTCGCTAATGTTATGGAAAAAGTCAGCAATTAAATAAAATGAATACAAGAAAGTACCCCCTTTTCAACCAGTATTTCCACTTTTTCAAACTACATTTTAAAGTGAAAGAAAAAAAATCTCTAAAGGAATAGAATATTCATGCAGGAATTTTGCTTACATGAAGAAATGGACAAACCAACTTTATTTAAGTATTTGTAACAAAAGGAAAAAGCTACATCAGAAAATAAATCTTTAAATAATTTGTAAATTTCTTTTTCATGTAACTAACTGTTTACTTCTTTCATAGACTTGGGGGTATTTTGTTAGTAATGCTGTGGTATGCTGATTGTGTCTGTGATTTGTAAGTAGATTTTCCAGAGATCAATCCCTAGCCTTGCAAGCATATAAGAATAGTTTTTGCTCACCATGAGTCGCAGTTCCCTGAGAGGTTCATGACAGGTTGATATAATGAGAAAGTAAGAAACGAAAAAACATAAGAAAAATTAAATGAACACTTTGGGATTCCTGCAGATCAAAACTTTATAATAGTATTAATAAATAACTATATGAGTGATTAGTTTAAACTCTATTAAGCTTACTTGAATTAAACTCTATTAAGCTTACTCCTATTGGGGGTTCCTTTTGGAACCCCCAATAGGATGTCACCGTGATCTCCCTGAGGGTTGTGGCCCTAAGGTTGAGAAATGCTGCTCTAGAGTTACATTCATTCAGACTAATAAAATTTCCTTTCATTCTACCTAGAAGTTTACTGTATTTATCATGTTATTGATATAAGGTATATAGAGTACATGGGTATCTATTTTGTCATGGGTACTGGAACATTTCACAAAATTTCTCCTGAAGTATCATATATTTTAATTTTGTTATTAATGATTGGTAAATATCATGAAGGAAGTTTGCAAAGATTAAATGACTTAAATAAATATAAAAAAAATTATCAATTTTATTCAAAAACCTTTTTTCCGTCATCTTTGTTTATTTATATATGTACCATACTTAGAATGTAGGTGCTAATTAAAATTTTGCTAAATGATGTTGATATAGCATATTTAATTATCACCTAATGTTGTAACCATATTTATTTATAGTTTTAGAGATTATGTATTGTGTGTTTAATTGGAATTTAAGTTGATAAGGTATAAAACAAAGCCTTTTTATATCATATTTTTTTAAGCTTTTAATCTTGTAAATGTTATGGGCACATTAAACAGCAGATAAATATCATCACACTGCTTTTCTTTAGTGCATTGACAAATCTAGAAAATTTTATTGTTTTTATCAAATTTTTATTTTAAACAATTTTAATAATTGTATCTAATATAAAATCTCATGAATTTGCCAATTTTTTTTTTCTTTGAGATGTTTTAATATGAGAATGTGCTCACTCTTTTGGTTAGCTTGTATTTGTTTCACATCTGATACATTAAAAAATTTGTGATAGTTTTCAATCATGCCAAATAAGGATTCAAAGTATACAGATTCTCTGAATATGAATCTTTTTATTGTTTTCCTCTCTGTGAGTTATAACATAATTTGTTTTAAAATTTTGTGATTTTTGACTTTTTATTTTTACTGTTTGTTTTCATTAAAACATCTTTGAACATCAAAAAATACTTATTATTTCCTTTTTTTTGGTTGTGGAATTATGGTATTTTAGTTGTTTGAAGTTACTGTTTGGACATATTAATGCTTAAACTAAGAAGAGAAACTTCCTAACATATTATATAATGTGACATGGGAAATCAGTTTATTTTGAAAAATAATTAGGCATAAATTATTTACTTTTTGAATCTAGTTGTTTGCATTTTTATGCATGGATAATTAGAATATTCTCTTTTAATTTTCTTTAAAGAAAGCAAAGAGTGAAGTTGTTTCAATTGAAGCAGAACAAATTGCTGGAGATTTAGAAAGAGATGAATGTGATGAGCTAAATAATCCAGAATGGCGAAATCAAACAAAGCATATCTTTGTTTTGAGTGAAGCTGGAAAACCTATTTATACACGGTATTGTTCAATTTTTAGTCATCGTTTCAGACCTACTTTTTCTCTCCATTTTTAAAACCAGCTTTTTATGTAAAATTGTATTTCCAATCTCTGACTGTATTTTTAATTATAAATAAATAAATAAATATATATATATATATATATATGTATAAATATAATTAAAAATTTTATTATGACACACACACACACACACACACATATATATATATATATATATATATATATATACGTCATAATCAAATGGATTGCAAATTGTGAGTCAAAGAAAGATGAAAAGAGTCCATGTAGATGTTACTTATTCCATGCATGGCGACGGATATCCTTTGATAAAAGCTGAGCCACAGTGATCCAGGAAGGCAACTTTACATAGCAAAAGCGTAGACCAAGAGCGCTGAAAGAAAGGGCTGCATTCTTCCTTTCAGGCTGATATAAAATGTTTTTTCCCTTTTTGACCATCAGAGGCTAAAATTTATTCATTTGTTAGATCTCATCATAGTAAATGTCTCTCTGTTTATAACTGTCAATCTTGATATTAATAAAAGTATGCAACTAAAGAAAGTTTTTGCAATTTATTACTGGATAATTTACTATAAATAGGGCTTTTTATTACTAATTAAGTCAACTGGGAGTCCATATGTTTATTTTTAGTTAGAGCTGTTATGACTTACATATATTGTTATCTATATTTAATATGATCACTGAGTGTAGAGTTAGGAATGTTCTGTTGATGGAAAAGAATATCCTCACTTGGATGGAGGGCTAATATAGTTTTAAAATTATGCTTTCCATATAAATGTTAAAGGAAAGCGACTGTTTTAATGTTAGACAAATGAAACTATGGAATAAGCATTAAGTAATTTTTTCAACATTTATTATAATACATTAGGTGGATCATAAGATTTTAAGCAAGCTATATGTGAAAAGAGCAATAATATATTACAAAATGTGTAGCAATTCCTCATATGACGAATATAGCTGCTTCTCTTGTTTATTTATGAACTTTTTTGGATAGAAGCTATATTTTCTCGATTTATTTGGTCAGCTTCATGATTATCAACTAAAGAATCATTTTTAGTCATAAGTTTCTTCATATTATTATGTGAGGAATTTTATTTGTGAAAAATATCAAGATTAAATTTTGAGTCAATTGCTTGATTTAAGGTTTTTAGAAGTCTGATAAGTGGGAGAAGATATTGTGTTGTTCTGATTGTTTCTGTGAATTTTTACTTCAGACTGGTCAAAACATATTTAGAAAAGTAAAATTAATCTAAAAAATCACTCTCTTTGATCACAATTTTGTTGATAGATAGGAAAATAGTTACAAAAGGAGGCAAAGACTGAAAAACTCCTGAAAAATTAAATCTTACCAATATTCATGTGTTGATAGCTTTTTAATTTTTCTTTGTTGTGCTGTTTTGGTCAATATTTTCCCAAATATTATCCACTGCAGCTGAAATAGACATGTTTGAATAGTAAGTAGTGTGAAAAACATGTCAAAATAATTTTTAAAAAGATTTAACAGCCATATGATGTGGAACATAGTTGAGGACAGTCTTATCTTGAATAGCAGAAGTAATAGTTTTAATGTTTTAATTACTATTTGTAACACATGGTTGCAAAATCATACAATAAAGTCAAAATCAGATAAATTTTTAAGCACTGAAGATTATGTATAATGTTGAATTTTTTCATGTTTCTGGCATTAGAATTAGGAATATATACCTATAATCTATGATACAAAAAATATGTTTGGACAAGTATGGTAAAATATGTATGGACAAGTTTTTTTTAATAGTAATTAGATTTTTAAATATATTTTTAGGCATGGTAATGAAGACCATCTTGTTACTTTAATGGGAGTAATGCAAGCTCTTGTGTCATTTGTACAACAAAGTGGTGATACTATCCGATCTATTCATGCTGGTGACCGGAAGTTTGTGTTTCTTCATCGAATGCCTCTTATACTTGTTTGTGTGTCAACCACTAAAGCTTCAGTTCCTCAGCTTTTGAGCCATTTAACGTATGTTTACAATCAAATAACATCCGTTTTAACTTTCTCAAACCTAAATAGGATATTTGAGCAAAGGAAAAATTATGACTTGAGAAGACTTTTAGGTGGTGCTGAAAAATTTTTAGATAGGTTAGTTGATGTGATGGACAGAGATCCAAGTTTTCTGCTCAGTGCAGTTAAATGTTTACCTCTTGATAATTCCATTCGGGAAGTAATTGGACAAACCTTAGCTCAGTATTGTGGAAAAATAAAGGTATATTATATTCATAATATTTTTTCATAATCTTTATTTTATTCATAACATATTCATAATATTTTTCTCAATATCTTATGAAAGATGTTTTGAATTAATGCAATATATAATTTTTCAGTTAAATTTATTTCTTTGCATCTCTATAATTTTTAAGTTAGTTTTCATAGTTACTACTTGAAAGATCACAGCAAATATATATTTGCTTATGTTTACTATTTAATTTTACTTTAGTTGCACTTGAGCTAAGCTACAATCTAAAGTATTAATAGTAAAATATAAGAAAATACGGGCACCAGATAGTGAATTTTATGTGGGTACTATCAATCTCCCCTCTTTTTTTCTATTTAGTTAAATATATTCATTTGGTTCAAATTGTTATGAAGCAGTATGTATTTTATTTCAAACGTTGGTTCAAAGTACACAAGAAATCCATAGTCTTTCATTATGATTTGGTGTTTTGTAGTGTAGAAAGGAAGTGTAACTCAGGCAAATAATAGAAACTTACATAAATTTCATTTGATATCTTCTTCAATATTAAGACAGTATTAAATGGAAAAAATTGAGTTTGCACTCTCTGAATACTTTTGGTTTTAATCAGAATGCTAATTTTTTTTTTACAAAGAAACAATTGAATTTTAAAGATTTAAATTATTTATTAGTGACTCATTTGTCTTTTCTTTCTGTGATACTCAATTTCACTGTCTTCAGTCAGAGGTAAACTATCATAAGTGAATTTTCTTTATTTTTAATATTTAAGTGATTTATTTAAGTGATTCCTTTTGGAATCACTTTTTTATTTAAGTGACTCCTTTTGGATGAAGCTTCTTTGAAGAAAACTGTCATATATGCAAAATAGGATGGTGGGTTAAATATGGACATATAAACTATCGCATATGTAAGTCCTGATGAGAGGTAAACCATCACAAAGCTGTCCTGAAAAATTGGAATTTTGCACATATGATAGTTTACCTCTCATGTACAGATATTTGGAACTGAAACATTATCTTCAAATATTAGCTTAGATTTCATTTCTTTTTTCGTTTTTGTAGAAATTCTTATATTTTCCTTATTTAAAGTATTCTAGGAAAATTTGTATTTCAGTGTCTTAAAATATTTCCTTTTATCAGTTTGAGATATGTTTTGCTTGATTATGAATGTTCTGCCCATTTTATAATGCTTTCTAATTTGTAGTATTATTGTTTGAATTCTTTAGAATGTTGTGTTTGCAATTTTGTTGTCTGAGAATCAACTTGTTACATTGGTCAGAATGAAAAAGTATTACTTACATCCAGCTGATCTTCATTTGGTGATGAATTTAGTTAGTTCATCTGAGTCTTTCAAATCAGTTGAAACATGGATACCCATATGTCTCCCAAAGTTTGATGCAAGGTGAGCTCCATTTCATAAATGTAAAGTTTAACAATATGATTTAATGAATATAATTTGTCTACGAGAAAAAAAAATTGTATGATGCATTGTATTATCTATATATATAAAACAGTTCCATGACTGACTGACTGACTGACTGATTGCCAGACAGGTAATGTACAGACCAAACTGCTGGACCTAAAGGGCTGAAATTTTGCATGGTGATTCTTCTTATAGTGCAGGGGTGCACTAAGAAAGATTTTTGAAAAATTCTTCTTAGATTTTTTAAAATTAAATTTTTAAGCTGTTTTTGTAACATTTTTTAGGTTTGCATTTAAAATAATAATCTGAGCGTTATAAAATTTATATCACGAGAAAAATCATAAAAATTCCTTTAAAATGAAAAACTTTTCGAATCTTCACATCCATTTTCTGATTTTTGGTGAATTTTTAAAGATTAATTTTTAGAATTTAATTTATTAAATGCTGATCACGTGATTTCTTTTCTTTTTGTGATACTCTAAATGAATTTTGTGTCATGTGCACAACAATGAAATAAATTGACAAAAAATATTAAAATACAGTAAAGATAAAATTTAACCACTACACTAATTGAGATGGAAGTTTTTTAAGAATTCAAATTAGTATGTTTTATGGATATTAAATTGAACCTATATATAAACCAGTTCCGTGACTGACTGACAGACCTTGCACAGACCAAACCGCTGGACCTAAAGGGCTGAAATTTGGACAGTTGATAGATACTGTCTGTAATTCAGATGATGCCGTTAACCATCTGGTAGAGTCAGTGGCATAGCGAGCATAATTGGCGCCTGGGGCACGACACCTTTTTGGCATTCCCCATGGTCTTGGAGACCAAATGGTCCAATGGTCTTGGGGATCATTTGGCCTCGGGCACCTCTGCGAGAGGTGCCCGAGGCATGATAGACCCCCTTGCCTCCCTCTCGCTACGCTTCTGGGTAGAGTTTTTAAATTTCCTTAAACCACCGGGTCTTCTATAACATAAGCTCTCTTTGCAGAAGGGCACACCTGTAATGCTCTTTTGGAATTTAAAATGACTGAAATTATGTAATGGCACTGGAGTACAAGTCAAAGCCCTGCATAGAAAATTTAATCAAAGCCATTATTTTAATTGGGTGACTTTAAGAGATTGTAATTTCCTCTAAAGTATGCTTCACCATGACAATAAATAAGTCTCAAGGCCAAACTTTAAAATACTCATAGATTTAAGAGAAAATTATTTCTCCCATGGTCAGTTTTACATAGTTTGCTCATGCGTGATGTTCGCGGACGAGCTTGGTAATATTAGTTCTGCCCAATGAAGAAACAAAAATTATTGTTTGTAAGGAAATCCTCTAAAAGGCAATTTCATTATTTTTTCATTGTAATTATCCTAAAATGTACTGGTATTTAGCTAGTTATTTTATAGGAAATAAAAAAAGCTCAACTTGCTTTTTCTATAAAGACATTTCACTGATCCAATGTGAGAATATAATTTTTTACTTATTTTTCAGCCATTGAAAATTAAGGATGCAGGTGATGCATAAATTTAATCCCTTTAATTTTTTCTATATTATAATATATACAGTGGTACCTCGACTTATGAGTGTCTCGACTTATGAGTTTTTCGAGATACGAGCATTCTCTCGGCAGATTTTTTGCTTCAAGTTACGAGCTATAATTTGGGTTACGAGCAAGCTTCAGATACCCCACTGCTAGTTTGCGCAGCGAACGGCATGTTATGTGCTCATCAAATGAGAACACTAGAAGCATATAATATTTGCAACCTTTATGTACTATTATTATACAATTGTATAATATTATTCTGAGACTACTATCCAGTCTTAAACCGAGAGATTAACACTCAACAATTATCACCTGGGCAGCTTGCCTTGCTCACACTTGAGTCGCCATCCGAAACCGAACAGCGTCCAACCTCTCTCACAGAGAAATAGCTTCAATTCCCTCCCCCACACTGGAACCCCTATGGGGTCTAGGGGATGGGATGACCTTGGTTAAAAATCAAAGAATAACATTTAATTATTCAGTTCAGCCTTTCTCCTTCTCTTACATCAGCATCTTCAAGTCTGATCTGCAAGGTAAATGTTGTACATTACACTTAATAATACAAGTTTATTGCAGTACATTCTATTGTATTGCATTTTTATACAATGTTCATCATTTATAAGCACATTTCTCTTATTTAAAAACATGTAACAAAAAATTGCGGTGTTTTGGGGGAGCCCAGAACGAATTAATGGCATTTCGAGTTAATGGCAAGAGTATTTCGAGATACGAGCTCCTTCATAGAACGAATTACACTCATAAGTTGAGGCACCACTGTATAAAAGAATTATTTATTTGCTTTGAGACTTATGAGAGGTAAAAAATAATCTGAAAAACTAGTGAGTTCTGCAAATTGAAATCATCTTTAAAAAAAAAAAAATAACCATAATTGTTATATGAAGGATATATAAGCATAAGAAATCACTTTAAAAGGAAGGGTAGGGTTAAATTAAATATATCTTTATATCTTTATAACTTTAAAATGTTTCCAGTGCTGAGTGGCAAAAATTTATAAAAAAAAAAAATAAAATAAACAGGATTATAGAAAAGCTCTAAGGTCACCCTGGAGGAAATCATGTTGCATGATTTAGTAATATAAAAATTTAAATTAAATTTTTTAATTATATATTGTTTAAAGTACCTAATGAGTTAAAAATTCATAATAGCCAAATAATATCAGTTGAAAGAAAATAACTTCAACCTTTTGTTTGGTATCATTTAGGGATATTATGAGGGATTTAGATGTTTGCAATTCCTTTCAATGTTCTCTAAGTAAAATATTTCAGATATATTCTTAAATCACATGCATCTTAGATATTAATATTTTTATTAATTACTATATTGAATGATGTTATGTTGATTTTCTTTGTTTTAAGAAATCCTGCTATAAGGTGCATTCTTGTCTGAGCTGCAATTTGTTATATTTATAAACAGCTATAGTTTTGTTGTTAAATGCATTAGATTAGAAGTTTATTAATGCCCTAAATTAATAATTCCCTAATTAATAATATGCTGCCTTAATACCCAAAGTTTTTTTGACATTTATATAGACATAATATTCTTGTAGCCCTCGATTTAAAATTGGTAGTCACAGTTTCTCATTGATTAGATTGCCTTAACCCTTCAGCGGGTGCGCCAATTTTTGTAACACCACCTGGCGCACGTTGCTTAAAGTGCAACGTCTCTTTAAAACTTAATTATTCCTCTCATAATTAACTTTTTTTTTTCAAATTGGAAATAATAATTCTGCATTTTAAGACAAGATATAAAATGTTGATAATATTGAGATTATTTATAATTAAAGACCAAAAATGAATAAGAAGAAATTTTCATAAAAAAAAAAAATTATTTTTAAAACACAAATAATTTGTTCAATTCTCTTGAGTTTTCTTCAATTTCTTCACATTGCAAATATATAATACGGATTTTGCAATGCGCCTTGCATGAAAAACTATTACATTTATCACACTTTATCGTGGTAGTTACATTTTTTAGCTGTCCGCATATATATTACACTTTCCTCTTTTTTTTTTTTTATTGACACCTCTGGTTCTACTTCTCGGAAAGTTTCCACTTTATATTTTAGTAAGAATCCAGTTATGTCTAAAGGAAGATATAGAATATTTGCCCGGGTCTTAAAGTGGCTTTCGAGAAGTTCTAAAGCCAAAGAATGCAGATACAATCACCTTATTTCAAAACTGTCCAGTTTATTGGATCTAAGAACAACTTGCGAATTGATTCCTTTTATGTCCAAAAACTTAAAAAACAATGAGAGAGTCCATCTTCGGGATATGCGGGATACCGTGTAATAGCTGCACATTTGATCCACTACATCAACTCCTGCTTTTGTTGTATTGTAATCCAGTATAATTGCTGGTTTACCAGAATCGTCATCCACTGTTGCATCATCATGCATTGTCGACAAAAGTATGACTCCCTTATTTTTTTTCGTAGTACAGGAACATAGTGTTCCTATGCTACTAAAAGTAAAATTTATTTTTAACATCGGGAACAAAATTATTAATAATTATTTAGTATTTAAAACTTCATCAGGAGATTTATTTGATTGGCCTTTTTAAATTTATAATCATAGAAAAGCAACTTTGTAAATGCTTAGAATTATTTTAGCAAAATAACCAAAAATAAAATAAGGAATACATGACCAGGCGCACTATGCACAGAGTGCAACAAATAAAAGTATCCTCTGTTGGTATCACGATTGAAAATGAATGGAAAGGAATACAAAGTTCAGAAAATCAGACCTGCATTAGAAAGGGTGCAGCTATAAATAGAAACTACTTAGAACATCCAAACCTTACATGTAAAAACAAACCATTCAAAATTATGAAAATGTTGCACTTTATACATGGGCGCGCCCGCTGAAGGGTTAAAAAAACTGTGTGAGTTAGGCAAGAAAAATTTGCTTTATAGTATTGCATTTTCCTTATTATTCTGATTCCTTAGAGAATAAAAGATGTTATTCTGACATTGTCAGTTCATGACAAATTTAAAGATATTTATCTTGCTTTGCTGTAAATTTTGATTTTTCTTGACTCATGATAAAGATAAAATGTTTGTATCATAAAATGTTTTGATAAAAAATGTTTGTATTTGATAATTGTTTGTATTTGTATTATTTTTGATAAAAAATGTTTGTATATAAAATGTTTTGATCATTGTAAAAGATAATTTTTACTGCTTACCATATATGATTACATTTGTATTAGTAACTAATAATAACAGTATACCTTTCTTGATAGAATTCTGAATATTGTTTAGCTGCCCTTTTTTAGCCTTATTTTAATCTGTCATGACCTCTTATTTTCAATTACTATCTCTTAGATATTTGCAGGATTTTTCAGTGTTGTATTTCTTTAATGCTAGTCCCTGTTGTTCCATTTTATACTACTGATGCATACTTTTTACCAGTCTACCAGAAAATTTGATTTCAGTATATATGTTTTTAATAATTATAGCATTTTAATTATTATAACAGTTATAATTACTTTATTTACTTATTATGTACTTCCTAATTACAGTATTTACTCTTTTGCATTACAGTGGTTTTCTTCATGGCCACATATCTTATCTAGATGAGGAGAATAAATCATGCTTACTATTGCTCACTGTTGATAAAGATATGTTTTTTCCTCTTAAAGAGTGTCGTAATAAAATAGTAGAAGTAAGTTTATTTTTAAGTACAGGAATCTTTTGTTTAGTGTTAAAATTTTTGTACTTCATTTGGTGTCTGATGCTTTTTTTTTACCTTTTAATAATCATTTGTGTATTCTTTTCTTAATGATTAATTTTCACATAAATAAAATTTTGGTGTGAATAACTCCAAATTTCAGATATTAGAACATATTTAAGTTAAAATTTACATACTGAGTTTCCACAAAAGTTTAGATTTCATTTTTCCAGGGTGCTGGAAAATCCTGGGAATTTGATTTTAACGTTTTTTAATTTGAAGTCAATGTGGACAGTAGTATAACACATTGTAAGGATAGTAATTAAAGAAAAAATATAAATGGGAAAATATCTTATCACCTGTTAGAAAGGACATGAAGTACAACATATTTTGATAAAATATAGGAAATGGTAATAACATTGTTAAAATGTTATTACCATGTTATTATGTTAAAATGTTATTGCCAAATGTTATTACCAAATGTCTATCTGTGGTCTCCTCCCATTGGCTTGGGTAACCCTTGCATAGTGTTGTATCCCTGTGAGCCTGGATTTGGGCAATGTGTTTTCTGGTGGTTGAGGGTGATGCTGAGGTTATCTATAGCATTCTACTTACACCGAGAGGGATTGAAGGTGGAAGGCCGTGTTGCTATGCTGGGTCCTGCCAAATGCATTGGAAGAAACCGTATAAATGGTAAAACTAGATTGATTAAATTCTTGCAATGCCAGTCTTTTGTTTTGAAAATAAGGAGATTTAAAAATAGTATTCCAGTTAAGTGATTCAAAAGCTGCAAAATTAAGGTAAATTATATAACCTTATGAGAAGATGGTTTATTTCATAATGTAAAATATGAGATTTTTCTGCTATTTCAGTGCAATTTTTATCATTCTGTAGATGGATAATGTCTTCAAATTTGCATATCCTCTTAACCACAATTAACTTTCAAAGTTCTCTAAGTTCTCTAATATACTTTCAAAGTTCTCTAATATGCCCATGCTCTATGTAGACATGAAGATTTTGGAGAAGGATCTTACAGACTCAGACAAAACTCTAAACTTCTGTGACAGGATTGCTCCTAATTAGTAAAGCAGGGTTACCTCAACATCTCTTCTATCTCTGGACATTACTTAGATGGTTATTAGCCAAATAATTCAAAATTAATACAGAACACTATATACACTGAGAGAATCCCCTCATTTGGCTTGTGTACAATATTCTGATAGTATGTAATGTGTATGTCAGTATATCTCGAAACTCAAAATTAGACACTTGCTTGTGCTAAACCCCAATTTAAATCACTGTGCTTCATTTAAATCATCTAATTGCTTATTTTATGTGGTAGAACCATTTTTATACTATCCATGTTTTCTGTGGATAGGAAATTCTGTACAGGAATTGATATATGAGGGTCTCACCAACAGAGCTTAGTACATGTTGGGCAATTTGCAATTTAAAATCCCATTTGCCAGTGTAGGAGATATAACTTGCCAGATAGTAAACAAATTGAAAAGAATAATATAATTTTCTACAGTAACTGATTGTTGACCGGTTCTGTATAGTTGCCCAAATTTAGGCTCTTTAATGGTGCAGTAACCTTTGTAATTAGAAAGTGGGTAGCCTCCATAGATTACTATACAGCATGTCTGAGAAAGATCTTTATTATTTTTAAGATTAATAACAAAAATAGGAACAGTTCAAATGAAATGCAGTTTGCAGCAAAATAATGAAGAAATCTACCCTTTTTTTTTATTACAGTACCTTCAATGTAGCTCTATGTGAGCTATACAAAAAATATTTGAGCCTGTAGTCGATTTCCCACTAAGTGTTTTTTAACATTCATGGTGTAACAGTGAGGATTGCGAATTGTATCCATTCCTTTAAAATGGAAATATCAGAGACAGGTGTTCGATAAACAATGTCTTTAATGTAACTCCACAAAGAGAAATCCAGTGGAGTTATTTTGGGCGATTGTAAAGGCCAAGTTGTTGGTCCTCCATGACCAATCCATTGTATAGGAAACACTCTATCAAGTAATTCATATACAGAATGTGCCCAGTGAGGTGGAGCACTGTCCTGCTAATAAATCATTTGGCTGTAAATGTTCCAATTGTGGAATTACGTACCAATCAAAAAGACTCTGGTATACATTACCTTTTATCATCTCTATTAAGAATGGACCAATTACAGCGTCATGTAAAAGACCACACCAAACATTAAGTTTGGGGTTGTCTCATTCATGTTTGACTGAAATGTGTGGTTTTTCAGAGCCCCATATCCTAATGGTATGGCACTGAACCTTCCCAGACACATGGAATATGGATTCATCAGTGAAGCACACTCTGTTCAGGAAATTTTCATCTTCTGCAATCTTATCCAACAAATTGCATGCAAAAGGAAATCAGCATGGCTTATCGGCTTGGCAGTTAATACTAGAAAAAACTTAGATTTCTTCACATTTTTACAACAAACTGTATTCTATTTGACCTCTTCATATTTTTGCTATTAATGTTTAGAATAATAAAGATCTTTCTCAGACACAATGTATATTGGTAGGATATGTTTTTTTTTTCTTTATCAAATCAACATGTCTTATCAATCAGACTGGTTAGCTCTAATAATCTGGAGCTCATTGTACCTAATGTCAGAGAAAATAATTGAATCTGACTTGTGTCAGAAAATGCTTAATATTATTGGAGCTTAAGTAAAAATTTTCAAATACTTTGGGTTTTATGGGGTTTAGTTTTTATGTAATTTTTTGTGTAATGATTTCTTACTTGAAAAATACTTTTGATAACCTGATTTATGGCTTCATGAATTATTAAGATTAGCTTTAATTTCATTAATAACTGTATTCCTGAAAGCAACTTATTGCTGGGAATACTGGTAGTGACTATTTTTAGAATTATTGCATTAGAGTCTTAAACATTTGAAAAATAAAAACTGCCTTTCAAAATGATGCCTCTAAATCTGACATAAAGTGAATTACTTGAATTGTAATGTTGATATTTTTCCATTTTTTACAGCGATTAAAAAAATATCATTGTATAGAGGCTATTAACAAATCCCTTAACAGTCGAGGCTATTCTATTGCGCAAGTTGGAATAGCAGATGTCCGGCACTTTTTATATAAATCTCGCTCAACTGCTCAATTCACAGCTCCTAGGGTGGAAGGTCCATATGTAACAGCAGATGACTGGAATCATCTTTTTGGGCTTTACCAGTATTTACACCACAGAATGTACAAAAGTGCAAGGCCTTTAAAAATGCTTTACTACAGTGGAGAAAGAGAAACTATGGTTGGTTGGGTGAGTGTATTCTCTTTTCTATTGATTGTTTTTAAGAAGCTTTTATAGAAAAAGAGTATTATCAAATACTGATGTTATGAGTGTTTATCCTCTCTTAGTTAAACAAAATGTAATTTATTCTGATTTATAATTTACTTTTTTTTAATGTTATGTGGCAAGTAAAATTTAATTTTTGTTCTCTGTGGTATTTATGCCTGTACAGTGCTTTTAAAGGAACTTACCTAGTTTTCATTCTAAAAAAAAACCATAGTAGAACTTCCTTTTCAGGGCGCGATGGCCCAGTTGGCAAGAGTAGCGGACCAGTGATCTGAACATCTCTGGTTCGATGCTCTTTGCTGCAAATCTACTGCCGTGTACACTAATGGTGGCTGGTGCATGTAAAATCTGTCTTGGCCGCAATGTCCTGTAAGTTCTCAAATTACCTCTTGAGGTGCTGGGTCAAGTGCATCGGTCTCACCACTTGCCTCAGTTCTAAATTACAGGACCGGCCCTTTAGCCAAGTCGGACTCCGACCCTCATGGTGCTATTAAAAACCAGAGCTGTACTACTCAGCCCAATAGCCTTAATTGGACTTGAACTGATAAATACTATCAGTCAAGGGGCATAAAACACAACAATAACAACTTTCTTTTCATCAGTAGACATGTAGGCAATAGCATTTATTCTCAAGTCAGCCAGCATGCATTCAGAAGGAACAAAATGGTGAAAAAAAGGAAATATGTGACTTCAAGGAAACACTAATTTTATTAAAAAAAAAAGGATAAAATATGTGCTATTGCACGTTACTGAAATCCCTGTAAATAAATAGTTATAATTCATAATTTTTTGATGAAAATCTCTTTGTATTTAATAGTGGATCAACAGAACAAACTTGTATCAAGAAGTCGTGTTTTAAAAAGGTTTGACTAAGAGAGTATGTACTGTTTTCATAAGAATAAAAAGGAAATCCTATAATATTGTTCCTCTAGATTCTCTTGTTAAAGTGTAATTTTTTTCATAAGATTTTAATGTATGTTAGTTTTCTGTAGTGGTAGAGTATGCTTTGTGATCTGAAAGCAAAGATTTTTCATAGCACTAGCACAAAAGAAAAACTCAGACTGACCTCATGACTGCAACTTGAATTGTCATATTCAGATGAATAACATGTCAAATCTTGATGCTTGATATTTTGTTTTATATATATTTTTTTCTTCCATTATCATTTATGATAATGTTAGTTTCCCTTTTTTTATGGTTTATAATAATTTAATCAAGTCAAGTTCCTGCCGCAGTGGGAAAAAAAAATTTAATATTTATTTCTATTTTTTTCCTGTTTCATTATCATTTATAATAATACCAGTTTATTGTTTTTTTAAGATGTCAATATTTGTCATAACATAGTAGCTGAATTGATTAATATAATTTAACCCTAATTTTATCGAGGGTTAATTAAATCATAATTTAAATAGAATTTTTCCTGATAAATCCATCATGAATACGTTCAAAGTAAAAACTTCCCAAACAGTCATACTTCATGTTGGCAATTCTGTTTGTACATATCTGTAAATAAATTTTATATATATATATATATATATATACAGTCGATTCTGGTTAATCAGACCACATCGGGATGTGATCATTTTGGTCCTAATAACCGGCTGGTCTGATTACACAAACATATCCTATTAGGCTTATGCAATAGGATTTGTTTCGGTTCTTTAAGATTCGGTCTGAATAAGTGGCTGGTCTGATTAACTGGATTCAACTGTATATATACAGTGAAACTTCTCTTTAGCAGCCAGTAATGGTTCTAAAAAAAAGTGGTTGCGAAAACGGGGGTAAAAGAACATTGGCTCTATGGAGTGTATTTAATTGGTTCTGAACAAAATATGCTAGTTTAGCTGAGTGGCCGGCTAGAGATGTTTCACTATATATAGTGAACTTTATATAATTGTATGTCAATTAAAATTATAATCAGGCATAACAGCTATTTAAAATATGCATGAAATGGATGTAGAGGTCAGATGCATTCATACTGGCCCTTTGTTGATGAAACTAGGGTGATTTTTATATGAAAGTCTGTAAATTTGAAAGTGTAGAACTTGGTACTAAAATTGTTATGTATGTAATAAATATTATTATTAATATAATCCACAGGACACGTGGATATTTTTATAGGACAGATTGTGTTAAAAAAATTAATCTTTGAACAGGTCTACAACTCATTTCCTAAGTTATGCTGTTATTTTATTCATGTCATTTCATCCATTTACAGCAAAGGAATTAAAATGAATTAGCTATTATGCACTAACCAGATGGGAGCTTTGTACTTACAAATGGGTTAATCAAGTTTTCAACTATATTATCTGTTATGGAACACTGAATTAGGATTTTACATCTGTAACTAAGTAAAGAACTTGTAGGATATTCACTGTATTCTGTACTAACCATGTTTTCTTTTTAACAGACTGTCTTTTCTTGTTGGCTTGAATTGTGTAGAACAGGAGTCGTCAACCTTTTAATACCTACCACCCATTTTTGTACCTTTGTTGGTAAAATTTCCTTACCACTGTCCGGTGCTGCAGTAACTTAATTTAGTGCAAGCGCAAAGTAATTTTTAAAGGGGAGGGTTTGTAAAAAAATATGTATTTAAATTTATCTTTTTATTTATACTCTATGTATGTCTATATATAGATAGCTGTGAAGCTCATTTGTTTCTCCCTCATTCATGAATATACATCAAGATGTTTCCAATGAATTATTATCTATATTCAAAGTTTCAAGATGAAATTTTAAAGTAAATTGCATAAGCATATTTTAAAAAGTCAAACTTGCAAAGTTGTCATCAGTGTATTTGATGTATTGAAGAAGAATGAAATTTATAACAATGGAGAAAAACTCCCACCAATCATGATAGCTTGAATCACCCACTCGTGGGTGGTAGGGGCAAGGTTGATGATCACTGGTGTAGATCTTGTGTAACCAGTGACTTATTTGATAAACATGTATAAGAACTTGCTACACATGTATATCAACACTTGAAAATTTTCAGGATGGTGGTAGATTATACCCCTTTTTTATAATTAAAAAACGACAGTATGACTAAATTTATAGTAGACAATATTTGTTACAATAACTAAGATATTCTTATGTTCTCTTTAGCACATGCAAGGTTTTGAGCTTTATGCTGCTTTTGAACCATTAGTGACAAAAGCTGATGCAACCAATGCAATGAAGAAAATAGTCCACTGGATCAAAAAAGAGGAAGATACTTTATTCATAATGAATGCTCCAACCATATAATTCCAATAAATAATTCCAGTGATGATTCAATCACCTGTTAAGAAGTATTGTACACCATTTAATTTTTTCAGTTTTAATCCTTGTTAAAAATATCCACAATATGTAAAATTTAGAAATATATTTTTGTTACTGTAGATGAAATTGTTTTACTGTTGATTTTAACTATACAAGTAATAATATCTAGTGTTAACTCTAAACCTAACCAAGAGGAGGTTGTTAGCCAAAATGGCTATCTAAATTATTACTTTGGATTTGGTTTCATTTTCATGGCTTGAGGAAAATCAAACTACTGTTTAGGATTACCACATAACTAGATGGCTTAATATATTTCATGACTGCCATACTTGTAAAAAAAATTTCCTTTAAACATAAATACACAAATTAAAATAAATGTTATTTTTTTCAACAGCAAATTATGTCTAACTGATTGACATTTCGGGAATAATAAGAATGAAATCAGCTTTGCCACAATTTCAAAACTTAGGAATTGAGTTAATTGTCAACTTTTTGACATTTAGCTTCATTTTCCCTGCCAGTTCTTGGCTTTCCTGATGCTGAGAAAATGGAACCAAATCCCTTTTAAAGGTCAATAGGTCATTATGACAAGACCAGAATGAAACAATTTTAAAAATGCCAAAAGCTTTGGGATGATAACTTGAATATTTGTATGGTTTTAAAATGTGACCAAGACATTTATTAGGGGGTTATTAAAAGGGCATAGAACTTTTAAAAAGGGGCAGAGGACATCCAAGGCAGAGTGTCACACCCTGCTAAAATGGCTTGGAAAGCATTCAGATCGCTATGGCACATGACATGTATTGAGAAAATTAGATACAAGAGTTCCAGATTAATCATTCAATATGAAAACAGTAGGATAAGTTAAGCTTAAATGAAAATATTTTATACACCATGTTAAGCTTAAGTTACTTGAAAAAATTATAAAATATTTTAAAAAACCTGTAAAGTTCAATTTCATTACAGTTTAAAGTCTAAAACATTACATTATATTGTTTGTGTATATAACATTTGTTCAACAGAGTGGTCAGATTTAGGGAGTATCCATAATTTTTCTTTAGATAATTTCATAACAAGCGAATTATTCCTAATATTAATAATGCTGTTATGAAATATAATTTATAATTAAAATGTATGCAATATATATCTAACTAGGAAAATACCGTAGACAACTACTCTGTGGTTTAATAAAGTGGTGTGCAAACTGTGGGTTGCAACCCACGAAGGGGTCATGTGAAAAATAGAAGGGGGTCACAGGTAGTCTGAATTCAATTTATATCATATTGAATTATTTAATTAAAAAACATGCTTTAAATTTTCTATAAAGATATTTTTTAATGTATAAAAATATTAAAAATGTAAGATATGGTATTGTTAAATAAGGTGTGTAAATAGTTTTATAATAAAATTTCCATCAGAAAAGGCTATACTTCCATTGCTTCTACCTCTCTGTGCGAGACTAGGTTTTCAAAATTATGAGCTGTAAAAACTAAACAATGATCAAGACTTAACTCAGCAAATAATATGAGAGTAGCACTCTCCCATATTTCACCAAATACTGAGCACATTGAGCAAATATTATCAGAGGTAAAAGCTCACCCTTCTCATTCATCTTTTAAAATTTCAGTTTTATATAAATAGATGAAGTTTATAATTTTCAATGTTTTAATGTCGCTTATAATTTACAAATCTTACTCTTCTATATTTTTAAATTTTGTTCATTTTTACCTATTTGAAGTACTTATTAATATTTTAAAATGTTTTAGTCACATGAGATTTGTAAAAAAAAAAGGTAAACAAGACATTTTTATTGCTATTCTGCAAAGTAGATATATACCCAAAATCTACAGTTATTGATTTTTAAAATAGTTTGTCAAAATTGACGTAGTTATTTTTTCTTTCTTTTTTTTTTTTTTTAAATGTTGCTACTACCAAAAAGTTTTGGAGGGGGGAGTTGAGTGATTTTTATTTAAAGAAAGTGGGTTGCAGTCAAAAAAAAGTTTGTGCACCACTAACTTAATAAGTGGTTTTAAAATTTGTTTGGACAGCTTATGTGCTTCCTTAAGGCAAAACCAAGCTTTCATATTGTATTTTTTGTTTTAAATGAAGAGCTAAGGTATTTGGGAATTTCCATTCGTTTCCCGTCTTTTCCATTTAAAAATTTTTGGTTTGTACCCACAAACTTTTGTTTTATATTAATAATTTTAAGCTGAAAATAAGTTGTACTACTTTTTCATCTCAGTGATAACAATTCAAAAACATAATGGTTTATTCCCAAGAGGTAAATAAATACACTTTAACATTTTCCTCTTGAGTATATATAGTTTGCTGCTTTTCTCTTAAATGAGAAATTTTTGTATTAATGTAAGAATTTCAGTCAGGTTTCTATGTGAAGTTCTCTACCGGTTTTATTAAATGTCAACGTATAAAATATATATTTTAAAGAGAGATTTTTGAACTAAAGTTTTCTGAAATATTAGGAATAACTAAATCATTTTATTCATTAAAAGTATTTTTAAATTTTAGTCCAAATTTTCATGAGAAAGTATTAACTTGATCAAAAGTTAGGCAAAGGTAAGTCTTTTAAAGAAACAATAATAAAAAAAAAGTAGACATAAAAGTTTTCAGAAAATATTTGTGATTGCTACAAGTCATACTCATAAACTATATCTTTAATGTATCACTACCAAAATTGAAAACAAGAAAGCTTAATGGAATTCTTTTGGAAGTATGAAATTCGAAAATCAGTGCCATAACTACAAATTCATAAATTGAAAAAATTTATTCACTTTTATCAATACAACTGAATCAGTTTGACTTAGGTCACTTATGAAACATTATAACACTTCACATTTGGAAACAAAAGTAATTGTTTGCAGTCAGGAAATCTAATTCCTAACCGAATAACCTATTGCTCAAATACACTTTTTTCCCCTGAATCCCGAGCATAATTTTCAGGACTTTTCATTACACATACATTCAATCCAGTACAAAAATGTGGCATACTTTTATATATATATTTATATATATCTACAAGATGAGCATAAGAAACATTAAGAATGGTAAATAATAATTAAGCAAATGTTAATTTCATAAAATTAAAATGCAACTAATTTAATCATTTAGAATAATAAAGTACACTAATAATAATGTTTTCAAAAAATAAATAAATATGTAAAAAGAAAAAAAACATGTGATATGTTACTTTCTCTTTTTTAAGGACTGAAACTTTATTCTAGCTGATAGTAAAAACTGTAATTTTTTAATTAAGATATAGTGTTTTCAATTTTTAAAGACTGTAACAGTAACTCAGTGGCACATAAAGGGGGTAAAATTTTTATGAATTTGTAAAATATTTGCTAGGTCTAAATTCTTGTTAATATGATTAAGATTCATGAAATCAAGTTCTAAATCATGATATATTCTTCCAAGATGCATGTCAGTTTTAAAATGAATAACTGAAAATTACAGTGAAATAAAATGAGTTCAGCATGTCTTACAAAGCAACAAAATCTTTGAAACTTTTTTTGAAACTAAACTAACACAATTGTAAATGGATATTCTGATATACCATGGAAACAATTAGAATATCTGGAGTGAATATTTACTATGCTGTTATGTTTTAGCACCAGCTTCTTTCATTTGCACATTAAAAGTAATTATGTTCATTTTTGCAAGCATTTGCTGTACAAAACTGACCTGGAATTGGCACACGAGTTTGCACTTATGATAAAATCAATAATCACTTCAGATAGTTAGATTCTTCATGGTAAATGAGTACACTTGTCAACAAAACCAATATACATAAAGTTACAAACCTACATAAATTTCTGAGTATTTGGGAAGGGGTGGGAAATTTATTGTAAAATATATTGACAAGTCCAATTAACAAAGAACATACTAATATGCCATTTTTCAAAGTCAGGACAAACATAACTTCAACCCATTTTAGTTGTAGTTTTTTAAAAAAATTCTTTGTTGATTTTTGTAAATAATCTTCAGCCACCTTAAAGATGATTTCTAATGATGTTTTACAACAATGTCAAACTTTTTAGGCAGGATTTATAACTTATGGACTAAGGGTTATTTTAAATTGTAGACCTTAAAGTAAAAATTGAGTACACTGTTTTCTTCCTTCAAATAGTATTATAAGCTATATTTTCGACCACAATCATTTCACACTTTGAGGATTTCACAAATAAGTTTGATTATCAATATAGTATTTAAAGTAAGTTTTAATTGATGGAAGGATACAAATTTCTTGTAACACCTTCCTAAACTATATTAATTATTAATAATTGATTAAGTAAGGCTAAAAGCTAATCATTTTATGAGCATTCATTAACTGGAAAGAATTTTTTTTCAAAAACTTATTTGAACTGTACTGATTTCATGACATTTATGAGCTCATTATGATAATCTTTACAAATGAAGAGAATTTATCAAATGTTCTAATGCCATACATATATGAACCTTTCTTTTTTTTTTTCACTGAAATTTTTGGTTCAAAAATCATACTAAACAATTTTTTTTTTTAGATTTTATTAAAAACAAGGACAAAATGTCCAAATTTTTTTAGGTTCTCATTCTCAATAAGCAGTGGGATAGTTTTATACTATCCCATTCAGTATTCAAAACGTTATACCAGATAAGGGAAATTTATAAAAGCTGCCTATACAGACACTTATATACACTGTAATAAGGACATAAATGACATGGGAATCTATGTAAAGACCTTTCATTACATGCATTGAAAACATACAGACAAAAACACTGAAGATGTAAATTCTTAGTTGCAAACATCATATCAAAACATTGTTTCATCATAAAGATGTAGCAAAAAGGTTGTATACACAAATAAATGTTTTATAACAAACAAACACTTACATTATCTCATATAGAAACAACACAGTTTATAACAGCACAGTTTTCATTTAAATTAACTAGCACTTTTTAGAAAGTTATCTTGCCATTTACTGTACGAAATAAACACTAAGCAAAGTGAAAACATAATGGGAAATAAGACAGATTTAATTCAAGTAACAGTGAAACTATTTAAGAAATATTTACAGCAAAAAATTAAAAACAAAATAAATTTACTATATAATTAAATACACTTAACAATTACTTTTCTCTTGTCAGAAATTAAAAAAGTCTAACCTAATTCTAACCATTTCCTAATGGTTTAAAGCATAAATTACTCATGGAAATTAAATGAGAACAGTAAAATACATAATTAAGTACATGAGTGAATGATCTAGAGCAAAAATTTTAACTGCAAACAAAGCTATGAGAATTAATGCATAAATTTGCTAGTTAAATGACTGGCAAAATTAAAATTTATTTAAAATAAAATTCAATTTAATAAACTTCACACATGCAATACATTAATCTGAACACCAGAAAAAAAAAATTATAAAAAGCAAATTATTATTTTTGAAAGTTAAGGGAATATAAATCTAATATAAAAACATTTAGCTATAAATCTAGTTGTCCTCTTCACAAATTTTCCCTTCACATATTTGTATATTTATATCTTTAAATAAAAAGCTAATATAATTGTAAAATATAATTTAATTTTAAATAAGTGAAAGAAATATAAAATCAGTGAAAAAATGCTGTTGATTCATTACCTAAATTACTAAATTGATTTTAATTTTGATATGGTTCAGAGAAAATGTGTTCACTAATCAAATAACATGTTAAAATAACCTACTGATAACCTGTCTAGTGATTTATTCCTAAAATAAATGTTCAGTGTAATTCTACACTTCTAATTAGAATATATATCATGAGAAATAGATACAAAATTTAAAATAAAATATAAATGTGCATGATGATAACTGACTAACAATCATTAGTGTGACATATCAGCCATTGTGAGTAGGCACAACTGCAATTCTCAAAAGTCAACAACTGCAATGTCTGATAATGAATTTTATGCAAACCTTGTTCTCAGCACAAATGTGTCACAATACTTGAAAAAGATAGTTAACACAAAATTAGGAAGTTCGTTGCCCCAGAATTAAATTAAAAACTCCTGTACATTTCTTTGAGTATTATAATTCTTGTTAAAATGTGCAGAACAGGATAGAATTGCCCAAATTTCTTAGTTTCTATGTTTAGTACCAGTAATTTTTAATGGTTTATTCATTAATATGTGAGAAACTAGTATCTTATGTAGTAAATTTTCTACTAGAAAAATGCAGAGTATAAAAAAAATTATACAGTAGCATTTTCTTTTACTCACATACATTTTTGATTCAATTTTCGAAGTTTGGTACCAATCCATAGAGGTCAATGTGGGAAAAACTATGAGCATAAAATTCAGATCAAATTACAGTTCAGTTTATCCAAAGCTCTTTTTTGCAGCAAGATAGAAGAGCAGGCATTGATCAACACATAATGCAACACTGAAATAGTTTACATATGAGTAGTCCTTCTTTGGCAGGTGAAGGCACAGAATGCCCCCTCTGCAAGCCTTAATTTTTTCTAAGGTGGCACAGGTGGCATATATGGTGGTGGCTGTCGGTAAGTTGGTGTACCTTTTGGTCTAGAGTTCTTGCTGTCCCTATTGGTAGTGAAAGGAGGAGGTGGCTGATATGGTGGTGAGGGATCGGTATGGAGATCTGCATTTGTATTTCGAATATTAGCTTGCTCAACACGATCTAACTGTGGTGTTGAATCACGACTACTGACAGATGAGCGCAAATAGTCAGGAGGTGCTAATGGTGGCTTTTCATCCCTCATTATAATGGGGGGTTTGGCAGGATCCGGTTTTTCTTCCATTTCGTCTCCAAAAATTACAGGTGCCCGGTTGCCAATGAATGTATTGTTATCTTGCATTGTCATTTTCCCTTTCCTCTTTTTGCGATATAGGAAACAGGCAACTAGAGCAGCAATAATTAGCATTACAGCTATTACCACAGCTGGAATAATTGTTGTAATATAAATGTCATCATCTGTAGTAGCTGCTGGTTCTGCCTTTTGTGTGACTGGAGGCGGAGCAATTGTAACTGATGTTGGAGTCACTTCCCCGAGGCAAATTCCTAATGGCATTGCATCAGCTTTGATAATTTTAAAATCTGGCAGCATAGCTTCTGTTAACTTTGACGAAAGAGTCCCATCTTTGTTAATCATATTTTTCACTAGTTTATCAATGGTCTTTTTTGGACAAGGACCATGTGGTAAAGTGTTGTTGGTCCATGCATATACAACTGAACCCTTGCTAATTGAACCAACAGTTATGTATCGAGGATCAGGGTCATCGTATAATTTGGCTAGCTTCCATGCTACTAAAACTTTTTTGCTGATATCTTTGCTAAATTCTTCATAATCATGATCTATATGCAGACTAAATTCAACATTCCATTTCTTTGGAGGTCTAGGATGAACTTCAATGACAAAAACATCATTTATTTGCAGTCCATTACTGTCCATAGCTACTAACTGAAATTCATGCCTTCCAGCATCTCCATCAAAGGGTAAACCATAGAGCTCTTGAGATTTATGATCAAACTGTACCCATGAAGATTTAGGAGGCTGTACACTTTCAATGGTAAGAAAAATAAGTGTAAGATACCTTGTACTTCCATCTTCAAAGTCATAAAATGTATCATCAGGAATTTTAAATCTTAAAATTTCACCCACTGTAGTATTAATTCTTTCAATTGGATTTCGAAGCATTGGAGCAAAATTAGTATGTGTTGGGGATGTGGTAGATTGAGGAGTATGGCAGACACCCCAGAAGTTGACACTAGCATCTATAATTCGAAATTCTGGACCCATAGCCTTTTTGAAAGCAAGGGTTACTTCATTTGTATTTTCATCAATTATTCTGTTAGTCAGCTCAGCAATTTCTTCAGTTGGGCATGGATGAAATGGAAGTGAATCATTTGACCAAGTGAAGGTAGCAACTGGTTCTGTTGTAACTGACTGCACAGCAACAAAGCTTTCATTGCGATCACCATAAAAACGAGACAATCTCTTAGCAAACTCAATATTCCAGTCTATATTAATAGGGTATCTCCATCTGTCATATTTGAGAGTAACAGAAAATTCATGATGTTTGGCCCGGGAAGACTGATGTTGCCAAACATGAATATCAAGTCTATCATTTGTTGAAGCTCCTTCATTATCCATTGCTTCCAAAATATATTCATATTTTCCAATATGATCTTCAAGTGGCAATGCATATAACATCTGTTTTTCAGGATCAAACTGAATCCAAGATGTAGGTGGAATTGATGTGCGCTCAGAAGTCATGAAAAGAAGCTTCAAGTGTCTTGTATCACCATCTTCTATATCAACAAACGTGTCATGAGGAATTTGGAATCGCCATATTTTTCCAGCCACAACAGTCAACTTTTTGACACGTCTCTCAATAGTAGGTTTGAAATTAGGAACTCCATGTGGCTTCTTGGTTGTTTCTACAACTGTCTGAGTTTTAGTTGGTTTGATATCTGAACTAACATCAGATGAAATGAAAGTCTGAGTCGGTAGGACCTCAGTTACTTCAATAACTGGTGTTGGAATAATCATGGAAGACATTAGCCCATCGATTGGAGTATGTTCTTCAGGGAAATATCGACTAGGTAATGGCTCATCTATAATAGGAGTGACTGGAATGTATTTAGTTGGTCTGTCAGGAACTATTACAGGTGTAGCTCCTAATGGTGCTACAACAGTACTTTGCATTCTGTGATGATGTAATGTGGGAGATGTAAATAATTGAGGTGATTCGAGTAATCTGTGATGATGATTCCTGTCTTGTCCAAACTCTCCATGTCCATGTCTGTGGTGATGAGAAGGCATCATTAATGTAGGTGATGCCATTGTAGGAATAATCCGAGTTTCTGGTGTTAGAGTATCATCTGTGATTTCAAATTCATCAACTCTTTCTGTAAAATGAGGCCACTTGGTAGGAATCCCTCCAAGTACTGGTGTACCTCGTCCAATCTGTCTTTTATCTCTATGAGAGATTTTTGGTAAAATATTCGTAACATGCCAACCAATAACTGGATATCCAATGCTATTTGCTAGGCTTCCATCCTCAGCAGACCTTTCTAATTTAGATATCATAATTTTTTGGTCTGTTGAAACTGACATTGAACAACCAATTTTCCACTGGACAATTACACCATTTTTCGTAGGCGTTTTAGCATTTCCTGGACCAGCTTGAATTGCATTAAGATCAAAACTATTTTTATCACCTTTTGGAGATAATTTAAATCTTTTGACAGGGACATTTAAAAAGTTGGCTAATTTTTTCAGAATATTAACTCTGTCTAAAACATTTAATTCATTTAAGTTAATATCAAGCATCAAATTAGCAACAGTTTGGCTCTCTCCACTGGAACAATATCCACTACTTTCAGAGTCACTGAATCTTGAATCTGGGGAATCATCTACAACTTCAATTGAAAATACATCTTTTGCAAATGGTGATTTACCTGGAAGAGAAGAACATCATTAATAAGCTATATTTTAAGATACATCTAAAATATTTTTTTTTATGGTACCATTTTGTGTAATAAAATGCACAAAAAATAATTAAAATTTTACAAAAACACTCACTGAAAGGGCTAATTAACATTAAAATCGCGTTCGAAACAATCAGTTACTTATATAAGTTAAATACATTGACAATACACTTAAATGACAAAAGAGAATTCTACTTTCTCCTATGGTTAAACAGAAAATTTTTAGGACATCTCTATAACCAAATAAAACTAATATTTTTGAGGAAATCTTTCTACAAAAAGTATTTTTTTCCCGTTAAAGGTAATTCTCTAACAATTTGGTAGGTTTTATTGTGCAATAATAAGTCATAATTGTTTCTCGCCTGAGGTAGTCTAGTGGTAAAGCGTCGGCTTTCGGTACTGATGAGGGTGCTCGGATCGAATACCGACAAGAGCCGTTGATTACCTCCGTGTCTAGGCCAGATATGAGCACGTTAAATCCACAGATCGGAAAGTCCTATGAGAACAGTGGGTGAAGGTACGATCTCCCCCCGATGTCGCTATGTCAAAATTGTGGTGACACCTAGCCAAGTCGACCCTAGTGGTGGTATTGTAAACCAGAGCCACACTATTCAGTTCGTAAAGCCTATATGGACCTGGTCTGGAACTTCCGGCCAGGGGGCATTAGGAAACACAACAACGATTGTTTCTCACAAAATATTGTACTGCTTTTAAACACATTTTTATTTAACAAAGTAACTGCATCAGAAAAGTTAAAATTCAGAGAAATAAATCTAGGCTTACTTTGAGAATTACCAATAGCCTTTACACTTATATAATACTGCCCGATATCTTCTGGTAGAGGGACACCAGTAAAAGTTAATGAATCTTCATCATACAACAGCCATGCAGGCAGCCGAGATTCACCAGCTTCAGTGACCTGAAAAGAACAGAAAGAAATATCTCAGAATTTTGATTTCTTAAATTTTATGATATTTTAACCTCTAAAAAAAATATTCACGTTATAGAAAAAATAAATATATTTTAAAGGAGTAAATTTATATACTATATATTTGTTATTCTAATGAAACTAAAGCTCTCTCTTTATGATGTACCAATGGCGCATCTTCAGCCATTGGTACCGACCACGGCTATATATGTGAACTTCCCCTAACCTCTCTTGTGAAACGTAAAAAGTTAATATTTTGAATAAAAAGAATAAACTTGTGAATATATTATATTCTTTTCTATGATCTTGTCAAAATTACCCTAAATAACACCGAGTACGAGAATTTTAACATTTTGTCTTAGTATACATGCATCAAAATTCAATTTTTCTTTCCTTTAGTGAACTAGAATGTTACGTTATTATAAAAAGTATCATCTTTCTATAGTTTCTATATATCGATATTTCCGATCTTCTCAAGACAAAACAACCAAGTTGCGCAAGCGTTCTTATCCTTGAGTACTTATCGAAGTTCCGAATGTCTGCAAAGCTATTATGTGACCTGGCAATTTTTGATGCTTACATAAAGCCGTAACGAAATAATTTAAAGTAACCGTTTCAGACGAAAAAAGCAACCACCACCACCGAACTTATTTGAATTACTCGATTCTCTTAGCCCTCACAAGTGCCTTTGGGCAATAAAACTTCCAGCACATGATGGTCCTTTTACTTTGAGTTGAATTTTGAGTTTCAATACAGCCTTTCTCTCAAGCCAAATTCTTACGTAAGCCGAGAAAATTAATAGTTCGTGATAACATCACTCGTTTTAGCTTTAACTACGTATTTCATACAATACGTCTACTATTCATTATTCAGAGACGTTCATTTCGCCTTATACAGCACACAAGTAAAAAGGTGAAACTCGCGGAACACATGCTTTTACGAACGGGAGAATGCGAGTGACATATTGACCCAATAAGTTCTCTTCTCTGATCGAAGCCCTTATAAGATGAAAAACTTCCTTTTCTCTTCTCCACCCGTTTCTCATGTTATCACAGAGACACTAGATAGCTAACATATTGAAAATACCAAGCGAAGACCGAGGGTAGAAAAGTTTCCTTGACAATGCGATACGGTTTTTTCCATCTTCTTTCACCGAAGCATCGGCATATCTTAAACCACTGTTGCACTGTCTGGGCTGCGCAGTTAGCTTACGTCAGATCTATGATTCTGTGAAGCACTTAACTAAACATACAAAGGGTGTCAAAATAATGAAAATACTATTTCTGCAGAACAGCACTAATTTGAAGCGAGATAAGAGTGTGATAAGTTTGCACATAAGATATTGAAATTTGGCACCATTCCTCCCGCAACATGTCCAAGTTGCTCTAATGATGTTGAAGGGGAGAACATGATCAGACCCTTTTCTCCAAATGTTCTATTACGTCATGGTCGGGAGATTGGGGTGGCCAGAAGAGGTTCCAATTGTCATGCTTTTGAAACCACAAGTTGACGGTACACGCTTGCGTTATCGGCTTGGAAACACGATCGATCACTTGGGAATAACGCCTGATTTGCATAGGCGCGGCCTTTTTTTCACGCCGTGTTTCCATTATTTTGATAGCCCCCAGTATATAATCTGCACAGCGTTTAAATTTCGGTTGCATTTATTTTAATTTCTGCAAAGCATTAAAAAACAAACAAACCTATTAACGCCAATGGAAGGTCCGTCATATATTCCTACATTCCTCTCTTTTATGTCCGTTTCGTATGTCAATGTCAAGTGCACGCGATTCTCGCGTATAGAGGAATCTAACCCAAGACCAAACCGATGGCATTCATTTATCTAGCAAGGTCATACCTTTCGGTTTGTCTCTCGACATATTTTTAGCTTTCACAAGAATAAGAAGGATAAAAAAGGGCTTAACGAACACGCACATGTTTCTAGATGAAAGTGATAATAATAAAGCAGGTCAATCTATAACGAAAACAGTGAGGAATAGGGAGAGTCTGTATATATGCTATTTCTCCTGGAGCTGGGGGGAATAAAACAACATTAAATTCTACAAACGCTCTGCATTTTCGGTTAATCTATTTACCAACTGGGCATCAATTAACCGCGCAGATTTAAAATTTACGTTGTAAAGACCCCCCCCCCCCAAAAAAAATAAATAAATAAATAAAAAAAATAAATAAATAAAAAAAATTACACTAGTTGATACGCGTCAAAACATGACGGCCAGAGATAGTAAATAAATGTACTAATACACAAATTATACTCAACACATTATTGCCAATTGTTGAAAATCATAATAATGCGCAGAAACAAATTAATGTGTTTAAGCGGTCTCGTGCTTAGTGAATATCTAAACCCAGATTTAAAAATGTCACTGAGCATGCGCAAAAAGCATTTTTTTTTCTAAATTGTAAATTATCGCTAATTAAACAGTTCGAAATAAACAATTTCCATCACAATCTTATACTTCACAAACATAATTATCATAAAGATAAAAATGGCAGAGAGTGATCTAGAGAGACTCCTTGGAACAAACGTGTTTATCATTAAAACACGCCACTGAGCAAGCGCAGAAATCAATTTTTGATTGAAAATTATCGCTAATTAATAGAAATTGAGGTTACAAAAACCAAATTTGGCAAATCTACAGATTACAATCTTTCGTTTAAGACCAAAATGAAGTAAATTGGTGCAGTAGTTTTCTCTCACGGACTGCCCAAAAAGTCGGCTTTGCAACTTAAATATATCGATTTCCTAATTATAGGGTGCCAAATGCATGTTTTTGAGTCCTGTTATCTGTGTATGAAAGTGGATATAGACAATGCGTTTGTTTTACAAACATCTCTGTATTTTTTATTAAAAGAAATAAACACCGAATTTAATTTTATAGCGAAATAGACATCTGTAACTTGCCCTGTAAAAACTAGTGAAAAATTTAAAGTTATAAAAACGAGATCTTCATTTGAAATCCCACGATTTTATTTTAAATTTAATTCACACAACGGAATCACAAACCCCTTTAGGACCCTCTTTCTCTGAGCGCTAAATGTGCTGAAATGCCATGAAGGAAACCGGCTTTTCGTTGTTTAGACCAGTGGCGCGCAAAAATTATTTGAGGGGTCGCGGATAGTTGAAGTAAATTTAGATCACACTGAATTAATTAAAAAAATGTACTGTAAATATGCTTATAATTTTGAAATCATGCACTTTTAAAAAAAATTTAATTTTCGTTCATTTCGACCTAAATGAAATACAAATATTACATACTAGCTGAAAACCCGCACTTCGCTACGGAGTACATTCAAATTAAATACAACGGTCAATGTATGCAATTAATGCCAAAAAAATATATACATTTATAATAAATACGACGATCAATGTATACAATTGATGTAAAAATTTATATATATATATATATATATATATATATATATATATATATATATATATATATATATATATATATATATATATATATATATATATATATATAAATCGTAAGGGATATTTATTTTTTTCGGATAATATCCAATCGTCTGCTGCATTAGAAAGAAAAAAAATATTTTTTTTGTCTATTTAGTTGTTATGCATGTGACGATTAATTTATTTAAAGTACCAGAAAAGAAATCACATGATCGGCATTTAATAAATCAAATTCTACAAATTAATCTGTAAAAATTCACCAAATATCAGAAAATCGAGGTAAATATTCGAAAAAGATTTCATTTCAAAGGAATTTTTATGATCTTTCCCGTTATATAATTTTTATAACTCTCAAATTATTATTTTAAATACAAACTTTAAAAAAGTTACAAAAAACAGCTTAAAAATTTAATTTTAAAAAATCTAAGAAGAAATTTTCAAGAATCTTTCTTAGTGCACCCCTACACCATAAGAAGAATCGCCATGCAAAATTTCAGCCCTATATGTCCAGTGGTTTGGTCTGTGCGTTGTATGTGAGTGAGTCAGTTACGGAACTGTTTTATATATATATATATATATATATATATATATATATATATATATGTATAGATTAATATTTGAATAGGAAGTTTTAGCCATGTGAGATATGCCAAAAACAAGTGCAGAAGGTTATATCGTTATATACCAGGTTCGCTATAACGGGGTTCGACTGTATGTGTATGTATATATATATATATATATATATATATATACACACACACGTGCATATATATAGATACATAATATACATACAAAAGAGGTAAGCAATGATAAGTAATCCTACGTTAATAAGCCGCGGTAGTTTTGTTACAGGAGACTACCTGAAATATTTTTTTGAAATGTTATTATGCAAAGTAAACAGTGCACCAACAGAAATATACAGTTCAATTTTTAAACGTTTTTTTTCAAATTTTGCTTATTTCTCCCCCCCCCCCTCCCCGACATAAAAAATTCAAAGGGTTAAGAGTGTTTTTAATATTTAAAGAAATTGGGTCGAGGTCGAAAAAAAGTTTGTGCACCGCTGGTTTAGACTTCACTAGTAAAAGTTCATTTCTCACTCATTCTCGAATGTTAAAACTCTCACAAGACACTATAAATTCACAATTCTGCACAAATTTTTCCCCATCGCGATTTCCCCGGCAAAGCACCGCACTTTCCTTCGAGCCGCGTGCATCGACCTTCGTTTGGTGGAAAAGAGCGTGGGATCGCGACAGGGCATACACAGAAAAAGGCGATGACATTGCTCGCCCACGAGGAGCGTCTAATTGGGCAGACTTTGTCATCAAAGCGTGGGCGGCAACAACGGATCGCTGTGGCGCGGATTAATCCCCGCTGAGGCCCGAGTCGAATTTCGCTCCGAAGGCCGGGGATCCTCGGGAGAGAAGCTGCAAAATTCCAAATTTTCAGCTGCAAATGCACGCATATACAAACTGAATGGGTCAGTGGCGCACCCAGGGGGGGGGGGAAGAAATAGAAATTGCAATATGAAAACTGATTTTGCATTATAAATATTTTTATCTGTTCATCTCGGCCCCCTCCATGCATTATAAATATTTTTATCCGTTCCTCCCCCCCCCCCCCCCTCCAAGAAAAAATCCGGGGTGCGCCACTGGAATGGGTAGTCAGATAACTCGAGCTTTCGGGTGCTTAAACAATGATGGATAAGGTTGACTTCCTTATTTTCTTAAAACCAGTGGTTTCTGAGCGGGGGTCCGAGAGACCCCAGGAAGTGAAACGGCCGCGAATTTAAACAATTTTTAAGAACTGGGAGCAAAGAAACTTTTAGCTCCCGATTTCAGTTGAAATTTAAAAAAATCCTGTACAATCGAACCCCGTATATAACAAACGAAAATATTGGTCCCGCCGTTTTCCTATTGTGCGTAATTTAATTAGTATTGTGTCAGTTTAATGTAATCGATTTAATTCATTAATGATCATTTTTAATAGATTTTATCATTTTTTAAATACATCATTATTGCATACATGCAACAATTAGTTATACATTTTATGAACTCTGACATTTTTCTTAAAGGTTCGGATATAGCGAACAAAACCTTTGGTCCCTTGAAGTTCATTATAACGGAGTTCGACTGTATTTCTTCCGCTTTCTGATGACGTTTCGAGTATGAAAAAGTCCTTGTTCTGTTAAAATACATTTCTTCTAATATATATTTTCAGTGACGCGGACTCGCAGCGTCACAGCCTTATACGTATCACAGCAAACTGACAGCTTGTTAAAGGAAATGCAAGCTGAAAAATCTCGTTCATTTTTAAGTTTTCGTAGGCTTTTTCATGTGTGCTATTAAGTTTTCTTTTACGTTAAAATTTGTTATTGTTATTAAGTTTTATTTGTAACTTTTTATTAAAGTTGTTTATCGCAAATAGTTTGTTTATTCATGAAGTTCAACCCATTTTAGTCTCTTAAAAAAAAAAAAAAAAAAAAAAAAAGGTTGGGAGATAATCACCCAATTTTTTTTTTTTTGACAAGTGGTTCCGGAACCACTGTGTTAGATGAAGGCCAGAGATCCCCAAGAGAAGCTGCAAAATTCGGAATTTTCATCTGCAAGTGCGCGCATTTACAAATTGAATGGCTAATCAGATAACTTGATCACTTGGGTGCCTAGGCCAGTAGTGCGCAAACTGTGGGTCGTCAAAAAAATTGGTCGCAGATAGTTTGAATCAATTTTTTTAATGAAATATTTAATTATTTACTTAAAAAAATGCTTTAAATTTTCTATAATTACATATTGTTAATGTTTTTTATTTATATATTTTATATGTTAATAATTACAAGATAAAAAGAACTTTTTATATACCATGTTTTTAAATTTTCTGTTGAATCATATAAACTTGACAATTCTATGTATTAATAAATACTTTCTAAAAATTTTTTTTGATGAATTATCCCATCAACTTGATAGAAAATGAAGTTAATTGAAAGTTAACTTGCGTTTAACTTTTCGTTCCCGTCCCGGCCAATAGATGGCTGCAGCAGTCTACAAAAGAAAATTAACTGTAAATAACTGAAAATGAATTTAATTCTGCTTAAAGATGGCTAAAATTATTAAAATAATGCATTGTCACCGTGTTCTGATATATTCTAAAAGTTCCAAATGTCTAGCTAGTCGGGTAGTTAGTTAAAAATCGATTGCAAGATTTGTACGGGACAAACACACAAACAAACAAGAAAGCGAGTTAATAAATACATGGTAAAAAATTATATGATATTGTTAAATAAGGTATCAAACAGTTTTACCAAAAATAAGTGCAGATGGTAAGCTAGACATTTTTTTTAAAATTGCTATTATGTAAAATAAATATTTTTTTCTAAAATGCGCAATTTCCTTTATTCTTTCTATTTCTATTTTTTTTTGTTGTTGTTAACATTTTCAGAAATTTTTCTAAATACTGTGATTGGGGGTCGAGTGGTTTTTTTTTATTTAAAAAAAGTGAGTCACGATCGAAAAAAGTTTTCGCACCACTGGCTTAGACAACGATGTGGAGGATTCTCCTCCCCCTAAAGGCTGCCACTAGTTTAATGACTTGAGAGAAATTCTGCCATACTCAACACGTTAAGAGTTTTGCAGCAGATAGAAATGAAACTAACAGTCGTAATGTACTATGCCCATCCTATTGTCTACTCTCTAGTAGCTGTCATTTCATAGACAGCTACTAGAGAAAGGGACATAGAAAGGGAGAGGGATAACTATTTCTTTCAGAAATGAAGAAGAATGAAGTTATCGATCAAAACATCCCCCCCCCCCAAAAAAAAAAAAAAAAAAAAATCAATGAAGTTCACAATATATGGCACACTCTGATCACTCTAACAGTAAGTACACTGTAAAAATGAAATGCTGCTTCAGGCCAAGAAAGCTACCTGTTTCAGGATGTAAAGTTTCTGAGTAGCGAATTTACCTGTTTTGGGTATCCCACTTTTATATCTTAAACATGCTTTCGTACTCTTCTAGTTATACTATGGGAACTATTATTCCCATATTACGGACATCAGAAGGTATGAGCAGCAATTAGAACTTATTAACATGTTCTTTTATTAAAAACTTGACACATGATATAAATTTACAATAATCGTTACGAAACCCGGCTCGTAGTTCACCGCGGTGAATTCGGAGCGGAGAAGCGTGCGTACCACACTAGTACGGAGAGTGAAGTGAAGATCGGTGTTCCAATATCCGCGGCAATCCCCACTCCTGCGCGAACCAGATGCGCAGAACTGTTGGAGCTGTTTGCGAGTTGGGTTGCCACACTTCCATATTTGTAATATACCTAAAACAGCATTTCGTTTTCACAGTGTAGTAGTAGAGGCCTGTTCACATTGCTTCCGGAGCGTTGCGTTACGTTACTACTTTGGCTCCGAGACTGTTGTCATGGCCTGTGATTGGTTTGACGTATAACGTAGTCAATGATTCGAGCTCTGTGATTGGTTAAAATGTTTATCGCTGACGCTACGTAACTCTGGATTCAGTGTGAATAGTCTTTAACTCTTAATTTAGGAAAGGAAGGGCTACGGTATGGGGCGCATAGAAGTTACCTCCCCCCTTTTATTTTTATCTCTACTGCTCTAAGACTATGGGGGGGGGGAGGGAAATAGTCGGTGTCACGCCTCCCACCTACAGGTTTTTCATAAGTTAAATGTTCCACCACTTTTTTGTTTTCCGTTGAAAAAGGTTTAAAAAGCGCAAAATGTTTAAATGCATTCTTACGAAATATTTAAACACTTGAACTTTAATATATATAATATAGACGATTAACCAGAATTTCATAGAAAAAATGGTTAAGTACTACTGATAAAAAAAGGGACTAGTACTTTAGTTTTAAATACTAGGCTATACACATTATAATACAACCAATAGTATAAAATGTAAGTCTTAATGATGAAACATTGTTTAAGTGTGTTAGGGCCTGTTCACATATGAGTCCGGTAGCGGAAGCTTTAAAGTATTGAAATATATTTAACCAATGACAAACCTCCAAACGATTAGCAACGAAATTTTTAACGCCTATGATTGGTTTATTTCCGTCTCAGAGCCATCTTCCCTTTTACGCTTCCGGTACCGGACTCCTATGTGAACAGGCCCTTAATGGGTAAAACTTTGTTTTACTCAAATACTGAATTCGGAGCGTTACTTAGCGTCCGCGTTAAAAATTTTAACCAGTCACAAAAGCTCAATTCCTCGGCCACGTGAATCGTCAAACCAATCTCAGGTCATGCCTACAACCTCGGCGCCAACAGAGTACGAAACGCATGCAATGTGAACTGGCCTTCAGTCACAGACTGATTTAAACTGTAAAATGTAAATAACATTTCTCAAAAATGATGTAAAAAAGTAAGCGCATACAGTAGTAAGAAGCCAAAATGGCAAATAAATCAGCTATCTTCTTTCTGAAATAAAGCCCCAGTACGAAAAGTTTATGATTTACACACTATTCCATTAAAAAAGTTAACTTCAGGTCGTACAATGAACCCGAAAAGTCTGTAAAATCTACTTTAGACATACAGCACATTTTTTAAAGGATTTACAATAAAAATTGTGAGTTCTCTCTCGGATATAGAAAGAATTAAAAAAATATAAACATATAGTATGAAAAACGGCATAATTTTTGCAGTTCCCAGACAAAATTTTTTATCATTGAAAGAAATCTCTTCTGAACAAAGTTTTAACTTTTATATTCTTATTTCCCTTTTACAATGCATGCAGAAACGATATCAAACAATACATTTCACAAACAATGGCTTTTCAAAAACAAACAAAAAGAAATACGGCACGTTCACATAAAGTTTGGAGACATTCCAATATTTTTATTTTCTCATCGTCATCCTTTTTATTTTTATTTTTTTAAGGCGCGCGCTATCCATTTGGTCGTCTGCCAGATTTTGCGATTGATGCCAAAATATCTCCAGACGAACGTGCCAAGGGCGCGCGCACACACACACACTCATTCACTGACTCTGAAGTTCCATGCTCTGATTCACCCGGAAATGTACACCAAAAGGTGGTTTTGCTTTTGTTTTGAAGGAAAAGGCATGAGTTTCTAAATTGTTTAACGGAGATAAAGAGTCTTAATCAAAAAAAAAAAAAAAAATTGGGAGTTTATTTTTTCTTTTTAAACCTTCATGGATTATGAAAAGGTTAAGTGGGGGAAAATTTTCATAGATTCATCTTCAATAGAGTGGGAAGAGTCAATTTTCGGTAGTGAATAAAGCAAAATATAAAATAAAGACTTACGTATTTTGGATTAGAAAAATATAAATTCACTATAATTGGCGGTAAAATAGCTTTAAATTTCTATAGCTAATTCAGATGCCTTCTTACCCTGCTTTCGAGGCAGAAATCTGAATTTGATGAAGAAATTTGAAATGAATCAATTCTGCTGTTAATTATGGTGAATTGAGGTTTTTCTGTTCCATGATTTGTTTCACTGGTTTTGGTTCAAATTTTTTTCAAGGAGAAACTTCGTTGCATATATGCCTCAATAAATTACCTCCGGTACACATTGAAAAAGTTTATTTGAAAATGCAGAATACTTACACGAGGGGGGGGGGGGTACTAAATATTTGAAAGCAAGCAGAAAATGAAAGGTAAGTAAACAATTCACAGGCATCAGACATCATGGTAGTACACCCTTTGCTGCTTTTAAAATCTGTTTAGATGGTGGCGGCGCAGACACAAAAATCTATTTTTTACAAACATGTCCATGGTCACAGTTATAACTTATTTATTCACTAACAACATTATGCCCTGTTCACACTGCTTCCGGTACTTAACGTTGCGATTCACTGTTAGCGCCGAGATTGTTGACATGACCTGTGATTGGTTTGACATATCACGTGGTCAATTGCGTTGAGCTCCGTGATTAGTTCAAATTTGTATTCCTGACGTCCCGCTCTGGAAGCATTGTAAACGAGGCCTTATTCTCTAATAGAATCCCCCATGACGTGACAAAATTCCGCATCAAGCAGTTAGTTACAAAATTTTGCACTGCAATGGCAATAAGACAGTAACCGACGTACACAAACATTCTATCGTCTGCCGTCCCAATACCATGAAAGATGGCTTTGAATTCTTTGACAAAATTTTTTGGAGGGAAGAATGTGTAATTAAGGTGTGTAAGCTAAATATAAGTTGTCTGGGTCCATTAAAATAAATTCAAATTAAAGGAGTTTTTGAACACCGTAAATACCCTGATTACGGATTAGAGGCGTCAGATGTCACGGGTAGAACCGTGTAACCGAAGTAAATTTTATGATTCTTTAAGAATCCTTTATGACAACGCTGTGGCCACCCAAACAATTTATCGCTGACAACTATGCCCACAGCTTTTAGCAAATGTTTATATTTAACAGTATTTTAACGTTATTTAATTGTATAAATAAAATAATGCCATGGTCTCTGTTGTGGGAGACTTACGTCACTATTCGATGCACGATAGTTAAAGCGAATGGAATCGCATATTTATTACATTCCAAAAATCTTTCCGGAACTCTTGACTCAACATTTCCGAATGTCCTATCGGGCCCGTGTTCAGCAAACCAGAAGTGGCGCCACGCTGCCTCTACTGTCCCCCAAAAGTGGTGCGATGAATCAGATTCCACCCCCCCCCCCCTTTCATTTATGGATGGTCAATTCGAACTCCCGAAAAGGCCCGGAGATGTTAAATCACTGCGATGGCAAACAACATTATGAAAAATGATCCCGAACTAGACGTTGCTGATAAATTACCAACGCTCAGTTTCCAAACAGCGTTCGCGGCCGGACAATAGAATAATAAATGAATGACGAGTTATTCAAATCAAACAATCCGGGTGATAGAATCAAGAAACTTGGGTCCGCCCAAATTCACACAGTTTTTGCTTCAATCAGTTATTGAGAAAAATATTGGTATTCGCTGCACCGGAAATTATTTTTCATGCCGTTCTAAGCATTTCAGTCAAATCCATGAAAAGCGTAACATCTAAGCAGCTCTGCAAGATTTCGTATTTCGATTATATTAACCTTGAAAGGCAGCCTCAAGGCTTCTGTATACTAACCCTATAAAATTCGCTAACCTCAATGTTAACCTATGGAGAAAATGTGTCCAAGGATTGCCGACTTGGATTTAAAGATTTTTTTAAAAAGTGTACTCCGTAAGAGGAAGAAATTTTACACGTTGGGGGCATTTTTCGTTTTTTTTTTTCCTTTTCTTAAAAAAAAAAAAAAAAAAAAAAAAAAAAAAAAAAAAAAAAAAAAAAAAAAAAAAATAATAATAATAATAATAATAATAATAATAATAATAATAATAAAAAATAAAAAAGCTACAAATACAAACAATATTTTAAAATTGAAATTATTCGGGGGACAATATCTGGTATAGTGTGCTTTAAAAGCTCACCAATTCCTTTTATTGGACGAAATTTATAAAATGAATCCCGTTGCAAGATGCAGAAAAGTTGAGGCTATCTGAAAATACCATTTTTTAATGGATTATCAGCATTTATGTAGCTGTAAATAGTGGACACATTTTCTCCATAGGTTAACGTTGAAGTGAGCGAGACCAATAGGGTTAGTGCACTGCAGCCTTAAAGTAGCAGGGATTACGGTCGGTGAGCAGCTGTTACGCTGGGAAAAAAAAATACACCTCGCATTACAATTTTTGTATAGTCTTCAAATTTTGTTCGCGAATTGCATCAAAAACCTATACGGCAGAGAAACACGATCTGAATTTGTCCTGTTTGTAAAAGTTTTTTTTCCATGACATGGCGAAAAGTGTGTGTGTGTGTGTGTGTGTGTAGGAGGGGGGGGGGGCATAGGCGTAGCGTGCTTCTAACTTTTTTTTTTTTTTTGGGGGGGGGGGTCACGAATTAAATTCAGTTAGGGCCCTCCTCAATGCATTGACTGCCGGACTGTCCTTAAAATATGAAATATTTTTTTTTTTAAAGTTAGTTAACAATAGAATTGATGTTTGAGTAGTATTCAAAAGTTATGCAACGAGAAAAATATATATAATATAAATAAAATTAGAAAAAATATATAGCATCGAATTTTTGTTATGGATCATATTGTTAAAAACTATGTTAAGGCTAATCGGAATCTTCAGTTTCACAGTTTGAAAAAGCGAGAAAAAAGCCAACTTTCTTAAAAGTTTTCTACAATTTTCAGATTTTAACTGAACTTCTATTAACGTTTTAATGTATTTCAAGTTAAGTTGGGGGGGGGCGGGGGTCACGTGCCCCCTGATGCTACGCCTATGTGGGGGGGGGGGGGCTAAAATCCAAACTGATGAAATCAGATTTAAAGTACTGTACTGTGTAATTCGCACTCGTTTGGGTACGTTAGCAGTGAGGTCAATTCTAGGCCAAATCAACTCATTTTAGCAGAGCTTCCCGCGAGGATGATTCTTTTAGTCATGCATGGAAAATGTTGTGAGGGGTTGAGGCGATATTCTCCTAGCACGTCACAGGGAATCATGTTTATAAGGAAGACCATTCATTCCGGTAGCTGCGAGGCAATCACTCCCGGGAGGGACGTTCATCCTTTTCATCGAGAGATTGGCGAGGGGTTGGGAAGTATCCTAAATGGAAGAGGAGAAGGGGGGGGGGGATTCCTTTTCAAAACCATGGAAGCTGAGACATTTCATGGGAGTGGGTCACTGGTAGCCTTCTGAAAGGATAGATTGAGAAGGAAAAAAAAGTGGGGAAGTGGGTTCATTTTTCATGTCATAAACTGGCGGTTGACGAGTAAAAGATTAGGGGACTGTTCACAATGAATCCGTCAGCTTCACTCGCATCGAAAATATTTTAACCAATCACAGAGCTAATCACCTTCGTGACTAATGGAGTTGAGCTCTGTGACTGGTTAAAGACTTTTCGATGCGAGAACCGTTGACAGATGCAATGTGAACAGCTCTTCAGATTTTTTTTTTTTTAAAAAAGATTTTTTCTATAGGGTCTACAGGAAGCAGCTATATATACGGAAAATGTGCGATAAGCAAGGGATATCTAAACCAGATTTAAAACGGTACTTAATTCTTTTTTCATAATACCCTTTTAAAAATAAATTTTTACGACTTAAAGAATCCCTCTTAATTTTTTTTTTTTTCATAGCAAACAATATTCAAATTTTATAAAATGAAGATAAATAATACAAAGGCGTAAATAATTTCTCTTTTGTAATTAAAAGTTACAAACTTCAGGGAAATTTAGAAGGAAGCAGAGCAGCATATCAACAAATTGCTAATTTGCCTCTTTCATATTCGTGATTTGATATTAGGGTCATAGGGTCGAAAAACAATAGACGAGTTTCAGAAAATAAAAATAAATATTTCAAAATCGCAAAAAGTTTACAATGGAATTAAACACATATGGAGATGATATCGCTTTCGTACATTACAGAGTAATACAATTCCCTAAGAGAGCTCATGGTTTGGTTTGTTTTGGAGCGCTACGGTCAATTTTTGCTACACGAGGGCTAATTAGACCGGGACCTACTGCTTAAAGCCGATTTCGAACGGCTACAAACGTCCATGCCAAGAGTGGGATTCGAACCCACAGACTTTGGTACCTAATGCCAACGCCCTGGTCATTCGGCCATCCTAAGGGAGTCAATACCCCAAACCTTAAGAGAAGGGGAAAAAGATAAAACGAAGAGAGAAATACAAATTATAATTACAAAAACATAATTTTAAAATTTTGAATTATGAGATATGATTTTTTTTTTCTACTTAAGAATCATCCCCCTTTTTTCCCCATAGCAAACAATATTCGAATTTTACAGAATGAAGATGAATATTGCAAAGGTGTAAATAATTTTCGACGCCATCTTATGGCATATTAAAATATTTTTGATTCCATACATTAACAAAATAATAGCTGTTCCCTCAACTTCCCTAACAGGCGGTTTAGCCCCTCCTCCCTTCTCCCACCCGAGGGAGGGAAGAAATGAAGAGAAAAACACAAATTATAAAAACATTGAATGATGATGAATCTATGCGAAAAATCAGATGTCTTTCTAACGACATAAAAGAATCTTTCCTAATATTTTCCCCATTGTTTCAGGCATTTATCCTATAGACCGGTCAATGTTTGAAAATTTTACCGTGGCCCGCTGAGGGGAGCTATGACTGCAATTTTAATTCATAATTTTGAAATGTTTAATAAACAAACTAATTTAAAATAGTTACAAGATTTCTTCTGTTACAAAGGTATAAATTAGCACAACCCGAGAGAAATACACCACAGTAAATAAAATGGAAATAATTTAATGTTCCTTGCGCGGCCCGGTACCATTTGATTCACGGACCGGTACCGGTCCGCGGGTTGGGGACCACTGCTATAGACGGTCAGACAAACCGGGATTTCTTTTGGCTACTTTATAATGGGGCACGTTATTGGTGATCCAACCAACAATAAGCTCCCTTTATAAAGTAGTATAGTAACTCCCTCTGTGGGAAGAACAACACACTGGCATTCATGCCTTAACCGGGATTTGACCGGGGGTCCATGCGATGGCAGTTTAATACTCAATCACACAATGTGGGCGGCATGTCGACCAATTCGATTTAGTGAAATTAGGGTCGTAGTGATAAGATATAACTTCTCTCTATATAATACCTCCAGAAATATTGTCCAGTTGATTGTTCCAAGCAACTCAAACATTGTTTATGGATTATTCAGTCTACTCTCGCAACATAAGTTAGTGTTAAGAGCTTTATACTTCTGAATTTTCATTCTACAAAGAGCTAAATTCATTATAAAAATGTAATTTAAAGTACCCCCTCGTAATAAAATCCCCTGACTCGAGGGGTTGCACTCTTCATGAATGAAGCCCAATAAGAGTTAACAAGTGTGTATGCATCTTAGACGTTTCTTTTTACCTCAAGTGTTTTAAGTTATACATGCAACACTAACATAAGATAAGTAAATTTTATCTAAATCTCACTTCAAACACAAAACTGCCTCTTAACAGGTTCATTAACTTCTTCACACACTTGAGGGAAAAAAAAAATTACTTCAAAATTTAATTTGGTCAACACCCATCGTATAAACGCTCTTATGAAGGAATTTTTGGAGAGCTAAATTGTACTTTTAGAACCATTAAGAGACGTAAAATTTTTCCTTGGCGCTACGTTTGCCAAAAATTCGGAAAAACTTTAAAACGTCTGGGTAATACTAGAAAGATATATTTACAATGATTTTTAAAAGTTATTCGCGGCTACAATTCAATTCAAATGCATTAAATTTATATCCCTAGAGAACGAAATAAAACTGCAATCGCAGTCTAGGTTATGTTTGGGGGAAGGTAGGGGGGGGGGGAGGGGCGACTTGGAAGAGAATGCACTTGAAGAGTCCAGAGATTTCATAACGACGTCTCATTAAAAGCGAGCAAAGGAACTTGAAAAAGAATCAAGGCGACTAAAAGCCGACACAGTGAGCAGCGTGTTAAAGTTTTCTCGGAAAAATAGGAATAATTAATTTCAGCTTAATTCGCAAAAGTCACGAGAGAGTCTCGAAGTAATGAGTTTTCTTTCGGCAAAAGAAGAGGGAGTTTGTAAGTTTATGTCATAAACATTGCGTCCAGGATTTTTTTTTTTTTTTTAAAAACACAGACATCCTTGTTTAAAAGCGTAAATGAACCATAAAATCTGAAATAAAAGGATGATTTCGACATCGCACACGCATTAATTCAGGGAAAGTTTTCCCAATTTTCTGAAGAAAGCTGTATCTAAATATAATGCAATACAAAAACGACGTTGTTTGACTCACATTTTTTGAATAATGATGAGATGAAATGATAAATTATCTCTTTCTGATACAGACATAATGAGAAGATATTTATTGGCTGACTTATAACGCTTTAAAATAAATATGCGCTAAAAATATCTGAAGGGTCCAGGGGTAAAACGACTTTACAGCCATTTTTGCGAAAATGAGTTAACACTGCCATCAACAACAGTACTAACAACACGTGCATTCATATCTGGGGTAGAACGCCTTTAAAGCCATTAAAAATAGCAATAAAGTTTCGGTGTTCCATAGAAAAACCACGTTTCTCCAACTTTCAAATTCGTTTATCTCAAAACGAGGTTTTTGGAGTAAAGTGGTTTTACCCCTGGACCCTTCATCTGTTTTGCATGGAAAGCTTCTCAAGGTACTAAAAACTGTAGTTATGCATGTGTATGTTATGTATGCCTTGATCTTCTGTAATGACACACACACACACACATATATATATATATATATATATATATATATATATATATATATATATATATATATATATATTTATTAATTAGAGGTCCGTAAATAAGTTTGTAAATTACTAGGAACATCAAATGTTAGAAGCAGGGATTTCTCCCAGACCTAATTAAGGTCGATGATAAATGCATCAATTTTAGGGTAGCAGCTTGAAGCTAACAGACATATAATTGACAATCGAGCTTGCTCATAGAAAATTCCGCATTCGAGAGTTAAGACAAGTATAAACTTTTACTCTACGTTTGTCATAGGTAAATGCTAATAAGGATTAAATGCTCTTTTTACATCAATAATGAGATACATGTATGTGTATATGCTTCCAAACGCAATATGTATTACTGAGCATACAGTTTCCCCATCACCTGATATTTGTGGTTATGTCCTGATCAACAAAGCGGACAGGATTTAAATACATTACCGTCGAACACGTACGCAGAAGAGCTACTAAGATAAAACTTCACGGTAAATTACGGTGATGATATTTTTTGTGGAGGTGTTTCAACGGGGAAGTGCGTCGTATTTAAACTACATGCTATAAAAAACATACGGAAAACTTAGTACACGAATCCTGACCTCGAAAAAAAGTGAAGTTAACTTCGGAGTAATCAAAGAGCAAGTCCTTACGGGAAGAGAATGCCTCTATGTCACTGCAGTCTTTTGGATGGGTGGGAATTAAACGCGAACAGTGACATCTTATGTTAATTACAAAAATAACATAATGGAGGATGCCTCGGATTAAGTTCATTTTTCTTTTCTTGGCAACTCGACAACGCTCTATCAACTGAAAGTCACGGAACCCGTTGGTTCAATGAGTTAGAGGATGTACAGGCAAACTAAAGCCCCTTTCTCCAAAAAATAATCAAACATCATACTCAAGGCAAAAAACTAATAGACCGTCAAGCCAAGAAATCCAATTTCTTGCAGACTTAAATATAAATTTTTGAATACATGTATCCCTCCCTCTCTTCTAAAGGTGGAGGAAAATTCTACTAATGCCAACTCACATCTGGAAGAATGGAAGTTATAATGGCAACAAACAGTGGTCTCAATTTTTGCGAACGACACCGAATAATTTGTCGAGAGGTAAAAGAAGTATATATTCAGACACTCGGGTAAAGAGAGTATTTTATTACTGGCTGAATTTATTTTACAAGTTTCGATTTACTTTTTTTTGGAAGCTCTCCAAACGTTGAAGCTAAATGTTTTAATTAAAAGAGATTTTGGTGACAGAACTGAAGCTGATTTAATTCTGGATTTGCAACGAGTCTAGAGTTAAAAAAAATTCTAAGTTTTCAAAGTTTTGCTTCCTATGACAGATATATTTTTTTTCGCAGCAAAATCGTTGAAAATTCCAGGCCATGTTTAAGAAAAAAAAAGTGAAACTTCTTTAGCCGGCCACCCCTCTAAAGGGCCATATTTTTTTTACTGAGAACCGATTAAATACTCTCCATAGAGCAAATGGTATTTTACCCCTTTATCCGCGGCCACATTTTTCGGAACCATGGCTGGCCGCTACAGAGAAATTTCATTGTAATACATTTTTCAAGTATTTGATGGATCTGTTGTCTTCGAAATCAACTAGTCCATTTAAAAATCTAAGAAAATTCTTTCTTTTAAATTTCATATATCTAGTTTAATTACCAATGACTCCTTGTCATTTAAATTACCATAATTACCACGCTTCACACTAATTCCTAGATTTCGCTCACTAAGTCCAAAGTATAAGGAGAGCTATATTAAAAACCTGAAAACTCGGGAATGTCTGATCTTTATGGAAATTTCATGCTAATCGAAGAGTTGTACAAATATTTTTGAAATTCATTTCGAAAAGCACTGCAATTTCCTCCTGCAAAAGCCATAACTTCTCCAAACCCACAATTTTAAAACCCTTCCTTTTTAATATGCCGCCTGCAGTGGGAGAAAGAAAAAAAAACAAACAAACTCGTTTTGAAGCCCAAATTACGGCGATACAAGGAAACGCATCAACCACAGGGTTGTAACGAAATCATACAGGCCGTTAGTCAATTAAGCGGGCACAGCCACTGCTGAGAAAAACTGCAGCTGATGGGAAAATCGCGGGGCTGAGAATAAAAATACAGCTAACCACAGACATATCCCCACCCCTGCCTACCCCGTGAAGAAAAACAAAATGCTCATCCACCCTTCATTGATCCCAAAAATTCTAGAAAAAGATCTCGGGGGGCAGGGGACGGAGGGGGGGGGGGGCAGAGCGACGAACTCTTTCTTTTCCAGCGATAATTACCCTAGTCAGAGGAGCCTAATGACAAGCGGCTGGGCAGACAGTTAACAGATAGCGAAGGAGGCAATATTTCGGAACGGGGAAGGCGTTGCGAGGGTTATTTTCATACGTCACATGCCCATCGATCATCGGTGGAAAGGGGTCGAAGGACCGCCGCTGTCAGGAGATACGCCGGAGAATCAATTAAACGCGAGCCAAGGAGGATAGGCACGGGAGTAAATCGTTTCGGATGGAGGAGATTCTACATGGCAGTTCTCATCATCATCAAGTGTGGAAAAAAAAAATACTGCTGACCAAAACTACTCGACAAATGTAGGGTGACACGGAACACGAGTGTGCCACTGATTTATTTAAATCGGTGGTTCCTAACCTTTTGTTGATGAGGAACCACTCGTCATATAAAAATTAAAAATAAAAAAAATCGTCTGGGACCCTCTCCCAACGAGTCCTTTTGGGGGCAAAAATGAATTTTATTTTCTGAATAAACAAACTATTAGTGACTAGCCGGGCTTCGCCAAGCTACCGAATCACTTGACACTCGAATCATAGTTCACTTGAATTTAAATTTTTTTTCACTTGCCAAAAGTTTTTTCTTTTATTTATATAGATAAACGACTTTTATTTTAAAGTTACAAATAAACTTAATATCAAATTTAACGTAACAGAAAACTTAAAAATTAACGAAAGTTTTCCACCTTCTATTTGCTTTACTAGCTGTAAAATTGCCTTGATGCCACGAAATGACTGCAAGCCCGCTTCACAGATAATATCTGTGCTCATTCACTTTTCTAAAAGTGAAAAGGTCACTTTTCTTAAAAAAAAAAAAATAAGTCACTTTTCTTAAAAAAAAATTGAGTTTTTCCCATTCCGGATTCTTGTTCGCCAATATTTTTTAATTTACTGTAGCTACTGTTAGCAATAGCGAACTATAAATACATCATAATACAAACAGAAAACAATTTACTGATTTTTCATGACATCTTGAATCTTAGAATTGCTGTCACGTAAATTTCTCATTTACGTCATTTTGCCATCTGAGCACAGAAATATAAGAAATTTTAAGAACAAGGTTTTTTCCGTACTCAAATCGCCAAGAAAAAGAGCGATACAGGAGGAATCTTTAGAATTTGAACAACAAAAAAAAAAATTGATTTTTTTTTTTTTTTTTAAGTGGGGGGGAGGGGGGGGGTTTCCCCGTTTTTAAAAATTGCTTATATTCGCGGTCATTTTGATACGAAGAAACCAATTTTTTTTTGTATCACTACTGGACCTCGCTGACAACTTCTTGGGTTCTCTCGGACCACTTGGAACCACTGATTTAAATAAATATCACCGCTGATTTTCAATTCTTGTATTTTTAAAGAATATTAAGTACCATGAGAGCTAAAATTGCAAGAAACCAGAAGTCACATATATACTCGAGCCCGTCCGCGTTTGCGGTGACCACAGACACAAGAGGGCGTGCTTTGACAGAACGAGTCCAGGGTTGACGGGTTGGAAATTAGGTGGGATTGTTTACAAGTTGCAGAACGAAAACAAAGAAGCGTAGTTTTTAGTATTTCTTCGTTTACTTTCCGTTTTCGCGTTTGGATGGATTAATTTCATCTACGTTTTCATCGCGTTTGGATGGATTAATTTAGTCTTTAATGTTGGATATTTTCTGACGACTGATGAAATACTTTTTAATTTCCTTCACTTGCATGCAAACAAAAGAAAACATGTAATGAAAGTTTCCAGTCATCTAATTTAGGATTTCACTATCATGTGTACTTGCCTCAGATGAATAGAATTAAGCTGATATTCTTACTCTCTTAAACTGAATGGAAGATATAATGAAGATATTGTCGCTGGTGGTCTATTATATTAACGGTAAAATTGCTTAGATTTCTCAGACAATGTTCAATCATAACAAAAATGGTCATCGGAGGGAAACTTTAATAACGAACAGAATAAGGGTTCTTCTGAAAGAATTTTCTTTCCTTTCGAGGATTTACAAGATTTGTCACAATAAAGAAAAATAGGAGGAAAAAATACAGATCACCATCACAGCAAAACCGCAAAAAGTGGGGGAAAAACTTAAAAAAAAAAAAAAAAAAAAAAAAAAAAAAAAAAAAAAAAAAGGCCAAATAACTCAGAAAAAGGATTTTTTCTTTTAAATTATAAATATAGTATATCAGAGGGTGGGTTAGTAATTTTTCACTTTATTTCATTTTTACCACTGGTGACTGATGACACTTCATCAAGATCATTTACGGCTTACATTTCAGGAAAATCTTTCTATTTTTTTTTAGAATGGGTAACTAAGAGATTGGCTGAAAAAAAAAAGCGATCCTTCCCGTTTTCGTAACAGTCCATCAGAACTGCATCTCCCCCGTTATTTTCTTTATAGAGAGTGATGAAAAATCTACTCTTCCCCTAATATCTTTTCTGACATAATTTGCACATGTATCACAGTTAGAATTTGATACCTTTTCATTACTCACGGCGACAGTTTGCTTTTTTTCTTATTTATTTAGGGATTCAGAATCATATTTTCGCGTCTTCCGCGTCAAGCGATGCATTTGGTTTTGAGTGCTAAGAAAGACAGGGAAAAAAAAAACCCCGCTAAAAGCATTGAGTGAACTAACATATGGGTTAACTTTTTTACCGCGATAGCGTATTAGACAAGTCTCGCAGATATCGCTGTAAAACTGAATTACTAAAAGCTAAGGTATGCTGAGGTCAGAATGGGTTATGTACTATTACTTCGTTAAAGTATATATATATATATATATATATATATATATATATATATATATATATATATATATATATATATATATATATATATATATATAAATAAATATATTTATATTTATATTTATATTTATATTTATAAATATAAATATATATATATATATATATATATATATATATATATATATATATATATATATATATATATGTGTGTGTGTGTGTGTGTGTGTATGTATTTTTTTCTTTTACTAATGAGGAGGTAAAATTGTCTATTTTTTATATGGGGGCACCATAAAGGTGATGCAACATTGTTCCTATGCTGCAAACGCAATTTTGATCAAGCAACCGCAGGGGCGAGATATGGAGGGCTCGTAACTCCCCCACACACTGACCTCGTGGAAGGATTTTCCGGTATACGGATTTAACGTGCCTATATCCGGCCTAGACACGGAGGTGGTTAATGGCGTTCGTCGGAATTCGAACCGAGCACCCCCGTTCGAAGACCAACGCACTACTACTAGGCTACCTGGGTCGGTATATATATATATATATATATATATATATATATATATATATACGGCACGATTTGAGGCGGAACGCGCCGGACTGCGTTCCGATACCTCTCATTAGGGGAAAAAAAATTACGATAGTTAAAAACATTTATTTAATCATTTTTATTACTTTACTACAACGCATTTTTGCACTTGTTTTGTAAAATAAAATTTGGAAATAAATAAAATGTTAAAATTTTTGTATAACCAAAGATTTATTTTTTTTCAGACCAATAATTTAGAATCCCCCCCACACCCCCCGGAAGGTTACAGTTCCGGCAACTCTATTTCAAGAAATCGACCACTGTGTATATATATATATATATATATATATATATATATATATATATATATATATATACCGGGTGGCCATAATTAAACTGACAGTGCTCACAGTGTTCTGTAGCGCGATCTATTTGCGAGGATGACGCCACATTTTGTAGGAAGATTAAACAAGACGAGGGACGAAGGATTCCGCGAAAAAATAAATTAGTTCCAAAAGTCACTAGGGGAATATTTGGCGCTGTGTAATAGAAAATAGAGTGTTAACAAATGCAAATCAATACGGAAATTACCTTTTATTTTGCATTCAAATGAGGTTCAATGTGGCTGCCGTTGTTGTGGACCACATATTGCATTCTGTGCACAATACGCACAACAGCAGAAAGTAACATGTCTGCAGGAATCTTCCGTACAGTCCGTGATATGTTATCCTTCAACGTAGCCAGGTCCTGGACCACTCCTTGATAGACCTTGGACTTAAGGTAACCCCATAGCCAGAAGTTGCATGGGGTAAGATCAGGCGACCGAGGTGGCCATGCAGTTGGAAAGTAGCGGCTAATGACTCTTTCTGTTGTGAATTTCTGTCGTAGCAGCTGTTGCACCGGTACAGCAACGTGTGGAGGGGCTCCATCTTGCATGAAAATAATTTCCCCCAGGCATTGTCTTTGCTGAAGTGCCGGAATGACAAAGCTGTTCAACATGTGGCGATATTTCTCTCCGGTAACAGAACAGGTTTCCGGTGCTGTCGGGGTAATGTTCTCATAGAAGAATGGACCTAAGATAAATTCCGCTGTGAACCCACACCAAACAGTTACCTTTGGTGAATGTAAGGGAATTTCTGTGACTGCATGTGGTGATTTGTCATACCAAATTCGGCAGTTCTGGGTATTCACAGTTACATGCAGGTAAAAGTGGGCCTCGTCTCCCCATAAGATTTTCCACGGCCAAGCATCATCCACCTCCATTCTGGCAAGAAAGGTGAGAGCAAAAGTCAATCGCTTATCATGGTCGGGGTACAGTAACTCCTGTACACGGCTGATCTTGTACGGATAGAAGTTGATAATCTTTCGTAAGATTTTCCATACCGTACTGTAAGGCATATCCATATTCCAAGCTAATCCACGAGCGCTAGAGGTGGCAGCAATATTGTCTGGTCCTCTGTCGACAATCGCCGTGGCAACTGCTTCGATTGTACCCTGTGGTACAGGTTTTCGTCCTCTGCCTGACTGAACCTTCAGAGAACCTGTTTTCTCAAACGTCGCAACCATTGCTTTTAGCCCATTAACTGACACAGGACCGTTACCTTTACGCATTTTTTTGTGCGTTCTAAAAGCACGAAGAGCGGCTGACGCGTTGCACTGGTTGAGGTAAAAGAATTTGACCAGTAACGCACGCTCAACTAAAGAAGGAGACATTGCACATAAACTTTCAATCCGATTGATTCGAAACGTAAACACATTGCCTTTTAAAACCCAACCAGCTGGTACTGTGCCAATGGATGTAACGTGAAATTTGAATAAAGAAGTTCTTCTGCTCAGCGTACGTGATATTGCAGATCACGAGACTTTATCGGTGTTTATGTAGATTTTACGCTTTTTTAAATTGTTGCCATATTGCACTTGAACTAAATAAGAAAATGTGCATAATAAAAGGTAATCTTATTCCCTATTAATTTGCATTTGTTAACACTCTATTTTCTATTACACAGCGCCAAATATTCCCCTAGCGGTGACTTTTGGAACTAATTTATTTTTTCGCGGAATCCTTTGTCCCCCGTCTTGTTTAATCTTCCTACAAAATGTGGCGTCATTCTCGCAAATAGATCGCGCTACAGAACACTGTGAGTACTGTCAGTTTAATTATGGCCACCCGGTATATACAGAGGCTGTTCGCACATTTTTTAGACGATTTTGGTTAGCGGTAATAAAAAAACTTTTTCTGCAAAAGAAATAATTGCAATTGTACTATGTTTTAAAAAGTCAAAATGATCGTCTGCGGCTTGAAAGTTTTGTTTTTATTCAAAATGGCGTTTTTAACAAAGCAGTGGTTCGAAGGCTACATTTATGCTCTTTCCGAAGAGAATTATGCATACTCCGTTATCCAAAAACGATGTGAGTCATGGTTTTGTGATATCTAAAGCGTCGATAGGTAATATCGTCAACAAGAAAGGAAAAAAACGTCAAATTGGAGCCTCAAGTGGGACAAAAATTCCAAACAAGTATCCAAGGAAAAAACGGACATCTTCGACTATTGCAAAGGTACGCTGTTAAATGTTAAAAGAAAATCCCCCTAGTCAAAGGACAGTTGAAAAATCATTAAAATGCTCGGTGTCCACTGTAAACAAAATGATAAACGTTGATTTAAATCTTAAGAAAGCGAAAAAACGCAATGTGCATCGTCTTTCGCTTGCGTTCCAAATCATATCGCTGAACGCAGGACACGCTGCAGAATTCTATATCAGAAACACTTATCCAAAGAAAAATGGAAAACAATTGTCACAATAGATGAATCATGGCTGTATTTAAATGATTGCAATAAAAAAGAGCCATTTATTATCATAAAAGGGGAGAAAAAAATTTAAGTACATGGTTCAAAGAATCGAAAGAAAGTTTTTCTAAGGGATTCATGATTGTTGCTGGTTTTTCTTATAATGGCAAGTTAAAAATAAAGAGAGTGGAAAAAAATGTCAAGTTTAACTCCAAATACTAACAGGAACATATTTTATCGCCAATTTTTTTGAATGAAATACCATCGCTTTACCCACAGTGCCATCAATCTGTGAGACTCCATCAGGACAAAGCTAGCAGTCACACATCAAAATCCACTGTAAATTTCCTAAAAGAAATGGAACAAAAACTGGTATCAAGGCCATACCCTTCACTGATATCCCTACTAAATCTCTCGATGTATCACCTATGGATTTTTGCGCTTTCGGACTTTTAAAATCTGCATTATCCAAACGTCGTCCCAAAACCCTTACAGGACTCTGGAAAGCTGTTCAGGAGGAATGGAATTGAATACTTCTTCTGACACTTCAAAAGGCATTATTATCCTGGAAATTGCGGTGTCGAAAGATATTTCAGAATAAGGGATGTCAAATAGAACATTTAAAACACAAGAATTTTATGTAATTTAGTTTTGTGAATACAATATACATCGTCTAAAAAATGTGTGAACAGCCTCTGTGTGTGTATATATATATATATATATATATATATATATATATATATATATATATATATATATATATATATATCAATCAGGTAATAGAAATTAAAACTAAAAATAGCGTCAATCTTGAGTGAAAGATGAATAAAATTTACATTGATAACTTCCCTCCCCCGGTACAAAGTATATATATAAATTTATAACTACTTGTCACATATTTATTTGGAACGAAATTTAAGTTATATTGATAGAGAAATATAAAAATTTCTTCCCTTTTAAAACCAATCAAAAATGTTTAACGAAAACTTTTAAAGCAAAATAATCATTCTAGGCATCATTTACAGCCATAAGCAATATTAAAAAAATTACAAAAGTTTTTAACTATTAAGACATGAAAACTGAACAGGTGATGCAAAAAGAAATGAACCACGTGAATCACGACGCGAAAAACTATATAAAAAAAAAATAAATTACACTCTCCAAATTTTAAGAGTATACTATAAAACACCCGATGAACGTGACTCAACTTTGATAATAACTATCAATTTTAAACACGGACATCTGAAAAACCAAATCATAATAGGGTTTGATGATTTATAATTTTTTCCCCCGTTCAGTTGCCTTACTCGAAACACGTTGCTTTACGTATTACCAAAAAACACAAAAAATTACGAAAGAGAATTTTCGTCATTACGAAATCATACTTTAAAGTTTTCAGTCAGTCATAAAATGAAATTTATAAAAGAAAATATTTGAAGAAAAAAAGTCATAATTACCAAATTACCCAAAAGTATTCAGCCAGTTATACACAAAAATAAAATTATGAAAAGAAAATATTTGAAAAATATCATCAATATTGTTTTTTAAAAACGTCTTCTCTCAATTCATTTGTCAGTTTTATAAAACTAGATTCACAATATTAAAAGAGGTTAAAAAAGATTCAATTTCAACACGGAATGGTTTTTAAGGTAAAATTACAATAATCACTATTTTAAATGACGGAAATGTTTGTGAATGAACAAAATCTTGAATTTTGGATAAACACACATGTTAAAACTCAGAAAATTGACTATACAAAACTAACCTGCCAGTGTGAAAACTGTCAAGGAAGCTTAAGGCTGCTGTGTACTAACCTTATTGGATTCGCTCACCTCAATGTTAACCTATGGAGAAAATGTATCTACTATTTTTACAGCTACGTAAATGCTGATAATCCTATTAAAATGGCACTTTCGGATAGCCCGAACTTTTCTGCACCTTGCAACAGGATTCATTTTATAAATTTCGTCTACCAAAAGAATTGATGAGCGTTCAAAACACTATGCCAGATTTTTTTCTCTTAATAGTTTTAATTTTAAAATATTTTCATTTTTTTTAACGAAAAATGCCCCAAGATGTAAAATTTCTTTCTCAGTTACGGGGTACAATTAAAAAAAATTTTTTTTTTTAAATCCAAGTCGGCAATCCTTGGCTACATTTTCTCCATAGGTTAACATTGAGGTGAGCGAATCTAATAGGGTTAGTACGCTGCAACTTTAAGCCAAGTCTACGTAAATTTGTATTTTCTTCAGTTCCGCGCAGAACATAGCGTCGAGGAGCTATTCGCGTCACGATGTTTTTCTTCATGGTACAAGGAGTAGTGTTAGAGGCCTTTAGGGGACACATATTTGAGACACAGCGTCAATTATAGAGTATACCGTCGTGGCCACAACACATTTCTATATACGTTTTGGACAAATGTTCCGTTTGCTTATGCGCTACGGCTCAGGAAAGATTAGGGGTCACGAATTTGAAGAAGGTGAATTAGGGCCTGTTCACATAGGAGTACGTTGCGTTGCGTTAAGGAAAAGATGACGTTGAGACGAAAATAAACCAATCATATGCCTCTAAACGATTAGCAATGAAATTTTTAACGCCTATGATTGGTTTATTTTCGTCTCAACGTCATCATTTCCTTAACGCAACGCAACGGACTCTGAACAGGCCCTTATACTAGGCGTTATAGATTGCAAACATAAAGGAACTCTATACGTGCTCGACACTCAAAAATTCGTTAATTTTCAAGAAAAAAAAAATAAAAAGATGTTAGGAGGAGAAGGGTGAAATAAATTCATACTGCTGTTAGAGGCAGTTAGTGTATGTCCTCCCCCGCCCCTCGAAAAAAAAAAGAGGTACATTGAACAAATTACACCCTAATAAAGTATGTAATGAAAATTCATTAGGAAAAATAATTTTGAAGTTCATGAACTACTGTCGTAAATGACGAATGTAAACATTATACCAAATTAACTCAGCACACCTACAAGTACGCTCGCAGCAGTGTTGCCAACCTCTACGAAGCGCCATCTCGAAATCCCCCTGTTCCCCCCTAACGATCACCCTAGACCTTCCTAAAAAAAATTCTGGTTCCAAATAGGTATCCTGTTTGAGAGATAAATTGAAATAAATAGAAAATACACACTTACATAATGAAATGGAGGTTTATTTACATTTGACACATATATACATACATATTATATATATATATATATATATATATATATATATATATATATATATATATATATATATATATATATATATATATATATATATATATATATATATATAACTTATAATCTAATAAAAAAACGCGTCTCGATTGTACAAAATATTTAAAAATGTTCCCCCCACAAAATGCCCCTAAAAAAATGTGGCCCGAAAAACATCCCTTTTCATCTAACTTACCCCAAATTTAGGGGGGAGAACCCCCAAGTTGGCAACACTGGCTCGCAGAATAGAACACACATTAAACAGGCGGCCAAGGTTTATGGTTAACTTTTAGCATTTTTAATTAATACACAAATTTTTCATGCCTACTTAAGACCAAATTCATGAAGGTCCCGAAAAATACTTTTCTCAACATAAGAGAAATCTGCAGGTCAAGCTTTTAACTACCTAGACAGAAAAAATAAACGAGAGAAAAAAAAATCACTTTTATTAATTTTAGCATGAAGACAACAAATAATGTTTAACTCATTGAATAACGGTTCACACAATCTAACGGTTGTCCAATACATAGTAGCACGAAAACAAAGGAAAATTACTTAAGAGATTTCATGACCTACATTCGCGAGTCGTTAAAACAAAACAAAGAAAAAAAATCGCAACCGATCGCACTTTCTCTACCTGTATAATGACGTAAAAAAAGAAAGTGAATGGGGGGAAAAAACTGAACGAAACAGGGCCAATAGCTTGGACTCCATTAAACGAGGTGAGTAAACAAGCATCGTTCATTAGAGATTTCAGCTTCACGAAGAACGAGATAAGGGCGGATTTTGTAAATGGGGATTTCTCCCCAGCCTCATACAACAAAACGCTAAGTGCCGCTAACACTCGTCAGGCCGGCCGATCTATTCTTGGTTATCATCTGGAGAACGGAATTAGCTCGCACTTCGGTGAGATCTCGCAGCTGGAGCATCGCCTCTCCATTTCATCCTTGGCTAATTCGCCGAGCATGAAGGTAGGGCACGGGCTGTGAACTTGTAACAGTAACCAAATTAGTGGAAGCTTCCTTTTTTCCCCCCTTCTTTAAATGTCAAATGAAGTTTCCTAATTTTCTGGGTCAGTTAATAGAGAGAGAGTGTGTAACTCGATGAAAGTTATGCTACACCAAAAGTTAATTGTGCATGAAGTGAAAATAGCTGAAGACAATTTGAATACACACTACACAACTTGGAAAAGGGGAAGGCCTTCATAGAGGCTTTTTAAGGCATTAACGTATTTTTTACGGCTACTAATCGCACCCGAATCAGCGTGCAAGCATACAATGAAACCGACACCACCAAGAAATGGTAAAAACATATGGCCACGAACTACATATTTCCGATTTAAAAAAGGGCATAATATATTTTTATTCTATGTAGCTGACCTTTATTTTTTCCCTAGAGGAAGAATTACATTCACATATTTCACCATTAATTTGTCATAACTTCGGGTTTATCAACTAATGAACATATTCTTCAAAAATCTCGTAAAAACATTAAAATACGAGTTTTTCCATGAAGTTGCGGTTTCATCCTACAACAAATCCGGTGAGAAGTTTTAAGTCAGAAAAGAGCAGTGCCAGAAGATGTTTAGTTTAAAACACGGTACTTCAGGCGAATCGCAAATTAGAGTTTAAATGCTAGGATGGAAATTTGATAATCTTGCATACTGGGATTTACAGCTTGGATGCGGTTAAATAAAGCTTTTATTTCTAAGTGTTTATTATCACGATCTTTGTTTTCAAAATGATGTAATCCTATCAAGACAAAACAATTACGAACAGCTGTCTTTTTTTTTTCTTCTTTTGGTACTTGGAATTCAACTTATTTAAATCCTTATCTCCGTAGATACTCTTCAATGGGTCATTCTACGGATCGCTAGTGGTCAGAGGCATCTTTTTAATTTTCTGAAAGAACTTAATAACCTTTTGTATTTTGAAAAGGCTTTTCAGACTGATTGCCACTTTAGCTGCTATAGCTAGAATTGGCCCTGTTGCCACGGAGAAACCAACTTGCACCGCTTCAACCATGCAGCTACTGATATTTGTCCAGTATGCTCTAAAGATTTTGACACTCTGGAACATATTCTGCTTATCTGTACCAGAAAGAACCGTTCTAATAATTTACCGACTGGTCTCAGTGACTCTAAAGCTATTTTTACCTCTTTTTAAAGATCCTTTTTATATGTTTGTTGCTTTTCATGTTTACAGAAGACATCGTGAAATCGGCGATTTGGCGTCGGACTCTCGTGTTAAGCTGTATTGTATTGTACAAGTCCTCGACTCACGCGATTAATTCGTTCCAGAACATCCTGCGTAAGTAGAAAGCGCGTAAGTGGAAATTTACCATCATCCACATCATCACAGCGTTTGTGCTCTAAATTTTCAAAAATTATTAACGCTTTTCAGCACAAGACTTATCGGTATGCGTTTGCGTTGGAGATCTTCGATCTAAATTTATCAATAATTTCTCCGTCGTTTCTATTAAAACATCTTTTATTCGAAATTATCGTCGCATTAAATAAGTTGAAAATAATTACAAGATAAAAAGAACTTTTTATATACTATGTTTTTAAATTTTCTGTTGAATCATATAAACTTTGACAATTTTATGTATTAATAAATACTTAAAAAATTTTTTTTTGATGAATTATCCCATCAACTTGAAATAAAATGAAGTTAATTGGAAGTTAACTTGCATTTAACTTTTCGTTCCCGTTCCGGCCGATAGATGGCTGCACCAGTCTACAAAACAAAATTAACTGAAAATGAATTCAAATCTACTTAAAGATGGCTAAAAGTAATAAAGAATGCATTGTCATCGTGTTCTGAGCTATTATAAAAGTTTCAAATGTCTAGCTAGTCGGGAAGTTAATTAAAAATCGATTGCAAGATTTGTACTAGACAAACACACAAACAAGAAAGCGAGTTAATAAAAACATGTAAATTTCTACCGCGTATTTACGAATCCGCGTAACTTGGGGTCTTACTGTATTGTAAATCCTTATCTTTTTACTGAACAATAAAATATCCCTACTACCCGAAAAGAACTACCCCACCTTATAAAGTTTTTGCATCAAAATTGTAGCGCACTCAAACAAACGAACACTGAAATGGGAGAGTTTCTAATTTTTGACAAAGTACACAGAAAGCAAACGTTGGTTGGCTTTTCGGGTTACCTTTATTTGCTGCTGTTGTCAATCTAGCATGAGGCAAAAGGTAAAAAAAAAAAAAACTTTCTCTCTTACACAGGGGAGAAACATCTATTCTCCGCTCCAACTCCGGATGCGAATTAGCTCAGAGCTGGTGAGCTGGATAAGATACCTTGCTACCGCGTCTGAGGCGCATTTCTTTTAAGCAACCGCTCACGTCAAGATATCGCTAAATAAATACGGAGGTAATCCGATTATTTACCGCTTCATTGGTTGTATGACAACTTGTATTTTATTTTTGGGCTTCCCCTGGGAGCGAGTTTCTTAACTGGTTTATGAGATTTCGGCGGAGCATTCAAAGTGATAACTGACAGAATGTATTTAGTCATTACGCTACGCCCATTCAATTATCCAAAGAGGAATTTACTCTATTTGAAGCAATTTTTAAAAAAAAATTATTTTCCTAAATATCCTTTTCTTTTTAAATTAATAGATAGGTAACAAAATAAAACGAAAAGTAATAATAACGATATAATAAAATAAATAATTATAATAATTATTATAATTATGTAATAAAATAATAATTTAAATAATAAAAACGAAAAGTTATTGCTTAAAATCTCGCACGCATTGCGCAATTGACACAATGCATTAAAAGTTTAATACCTCGAGTACGGAGCAAGTAAAGGCTTAAAGGAAAAACAAAATAAAACAGTAGTACCAAAAAATATCGGGGATTTTACTATTAACAACAAGAACTTTAGTTTTAGAGAGTAGACCTAATCTTGGTTTAGAAAGTCTTACGGCAGGGCTTCCCAAACTATGTTCCGTGGAACACTAGTGTTCCAGGGAAAGTTAATAGGTGTTCCACTAAAACCTGGAATTGTTACTGAATCGGCTACAAGAAATTCAAACATGTTTGACATTAATGTTAAAATTTCAGGATTTACGAAGTGTTCCATAGCAGGAAAAGTTTTGGAAACCTTGCCTAACGTTCACTTTTTGCTTCACGAATCTATACAAATAAAAGAAAAACTTTGTCGGTCGGTCGGCGGAACAATTCCCGGTATGGCATCCGTTATGAAATTCGGCCGTGTTTGAAAATGTCGAAATCGATGTATTTTTTCATGAATGTACATAAATGTTACATATTTGGAAAGAGCTTTAAAAACTGATAATTTTTTCTGCATACACTTATTCTGTTACTGTAATAGTTTTAGAGATATTTCAATTCTAAATGCATACTCCACCGATCACAATTGGCCATACAAAACGTAATCCGCCATGTTTTAAAAGTTAAAATCGATGCATTTTTTTCTTCTTCATGAAAGTACATAAATTTTACATATTTAGAAAGAGCTTTAAAAGCTGATAATTTTTTCTGCGTACACATCTGTTGCTTCAATAGTTTTAGAGTTATTTGGATTCAAATGAGGCGTCTCCTGTGAGATCATCCATCTTTGACGATGTAAACAAAGCATGATTATCACTAAAAAATGAATCACCGAGAAGAAATGTTTAATCGTGTGCCTAATTTTTCATTCTTTTTCTATCTTTCATACTTTTAATTCAAACTTTTTAATCATAAATAGATCATTTGAAGATGTACTGAGTTTTTGGGGATTTTTTGCAATTAAAAGTGGAAAAAAAATTTAAATTCAAGCGAACTGTGATTCGATAGCTGGGCGAAGCCCGGCTAGTGCTAAATACACCGGGACCAGTTCAAGGCCAAACCAAAGTTCGCATTCAGCATAGACAGTCCACAGATTCTTGTGCCCAAGTTCAGCGCCTAAGCTGTTGGACTATCATCCTTACGAAACATACACAAGAAATGAACAATTATCAATAGATTATAAAAATTCAAATTTCCCGGATTATTTAAGTTCCTTCTTTGAAATCTATTTAAAATGCAAATTAGTTTATGGCAAAAATAAATTCCCTTCATAAGCATTACTGCGAAAACTTAATAAATATTTTGCTAACGCGAGAAATTTTCTTACTTCTATTAAAGTAATATTCTTTACAATCGCGTAAAAGCAATGCATGCTGAAAATATCTGATCATAAGGTTGCCCAAGCAAAATGGATTTACCAAAATAAAGTTTTACAGAAACTCCATGGGTAACGCATGCATACCACTCTGTACTTCAATCGAATACACACGAAATTCAATCCTATATTTAAAAACCGACAATAGAAGAATTAAAATGTTTGCTAAAATGTTGGAAAGTATTATAGTTAATCTATAGGCTGGAAGGTAATATTTTTCCTAAATGATATCAGCAGACAGTGAATACAGTTAACGAAAACTGCACACATAAACAACAAACAAAAATTTCCAATAACAGTAGAATATTTGCTATTGAATTATTTATACTACGATCTTTGAATTTGAAACAGTTATATTTACATTATTTATCAAAAATTCTTTTGTATTTGTTTATAAGCATAAAACTACTGTTTGAAAGGTAATATAATTACAAGATAAAAAGAACTTTTTATATACAACATTTTTAAATTTTCTGTTGAATCATATAAACTTGACAATTATATGTATTAATAAATACTTTTTAATTTTTTTTTGATGAATTATCTCATCAACTTGAAAGAAAGAAAATGATCAAATGCGTAATAAAGAGAGCATTTATAAGAAACTTTCAAACAACAAAATTAACTGAAAATGAATTCAATTCGGCTTAAAGACGGCTAAAAGTATTAAAAGAATGCATTGTCATCGTGTTCTTAGCTATTCTAAAAGTTTCAAATGTCTAGCTAGTCGGGAAGTTAGTTAAAAATCGAGTGCAAGATTTGTACTGCACAAACACACAAACAAGAAAGCGAGTTAATAAAAACATGGTAAAATAAAAACTACTATTTTAAATGTTACACTATAACGAAGATAGTCGGTTGCCCGCTAGAAACTGTAAAGAGTGCATGGACGTTATATAGATTTATTTTTTTAAGGTAGATTACGAAATAAACATTTCACGATACATTGAGTCAATATGATAGTGTACATGGTAACAAATAGGTAAGTTGTGGTGATAGCGGAACGAACACTCTAACATCTCTCTGCATCTCAAATCATTCAATAAAAAACAATAAAAATAAATGCAAAGCAATTACTTATCGACTTTAACCCTTCAGCGGGCGCGCCAATTTTTGGAACACCAGCAGGCGCGCGTTGCACAAGGTGCAATGTGTCTTTCAACCTTGATTTTTCCTTTTGTAATAAACTTTGTTTCAAATTGAAAATAATAATTCTGTGTTTTATGACAAGATTTTAAATGTTGATAATATTGAGATATATTTATAGTTAAAGGCCAAAGAATGCAGATACAATCGCCATATTTCAAAACTGTCCGGTTTCTTGGATCTAAGGACACCTTGCGAATGGATTCCTATTATGTCCAAAACCTAAAAAAACGATGAGATTGTCCATCTTCGTGACATGCGGGATACCGTGTAATAGCTGCACATTTGATCTACTACATCAACTCCTAATTTTGTCGTATTGTAATCCAGTATAATCGCTGGTTTACCACGGTTAAATCACGACTAACAACGAAGGGAAAAGAATAGAAAAGTCAGAAAATCAGACCTGCGTTAGAAAGGGTGTAGCTATAAATAGAAACTGCTTAAAACATTCAAAACTTATATGTAAAAACAAACCATTCAAAATTACGAAAATGTTACACTTTATACACGGGAGCACCCGCTGAAGGGTTAAAGGCTGAGCAATATCCTAATAGCGAGCCATGATTTAGCTCTCATACTATCTCGTTCTTAATGCGTGCATAGCGAGGGCCTAACAAATGATTTGAAAATCGCGGACATTTTAAGCTGATATGCTATTTTTTCAGTTTCTCCGTAGCGTACATAACAACTTCGAAGAGCGACTGACATCTTCTATAATTTCATGAAGAAAAACCGAATATTCAGATTCTGCTGGCGCCAAATGGTTGATAAGTTTAGCAAACTGGAAAATCAATGTAAACGAGATTAAAATAACTTAACATGAGACATGCAACTTGGCTCTCTGTAGACGCTCTCAATTTTCTAGACTTAGAATTATTAATTTTTTTAGATGAATACGCATAATAAAACAAATTTGAAACCTAAGCTATGTTCGTTATACGTTATAAGCATTATTATTTTTTTTTAGTTGAACACGTATAATAAAACAAGTTTGAAACCTAAGTTATGTTCGTACCACGTTTTAAGCATTATTATTTTTTTTTAGATGAACACGCATAAAACAAATTTCAAACAAACTACGTTCGTTGTATGTTATATTCTTATGCTTTTACAGTCGCTAATAAAAACCAGGCCAGAAGTCGCGGGGAGAAGGTAAGATTTCTGGGCCCGAGAGCTTTAGAGGCCCGGCTCGAGACCAAGGAACCCGTGAACCCCGATGTCGCCCCCCAACGCCCCTCGAAATAACACATGTGGTAGAGGAATTCTTGTCGCTTCTCACGCATGCGCTGTCGATGCCACTGCTTTCTGTCATCAACGTTAAGAAGATCAGTAGGTTTTCGCTGAAAGTTGATCGAGGATTAAAAAGTCAAAAACGACTTGCTTAAATAGTGTTCTTTAATTGAATGTTATCTCCCCCGCCTCCTTTGCACAAAACAGTTCGGTGCTAATTTAGCTCTGTGTAAACCAAAATTCTTAACTAACACACACAGATATATTATGTCTTAAATATCGTCATTACATTGCTAAAATATCTTAAATTTACTTAGATCCATTATCCCTAATATCTAAAACTACCTACGCAATAAACATTTCAACACTAGATAGCTTTCACCGAGAGCATTGTTTTGTAGGCTCCGCATTTAATACATTATCCCGCGAGGTCGATTAATCTATGCTACTCTTGTCCCAATCAGAGAACTACGCTTTGGCACCGCTATAGCCTAACACCCTATATAATCTGAAAATTTCTTCATCGGCTTATAAAAGAAGGGCGAATTTTGTTATGGGGTCTTTTCTCTATATTCCACTGCCCAGAGAAAATGTAAATTTTCGTGCCAGTTGTCTGTGAGTTCCCTGTCTTCGTAAAGTTTAATAAATGATTGGCCAAAAAGCCATTTACTTATCTGAGGCTAGACTGAATTATAGGGTCCTCCGGAATGTTTCAAGTAAAATGTCACTATTTTGGTTTACATCATTAGTGTTGACGCTCCTGCGTGATCACTGGCTACCGTCTTCCCGCCAAGCCTTGGCGACTGCTAGTTCAGTTGTCTAAAGAGAACCATAGAGTAAGGACCTCTCCGTAAAATAAATAAAGGACTACGGTGTCCGTTGAAAAAGTCTAGTGCGTCTCTATAATAATTGAATCGAATTAATATAGTTGTCTCTAGATTGATTAGTAGAAACTATTAAGAAGCAATTAAAAAAGTACAGTTCACTCAAGAAAATGTCGTACAATTAGGTAACAACCCTTTCTATATGAGAGCAAATATGAGATTATACATTTGGAAGAAAAATTTTAACCTAACATATCTAACCCGTTTTTTTAAACGTTTATTAATAGGTTTCCAAAACTTCGTTTCATTGCAAATTTCACGATATTGCACCCAACTCTGTTCTGGTAGATACGCTCCAGAAAACGCTGTGTTAAAGACGACATCGTATATCTGAAACTAAACATTTCATCAACAAACGAAGGGAATTCCTTAGATATTTCGAAGAAAATTACGGTTAATGGAAATATTTTTTATTAAAATTTAAATCACATTGGGGTTTTAAAAAGGCAAAATTTTTTTAACCATGTTAAATCAAAAATTATCGTGTAAAAAAGGATCTGAATTTATTTTACTAGAACGTGGTACATCAAAATCGTGTAAAAACCGAATCGGGTGTTTTATATTATATATATTCACCCGATATATATATATATATATATATATATATATAATAACAGCGTATATAATACTTGTTACAATAAAAAGACATTGTAAAGTAAGGCCTAAGCAACAAATTGTCAACCAAATAGGAAAACTCGTAGCAGTTTTCGGCGCGTTGGATGATAAATTACAAAATTCCAGGGATACTTTTTCTTTTCACGCTTCAAATGGAGAACTGGGGAAGGTCAGATGACTTAACCTCTCAATTCTATTTCGAAACGAACGAGAATACATGACACAAAAAACCCGGGCACTTTAGTTAGGAAAAAGACTTCCTTAATCCGGACTCCAACAAAATAATTTTTCAATTCTCAGGGGTTATATACAATTTTTTCATATAAAAAAAACTCCCAAAGTATGTATGCGTGAACAATTGAAAAAGACTTCAATCCAGTCAATTTCACCAACTAGAAAAAAAAAAAATTGCGGTCGCCACAAGTCCTCCACGGGAGCTACCGTCCTACTTTCTGAGCATAAATCCAGGACAATGGGAGAGACTCCCTGCTCACCAGTTCAAGGTAAAACTGCTTAAAAGACGAAAGGTCGCCAAAAGTCGAGGAATTTTCGGAAGGTATAGGTCAAAATAAATGACCCCCCGATGCATGAGATAAGTATACAGAACGGATGAAATTCTCAAGAGTGGTTTTTATTATCACCAGAACTGACGAGCGCGGATGGAAAAAAAAAGGCGATAATGCGGTTCTCACAGGCAGATTAAGGTAATTTTTAGTAACGTAGAGATGTTTAAAAACTTTTTGTGAGGGGAGGGGGGATGCTCCAACCTTGATTTTAAAAGAAAATCTATCCTCAATAATCGACCTCACGATTTTTTTTTCTCTCCTTTTCAATCTTCACCAACGTTTTCATATTGCTTCAAGGCAAAAAAATATGTCAAGAAATGATACCACGAAATACGAGATCCCCGTATTTAGACTGGATCACGCAGTCGGTTTTTTTGAATAACTAAATCGGTATCATTAAATGATCCGAAAATAGGTGGTTCACATTGACTCGTTTTTAGACCTGTTTCTTTTAATTCCACTGGGGCAACGTTATGGGTACCAGCCTAGCGCTACAGCGATTTGGAATAGTTTATAAAACGATAGTTAAATAATTATAGGAAAATGCCCTTCTGATTATGTATATGTTCATCTTTTCAAGGAGTGTGAGGAAGTTATCCAGAAATTAGATTTCCTCACATTGCCCGATATCATACAATGGTTAGAACAGGGGTGTCCAACCTGCGGGCCTCATGCGGCCCAAAGCAAGTATTAGTACGGCCCAGATAGAGCTCAAAGCGAAAAAAAAATATCAATAGCCCTCTTCGGCTATGATGGCAGGCGGCCATTACAGATCCCGCTTTGTTGAAAAATAAACAGTTGTTTTGCATCATTACTACTCCATTTACAGTCGATACAGATATGCCGCCAGCAAATTTTCAAATGGAATGCATAGAGTTGCATTCTGATATACAACTTAAAGAGAAATTCAATCAAATTTCTTTGTTGGACCTTTGTAAATCATACCTGCTCAGAGGTATATATCTCTCACTGCATAGTCATGCGTTATTCATGTCATCATTGTTTGGAAGCATGTACTACATCTGTGAACAACTATTTTCACGAGTGAAGCACACTAAGAGTCAAAATTAGAAACAAAATATCGGATGAAAATCTTGAGTTCCCTGAGAATTGCAACCACTTGAATTGACCCAGATATTGATTCATTCTTCTCTCAAATTCAATGCCAGATATCACATCAATTTTATGACTTCTACTGTGATCTTTATTATTATAAATAAAATTTATAATAAAATAAATATGTTAACTATATATTATAGTGTTTTTACTTAACTATTTTTAATGTTAGGTATATTTTTGTGCGGCCCAAAACAATTCGTCTTCTTTCAATGTGGCCCAAGTTACCTAAAAGGTTGGACGCCCTGGGTTAGAACATCCGCAGATCGGATGGTACAGGTACAGGTCCGGCAGCTTATCGTTAAAATGGCTCTGAAATGTTGAAAGGAAAGACTATGGACCATCGGAGAGAAAAATGGCAGTATCTTTTCATCAACCGACAAAAGAAAAGAAAACTACACATTCCTACAAATAGGATTTGAGAGGAAAAGTCATTCAAAATAAGACTTCCCTCACATCGTCAGGGTAAGTTAGAGTATCCGTCTACAGCTCAGAAAATCCTGGCCTCAGCAGAACGTCTTTATAGAAGTATTACTTGAATATAATTTGTAACTGTAAATCGCCGTAAGTAGGGGCTCATAAATTACTATTTAAATCATCGCGTCATAAATAGAGGCTGTAGGCCATTACGGGACTAATAGGGGTCATGTACTAATCATTACGATAAATGTACTATAATTACATGCAAAAGAATCAAAGAACTTGTTTGGGGCTTTTCAAAGTTTCTTTTTTTATCTAAATCGTTTAGAACTCTTCAATTAACGTACCGCAGTGATCCATATATGAAGAAGTTCGGGAAAAGAACCCTTGTGCTTGCGAAGCCGACAGAGAACCTTTCATAAGAAAAAAGATGCATTAAACCTCACATAAAAAACTTTTTATTTACATCATTAGGATATTTTATATACGTTGTAAGCTAATTTGCTTTTCGTATTTAATAAGTACTTGAGATGCGAAAATATTTGCGTATATATTTAACCCTTTTCGGTCGTGTTTAGTTTATGAACAGATGTTATGCTGTTCGTAAGTAATGTACCAAGGATGGCCAAGATAAACAGCGTGAAGAGTATTTGGGAATGTCTACACAAGCAGAAGATAGGTTATATTTGATAACAGAAAATAGGTTATATTTGATATGAAAGAAATTTTAAGCGTTGTTTTTTTCTAATGTTTTTATTAAATATATCATGCTTCAATTGCTAAAATAATCAATATGTATAAATGTTTAAATAGTTTTAATGTGTAGTAATCATTTTTTACCATGTTTTTATTAACTTGCTTTCTTGTTTGTGTGCGTGTGTGTGTGTGTCTGTGTTTGTCCAATACAAATCTTGCAATCTATTTTTAACTAACTTAACGACTAGCTAGACATTTTAAACTTTTAGAATAGCTCAGAACACGATGACAATGCATTTTTTAAATACTTTAAGCCATCTTTAAGCAGATTTTTACCATGTTTTTATTATTTTCAGTTAATTTTGTTTTGTAGACTGGTGCAGCCATCTCTCGGAATTTTACGAAAATTTAAACGCAAGTTAACTTCCAATTCATTTTCTTTCAAGTTGATGGGATAATTCATCAAAAAAATTTTTTTAAGTATTTATTAATACACAGAATTGTCAAGTTTATATGATTCAACAGAAAATTTAAAAACATGGTATATAAAAAGTTCTTTTTATCTGGAAATTATCTTTTAATTGTTTTGCCAAATTATTAAAATGTGGCTTATATTGAGATGTTGCGGTTAGTAGCAATTCAGTTAAATGTTGATTATAACAAGAGAAAAGGTGTGAAATAACAAAAAAATTACAATTCAGAGAACAACTTATAGGTAATTCTTCTTTCAATTATTTGAAAAAAATTTATCACTGAACCATGAGCCACAAAAAAGTAAAAAGAGCCGCAGTCTGGTCACTCCTGTAACACACGGTCAAAATGGTTCTTGGTATTGGCGGCTGAAAGCAGACATACGACCACAAATGGTTAAGACGCTGTCTCATTGTCCAAACCAAACAAATTGAATTTGACCAGACAAGAGTAACATTAAAATTAATAGATATGTATAAAATGACAAAATAAAATACTGTAACAAGTATGATCAATGACATTTATTGTATGCCATGCGATATTAAATATTTTTCATTTTCCCGTCCTCTGCGAAAATGCATAAATGTTTTGGCGCACCCACTCTAAAGCAAGCGACACAGACCTTCAGAAACCAAGCCATCTGATGGACAGCGCGATAAATTCGCGTTTAGGCTACCCGAAAATAATGCCGAGTAAAAAAAAAAAAAAGGATGAGGATTTAATTCGGCGATAATAAAATGTGCAGGGGTGGGGGTGGTCGTGCTTTAGACAGGCCTATATTTACAGCTATAAATTAAAAAAAACAGTCGGAGGGACGGCGTTTTTGGTAACCTTTTCCCCTCAGGTTCCTAGGGAGAAACTATGCAAAAATTAGATGGGATCTGACGGTGTTTTGGGTAGCCTATACTTTCTGCAGTCTCAATAACCGTGTAGAATTTGGTCTGATTGGTCTATGGTAGGGGTCTTCAACCTTTTCATGTCCGCGGGCCACACCAATAAATTCGCAAAGTTCCGCGGGCCACACGTCTGTAAAACAAGTAGTTTGGCAGAGGAAAAAAATGTATTATTTGCAAACGGGCTTCAGCCTCTGAGATGATTGCTTGATTTGCTTGTTATAGCGTGATGACTAAGGATTAATTCCTTCAAAACACGTCACTGAAGTTTGCGTGTATGGTGCGTTTTAAAAAGTATTTTGTACCTTTATTAATTAAAAAACCATTATTAATTAATAACCATTATTAATTAAAAAATGTTTTTCTTTGTTGATTTCTACAACCAACAAATAATGGGAGTTGAATCAATGCATTTAGTATTTTATATTGCATGAAAAAGAATGAATGCGGGAAGACGAGACGCACGTGAGATTCTGGAAAGAAAGAGCCTTGGCATGCTGCTTTTTGTATTTATGTTCGCATTAAGATTCTGAATAAAATTACCAGTTTATTATTTTGATAAGCCTATGTGCCGTGGGGTACTTTTCCCCGTGCATTCTTGATCTTTTTTGCGTGACAAAATTTGCCTTTAAGGTTTATTTTTTTCCAAATTTATACCAAACTTTCGTTTTGCATGATCAAAATGTTTCGACGGTGCCACTGAAATACCGTCGACGGGCCACGGGTTGAAGACACTTAGTCTAAGGGGTACGGATTGCTCAGCGAACAGACACAATTCAAACTTCATCCTCAATGAAAAGAAAGGATTAGTTGAAATAATTTCCCCGAGCATTACAAAAACGCTTTAGCTAAAATGCGACCCGAATATCACCGAGGTCACGGGCGCTGACCAATGGATTATGGATTTATTGATATCTCCCACTTGTGATCAACGTAGCCATTAAAATAATACAATACAATTCCTTTTTCTTAATTCCTTGTGAACGTCACGCAACATAATTCACTTCTTTTGCGCACTCACGCACATGGTCGTATCATTTATCACTTCCTCGGTGAATAAAAGCTACGCTGAAGTTCATGACTTCACTGAATTCCATAACATGGGATAGGTGGGTGAAAGGGGGGGGGGGGGTTTGGAAGGAAAATCTTGCACGCCTTCCACCAGAAGACAACAAGGAAAAAGGATGTAAACAAGGAAAAAAAATCTTTGATAAACAGGTGATTAATTCTTGCGTATTCTCTTTATTACACGATAAATCAAAATGTCATTTCAGGCATAAACAATGCCGTGATTTTGTACCCTCTTCGAAATCTTACGAAACTGACCGTCCCTCCTCTTTCGCGCTCTTTTCCGCCGTAATAAATGAAGTTTTTCGGAGGAAGTTTGTCGGGGTAGGGTGGGTTTGCCCATGAATTTCTGTTCTGCTCTGTTCTTTTGCGTACTGTTATGGTGAAATTTCTAATACTTTTGACTTTCTGTTTTCAATGTGGGGATCTCGGGGACTTCTCCGGGGATCTCAGGGATGTTTTTTTGGCTAGACCTACATCCTATTCAGAAAGTTCCCCTTTCAGGTAACCGACTCGATTAGGCCTCCTGATGAAGAAAACGGTCGATTGATTAACTAACTAACTAACTAACTAACTAACTAACTCTCTCTCTCTCGCTCTCTATCTATCTATCTATCTATCTATCTATCTATCTATCTATCTATCTATCTATCTATCTATCTATCTATCTATCTATCTATCTATCTATCTATCTATCTATCTATATATATATATATATATATATATATATATATATATATATATATATATATATATATATATATATATATATATATATATATATATATACATATATACATATATATATATTTGATGTTTTGTATTTACACACCTACATTCTATTCAGAAAGTTCCCCTTTGAGGTAACCGACTCGATTAGGCCTCCTGATGAAGAAACCGGTCGATTACCTCGATATATATATTTTTTTCATTTTTTTTGTTATTTTGTATTTTATATTTTGGTTCTATTATTGCTACGAATTTTGTTTTTATGCTGCATGGAGGAGCGCTAATTGCAGATTTCTCTTAATTTTTTCGACTGTCAGTGCCTTCTTCCTGTAATTTAATCTTTTACTGTTTTGTTGAATTATTTACATTTTACTTAAAGTTTTTCCGAGGACCAATATTAATGCATGTTACAATAGTTTTTTGGGGATATTCTTACCTTACGACAAGGCTGATTTTTAAATACCTTTTCTTAATTTAAAAATTATTGAAGAGTTATAGATGAATGAACGTAATAATTAATCACGAGTAAAACACACGCAGAACCTTTTTTTGTTTTACATACACGTAATAATTCCACGGAAAAGGAGCCAAGTAAAAAATGCTTACAAATCGTAGAGAAATGCATTAATCATTTTTAAATTGACAAAGCTGGATACTTTTCTGCGACTTAAAATAACACAAGCAACCGGTAGAGGTTGGCTGCATAAGGCGAAGAAAAGGCTCTACAAAACATACAAAAGTAAACACGTATATACAGTTAAGGTGGTAATATCAGCTGACATCGCAACACTTATTCTTTTAGTGGAGGAGAAATTTCCCCAGAGTATCTGTCATAGGTTAATGATAAGATTAGTCTATGCATATTTTTGAATTCTAGTTTATGCATTTGAAAACAGACCTTTGATCGCAGTGCGCGTTTTTATAAAAAAAACTCAACAACGATTTTAATTTTAAAGCAATAGACAACAGTACTTTAATAAGCCCTATAACGAACTAGCGAAGAAAGCATTTAAAATTTAAAAAATCTCTTAAGAGAATAACAATTAAAAAATATGCATTTGCTAATCTCTGATTAGAAAAATAAGACAAAAATTTCACATAGATTAACATTGGAATTAAAGATTTGCGATGCAATCAGATGCACCACTTTAAGACTGGACGTCTATATTTCAGGATGTTAGGGACGGAAGAGTATGATTATCTCTATATGCCTAAAATATTAAATTATCTTACTGTAGATCGTAAAAATACACAAATAATAATAAATTAGCATACTGTACTGTAAAGAGCCTGTTTTATAAATTAAAATTAGAGCATAAGAGTCGCCAAGCGAAATGGCTTTCGACTAGCGGATGTATTCACCACGCAGGTTTTTGCCAGCATACGCGTGATTATTTAAAAAAATACAACTACAAAGGCTTGGTACCGCAATATATAGGAACCGATAGTGCGCAAAGACAAATTACTTTACACGCGGAAGGTACGGTAGTGCTAGAGACTTCAAGCAGATACACAGAGCAGCAACCGGATTCATCGACGGAGAATGTTCTTATCAAAAAGATTGAGATGGAAACATTAACATGGCACAGCTAGCTACTGTATAAAATATTACTACAGTAACTGAATATTACAGTACAGTAGTTCTGTGAAAAATAAAAAGAATGAATGAACGAAATTGAAACACTAATAAAGGAGAAAAATAGCTGTTGTATATTAATAGAAAGTTTAGATGATTATATTATCAACTCTACGTACCTAAATTTGGGTGCATTATATGATTTATTAACAGTTAAGTGTTCTCAGATGCAATCAGACGGGAATGGAATTTATATGCAAATTTGAGTCTAATGATAATACCACAAACTTCTATTCTGGACACAGGAAACTCGATAACGATCGTTACGCAACTTACCCATAAGAAAGTACAATACAGGCTTTTTTCACTGCATTCTCGACAGGCAATTTCTCTAATTTTTTTTAGTTCGTCAGAGGAATATTAACGAACAACCACGGTACTTTTACAGAAGTAATCACCGTTTACAGGCTGATGAAGCCTCCTTTGAGGACACTACCTCAATAATGACTACAGTTGGTTTTAATTCAGCCTCTGTAGAAAAAAAAGAAGTTCAGAACACATAAACACACTCACACAAAGCATCTACTCCAGACACGCAGCTCGTTAAGAGAAATCTTTCAACCCGATGAATTGTGAGAATTAGTTGTCACCATCCCAAAGCACAGCTCTGACCATTAGGACAAGTGCGAGGCTACTTTCTTTTAGGACAATTCTCAAATATATTCTTCTATTTCAGTTCCTAATGGCCGGAGTATCGGGTCCATTATGTTTCTGGCAAACTTGTCTCGGAAAAAAGGGAATAAAACACGGTTTAACCGCACAGGAAGTGCTTTCTTTTGTATTCCTTTGAATTTCTTTCAAAGGAAGAATGGTAACCAGTAGTTACCACGCATTTTTTTTTTTATATATAAAATAAACAAAATCACTCATTTGATTTAAGAATAGGGTTTACCAAAAGAACGCTCTCGTTAAAACGAGCAGCACAGAGATGAAGAGAAATAATGTACTATGAGCAAAGGAACTAATAAATAGAATTATATACCAAATGTATTAAATAAAATTTTTTTTTCGGGAACTTAGTAAACAACGTTACTGTAAAATGCTTTAACACCAGAATTAGAAATTTTTTTAAACCCCAACATTCCAAATCAGGCAAAAGAATACATGCCCCAGTAGAAATTTTGAATTTCTTTTGTTGATGTCGAGATTCATTGCGATCTCGCGTAATTTAAATCATCCCCCCCCCCCCCCCGAAAAGTTTTTGGAGTAAATAGCTCCTAGTTACAACCTAGTGTACACCTAGATTAAATTTCGTGGCCTCGCCATATGTTCTATACACGCCCAGGCCAGTTTTATAAAAAAACTCACACAAACAAGAATGGATTCTTTACATGTCTCCAACACGTAGAGGAAATGTTTTTTCAAACTCTAACAAGGACTCGGAACGGTATGTATATTTAAAAGAGTTTAGGAGAGCGGAAGACCCCCCCCCCCCTATATATATATATCGGGACTTTAACGTAGTGTAGAGAAAGCCAAAGTGGTAATAATTCTAATAGACCGGTACAGGAGATGAGTTCACACATATACACTTGAGGAAAGAACAGGAACTCGTTGAACAGTTGAATTATTTTATTCCATGGAATTAAACTTCAAGACAGAGACATGGAAGAGATGTACACAATAATATGAATTGGTACAAACTGACACTGACGACATGGACGCAACAAGCTAGCCACCGGACTCCGCCGGGGCTTGAGTATCGAACACGATTACATCTTAATATAAATGGGAGCAGTACGCGGACAGCAGAGCAAAGAAGTAATGAAGCAGAGACCGTGAAAATCCTCTGTCTCACCTTTTACACTGAGTAAGTTCTGATTTTGCCACTAGGCTTAAAATTATTTTAATTGGCTGACCCCGATCATGTTGTATACGAGTCGTAAGTCGTATGATTCTTGGAAGTGATCGAGATCAAGGAAGTCTAAAAATAACTTTCCCGCGTGTGCATTGAAGAGAATATGAGGTTATTTCAATTTCCGATTTCGTTTTTGAAATAGGGCTGTGCTTTATTGCGGAAAATTTAGGATACACATTAGATGTAGGACAATTAATATCAGTGGGGCGTTATTATATATATATATATATATATATATATATATATATATATATATATATATAATATCTTTTCTCTAAAGAAAATCACCACTTAATTTACTCTTTTTCACTTTCTTAACTGGCATTTAGAATTGTTTATACCATCACTCGGGGGATAAGTTAACCGCAGAACATATTGTGGTAGTCCAAAAATCAACTATGACAGCACATTTTCCACTGAAACATTGTAATCTTGAAAACAGTATTCATAGGGGTAGGGTACTGTGAATTTTTTGCACTTTAAGGGAGCTTTAGTTGACCTTCTTTGTGGAAATATCAGACTCACCTTTTACCTCTTTCTGGTATACGGCGATTCTATGCATTCCAGGGAAAAATCACAAAATGCTCTAATTTTTTCGTTAAACAAACAAACAAGCGCCGAAAAAAAAATTGAAAGCCTTTCGGCATTGGACAATTGACAGTTTTGTTTTCTCTGCCTTCATTAATGCCAGGTAATGCCCCCTCCCCCTATACGCTACAGAATACAAAGTCGTAACTTTTAATAATGGTCCAATATCAGCCAGATAAAAATTCTATCCTCCAGGATTATTTCTTTCTCTTTCCGTATCAAGGCGGAACATTCCCGAGGGGACAACAATCGCCCCCTACCAATATGCGGGCATTACTGTGAAAAAGGATAGTAAAACGCGAGACACAAAATAAACTTCCACGCGCCCGGCACATAAACCCCGGCTTTTTACAGCTGTTCCAAGGTGAAGCGAGGCTAACAGGGGCTGCTTCGGGGAAAACAGTCCAATTACCGCGCGCCGCTGGAAAGCTGACGGTCGTACCTCGAAAATGCAAGGGGAAATGGGCGCACTACTGCCAGAAGACGTCACCATGCGAAGGCCATAAAAAGGGGGGGGGGGAATGAAAGTGAAAAGGTGTCAGCGGGCGGTGAATGCGGGGTGATGAGATATTCGTATAACATGATAAAAAGTTTGAGGAAGAAGAGTCTCTGGCGGGATGTCCCATGAGCAGGAGTAGAAAATTAAGAAAGGGGGGAAATATAAAAATTACCGAAATAGAAATATGTAAGGACCGTGAGCAGATCAAAAAGGAATAATTTCAAGATAAAAAGAATTTTTTATATACCATGTTTTTTAATTTTCAGTTGAATCATATAAACTTGACAATTCTATGTATTAATAAATACTTTTTAAAAATTTTTTTTGATGAATTATCCCATCAACTTGAAAGAAAATGAAGTTAATTGGAAGTTAACTTGCGTTTAACTTTTCGTTCCCATACCGGCCGATAGATGGCTGCACCAGTCTAAAACACAAAATTAACTGAAAATAAATTTAATTCTGCTTAACGATGGCTAAAAGTATTAAAACAATGCATTGTCATCGTGTTCTGAGCTATTCTAAAAGTTTCAAATGTCTAGCTGGTTGGGAAGTTAGTTAAAAATCGATTGCAAGATTTGAACTGGACAAACACACAAACAAACAAGAAAGTGAGTTAATAAAAACATGGTAAAAAATTATCTAGAGCAGGGGTGTCCAACCTTTTAGCTTCCTTGGGCCACAGTGAAAGAGGACGAATTGTTTTGGGCCGCACAAAAATATGCCTAACATTAAAAATAGTTGATGAGTAAAAAAAGTATAATATATGGTTATATTCATTTCATTATAAATTTTATTAAAAGATAACTATAGGAGTCATAAAATTAATGTGATATTTGACATTGAATTTGATAAACTAATGCATCAATATCTGGGTCAACTGAAGTGGTCGCAATTCTCAGGGAGTTCTTAAGACGTTCATCCGATATTTTGGTTCTAATTTGACTCTTAGTGTGCTTCACTCTTGTGCATACTAATTTTGATGTCACTTTTCATACAAATATGAAATATTAAATCTGTAAAAACTTCACATTTCATTTTTGTAATGAAATTAATATAGAGAAATTGCATACGGAATTTTTTTTATAGAATAATAGGTATTTAAAATGATGTATTGTCGATTTACTGAATGAACAAAGTGGGATCTGTAATGGCCGTCTTCCATCATCGTCGATACGGGCTATTCATACTTTTTTCACCTTCAGCTATGTTTCTGGGCCGCACTAATACTTGTTTTGGGCCGCGGGTTGGACACCCCTGATCTAAAGATTAAAAAGCATTTTCAATAATTGTCTCAAAACTACTAAGTCTACTACTACTACTACTAAGTCTGCGTTGTGACATGGCGGGTCCTTAATTTGTCCTTCTTGGGGTTTGCTAATGTATGTCTGTCTGTCTGTGACTGACTAACTGACTGTCACACACACACGCAAGCACGCACGCACACACACGCACACGCACGCACACACACACACACACACACATATATATATATATATATATATATATATATATATATATATATATGCGCGTGGGATCCAAGATACGCAATCGGGTCATAGGGACCAGTGCAACCCCGTAGACCAGCGAGAGAAGAACAGGGTCCAGCGCGAAGCAGGGAGAAAGAATTTGGAAGCGGTACGGCACGGGGCTCTCAGGTGCGCCGATGTTGAAGGGATAAGTTCCTAGGAGTGAACGGAGAGAGAAACCAGAGATTTTGGCTTAGCGAAAAGCTACCGTGCTGAAAGGGGGACATTACTACCGATACCTACTACCGATAGAAAGTCCGGTGATAGGAAAGCTCTCATGTTGGACGGTTCCTGCACTAAATGACTGGGTTATGTGTGAGTGGTCCTAGCTTGTTGAGTGCTTGACAGCATTACTACTTTGAGAGGTCAAAAATATCTATTGTGTTTTAAGTGTTACATGCCAATTGTGGTGTCAACTAAATAAGTATATGTTGTTATTGTTATTGAGAGACTGTTTATGAGTCATCATGAATCTAAGTCATTAGAGAGGTGTCAGTTTTATTGCATTAAAGACGATCCGGACTGGACGGACAGACAGACAAACAAGAACAAACATACGCACACATCGAAGGGGAGATTTATTCTATTATGGAACGGTATGCAAGGGCGAAAGATGCATTACACAAAGAACTTCCCAAGAAACTTATTACTGATGGAATTAAAAGAAATGTAAGCAAATAAAACATGAAAAGTTATACCGTATCAACAAATGCACAACATGGCAATGCCTAAATATTTAAAAAATTGCTTCTGTCCTTTACCAGGCCCAACGACAAGACAAACTTTTTTTTGGGGGGGAGGGGAGTCAACCAAAAAAATTCCGAGTGAATAGTAACCCCAATAATAGAAAAACGACTTTAAATTTTTGGTGCGATCTCTATGCGCTGACTGAGTTCTGAAAACCCTAAATAGAAATTGATAACGAAAACATTCTATATGCTACCAGTGTGGGTAAGGGGACAAAGACTACCACGATATCATAAGAGTTGCATGGAGGTTTAAAATTTTCGCAGACACCCTGCGTGTATACGTAACAAGATCTACAGAACACAAGACAACAGTTTCAATACGTTTAAAATTAACCTGCCATTTTTCAAAATAACGCAAAAAGATGGGAGTAATCAAAAAATAAAATACAGTTCACGTTGGAGTTATTTTCATCTGAAATCAAAAATAAGGGGGAAAAAACGCAATTATTCCTGCAAAATGACTAAAATTACGAAATTTCCGGGTTAAAACGAATAAGGAAAGAACGATTAAGGAAATCCATGTGGACAGAGAAAATTAACTGAGGGTCAACTAATAATATGGTCTCGTAATTCTTACTTCATACTGTCGTATCCTTACAGTTTTATTGCGATAAATTTTACGATTATTGTGGATCGAAATTAAAGTCTTTTTTTTTTTAAAGAAAAGAAAGAAAGAAAGAAAGGAAAAAAAAAAAGAGAACCTCCTCGAAATTATTTAAAGGTGACTTTATTCGGTCGGATAAATTGCGGAATCCATCTGCAGGGCAGTGGTTCCGAAATTGTAGTTCTCGAGCTCCCTAGCAGTCTTTGATATGATAGTTAGGGGTCCACATGAGAAATCATTCCTCAACCAAAATCTTTTTAAAAGTTGGATATCGGTATATTTAATTACAAAAAAACACAGTGAAATAAAAAATGAACACCTTTCTAAGCAGGATTAATTTATCGGAAGTCGTTGGAGAGTTCCTTACGAATTTCCTTAAAAAATAAAAATAAATAAATAAATAAATAAAAAGTCATTCCCCCTGCTTAAGAAGAAAAAAAAAACCAGGATCATCAGAAAAAGATCGAGCAGCATTTGGTTCGGTTTCGTGCAACTTAAAAAGTGAGTTTTCTTTCTTTAGTTGAATAAATAAAAAATAAATACATATCGAAATAGACTGAAAATTGAAAAAAATTTAGAACCCAATCTCTCAAACATAGAACATGACTTCGTAAATTTTGCAGAAACATCCTCCATTGTATTGTTACCGAGAAGTATACTTAACCTATTGAACATCTGTGTAAGTTCTTCAAAATAACCCCTTAATGCGATACAATTGTTATATTAACCTTCAAAACTCGAAAGCATCCGCTGTAAAAAACATCACAATTTTATAAGCGCAGGTTTCATTTTCATTATCATGAACGATTTAGATGAACTGATCCAATATTCTGTAGTTTGAATATTTGACTACTATTATATAAAAAAAAAATGTCGACTGTTTGAAGTTAGAATTTTTTTTTAGTTCTTTAGTATTTAAGAAGCACTGTTATAGAGAATACAGCCCCTTCCCCCCCCCAAAAAAAAATCATTAAAATAAGTTATTAGCAGCTAATTTTTCGGTATGTTTGAAGACACAGTTCAAAGTGATTGAAAAAAAATATAGTATTGAAAGTTTGAAAAGAGGTGTTAAAAACAAGTTTTAAGCAATATGAAACATCTAATAATTAATGATTTAAAACAGTGGTCCCCAACCCCCGGGTCGCGGACTTGTACCGGTCCGTGGATCAAATAGTACCAGGCCGCCAGCTTAGGGCCACAAGCTCAGGGTTCTCTTTGATTGAGCGTTCTGGTGAGTTAAAATGTTAAATCACTTTATATTCATTTTTTGGTGTAACTGTATTTTATTTTGAATGCATGTTTAAGTACAATTAAATTAAAATTATTAAATCAAAACAATCAACGTCCCCCCTCCCCCCCCTCAGCGGGCCGCAGTAAAATTATCAAACGTTGACCTGTCCGCGGTGATAAAAAGGTTGGGGAGCACTGATTTAAAAGACGTAACTCTTAATCCATTTCAGTGCGATTAAATCTATTTTATTTCAATATTAGTATGTTATAGACTATGTCTTGCAACACCGATTGACACAATAATGAAGAGGTTTTATTTTAATGCCGTAATTTTAAAATAAGGCATAAACGTGTTTGCTGAAATACGGTAGAAATATGTTTTTTTTATAAATATAATAGTAAATAATTTAAATCACACTTATCCTAAAAAATAAAACACCACCCAAAAGGTTCCTCTACGAACACGCTTGGCAGAACCAATTTTCGCACCCTAAACACAAATTCAACCCTATCCGAGGCAGTAACTAATCTTCCACGTTTATTACGGGCAAAATAATAGGAAAGAGCTGATAGTTCCCGATTTGTGGGGTTAAGCAGCTATTAAGAAAAGCTGCGCCGCGGCGGCGCGAAAATTATTAGGGCCAGCCAATAAAGCAGTTCTCGTATATTTCGCTCAGCAATTCCGCCTCTCTTCCTATTTTATTGCCGGAAATTGTCGGGCCGTTAAAATTCCGGGGAAAAACGTGCCACCATGAAATGGAAGATGGGATATCTTAGAAAACGCTCTGTACCCCATTTAGGAGGTGGCTTTTTTTTTTCTCATTTTATTCTGGCGACCAGATATGACTTGAATTTTGCTAGTGGGAAAATAGATTCCCGAAGGAATTGTCTGATGTGAATATGTATCCGTAGTCAAAATTTTGAGACATTACAGTTAGCAGAAATATCGATAACATCATAAATTAGAGGGGACCGTGCCCAAATATTTCAGAAATTTGACACTTGAGAAGTAAGAGTAAGGAGAAGTGTACAATCACACTGAGAAATTGAAACGTGACGCTTTCATTTGTCTGGAAAATTTTGGAGTGCTTCCAGCAACACGGATCAATTTCGAAAGTATGTCTGATTTATATTTTAGCGAAGTTGATTAAATATTTATACATACTTACTTTTAAAAACAATCGTTCGTTTGATGATAATGTCGCCTCTATCGACAAATATATATCATCATCATTACAAACTATTTTCCGCCGGTATCCTGATATAGCTTTTAAGTCTTCACCTGTTGTTTTTCCCACGTCCACTTTGAATTAATTTTTCCGCATGCGTTTTCATATGTATGGCGAAAGCTGCGATCTGTGTCTTGCTATGCAAGTATTTATATCAAGTCTCCCATCCAATTTTTTTTATTGTAGTTGCTATTGTTTGACTGAATAATTAAATTTGCAATCTTCAAAGTTTTTTTCCCCCTCAACGCGGTAGGCATTAGGTGCTGACGGCATTTGCCCATCAACACTGCAAAACCTTGTTGGCTACTACTTTATTCTTATTTTTCTTGTCGGGATTCGAAGTCAAGCATACTGAATGAAAACTCACGACGTCAACCCACTATACCATGCAGGCGGGTTTTCAGTTTATATATATATATATATATATATATATATATATATATATATATATATATATATATATATATATGGGAACGCTTGCAACTGCGCTAAGCAAACGAGGCGACGACAGTGCCATCCCGCGGAGAGAAGAGTTACGCGCATCAGTTGATCCCCGGACACCGATTGAGGCGGACGTGACGAAAGAGAGGACACTACGACCCAAGGACTGTATTTGCTAGTGACTGCTGTAACGACGACATTGCCGTGTCAATATTAATTCATCTTGTATATAGCTCCTCTTTTTTGTACATCAATATATAATCTTCAAATATACATCGTATTGTGAATTTATTGAGGACTCTTTCATCGCTTACCATATATATATATATATATATATATATATAATTTTAAATAGCTGGGAAATAATTATAAGGATCTATACTACTGAAGAATCTACATTCTACCAACTGAGAAATCACTAGTTAATAAAATCGACCCAAAGCCATTTTAAGAATTTCCTATAAAATAGGGGGCAGTGGCGTGGATTGGAAACATTGTATAGAAACAAATCGCTCTTATTTCAAAGAATATTAATTAGCAGAAGGTTTAACTTTATGGATGTTTTTTTAAATGAAATTCTTTTTGCAATGATCGTACACACCCGTTATTTGGGTTTTCAATTTGTAAGTTTTCTTTAACATTTTAGGCAGAGTTAATTTCATATACGTCTGGATACTGTTCTAGCAAAGGGTACAAGTGTAGTCAAAAACAAACACACAAATATAATACACATGAAACTAAATTTCTAAACGCTGCTTTTTAAAAAAATTTTTAGCATTTTGAATAACGACTGAGCACGTAACAATATACAAATGTCTGAGGTTTCTCAACGACACACACACAGGAAGAAGTTAATGTCGAGACGTGTGATACATACTTTTTGGCCAACAATTACACAACTAAACTGATTCACACTCTATTAAAAGGCTGTCGTACTGAATCTTAATGTAACTGTGAGATTGTATTATGCATTTTGGCATCTCCCTATAGTTATTAAGCACTCCACACAAGTTTGCACGAATTTTTAAGCGTTAAGTAATGATAGGTTGTGGGCAAACCATGATGGACACAAATCCTTAAAGTTGAAAGCATACATTTCTCTCTCCAGTATTTATTGTGAATATTATATTTTATTTCCAATTTTAATGTCTAAAACAAATATGGAATTAGGATTTTACATTACGAGTATATATATATATATATATATATATATATATATATATATATATATATATATATACACACACACACATACACACAGTGAAACTTCTCTATGGTGGCCAATAATGGTTCTTAAAAAAGTGGTCGTTTTCAGGGGTGGCCGTCGAAAAGAGGTTTCCTCCATAACACTGGTTCTATGGAGTCTTCAATCTGTTCTGAACAAAACATGGCCGTTCAGAGGGGTGGCCGGCTAGAGAAATTTCACTATATGTATATATGAAGATGAATTATGATTTATCTTGCGTTGTAAATGAATAAGATTTCTAAAGAAACTTTTAATTTATAATCTTTTAATTTAATCATGATATATTTTCTCCTTCACTGTTTTACGTTTATTTTCTTTACAGTTCGCACATACATACACGCGCACTCTCCAACACACGCATAAACTGAGCAATAAAAAAAAACCTTCAATGTACCGTATTTTTCGGATCACAGGACGCACCTTTTTACATAAAAAAATGGGACCTAAAATTGGGTTGCGTCTTATGGTTCAAAGGTAACATTAAAATAAAATGAATATTTTATTATATATATTACACATACAGGGTGGTAATAAAAAAACTTTATGGACCGATATATGAACCTCTAGCGGCTGTTCCGTTCAACCGATCGAAATGAGATTTCAGATATAGTTATTCAGAGGTATGAAATCGGGATTCTGAGAACGACAACAAAGTGGCGCTCACGGTTACGGTTATAAGTACAGAAACTCGAAATTTTCGAATGGCAACGCCTACTTTTTCCTGTCGCAAAATGTTCAGCGCATGCGAAAACCCTAAACAGCGTTAGACCGGTACGTGTATCACAAAAAAAAAACGGACGCGTTATGTACGCACAAAAAACAGCTCTGCGAACGGCCAACAAAAACACGATGATGGCAACCATGTGGAAAATGTGTAATCCAAATAAAAGTTTTCTTTTGTCCGATCTGTGTTGTCATTAGTGATTGGTGTCTTGCCTCTGTCATATGCAAATTTCCTCCGCGCGCCCAGATCGTGCTTTTGTTGGACGCACGCAGAGTTGTTTTTTGTGCGTGCATAACGCGTCCATTTTTTGTGATACACGTACCGTTTTAACGATATATAGGGTTTTCGCATGCGCTGAGCATTTTGCGACAGGAAAAAGTGGACGTTGCGATTCGAAAATTTCAAGTTTCTGTGCATATAACCATAACCGTGAGCGCCACTTTGTTGCCGTTCACAAAATCCTGAGCTCATACCTCTGAATAACTGTACCTGAAATGTCATTTCGATCGGTTGAACGGAATAGCCGCTAAGCGTCCATATATCTATCTGCAAAGATTTTTTTATGACCACCCTGTATTATTTTATACATATGACTTATTATATTTATTACAGATATACGTTTTATTATATATATATATATATATATATATATATATATATATATATATATATATATATATATATATATATATTTTGTCTTTATTAAATAAGAGATTGAAAATATCGTTATATACCTAACAAAATACAAAATATTTTTATTTAAAAATCCTCTTATAATTTGAAGTGCATCTTATCGTCCTATTACGGAATTTAATGAAAACAGTTCCATAAGCAAGGCGCAGTAGCAACTGTTTTCTATGAAAGAAAATAAGACTACTGAAAATTAAACATTATTACTGGATGAAGGAATAGTGTAGTTTCGAATTTAGAACACACACATACAGACACGTAATAAGAGAGATGTTCCAGCTTGAAGGAAGCTAGCTGAACGTAAAATAAGGTTCTTACTCAATCAAGATAAGACAGTGACACAAGGGTATATGATACAACCAAGAGGGGGAAAATATAAGAAAGAAGACTATTAAACATCGGAAATGTATAAATCACAGTTTCCTAACTGGCTGCTGAGGTCAGTATTACGAAAATATGATAGTATCTTCGATTATTTCCCTTCCTAACCTCTTGCGACAGACATCGCCCGCAAAAATTCTTACAAAACACGTAATCGTACATCTAGGTGTCCCCATTTGATTCCATTCACGTAGTCCCGGATCAAAGACAAAAAAGAAAAAAAAAACTTCTAACTGAACGGCGTTGTCTCACGTCCTCATCACAGCCACGGAATAAAACTCTCCACTTACTCGCAAATTCGGTGCCCGCAAGGGAAGCAGGGGCGCGACAACTCAGCACCGGGGAAACTTAACTTCGCGCCGAATTGAAACAATGACATAATGGATTCTATGAGTAGAATGCAATTACAAAAGGAGACGTCGGAATTCGGAATGTGGCTCAAAGGGGGGCTCTGTTAAATTAAGTTTGGGCGCATTTGTTGAAAAGCACAAACGCGGAGCGAACTTCAACCCGTTAAAGAAGTCCCCCCGATAAGTGGATTTTTATTGAAATAGACGAAGCAATTCCCGATTCCGGGGCAGCGAAGTCTAATTAAGAAGCGCGCACATCATCAGACCCGTCAATGATAGGTTCATTTATTCATGAGGTAACAACTGGGCGAATGTGACAGGGTTCGCGCTCATTTCGAGGTATGAAATGAGAGGTCATCGTAAAGGACTTTTCAAGGACCTTCTGTATCATTTATGAGGACCTCAAAAATGATTTAATATACGAATGATTTCCAGTTAAAATTATCTAAGTATTAGAATTATACTCACACGCTCAACCTACAGGAAATTTTCTAATAAAATAAAATATCACCCAATTACTTTTACATAATGCAATCTATTTGTTTTCCCCCGCATTTGACGTGATTAATTTACACATACACACACACATATTATATATATAAATATAATATCTTAAATATTATGCCCTCCATTCTAGCATTTAAACTCCCTTCCCTAAATCCAATCCCCAGTAATATTAATTTATCGCTTTAAAAACCTTTAGCCACAGAACTTCCCATGAATCGCATGCCTTTGCATTTTTACACGTGTATTCAGGAATGGGTTAGCATTACGAGCCCCTAAATCTGCTGACCCTACAAATAATAGTCATATGTTCCTCTTGCCTCTCGCGTTTAATGTTGGAAGGTGATATAATTCAGAGCCATTCTTCCAGAATGAACGGATGTAGTTTTGTCTCTCTAATAAACGATTCGACCCGACAGCTTCCAAATTTAATTTTATTCCCTTCAAGCTGAGTCTAGCTCCAGCCCCATATTTTATATATATATATATATATATATATATATATATATATATATATATATATATATATATATATGTCACGGTCATTATAGTAATATATTTTGAAGTGGAGAGATTAAAAGGATAATGCCATAAAAAGGTCAGTAATATCAGTAGGGATTACAGTCAGGAATAACAGTTATTCCCCATAGTTTAACAATGCGATTAAAGATCTGCCATATCAGATGCACCTTCAGGAACATTTCTAGTGGCTTTAGCATCCGTGCCAGTTTCACACGGAAAATACCTCGGAAGAACTCTTCTAGGAAGAGCACGGGAACTCTGGTAATAGATAACTTTTTTTCGCTTCACTTGCTCAATAACTGTAATAGAAACATACAAGAGTGAAGAGTGGATCAGTGACTATATAACCATATCTATGAATATACACTACACACACTTATATAAATGTACTGTGGTACACTACGCATCATAAAGTTCTCAAGAGCAACGTCATTTTGATCTTTTTTTACCACAAACGTCGAACACTTTTTTTGTACTGTCTAAAATTCATCAGAAATTTTCTCGGTAGTGCAACAGAACTCTGACTATTTGGCCAGGAAATAAACTTCAATGTTTTACCTCAGGAAAATCAATATATATATATTTTTTTCAGAGTTATACAAGTAAAATACTAAATTCATTTTGGCCTTGCATTTCGAAATAATTCTTTCGACCGTTTCAAATCGGAATGAAAATGACTTATTATGACATTACTTACAAATAAACTACACATTTTTTAAAAAGTATTAAAACGGGATCTATTGCGATTCTTTGATCACATTATATTTGAAGGATTTACGAAAAATAATTTCATATTCTAACGCTTGCAGAACACAGTCTTCTTTAAACAGAGAAAAAATATTCTTGGGTGAGTAAATGAATTGCGTAAAAATTTTTTCAACACCCTTGAACGTTGAAAAAAAAAATAATGCCACTGGCGTTACTAATTGGGTCAATATGGAAAAAAACAAACTTTTTTTTTTACATTTAGAAACGTCGATTATGATTAAAAATTAACGAACCGACTTCCACACTTGGGTTGAATGATGAAATCATATGGTTCTAAGTTACAAATCGTTTATAAAAAGGAAGTTTTTGAAATTTATGAAAACACAAATGAATGAATATAATAAAAGTAAACCCTTTGAATACACAGCGCCCGAGGTTCATCTAGGGAAAGAACTTTAGGGCCAAAAGTCAATTTTCACTTCGATTTTTAAACAAACAATACAATGTGTCATTCTGAATTAACAATTCATTAGAAGCGGAGAACATAATCTTTAAAAAAAAAAAAAAACCTCTTTTATCAATTTTGGTTAAGTATGAAGGGAGAGAAAGGAATCGTAACAAAAAAAAAAAATCACCTTCTAGAAATAATATATGATTTTCCACGCAAAAAGAATAATGTACACCTACACGAATGTTGCCAATAAAGAAATTCATTAATTAAATAAAAGCAAACGATTTTTAAAATTAAAAGTTCAGTGCAATTGACAATGGTAAAATGAAAAATGCTAGCGCGCGCCATCTAGGGTAAGAAAAATTATTTATAATGTTTATACTTCGATTTTTAGACAAAAAATAAGATGTGAAATTCTAAATTAACAATTCGCAAGAAGCGCAGATCTTAATCTTTAAAATGGTACCTCATTTATCGATTTTGGTTAAGTATGAAGGGGGAAAAGGGGATATGACAAACCGCCTTTTAGAAATAATATATATAGATTGATCAGAAACAATAATCATAAACAAGTACCAGCTACTAAAAATATAAGCTTTGTTTTTCCCCGTTACAATCACAAAATCTTCTCACATATAAATTAGCATGCATTGATAATTGAACAGATAAAGTCACGCTAAATTAAGCGAAAATAAAAATTAACTGCGGAGTGTAATACAATGCAGAATGGTGTTCTCTGAGCCAGTTTTTGTGATTCGGATAAAAAGGTGAAAAAGAATGACCACAGACACTGATTACAGCTCGCTCTTCGCAGTGACAGAATGTGCACTTCAGGTGACAGGGTGAATTTGCTTTATAACAGGATGCGGAAAAAACCACAGATAAAACTAAAATTTTTTAGACTTTAAGAAGGGTTCAGAGTCCAGTTAAACGGAGGGGGGAAATTCTGTGGTATTACCAGGCAAAACGCAATGGGATGCAATAATGATCTCACCTGTAAGTGAAACATTACTTATATACATTTTTTTTAATTCTGGGAAAGTGTGGGAAGATCCAATAGGGGAAAATTTCTTGAATAAAAGAAAAACACAAGTCTAGTTTTGGATCGGTTATGAAATGAGGCTTGCATTTTAAGCGTTTCGCCTACATCAACATGTTATTAGAAAAGTTCCACAAAATATTCATTAGTTGCAGAATACATTTCAAATTATATTTCACACTTTTATATGGCAAATGACTTTTTGAGGTTATATCCACACATTAACGGTAAACAACACGTAATATAATTTAACATTGTTCAGCTCTTAATAGTCGAAATGCTTACCCTCAGAGGACATACAGTTTTATAAGTGTTACTTCTGTTTTCGTAATGTCATTTTCTCTAAATTTGGCCAATAATCGTATTCTGTTGTCTTAAGAGTAAGAATTAAATAAGTTTAGTTATTTTAAGTAAAAATAAATAAATAAATAAAGAGACAGAGCTCCCTCACAAAAGACACGTATTTAAAGATCAGCAATTTTCAGAAGTAATTCCAGACCAGGTCCATATAGGCTAGCAGGCTGAAGGGTACGGCTCAGTTTATAATTGCACCACTAGGGTCAGAGTCCGATTCAACCAGGTGCCACCTCAATTTTTGACCGAGCACCCCCCCCCGGGGGCGATATTTGCGGGATCGTACCTTTTCTATCCACTGACCTTTCCGGTCAACGGATAGAAAAGGTACGATCTATCCTAGTACTTTCCGGTCAACGGATTAAACGTGCCCATATCCGGCCTAGGCACGGAGGTATGTAATAGACCTTATCGGGATTCCACCCGAGCACCCTTAGCACCGAACCGAGCTACCACTAGGCCATCAACGCGCGAATCACTAGGATACCTCAAGCACTTAGTCCATTTATGATTTAATTAATTAATAAAAAGAGTTACAGGGATTTACTCATTCGCAACCAGCACTGCGAGGATGTGACAGCAGCGATTCCACCTTCACGGCCCAACGATCGATTGTGTCGAAGCGAAAGCGCAAGTAACCTGAGCTACATATGTAAGAAGAATATTCCGGGAGATAAAAAGCCATTATAACATTTTGAGGTCATATAGCAGTGAAGCCCTAGCCCGATATCAAACTTTAAATGCATTATTATATCCCATGCATGCCTAAATACATATAAATATTAATGTCACATACTGAAACGGTGGTTTATTTTGTTCTAACGTAGCAGGTCTTTCTGACATTCGCCCACTCCAGACCCCAAATTTGTTGGCGTCTTTTATTTTGGGAGAACCATACAGGTTAACCAACATCACTACCTATGAGGTGCCAGCAAAAGAACATCCTTGCCTTAGTCGGGATTCGAACCCAACCCCACTTCGTGCAAGCTTGTCACACTAACCACTATAAGCTTGAAAAGCTTATCCTAGATTTATATAGCAAGCAAAATGATATTCGAAGACATTTTACAAAATTTTTCATCTTTCTCCCTCCCTCCCTCCCTCCCTCCCTATCTATCTATCTATCTATCTATCTATCTATCTATCTATATATATATATATATATATATATATATACACATATATATACACACACACACATATATATATATATATATATATATATATATATATATATATATATATATATATATATATATATATATATATATATATATATATACAGTCGAACTTCCATATATCGAAGTAGCAAAATGCCGGAAAAAAATTCGATATATAGAAATTTCGATATATAGAATTGATCTTAGTTTTATCATAATTCTCCTAAAAAACATTAAAATTAAGGCTAATTTTCGTATAAAAAACTCCATTTCCAATTTATATGCGAATCACATTAAATGAAAGTTAATAACTAAAAAATAAATTAATGTGAAAGATTTATTGAGTACTATATACCTTTAAAAAAAAACGATAATCCAGTTAGTGGTTACAGTGATCACAGTTACATTCTTTAAAAAAAGAAACTACGAATATCTTGCTGAACAGCCAGCTTTGCGGAAAGTTCAAAGAAATGCTCGCATTTATTCAGTCT